>OX453303.1:3686535-4886535 GCA_949710035.1 Crambus lathoniellus | reverse complement strand
AGAGTGGATGTCGTCAAGTAGACGTGGAGGCCTCGCAAGTGAGGCGAGGTCCTCGTGGGTCGGGCAGGCTTCTGATAAGGTGCCCCATAGCGGTGGCCGTACAATAAACGGGAGACAAATGGAAAATGAAGTATTTAGAAAAATTCGACCCGTCTCATAACCAGCTCCGATGGGACTCGAACCCACGACCTTTCGCTATCCGGACGACTGCTCTAACCACTAAGCTACCGAGTCGTTGGTTGAAAAATGGAAAATGAAGTATTTAGAAAAATTCGACCCGTCTCACAACCAGCTCCGATGGGACTCGAACCCACGACCTTTCGCTATCCGGGCGACTGCTCAAACAACTGAGCTACGGAGTCGTTTTCAACCATAAAAATTGCATTGTGAATGCAAAAAAGTAAAAATTTAAATAACAAAGGGGACACTTTTTATGAGAATCTGTAGTTTTTTATATAAAACTAGCTGTTGCCCGCGACTTCGTACGCGCGGTGTAGTGACTTTTGTGTTAGTTTAGTTTATGTGTGTTTGTTGCTCAGATTTCATAACGCTCTTCTTGAAGTCCTATTCTCTACTAAAAGGGTCTAAAGAATATCGAATATGCAGGCTAGGGTATGAACATGAGTTTCTTGACAGACGGACAGATCTTTGAATGAGGGCTCAACTATGTTCATGCAGCATATGATAACAACATACCATGTTACATGGTTCATGCAGCATATGATAACAACATACCATGTTACATGGTATGTTGTTATCATATGCTGCATGAACATAGTTGAGCCCTCATTCAAAGATCTGTCCGTCTGTCAAGAAACTTTTTCTCAAGTATGCGTGGGAGGTATCAAGCTAAAATGTGAGGTATTCCAGTTACGGCACCACTTTGAACCGCACCATTTGAATGGCACCAAAAGCGTTCCCATTACGGCACCATTTGGTGCCGTTCGAAAAATGAATTTAAAATATTATTAAAGCATTCCTGTTACGGCACCAGTGTTTAGAGGCGTAGTAGTGCTGTTACCTAACTAAAAAATATCGATAACTCCGTTTATTTTTTTATTATTTTTAAAGACTTTATTTGAAGTAGGTATTCTAGTAACGGTTTAAAATACAAGGACAATGTAGTTTTGCGAATTATCGTTTGAATTTTGAAGTACCAGGATAACATAGCTATGGAGGTAGTTATAGTGTATAGGTTTTTTAAAACCCCTGACGCAGCGCAAAGAGGGGTGTTATAAGTTTGAGGCCTTGTCTGTCTGTCTGTCTGTCTGTACGTATATTCTTAGTGCCTAAACAGATCAGGCGATTTCGTTGCGGTTTTTTTTAATTGAAAGCTATATTAATCGAGATGGTTTTTAGCCAAGTTTGATGAAAATCCATCCGGCCATTTATGGAGATGGTCAACTGCCTGCTGAAACGGAAAAAGATACAGACGTGGTGCTTTGATTAAAATAATGTACACCCTGGGCAAATTTGTTTGGCTGAAATTAGCGATATCAATGCGATTTTTTTAATTTTATGTGTAATTTAAAAAGGATGAAATAAAAAAATATATTTAAAAATCCCCGACAAAAAACCTCGAAAAGAAAGTCAGAAAACAAGTTTTAACTTTTTATGTCTGCATAAATAGATAATATATTTTGAATATTTATCTTTAAGAGTTAATTATTGTGTTCATAAACCCAATCGCTGTGTGGTGAAATAAATCAAATTAAAAGTAGGTAACTATCAAACTAGTCGTATGTTTAGTAACTGTGTCTTAACTAGACTGCTATAGACTGATTTCATAGATAGAAGAGCCAAACATATACTATCAAAAAAAAGATTTTAACTATTTATGTCTGCATAAATACCTAGTTAAGATCTTATTTTTAACCGAAAAATTATATCCTAATTTTATCGGAAATTTAATCCTTGCATTTACTAAACTAACTAGGTTCTTTCAATGTTTTTCTAAAATAATAATTTATTGTTACAACTGGTTAGAAAAAAATCCAATGTACTATAACTAGCCTCCTCTATAGCTATGTTATCCTGGTACTTCAGAATCGAAACAATAATCTGGACAGATACATTGTACTTTATACTTAATAATGTATTATTCTGTTGTTACTAGAATAACTACTTCAAATAATGTCTTCAAAAATAATAAAGAACTGAACTGATTTATCGATGTTTTTTAGTGAACACCTCTACTTTAAACCATTGGTGCCGTAACGGGAATGCTTTAATAACATTTTAAATTCATTTTTCGAACGGCACCAAATGGTGCCGTAATGGGAATGCTTTTGGTGCCATTCAAATGGTGCGGTTCAAAGTGGTGCCGTAACTGGAATACCTCTAAAATGTATGTCAAATTAAATACTGAAGTATGCAATCCCTTAGAGGCGACAAAAAAAACAAACTTCTCTTCTCTTCTTCATAACTCAAAAGGGCCACTTGGATCTCGATTTTCTTTTAAATCCCATTTAGCTACTTGTTGTTACCGATCCCGATTTAAATTTAAACCGCTATCTAGGTCGGTTTAGGCTGTCAAATCTCGATTTACAGTAAGTTGTGATAACTTATCTATATTTTCATATGGTTTTTATACGCAAAAATGCATGTATCACACATAACAGTGTATAATGATAACGATTATTTTGAACAGCCGTTCTTCGTTCATCGACGTTGCTTGCTAGCGGGCAATAGATCTATTCTACGCGAGGTTCATAAGACTGAACCACACCAAACGATCCATCTTGGATTGGCCAACCACGATCTAAGATTGGGGATCATGGATCGTGAATCTAATTTGTTCTCTTGGTGCTCTTGTGTGTATCCATACTAATATTATAAATGTGAAAGTGGGTTTGTTTGTTTGTCCGTCTTTCACGTCAAAATTGGTGCAACGGATCGACGTGACTTTTGGAATGGGAATAGTTTGGCAGCTGAAAAGTGACATACTTAGGCAGCGATTAGACAGTCAATCTGGATCAATGATCAATGATCAATGATCGCGATGCAGATTGACTGTGTACGAAGGTGATTGATGGCTCGCGATCTTGATCGCAAAACATCTACAAAGTAAATCTCGATCGCGATCAAGATCACGATCAGTGATCGCGATCTAGATGTAATGGCTGCCTTTGGCTACTTTTTATCCCTGAAAAATATCACATTCCCGTGGGATAACGTCGTCGTTTAGTCCGAGCGGGCGAAGTCGCGGGCGGAAGGCTAGTATTTTGATATGGAGACATTTCTTCTTTAAGTAACAGGTATAAAATGTAATGATATACCATTTAATTATTTAATTTTAATCAATCATCACTTATGTAAGCTTTCCTAGTAAATAAATGAATAAATAAGTTAGATAGAAAACTATTTTTAATATTCCTTTATTTTATTGGATGGTACCTACGGCTGAAGGCCTAAGTAGCCAGAGCCGGTTAAATGACATAAAAAATGGTAGGTATAGTGCGCCAATCTTTTCTGTTCCGGTGATTATCTTAGGAACTAAAACAGTTTTCATACGACAGTCCATTTTGACAGCTAATTTCGTATTGCAAGTGGCTCCTCTGTCACGACTGTCACCGGAACAGAAAAGCTTGTGGCACTGTAGGTGTAGGTAACTACGTACTGGCCACTTACCGTTTGAGCAAAATTTTCAAAACTACATTGGTGACATTTTGTCTACATTGCGACAAACTTATTTCACACAGTGGTTATTTTTTGGTACTAAATATACTGTTGACTGCCGGCAGTCCATTTTGACAGTTAATTTTGTATTGCTAGTGGCTCCTCCAGGACCACTGTCACCGGTTCAGATATATTTGTGGCACTATACTTACTGTAGCGACATCTAGCGTCGAGTGGAAATGCGAAATATAAATTTTACATCAATAGGGTAAGAACTTTAGTTTTGGCCACTGCCCCGAGTGCTTACTTAGCTTAAAACATTTCGTTAATAACTTTTGCTTGATAATATACTTTTTATCTATGACTTTTAAGTCATTATAACAATAGTAATAATTCTTTATGACATAGGAATATTATTCAATAAACGCTTTTCAGTTTACATCGAATTAGATGTTTCTTTTATTTTATCTAAGTTAGTTAAGTATTGATTTCTCGATGTATCTTTTAAAATTTGATTGACAAAAAACACATCAATCGGCACCCTTCGCACATTTTAAGTTTTTTAATTAACTAAAATAAAACTAAATTTCGTAAGTATATGAATACTTAGTTATATGTTTTTACTATGTATGTCCACGAATTTTCTCGAAATCTAAAGGCATATCGAGATGATTCTATTTGATTTAAATTAGGTGTATTCTAACTTTGAGAACAGTCTAAGATTCATCAAAATCGGTTTCGTAGTTTTCGTGGGTATGTTATTGTACAATATACACTAAAACTTAGGAAATAAATAGTAATTTAAAAAAATAAACTGACTGGCACCGACCTCAAAAAGGTACCTTAATCTATATATAAAAAAATGAATCCCTATTTCCCTTGGTCACGCCATCACACGTGAACGGCTGGACCGATTTGGCTAATTTTGGTCTTGAAATGTTTGTGGAAGTCCAAGGAAGGTTTTAACGGTGAGAAAATAGGGGAAGGAGGGGTAAGTAGGAGTAGAGTAGAAGTAGGGTAGGGTAAAGGTAGGGTAGGGTAGGGGTAGGGTAGGGGTAGAGTAGGGGTAGGGTAGGGTAGGGGTAGAGTACGGGTAGGATAGGGTGGAGTAGGGTAGGGTAGGGGTAGAGTACGGGTAGGGTAGGGTGGAGTAGAGGGTAGGGCCACGGGAACGAAGTCGCGCTGGGTCAGCTAGTTATAATATAAATTATATTTTTCCTTTTCAGTTGACAAATACTTTTTGGAGTCGGTTAAATTTTTTAAGTAGTTTTTTTGTATTGTAAATTTAAAAATTTAAAGAAAAGTATAAGATACGTTCTTGACAATTTTAGATACCTACTTAAGACCATAGGCGAAAGAAGAGAAAAAAAATTAAAGTGGCAACAGCGGGGGCTTTCACCCTACTTAATATAATCATTCGAATGTTCTTTTGTGAGAGGTATATCGTAATCTTACTGACTTCCTGCGCCATCTATTGCTTAGTAGATATAATGACGTAAATAACATGAAATTATTTTTATGATTTTATATGAGCCTGGATGGGTTTTAATTTATATTATGTTTTGAAGCAGGTAAAAAAAATAACATGATTCATTATTAATTGAGACAGCGATTAAATATAACGTATTTTCATAATCATGTGGCGCCATCTATTTTAGTAAGAATCAGTTTTTGTATTTTCCCGTAGGAATAATTAAATTTCCCGCAATAAAAGGTACCCTATATGTTGACCCGGGTTATAAGCTATTACTACACAAAATTTGGTAAAAATCCGTCCAGTAGTTTTTGCGTGAAAAGCGAACATACAAACAGACAAACAGACAAACAGACAAAAATTTTAATATCTATCGTTTTGGGGTCTATATCCTGGACACATCACATGGCAGTAATTTTTTTTTTTTAATATTTCATGTACAGACTTTTTGTCCGTTTCTGTTTTATTGTATGTATAGATGTCTCCCGTTTCATGGTAGGCCCACAGAAAGGTGGTGACAGAGGGGCTGTTGATCGGTTGAAGCACAGTAAGGGACGTTAGTACTATTATATATTCTGTGGTAAGGGCTCAAGCTACTAATAGTCTGGTATTGGATCAATGTAGGTATATGGTGGTGAATGGTGTCCAATATTTATTTATTATTATACTAGCTTTCCGCCTGTGGCTTCGCCCGCGTGGACTACACGACGTTATCCCGCGGGAATGTGATATTTTTCCGGGATAAAACAATACAATACAAAGCATCTGTGTCCCAAATTTCAGCCAAATCCGTTCAGCCGTTTTGGCGTGATTGAGCAACAAACATCCAAACTTTCACATTTATCATATTAGTAGGATAGGATTATTGCTCGTTGAAATCCGATAAAGTTTTACTTTATTGAACAGTACGTGCGAAAACTTAAGATTGGCATATCATAACCTACTCAATTTTAATTATTAAGTATAGGCCCGTCTATTTATAGGGCTGCCCTAACTAGGCCGAATGGGGGTTAACCCGGGACCCGGGCGTTCGGCCCCGGATCAGGCGGCGCGGCGCGGCGGGCACGCGGCCTTCAGTTAAGGCGAGGATTCCCGACCGAAATATGCACGCTAGCGCTTGCTCGGCCGCGCTCGATACACTTTGCGCGGACCCAGCTAGTCTATATAATTTGTGGGACCCAGCGGCAGCCGGCAGTGAAGTGTGAACTCGCGAGCGCCCCGCGAATCGAAAATCACTTAAAATTCAGAACCAGGGGCCCGATTCTCAGGCATTCGAACTTTTTCAGTGTGGTAATTCGTATGTCGAACATTTTGTTTGTGGTTTCTATTGAAAAGTTAGAACGTTTCAAACAAACTAAGCTGTCTCACATGTCAACAAATTCATTTTGACAGCTAAGTTCGTATACGAACATCTATTGGTTTTTACCACTCGTAGCGTTCGACTGGTTTTCGATCGAACTTTTTCGATTGTGAAATTCTGACAATACAAAAACTGTGTTATATTTGAATTTCGAGCTATAAATGTGAACTTTTCTCGATTGCCTGAGAATCGGCCCCCAGGGGCCCGATTCTCAGGCATTCGTACTTTTTCAGTGTGGTAATTCGTATGTCGAACATTTTGTTTGTGGTTTCTATTGAAAAGTTAGACCGTTTCAATCAAACTAAGCTGTCTCACATGTCAACAAATTCATTTTGACAGCTAAGTTCGTATACGAACATCTATTGGTTTTTACCAAGGAATTTATACGTAGTACTTATAAATTCCTTGGTTTTTACCATTCGTAGCGTTCGACTGGTTTTCGATCGAACTTTTTCGATTGTGAATTTCTGACAATACAAAAACTGTGTTTATATTTGAATTTCGAGCTTTAGATGTGAACTTTTCTCGATTGCCTGAGAATCGGCCCCGTACCCCTAGTGTAAGTTTTTATGTCAAAAAACGCAAACTATCGTGAGTCCGTATTTATGACAATTTGTATGAAAACTGTACCCCGAGTGTAAGTTTTTATGTCAAGCAAACGCAAACTATTTCGAGTACGTATTTATGTCAATTTGTATGAAAACTGCATAAGCGCTCTACTCGCCGCTAGAGGCGCTGATACAGTTTTCATACAAATTGACATAAATACGCACTCACGATAGTTTGCGTTTTTTGACATAAAAACTTACACTAGGGGTACTGTATCAGCGCCTCTAGCGGCGAGTAGCGCGCTTATGCAGTTTTCATACAAATTGACATAAATACGTACTCGCGATAGTTTGCGTTTGCTTGACATAAAAACTTACACTAGGGGTACTGGGGGCCGATTCTCAGGAACACAGAATGTGTTCTGCGGTTATAACTATACCAGGGTGCCTACCATCAACTTTAAGACAGCGATTCAAAAATAGCGCGATGCAGAATAGGTTCCTAAAATAAATTGCTTTCTTTCGTACTCTGACAGGGCGACCGCCCGCGTAGTTACTTTGTGCTCTGACCTTCTAAAAACTGGATCGCAAATGAATTGCTAAATGTGAATGACCGAACGATTTGTGTCCTTATTTCTTCTACCGGTCTCTTTCACTCGATTCTGTCATGCCCGGAGAGTGAGAGGGACGGGTACAACCTGCAGGTGGCATGTTAGCTTGGCCGAGTTATAAGTCAAATAAGAGTTGATGACAGCTCAGCGGCTGTGAAATGTCATTGAATGATCACTGAATCGCTGTCATTGATATTAAGCTGTCGTGGTACGAATAAGCGAAGCAGATCAGTTTAGGTCCTAAACAAAACCGCAATAAGAGTTGATGGTAGGCATCATAGATGTATTATTCCTGTAGATGGAGCATAAGAAAATGAACAATTCCTTCTATAATCGACTCTCGTCTCTCAAATGGCGACATGTCGTGTGTTAAAAAGAGATAACAATAGCCCAACGTGTGCGTCTTAATGAGCTGCGCGCCACTTGAAAGTAAACGTCATATTTGTTTGTTAACCAGCTGGTTAACAAATGCTTCAGAAAGAAAAGCTTTTTTTGTACAAAAATATAGAAAGATTTGATGGTGTGGTGCGGTAAATCTGTTGTTTGTTAATGGCCTGTACTGTTCCCGGTTATTCAAGCAGAGTGAGTGTTTTGAAAGAGAATAATGAACACATATCATTTCAGAGGTAAGTCACACTCATTGTTTTGTGTTTTTGCGAACACATTTTTATAGCTTACTGGTGGCCTACCACAAGCTCTTATAGCAGTTATTTTTAAGTTGAGAGAGTGAGACGCCGCTATACGGCGTGTAGAGCGGCATCTCACTCTCTCAACTTAAACATAACTGCTATTAGAGCTTGTGGTAGGCCACCTGGTCCGTATTTGCAAAAACTAAATCGCTGTACGTGTATATATAGTTTAACATTGACTTGGTTAAAGAAAATCTGGTGTTTTTTGGCTAAAAATATATAATTTAAAGCCAATTGGGATTTTTTGACATTTGACCAACCTGATAGTGTTGTAGTCCGATTTTATTATGTAATATCGATAAAAAATTGTAGTGTTAACAATTTTGTATATAAACTTAATTTTTCTCAATTCTAAACAGATTTCCCACCGCCGCGCCGCCGCCGTCGATGTAAAGGAAACGTGAATAAAAAACGTAAGAAAAACGATTGGAGACCTTCGCAACAAACAAGAATATGCTCGATGTACTTATTAAAGCAAATTGTGGATTTATACTTAAAAAATTTAATACATTATAAGTATAAAAAATGCGTGAAATCTGTATTTTTTTACTTGATATCATTCAACAGATTATTTAATTTAATAAATTGATTAGAAATCTCGTTCAGTTTTACGACTATACCTCCTAGTAAAAATAGTATATTTATCATCATTATCATACCTACTTGATATTTGGCAAAATAATTCAAAATTAAAGGGCTTGCTTAGACCATGAAACTGAACAACTTTCTCTTTGGACCATAGCATACGTCGAAATATAAAAAAAAATATTCTGCCACACTAGATCGATCAGCTGAGCGTGCGCTTTTGTCTGGTGGGAAGAAATTTTTGCCATATTCGACCTATGCTGAAGTTTCATAGCATAAACAAAATTCTAAGGCCGTGAGCACTTTGGACACGATTAGTACTAAAATGTGAAAAGCGGATTATGAACCGCCCAATTACATTAAGTCTAGCCGCATTGAAAATTGCGAAGCGCTCTATTCAATGCGGCGTACTTTCGATCAGCCGTATTGAATACGGCGTATCTTGAATCCGCAGCATTACAATGCGGTGCTGTTTTCCAATACAGCTAGATGCTATGTAATACGGTGAAATACAATACGCCTGCGATATATACATATACATTGTAATTTTATGTATCGCATTGCATTCAAATTATTTTTACATCTTTTATCGATAACTTGTTATAAAAAAAACCACAGCACTATCATTGCATCATCATCATCTAGCATTGCATAGTCAAAATGGAGACATTCACTAATGCCGACGCAACAGATTAACATGTATGTCTCTTTCTATCTTATGACAATTTGATAGTGTTAGAAGGGGTAAAGGATGGGTGAGTTATAGCTTATTTTTGTGATCCATCTACAGGAATAATACATCTATGGTAGGCATGCACCAGGCCATGGCCCGCTATTATTTCTCGGCTGCTTGCGCTCCTACAGGCCATGCTGCTCGGATTGGCAACGTCATAAATGTCAATGTCGTATAATCCTAATTTCTTGTATGCATGAGATGAGATGAATTCCTGATTATAGCGCCTTAAAATAAAATAATACGCGTACATAACTAAGGGTTGTTTTATTTTAACTTTAACATTTTAACACTCCTACTGATGTTGTAAGCTCCCAGTCGGCTCGAGGTATCGCACGAATCCATCGCTGACGCAGTGTTCCTCCTTCGGGAATCCAAATCTTTCGAGATAAAGGTTTCATAAGTAATTTCCAACAATGATCACGTATTTATATGCACTAATTATACAATAGATATTGTATTAAAACACCCAAACAGCAATCAAGAAAATCAAACAGCAACGTTTCTTGACATGACCAAAGAGTATTCCGACTTGCTACATCCAGATAAAAAAATTATCCAAAATGTGCAAAAATAATAGATTTTCTTTTTATTTTGTAACAAGCAAATTTAACCAAGTTGTTAAATAAATGCGTGCAAAATCCGAGGAAGTGTTTTATTTAAATGAACAGTTCGCGCAGAAATCTAAGATGTGAATTGAATTACGGCGAAAGTTATTTTTTTTTATTATATTATATCAAGTTTAGCCTAGTCAACGAAGAGATATAGAGGGAAATGTTTGGAACACAATTTTTGACTTTGGAACTTTGTTTGGGCTAAAAGTTTTGTAAAATACTGTATATATTTTACCGGCCAAACCCGATTTCAGGACAAACTAGTTTTTCCTAGGCCAAAATATTTCATCGCGTTGACATTTCAGAGAGCGAGTTTGCCTCGGAAGTCCTGTAGAACACGTGATTGGTTAAAATGGTGGTTATTTTTTTTGTGTCATGTTCTACATCTACAGGTCTTCCGAGGCAAAGTCGCTCTCTGAAATGTCAACGCGATGAACTAGTTTGGCCTAGGAAAAACTAGTTTGTCCTAAAATAGGGTTGAAAAAAAAAATGAGACCTTCAAACCGCCCCCTCCCCCCCGGATGAAAGGGCTACGGGCGGGGACTTTTGCTATGTTTACCTCCTTATTAGCCCAAACAAAGTTACAAAGTCAAAAATTGTGTTCCAAGCATTTACCTCTATACTGTTTTTCGAGTGTTCGTTGATTTTTACTTCCACATAATTTGAGAGTTATCGCCTAACCTGGCAACACTACACGATTGTTTATTTATCAAGGAATTTATAAGTACTACGTACAACAGGAAGGTGCACTCCGTATTTTTGTGTATTTAAAAATACACTTTAATTTTAAGAGATAAGGTTTATATTTCAATACAAAATGTCAACGGTCCAGCTGAGACTGCAAGAACGAGGTGAGGGTGTCCCTTTCTCTGAAATTGCCAGCACTCTTAAATAACAGGTTTAGTAGATTTATCACAGATTTATGGTTCACAACTTTCGTTATAAAAATTAAATTTCGTAAAATTTCCGCTTCGTATTACTTTTAGTCAATAGAAAACATCGCATATTAATTTAGGTATTACCGTATTAAGCATAAAAATGTATTAGGTCGTATAAGTTTTTTATGGCTTATCCTAGAAAATAATTTGAATGATAGATTTCAGAATGTTAAAGTGGCAACAGTACAAGCCGAATGACGTTTTCCGTCTTCGTTGTGTCAAGTTCGCAACTCGCTCGTCGTCGCCCGCCGCCCGTCGCGCATGTTCGTGGCCGCCGTAATGGAATGGAGTGAGATAAACTGACCTCGTTCTTGCTATCTCATTAGGACCGTTTTTTAGCAGCAGTGCACCTTCCTGTTGTATTATAAATTCCTTGTTATTTATATAGAACAAAGAGTAAAGTGTATAGATCAACAATCTTTTCTGTTCCGGTGACAGCAGCGCTGGTTGGACAGTGCAACTTGACAGTAAAATGACATTATGAACAAAACACGTTAGTTCCAGTTTTAGCCACCGGAACAGAACACGTTGACGTCATCTACTGCAACGTTGCCGCTTTTCCAAGGAGCATGGCTTGTTACAAGTGCAACGAGTGAGATAGAAGATGGCTTTGACCAGGCCAACCAGGCGTCTGTCACTCGATGTACTCGCGCGCAAATCTCGCCCTCACCGCCGGCGGTGAAAATCCATAGAAATTAGGTCCGCAAAAGAGCTAGAATATATGCGATAGAAAGAGATGCAACGAGCGGCTGTTCGTAATTTGCGCCGTACAAGCTGAATTCCACTTTATTGCGTTATAGTTAGAGTTGCTATTTATTTAAATGGCTTAGCGGAGTGCAGTTTCTGTTACTAGTAACTATTTAGTAATCTGTGATTATACTTCGAATGCTGATGTACTTACATTTCTTTCGTTTTCTTGTTCGACAAGATCACTCTTAGGAGGTAGCGGCAGGCTATCACGTAACTTGCAAAAGCCAAGCAATAGCGAAAATCGCGCAGTTGTTCGTCGCAAATTCGTCTATGTGGCAGCAAAAACTTGCTCGGATTTGGGAGTATAGACTATTATATAATCTGTGGTATAGAGCAATAATTGCATTTCGCAAGTTACGTGATAATAGCCTGCCGATGGCGGTTACTAGCATTTTTAATAAAGGAGACGGTCTAGATTTCCATACAAGGTCTTCACTAAAATGCAGCTGCACCAAAATGAATGAAAATCGGGAGAATGCAATATCCAGAACTCGTATGAGTTGAAAAAAAAATTCTTAGTCTAGCCAATTATTCACAATTAATTTTTGAAAATTAAATATTCTTTTAATTTTTTTACATGGCCATGTTGTTTGTTTAAAAATAGCAGCACTAGCACAAGCCGTAGAGAAGAGATGGAGTCAATCATTAACAGTGTGTCTCGATTTGATGTACAGTATCGATATGTATTGCGGGAAATTGTATCGATTTTAGATTTGTTGCAACACTTTTGTATTTCATTCGATATTTCGTTACGAGATTAAAAACAACGCGATAATATGCATGATGTTTCGAGTTATTAAAACTAAGTTAAGAGCATGAGTTTTTATGCGAATTAATAATAATGTCACCGCATATCGAACATGAATCGATTCCCAATCGATAATGAATCGATACTCAACTCCAGTAATATGGATATATTTGACACATCTCTAACAAATTGTTCATTCAACTAAAGTGACATTGACATGTTATGTTGTCAAGCAACCAGACGCTCATCATCAGCCACCTCACTTTCTCACCTTCCTTCGTGTTGTGTTGTGATGGTATTGTGCTTTCGTTGCGTACTTTACAGTGTTTTTCCCTTTTTCCGACGACCACTGCTTGTTTTTCTTGACTCCCGAATTGCTCAGCGTGACCACGGCAAGATATTGGATTTGATTGTAGTGCATACGTTTTGGATACTTGACGACAGTTACCGGTGTTTTTTTGACCATACCGATGTAAGTACAATTTTATTTCAACTAGAGCTTCACACAGTTTCAAATGAACTTGTCTCACTTACAAAACGTTTCAATGTTATTTTCCTTTAATTTGTAAACAATTTAATTAAAATAGAAAACCGGCATTTCTAATTCTCATAATTGATGGCTCTGGCATTTTGTAGCCAATGCCTATATTTGCCTAAGAGTTTGTAACTCGAGAAATGCATAGAAATCATTGCATTCAGCATTCTAAAGATTTGTTATTGAAATGTCCTACTTAACCACTATGAAATGATAAATAATGTGACAATTTAAGGGCCACTGATGCTTAATATGTTTTTGTTTTGTTCCAGATACATTTATATATATTCATAATGGCTTGCTGCATTAATTGCAACATAGCAATTCATGCTCATTTTCAACATTATATTGTAACAGATCTGAGTGATGAAATGGTACCTATAGTTGAAGAATGGATTACTCGGGAGGTTAGCATCATAACTTTTTTTTAAAGTTGGTGCTCTTCTGATACTGGTGTATGAAAGATGTTTTATTAATTGTTTTAAATTACAGGTATCCAATGAAGACCATTTGTGTCAAGAGTGCTTCGAATATGTGGCAGTGGAACATGCTAATAGACTAGCCAATGCTAACTACAGGGGGCCTCGACAACTTGGCCATCAATCTGTTTGTGTATGGTGTGGTGTTTCACTGTCTCAAAGAAGAGGTAGACGATCACGCCCATTACCAGAGGGCCGAGCTGAACGGAATTATATTTCAATTATAATTCATCCTCGCCAGGTAATTGTAACATATAAATCTATTTGAATGGTACTAGATCAGGTAGTGTTACACATATTACCTAGTTTCATCATCATCATCACCAGCCGTTTTTATGTCCCCCTTGCAGGGGCTCAGGCCTTCCTTATGGATAGTTATGGAAGTAATAATATTAAGTTTACTATCCATGCGAGCCCAATGCAGATTGGAGGGTTTTAACCTAACGAGCTGGAGATAATAAATCTTTGATCACCCATCAAACTACCAATTCCTGGGCAAGCTGACCCACTAGCCCACTGCACCATCTTAGGGCCTGTTTCACAATGTCTAAGTAAGTTCTGATTAGAGATAGGCTATACAAAACTGTCAAGCAAACTGGAAAGTATCTCTTATTCGGACATTGTGAAACAGGCACTTAAAGTGTAAGTGGCTGTTTGTTTTACAAGTTTTCATTTTTTCAGGTTCCAAGTCATGATGCACGAGTTTGCAACGCATGCTGGCAAAGAGCCAATAATGTTGTAAGACATGAAGAAATTGAAAATGTGATAGACCATGATGTTCAGCCTGCACCTATTGAAGCTGAACACGATAACATAGGATTAACACGTCTGACAAATTATGCAAGGACACCTAACACTTCCACTCACTGCTTTGTACCTGAATGCAGGAATTTGCAGTTGCATCAGGTACCACAACATTTAAGAAGAAGGGTGTTATCTGATTATAATTTATTTATAACACCACGAGCTTGTGTGTGTGAGGAACACATTGTTTTGTATAATTGGGACATTTTAAACAATTTCGAGTTTATTTATCAATTTGAGCCTCGGCAACTTGAGGAAATGCTCAATCTTTTAAAAGACCGTTCAGGTTCAAGTTTGAATTTTGAGGAAGTCGAAAATATGGATAATAATATATGCCGGTACTGGACAGGATTAAATATACTGAATTTCCTGGCAATTTTAAGTGTTATTGAAGTACCCTTAAGTGAAGTGTGTAGAAAACCTAAGACAGCTTTAGCAATGTATTTAATAAAGTTGCGGACATCGGACCCACTTACTAGAATTGCCAGCTTATTTGTAATGTCCAAAAGCACTGTCATTAAATACATAAGAAGTGCACGCAGCTGTTTAAAACAATATTATATCCCACTTCACTTAGGATTACCTCGCCTTACTAGAGAAAGCCTGTCAATGAGAAATCTTCTCATTCCTCAAGGATTATTTGGCACAGATGGAAACAGTCCTATAATTATTTGCGATGGAACTTATATTTATCTTCAAAAATCTTCTAACTATTTATTTCAAAAGAAAACATATAGCCTCCACAAATATAGGAATTTGTTAAAACCTTTTGTGATGGTGGCGCCAGATGGACACATTATTGACATTTTCGGCCCTTATCCTGCAACAATGTCGGACGCTGATATAATAAAAAATCTATTTCAAAATGAAAATTCACCATTAAGGGCCTTCTTTAGACCAGGTGATGTGTTCATCCTGGATCGCGGGTTTAGGGATGCTATAGGACTGCTAACATCTTTGGGATATGTAGTACATAAACCAGAAACTCTGGATGTTGGAGAAACACAACTGTCAACTGTAAAAGCGAATAAATCTCGAAAAGTGACTATGTGCAGGTGGGTTGTTGAAATTATTAACGGTCGGTTTAAACGGGATTATAAAATATTTAGAAGTGAGTCTTTTAACAGTTTGACGAAGTATACAATGGACGATTTTAAAATAGCAGGAGCAATTATAAATCATTTTCATCCCGTTATAACCGACCGGAGTGATGCTCAATCACTTCTATCAAGGGCTTTATCTCGATATAATGTACCAAATCATCTAGCAGACTATGTGATTGAGCATCAATTAAACAGGCACCGCGCCAACTTTGTAAGAATCAATGGGCAGGTACCAGCATTGGATGTGTTCCCCATAATGGAAATGTCCGATTTGATTATGTTTAGCTTGGGTACCTATCAGATAAAACAGGCAAGGTCCTACTATGGGGAACACATCCGAGAAAATGGAACATTTGCAGTTGAGGTTAATGATGGTGTGGAGACTGTAAATGTTCCAGGGATTGCATTACATGAGGCAGTTTTAATGAGAGGGAGGATTAGGTCGCGCCACCAAAGTAATAAAATATATTTTACATATATTCTTTTAAACCCCTTAGGTGGGAACTGGGAGGATAGAATTTGTGGTTACTACTGCAGTTGCATTGTGGGTAAAAGAACTATGGGAGCCTGTGCTCATGTAATGACAATTGTTTGGTACCTTGGATGGGCGCGGTATCAGCAGAACATCACCCCACCTGCATCTTTTCATGACAGTGTACTAGTGCGAGAGGATGTAGAATATGTAGAGGAATAAATAAATTAAAAATCATTGTTGTTTTATTTTACAATACCTAGACATTCTGTATTTGCAAAAGTATATTGACAGCAGGCAGCGATTCATAACTGGCAACATGCAACTGCTAGGGTAGGTAATTAAGTTGAGTTACGAGGTGAAAAAATATCTGTGGTTCTTCTATAGAAGCCAAGTGTATGGAGGTTTTATATTATTCAATAACATCAATCATTGCAGCACTAGTAATTGTCTTCACTGTAAGACAAAGCGTAATCATTCTACTAAGCGATTAATTTCATTGATTTGCTATACTGCAGGTACCAGGATAGATTCTGTGGTAGACAGGCCTTGACGTTGAAAGTAGATAGGGCGCGCGTCCGGCCCGTGCGCTCGTAATCGTAATGCCGCTTATCAACTCAAATCACAAGCAGCGTATAGCACGAATGATCATGATAATGTTGCAGAGGTTGCCGTACGGGCCTAGCCGAAATCTACCAGGAAAACCTTAGATTAATAACTCTTCGCTTATGGAAAACATATTAGGCTGGTTCGGTCCGCTGTTGATATTTAGCGAAGTGTTTTTTTATCGTTTTACATACATAATCTGGTTTTTAATAAAATAAAATAATATTCTTGAAAACCAAAATAAAACAAAAATCACACGTGCATTGACATGTTACATGTTGACATGTTGACATTGTCAATTTGACCATGACACTTGATTTGACACTCACTTTTTTAAAATAGGGTATGTTCTCATCTTCAAGCCAGGAATAGCTTCGTTCCCTAACGCAATTAGGAGTATTTTGAAAATTAAATATAAAATAATGGGCTAGCTTTAGAAATTAAATAATAACGTAAGAACATTACGTTTTAAAGGCTTTATCGATTACAAGTCTCATTATGCCAGCTGCTTCTTAGGGGGGTTTTATTCCGTCTCCTTTATTCCCTGCCCGCGGCTTTGCCCGCTTGAACTACACGACGATATCCCGCGGAAACCTAATATTTTCCTGAAAAGTAACTTTTGTCATTCTCCAGCTCCAAAACTATCTCCATACCAAAAATCACGTCGATCCGTTGCTCCATTTTGATGTGGAAGACGGATAAACAATTTACGTCAAATGTTTGATAGCCAGGGCCGGATTTAAGCACAGGCTACATAGGCTGCAGCCTAGGGGCCCGCACCACAAGGGGGCTCGCGCCACATTTCCAAATATCAAAAAAAAATATCAGTTTATAGTTTTAAATATACGGCATTGGCACTGTCTTGGCAGTAAAGACAGGTCAACCAAAGACATTCTTCTTTCGCCTTTAACCTAATGGATTAAGAATGACATTGCAATACAGTAGGTGCAGCGTAATTTTGGGTAAACGTTTTGGGTTCCTCAATAAATTCGTCACAGAGAGTGTGAAGAAATGTTAGCAGCAAGACAGTAGAAAATTACTAGAGATGTATGAAGATGACAGTTTAGGCAACGAGGTTATACAGTTCAAAAGATTTTTTTAATCAGACTACGAAAAAAATAATAAAGTTATGAGCAAAGAAAGATGGATGCACAAACTTTTGTTTTAATGTCATGTTAAAGATTGCTTCCAAATGGAAGTTGTATTAAAAAGTACTACACGACGTTATCCTGAGGGAATGTGATATTTTTCCGGGATAAACAATAGCCTATGTCACTCTCCAGCTCCCATAATCTACCCTTGTACTAAAAATCACATTGAATTGACGTAAAAGACGGACAAACAAATAATACCTACTGATTTTCCCGTGGGAATATGATACTTTCCTGTTGTAAAAAGTAAAAGTTGCCTACTATAATCCTTCGCAGGGTCTCAAACTATTTACTTAAATACCAATTTCTGCCCGCGCTTTAAGTATTTTCCCATGGGAATGAGATTTTTTCCCGCGGTGAAAGGTAAGTATGTCCTTCCCAGGGCCTCAAGTTTCCATTCTAAATTATAATCCTTCCCAGTACCTCAAACTATCACCTTAAATACCAATCCCATTCCACAGCTTTGTCCGCGCTAAAAGTTATTTTCCTATGGCAATGAGCCTTATTCCCGCGGTAAAAAGTAGCCATTGTCCTTTCTAGGGTCTCAAACTATCTACATTCCAAATTTCATCAAAAGCGTTTCAGCCGTTTTGACGTGAAAACGGAACATACATAAAGGCAGACATAAATATACATTTGCGCATTTATAATATTAACTAGGGATGGTACCTATCTCTCATGATCACGAACAATTCAGCAGAAAGATCATTCTCTAAACCGAAATTGATAAAAAATTGCCTTCGGACGTCCATGAGTGACGGAAGACCAGCGACTTCATTGAAATGAAATGTAGACGAAAATCGATTCATAGAAATTAGGTATTTACTAGTTATATGATAATCCCAATATCATTATAGTTTGTAATAAATAATCTACTAATCTTTTTAGTTTTTTTTTACCGACTTCCAAAAAAAAAGAACATACTCGATTCGACTGTATATTTGTTTGTGTTTTTTAATATGATATGATTGAAATAAAACACTTTCACGGATTTTTTCACGCACTACGTTACTACGTTAGTAGGTAGTTTTCCGTGACCACGGCCCCTGGAAAGGTGCCGAAACGTCGGATAAACCAAGAAACCTCTAAAAACAACTAAAATTTAACCAATTTGTTAAACACATTGCGTGAAAAAAATCCGTGAAAGTGTTTTATTTATATGGACAGTTCGCGCAGAAATCTAAGATGTGTTTATGATATGATTTATTTCTCGCCCAATTAACAACATTTCAAAATTTTAAGGTATTTGTTTTTATGCATATAATAAAAGTTTATCGTTTTTGAGGGAACCCATATTTTTTCATTTCATTTTATTTTCATAAATTATTGAGATAATAATTAATTGAAGGACGCAAGTACAATATCAGGCATAATATAAGCGATTCCTTAGCCTCAACCCTGCCTTTTGCTAACCTTCAATAAAAAAAAATGTCCATGACATGATGTTTTACGTAGAGATGTAGCACGTAAACTAGTATTTTGTGTCGATAATAATAGCATTACTGTTTAAAGGGATTATTTATTTTAATTTAGTCAGATGCAATAAAACAACGCTACACTTGATTAATTTCATCTCAAATGTGATATACAACTGTAGTTTTAAAAATGCTATACTTTTCATTACTTGTAAGCTTGTAACTTGCTCAATACTTTAAACAACGTGCTGTGTAAGTACTTTTTAAAATCTTCGTTTGTGTAATAATAAAACAAAGACATTTCATTATTACTACCAATTTAAATTATACTAAGCTTCCTCATTTGTCATTGAAAATAATCGATAATAAGTCGATAAATGAGTCAAGCATGCATCACTATTAAAATGACAGCAATTTTGACATATTTTGCTTGTTTACTTTGGTTTCTTTTCTTCTTATGGATTGATTCCAGGCAAATGCATACACGCTAGGTAGGCCTGACATTGATAATTTTACACATTTTTTTAAAATATTTTAATAAATAGGCGACCAAAACATCTAAAAATATTTTTTTTCATATCTCGAAATGGTTTTCGAATTTTACTGCCTTGCAAAAAATGAAATGTTGTCAATTGTATAGACGGGGGGCCCGCACCACAGACGTGAGCCTAAGGGTCCAAAGTTCTTAAATCCGGCCCTGTTGATAGCGTTTGTATGGGAAAAGAAAAGTGTGGGTTTTACTAATTTTCCACGCAATGTTTATGTTTTTTCTCGCCATGAAAACCTTCCGTGGGACATATCAAAAAGAATTGCCGAATTGGTCCAGCCAGGTTCTTGAGTTTTGCGCTTAGCAACATAAATTTTTATTTACCTATGTAAGATTATGCTTGCGTAGTTGAATAAGTACATAATTATTTGCGTACGTACTTAGGTACTCTTCGAATGACCAAATACATTTTTTTCGTATATTTTCGTGTTTTTATTTTACTATTTCAGTTCTGTCATATGAGGAAGGAAGATTTGTTAAGTACTTACCTACTTATATAAATATTTGAATGATTAAGATTTAGTTTTTCTCCGTTAAAAACTAAGTCAGACGGTGCAATAATTGAATTTGCCTGTTTTTGATTGATTACTTTTCTTTAATTAAACCCAAGTCGTAAATCGTTATAAGCATTAATTTACCAATATTGTTTCCTCAGTTTTAATAATTTAAATTTAAGTATAAATAAAAATTTTAATAACTTATTTACATTTGAAAAATGGAAAATGAAGTATTTAGAAAAAATCGACCCGTCTCACAACTAGCTCCGATGGGACTCGAACCCACGACCTTTCGCTTTCCGGGCGACTGCTCTAACCACTGAGCTACGGAGTCGTTACGAGAAGCGTCGAATTTATCCAATACTTCTTACGCACTGTACAGTCAGTGTTAATTTCATCAATGTGGAGATATTACTACCCTCACACGCGGAAGAAATACCTTTCCAGGTATTTGGCAATCGCTAAAGATGAAATTACTATTTTTTCTAAATAAGTACTTCATTTTCCATTTTTCAGTAATAAAAATTGCATTGTGAATGCAAAAAACTAAAAATTAAAATAAGTTATTTACATTTTTTTTATTGACTTAATGTTATTTTTGTCATAATAAATGTCAGTAACAACTGAATACTTGTGAAATATTTAAGTATTTGTTTGATAATAATGTAAAGGGCATTTCAAGGGGAAAATGTATTGTAATGTGGTCAGCTATCAGAGTTATATCTGATCTGTCACGTGTAACTGTAGCCAGCGGCAAGTAGCATGAAATGTAAGCTTGTAAATTCAAATAAACAAAACTTAATAACGAACATTTTATTGAGAATATGATCTATGTTTTGCGTGTGTTTTATACAACGTAAAGTTTAAGTGGTTGATTTCAAGTAAAAGAAAATCAGCTGTTCTATACATTTCAATTTTCCATTGAGTTGATTTGAAAATTAGTATGGAACAGCTGATTTTTTTTCGCGATTTCTGAGTTGTTCCCATAGTAAAAGTAGTTTGTATTGATGAGTCCTTCAAGTAATTTTCGGGAAATCAACCACAAAAATTTCACGGTGTATAGTTAAGAACTCTTATCAAGAATCTTAACGAATATACCTAAGTACCTACTTGGAAACATAAAATCATCAATTACCTATTGTTGTAAGCACACAAGGTGTTCAAAATTTCTGACTACTCATTGTTTCTTAGCAAACAAAGCTCTCAAAATTATCTGTGTGTGCATAATGTATTTGTACATTATGCAAAGTTACAAAATACTAAAAGTGTCAGTACACTATATTTTAACCATGTTTGTTCCTCCTATTAAATGTTCCGCTATCTGTAAAAGTGACTTCACTTAGAAATAATGGTTAGTAAAAGATAATGCTACACACCCACAACATCCATAGTATATCCACAACACGCGACCTCCAAGGCTTTTAACCTCTGCGACCCATTCCTACTCCGATGGCGCTATCGAGATCCCCTCAAATATCAAATATCGTTTGTGTACTAACCTGGAGACACAGAGCTGGATCCGTATTTCCGTAGCGCTCGAAATGAAAATCGAATACGAATTGAAAACGTATACGTCAACCAGTCGTCTTGGAAATTGAATTCTATTAAGCTAATATTACACGGTTCAATTTCGATTCAATATTGCTTCCAATTCCATTGCTTCAATGGCATTGATACGTCTCAACAACAGCATTGAAAGTTAAGATCTACTGATAGCTTTCAAAACAATGCTTTTCAATGGAATTGCTGTAAATATGA
Organism: Crambus lathoniellus; assembly: GCA_949710035.1. Lineage (NCBI taxonomy): Eukaryota > Metazoa > Arthropoda > Insecta > Lepidoptera > Crambidae > Crambus > Crambus lathoniellus. The sequence goes on along the minus strand of OX453303.1, from coordinate 4,864,500 downwards.
TTGAATCGTGTAACATTAACACCCGTTTTCATGCATTTTTTGTAGCATTCAAAATCTGTATTGTATTCTTTAATTGTTTCAAAATCACAGAGAAACTTTAAAAATATAGCAAAATGAAAACGCAAACACTTGTCATATGATTGTCAGTGACGACATTTTGGCCATTATTAAAGATGATGAATTTTACTAGTAAAAATTCTGCAACGCAAATTGCAGAATGCATAAATAGGTGTGAGTGTGATTATTCAAAAATACCGATGTTAGTCAAAGTCAATAAATTTTTATTCATATAGATTAAATAAAATTAATGCTTATGAATCGTCCAACATTTTTTTACCTACCACCTGTTATGGACATCTTTAGGACATATCGTTAGGAATTCGCATGTGAATTTTACAATTTCGAATGCGAATTCAAACTCGAGCGCTACGGAAATACGTCTCCTGGGCCCCTACCATCAGCTGTCATCGCAATATCAAAGTATACACTAATGTTGATTATATAACGACAGACCCTCAGTAAGACATATGTAGATAATAAGCTTATTTGCCTAGATTTTAGTAACCTAATTAGCCCAGAATAACAAAACTGTTTTTAGGTAACGTAACCATGAAAGGCCCATCTGCCAAATGATATGTTATTAGGATTAAAGTGCTTTATGCACAATAAAATTGCACATAGGGTTTTTTGAGGGCGCCGCTCGCCCGCCGTTGCCCTGGCGCTTTTTTACAGAGCGCAGGCGAGGATTCCCGAAAATAGGGTATTTCAAATTATGGATTACTCGCACATCACAAGTACTCAAAATTTGGAAAAAATAGATGTTATTTTACAGTCTTTTGTCTAGAATTGGTATAAATAAAAGGCAAAAATAGTATTTTAGAGAAAAATAATTGAAAAGAGGTTTTTTAAGTGGGTCGCTAACGACCCAATGGGATAATGTGTGTCCGAAATTGTACACAATGAAAGTAATTCGTGTGACTAAAAAAATATATTCGGTCACAAAAACTAGTTATAATAATTAAAATTACTAATGAAACTGTTTGAAACACTTATCATGAAGATTGGCTTCGCATTTCTTGCATGCTTTATTGTTTTTACGAACACATCAAAGTTTTCTTTGCTTGTATAGGGAGAATATGTTCGGCATTGTGTTCGAACAGTCAAAGGTATGGATCGCTTGCTCGTAATTGAAAGTCCTGGAAACATCTCGAGAAGACAAGGGTGTCGCAAGCTTCTCATGAGCTTGGAGGGGAGGGGGGGGGCAGCGCCCACAGACTTCTCATTTTCAAACTTGATAGAAATGAAAAAAATTATATTCACAAACTTGAATTACTGCTTAGCCACTAATCATGCACTGTTGAAGTCATAAGAAAAAAATCGGCCAAGTGCGAGTTGGACTCGCCCATGAAGGGTTCCGTACCCACTTAACGTACCGATTGCCTATACCTAGCCAAAATTCCACTATAATTTTTCGTCAGCAAAATATAACTTTGATTTTCATAGTGTTTGTATGAATGACAAAGTTACATTTGCGGTTTTTGAAAATGTGTTATATCTCAAAAAGTAATTACTATATATAGTTCAAACCAATTTTCGTTGAAAGTTTTTATAAAGATCTACAGCATTTATTTTTTCTAGATTTTTCACTCTTTTATTTCAAAAGATAGAGGGGAGGGGACACACATTTTACCACTTTGGAAGGCTCTATCTTTCAAAATATTGAATTTGAGAAAAATATATTTAAGAAACCTCTATGTAATTTTCAAAGACCTATCTATAGACACCCCACACGAATATGTTTGATTAAAAAAATATTTTTCAGTTTCAGTTCCATGTATGGAGAGCCCCCCTTAATTTATTTTTATTTTTTATTTTTGTATTAAAATCGTAAAGCGGTTCACGGAATACATCTACCTACCAAGTATCAACTGTGTAGTTTTTATAGTTTTGGAATAAAGTGGCTGTGATATACGGACGGACGGACAGACAGACAGACAGACAGACAGACAGACATGACGAATCTATAAGGGTTCCGTTTTTTGCCATTCGGCTACGGAACCCTAAAAATGATCGTAAAACTGTTTACAATAATACTGTGCAATTTATTTTTGTTGGCCGGCACTTTTACTTTTTGGTTCAATTTGACTAATCTCCTTTGTAAAAAACAATTAAGGTAAATAGTTACTGAATTTGGATCGTTAACGACCCCGTGGGATAATATAGGTTTACATCGCTTAGTTCGTGGTAAGGCCCCTATGACATATTTAAGGTACTATATCGAATCGATCACCCTTATTAGTCGCAACGTGATTTCAAAGCTTATAGCCTTAATCTCGGGAATGAAAATATGAATAATTAATTTGTCTCGCTTGTTTTGCTTTCTTAATTACAATAACGGACATCTCATGTTTTTGTTCCTTGTTATTGCGACGATTATGTATGAAAACAAGCCCGGCGGCAGCCTGGCTGCCTAACCCTTTACCCGGCGGGCCGCCCGCCGGCTTTGGTCTGAAGAGGCCTTTATACTTACGGCTTAAGAGTCTATCGATTCAGTTTTGAAAAGGATAGGTATGGCAGATGAGTCGTATGACTTTTATTTATTTATCCACAACTGGCTAGCACATAGACTTTATCACACATGTAAGCCTAGCATGACCACCCAAAACGTGATATGTATCGCATGATAGAGGGACTTATCGACATTCAAACGTCAAAACCCATAGTCTTTTGACAGTTAAACCGGATAACTTATAATATCATATCGATTTTTTTTTTTTTTATTATTTTTTTTATTCTATTTTTTTTAAGGGGCTTTTAACACATTAAGGTTATGCCAGCCCTTATTTTATTTTGTTGGTCATGCAAGGGGGACATATGTCATGTGACGATATGGCTGAAAGAAGCGCACCACTCCCGGAATCTTCAATTACTGAGGAACTGGCTATCTTATATCTCACTGCTAGACCACAAAAATGCTGAAAACATCATTGTTATGGCGTCAGCCCCCCCAGACAAGTGGCTTTCTATTAGCGAATTCGCCAGTCGAATAGAAAGAAAATGTATGGGATTGACATTAGCTGCCACGTGACATTTCAATAGCTTATCTTCTTTAAACCCTTCAAATTCCGCGTCTTTTGAGCCTTCATATCAGATAGATATGATTTTGTACAAATTTAGAATAAGAAAACACTTCTAACCTGGCTCCGCCTGGTCCGGACGAGGAGAGACTGGTTTATCTGTCACACAGGGCTTCCTTGCACAGAGACCAGTCTCTCACATAATATTGTTGTCAACTTTAATTATTTCTAGTTTGTTTATATATCTATGTAACTACCTATTATGTGAGAGAAGAAATAAAGATTTATTTTATTTTATTATTATTTTTATTATATGTCCTCGTGGTCCTAAAGCGCAGGGTATCACGGGCGAGTCGCACTTTCAGCGAAAGTGGGGGCCTACTGGAGCGAACGAAAAAACATTTTCAATGATAAAAGTTTTTCTTACAAAAATAGCAAATTTGAATGCAAATAGCTGATGTCTTAGATCTTTGTTTGGCGAAAAAAAACCCTTTGGGACCATCACTCACTACCTTTTTCGTTTTAAGTACATCCGAACCGGATTGCTAAACTTACTACTCCTAAAATCGATTCAAATCCCAAAAGGTTAGTGTGTGTAATGAATAACATGTGTACAGTCAACAGCATTTCAGGCTTAACACGTGTACTATGAAAACAGACCCTATTACGACCCATATACGGTGTAAAATGCGATTTGTGTACTCAACGGGATATATTTGATAAAACAACTGACCCTGGACGTAGTTTTCGTATATTTTATACTGGCTTTCCGCCCGCGGCTTCGCCCGCGTGGACTACACGACGTTATCCCGCGGGAATGTGATATTGTCCCGGATAAAAAGTAGCCTATGTTCCTCTCCAGGCTACAAATTATCTGTGTCCCAAATTTTAGCTAAATCCGTTCAGCCATTTTGGCGTGATTAGTAACAAACATCCAAACATCTAAACTTTCACATTTTTAATATTAGTAGGAAGAACTCGCCGCACCTGGTGACGTCGGTTGTCGCCAGATCATGGCCAGATCCTACAAATGGTCGCCACTTGCTTCTAGTGGCTGCCACCGGTCACTAACGCCGCCATGCCATGGACGTCAGAGACGCTCAATTTTTGCTGTCGGGAAATATTTGGATGACTTATTGTGCGGGTTTAAATGGAAATGAAAAAAAAACAACGTGGGGAGCAAAGTGCTTTGTTAAAAAGGAGACCAATTCGTGGTGAATTTGATTGCGTTGAATTTGAAGCGTGCGTTGCGTCGTTGTCAAGTCTACTCGGGCCGGCAAGGCGAAAGTGGTGCGGGCGCGGTGCCCCACCGACGCAATTATCGCGCGAATTTCAATTAGGACACGTATTATAATTCAATATGTTTGGTCGCGCATTCGTACGAACTAAGTTCGCGCGAATAGATCGATCGCGTCGTGCAATTGTCTGTAAGGACACCTATTCGAGTTCAATATGTTTGATCGCGCGTTCGTACGAACTAAGTTCGCGCGAATAGAATTACAAACGACTCAATCGCGCGATTGCGTCGTGCGTTTGTCAGTTAGGACACCTATTCGAGTTCAATATGTTTGATCGCGCGTTCGTACGAGTAAAATTCGCGCGAACCTGCGATGATCGCGCATTCGCGTTCTATTAGGACGATGCAGCACATAAAGAGAAAAAATATTATTATTACTATTTTATTATTTTCAGAGAAAAAGTTAAAGGTTTAAATATTTTTTTATGCTATCAGTTATCCATAGTAGGTACAAGCTGGTAAGTTACTTTAGGAAAATTACTAATTTATACTGTGGAAACAGTGTGCGAGATATTTCCTTCTATTGATTTGTGTGTGCACCTGAACCATTTTCGGTTTCTTGACAATCTGTCCTTTTGAGAATCTGTCTTTTTGAGAATTTGTCCTTATGAGAATCTGTCCATAAGAGATTTCTTTTTATCCACAAGGGGTAGCACTTAGCCTACATCACACCTGATGTTAAATGGTGTTATGGCTGAAGGTGGAAGCGCACTACTTCCGGAATCCCGATTACTCCCGGAACTTAGATAAGTTAGTGGTAGCTAGCCAGGCGGGCTAAGAACAAGTCCTACCACCAACCAACCGAATACAATATATACCCCTGGGAATCGAATCCGGGACCTCTTGGTCTGAAATCGGTGGTGTGAACCACTAGACCACAGAGGAGGTTGAAAGATAAAAGGGATTTAGCTACCTTTGTCACCTTTGTCGTCGCTTCTTTAAGTGACGGCGTTTGTGGCTGTCGCGTGTGGCTCGTGTGCGGCGAGACGCTTACTTCCTTTTATTCAAAACCACAAATTGTTGGCAATTAATTTCCAAATTCACAGAGTAATATTACATAAAAAAAATTAAACCGCCTTCTAAAAAACCACATCAAAAAAGTAAGAAATAATTCCTCACCAAATAAATAACGTAAGTACTTTGAAGTCGGGCGTGAAACATGTAGATACAATGTTTTGTTGTTTTTGTTAAAACCCGCCCGACTTCAAAGTACTTACGTTATTTATTTGGTGAGGAATTATTTCTTACTTTTTTGATGTGGTTTTTTAGAAGGCGGTTTAATTTTTTTATAAAAATAATTTTTATTTCATTCTTTTTAGTGCATCGTGCAGGCAATTTACGTGTTTTCTGGTAAATAGGTATGTGATCAAACTCAAAACCTCCTTTTTCGAAGTCGGTTAAAATACCTTGAGGTATCCCCTTTCCAACAAAACAAGAATCATCTAAATCGGTTTATAAACAAATGAGTTATGCCTAAAGATACGTATTAAATTCACATAAAGTGGTAACGAAAACGACAGTATTTTCAAGATTTCCTGAAAACTACTGAACCGATTTCGAAATTTCAAAAAATGGGACCAACTTGGAAACCTACCTGATGTAATAACGTTTGAACCATTTCAATCGGTTCAGCCGTCTTCGAGTAATCGGTGGACATACACAAAAAAAAAAAAAAAAAAAAAAAACATACATACAGACGAATAGAGAACCTCCTCCTTTTTGATTTAGAAGTCGGTTAAAAAGATGTCCATAACAGGTGGTAGGTAAAAAAATATTGGACGATTCATAAGCATTAATTTTAGTTAATCTATATGAATAAAAAATTTATGACTATGACTATGACTACATTGTTTAGTCATAGTTGTATTGACCACTAATTCAGGAACTGAAACCGTAATTACAAAGACTGCTGGCGATAGGCTAGGCGAAAGTGGCGCAGTAGTCAATTCTATTCAGGGCCTGTTTCTAAGTAAGTTCTCAGTAAATGTTACTTGACAGATAGTCCATACAAAAATGTCAGACTCTTCAATGCCCGGGCGGCCGAATGGGGCCAAACTGAAATGCTACCTTATTTCTTATAGAAAATCATGTCCAATGCCCATGTTGCATCCGCTCCAGTTAATGTTGGGAGCATTGCACTCGAAGTTGTTAACCACTATGTCTACCTGGGACAGACAATCCAATTAGGTAAGTCCAACTTTGAGAAAGAGATCTCTCGTCGAATCCAGCTCGGAAGGGCAGCGTTTGGGAAGCTCCGGCATATATTCGCGTCCAAAATTCCTCAATGTCTCAAGACTAAGGTCTTTGACCAGTGTGTGTTGCCAGTTATGACTTATGGAAGCGAGACGTGGTCTTTTACTATGGGTCTTATAAGAAGGCTCAAGGTCACCCAGCGAGCAATGGAGAGAGCGATGCTTGGTATTTCTCTGCTCGATCGAATCAGAAATGATGAGATCCGCAGGAGAACTAAAACGACCGATATCGCTCGAAGGATTGCTCAGTTAAAGTGGCAGTGGGTGGGACACATAGCGCGGAGAACTGATGGCAGGCCCCCTACAAGGTGGACCGACGATCTGGTCAATGTCGCCGACTTCATTTTCAATTTTTAAATAATAAAAATTGCATAGTGAATGCTAAAAAGTAAAAATTTTAATAACTTACTCTACACGTGTTCTTCGGTGTAACTGTAATATGTAACATATCATATCGCGCGATAAAAACCGCTCATGCTAGGCGGGTTGGAGCAATTAAGTGGAGCAATCTGGAGCAATCACAATCACAATAAATTGCGACATTGATTCAAGAATATTGCTTCTAATTGCTTCATATATATATTCCACATTTCTCAATGTCGGAAAATTTTTGTTTTTTTTTCTATCTCGTTTATACGTAAGTATAACTACGTTTCGTTTTCGCGAGAGAAATAGGCCAGCAGCGGGGGCAGTCGAGGTTCCTAGTTTTTAAAGTTGCTCCATATTTTTTGGCGTTCAGCAACAGGCTGCCATCGCCCTAAATTGCTTGATGTGGTCGTCACGTCATAGATGACGGGTATTGACAGGAATTGAGCAATTTTAGTCGCTTGTGTAGCATTATAAGGTACTTATGTGTACAAGATGAATTCCCTGGACGATTAATAATTGGTCGTCTGTAGTGTACCTACTGATAAAACAACTCTCTAATATAAGTAGTAAACAATTTTTTTGTACTTTGCGAATACCTAGATGTTATTTAAAATTAAATGAGGATTTAAAATTTAATAATCAAATACAACTTGCAATTTCTATTTAGAGAAATTCCTTCTTGAAGGGAATATATTTTAATTTTAAGTCTACATCTGCTTTAATTTAATAATAAATATCATTGACATAAATGAAAGCGCAATATTTTCAAGACGCATAATAAACTTATAGAGATGGTTTGTAAATTTTAAGTTCATTATTATGAATTGAGTTTGAACGAAAAAGCCATTTTGTAAGTAAACTATGAATCGCTGACCATTTCAGTTTTTATTAATAATATGGAAAGTCTTCTAGTTACAGTCGTCACAAAATAAGATGCCCGTTTTGACACATGCTAAAGTGACATAATTAGGCATCTAACCATACGAGTCTGTGATCGATTCTCGCGATTAATCGATTAAGGTTCTGAGTAACTAATCGATTATAGTAGGTTTGCAACTTATGTGGATTAAGACTAAAGTTATTATTATAAAATGTTGTTAAGCCGTTGTATTTAAATATTAGTTGTAATTATTGTACATAGATGGCGTTGTGCCAAACGTACGTAATGCTGAACGGCGGTGTTAAGATTTTTTGGTGATTGATATAGTCTTGTCGATGCACCCAATAAATTATCCTCGACCTACACACTAGTTTTATTTACGTTGTGAATAACAGTATTTTGGACCTCTATGGGATTGTACATGGTCCTAACCGAGTCGGAAGTTTCGGTTGGTTGACCTAGAACCAGCTCAGTACGAGTGACAGGAGCAGGGACTACGGAGGATCGGAGTTTTGAGTTTGCAGCAGCAGCTCCAGCAGTGACGTCAGCGGATCTGGGTGCTACCACGAAGCGAGCGATTGCGTAAGCGGAAGCGTATGAGTGAGTGTTGTGCTGTGATGAAACTGTGAGTACATTTGTGTCATTCATTAACTTAGAATAATTTCAAGAAAGTTAGAATTTGGAAATTTTAGAAGTGTTTTCATAGACTTAGAATAATTTCTCCAAGAGTGAAATACGGGGAATCCACGCTAGTTTGCGGAGCCAAGTGCGAAAACACTTAGAAAAATTTCGTAAATTTTACGATTGACTTAGAAAATAATTTTGAATTTTCTCATACGGTGAATAGTTAGAATAACTATCGAGATGGATGCCTACGGTAAAATGCAAGATGATACTAAGTCAAAGGTTCAGAAGGGAAGGTCTAACTTTAGAAAATCTCCGAAAGATAGGATCTCTTTGTCATACATAGAAACACGTCTAGAAGCCTTAGAAAAACAGTGGTCTTCTTTTGATGAAACACATAAGAAGATTATAATGGAAGTTTCTGGAGACGTACTTGAAAAATCTACTTATTTTAAAAATGACATGTATGATGAGACCGAAGAACTGTACATAAATTACAAGTCGGAGTTAAAGGAAGCCATCCTTAGGTTAAAGAAAGATGTTAATGTTAATGAATTTTATGATGCAAATGCAACTAACAGCACCCAATCCTTTACTGTTAAATTACCGAAAATAGAAATACCTAATTTCAGTGGCAAATACACAGAATGGAGTAGTTTTCGTGATTTATTTTTGTCTTTAATTCACAACAATAAGGGATTGGATGACGTTCAAAAGCTGCACTATTTGAAGAGTCACTTGTCTGGCGAAGCCGAGCAAATGTTAAGACACATTCCTATCACGGCATGTAATTATAAAACTTGTTGGGATCAGTTAGAGCATCGTTACAACAACAAAAGGTTTTTAGCCAATTGTGTACTAAAACGTTTTATGAACCAAAAAAATGTATTGTCGGAATCTTCAAGTGCGATAAAGGAATTACTGGACACAACTAATGAGTGTTTAAATGCTCTTACTAATTCAGATGTAAATGTAGATTCCTGGGATCTTATTGTAATTTATATAGTTTCGTTGAAACTTGATACAGAATCTCGAAAGTTGTGGGAAGTGGAAGTCAGTAAATGTAATGATGAATTGCCTAAACTTATTAACTTCAAAAACTTTTTGGATCATCGTTTTAGATCTTTAGAATTTCTTGACAATAAATCCACTAAACAGAGTAATGTTCGTTATAATGTTCCTAAAACAATGCATGCAATTCCTGCTGTGTCATGTATATTTTGTTCCGATGCTCACAAACTGTGTAATTGTAAAAAATTCGCAAAGGAAGATGTAAATGTACGTCGTACTTTTGCCCAAACCAACAAGTTATGTTTTAATTGTCTTGCTCCGAATCATTCGATATACAATTGCCGTCAATCAACCAGCTGTCGCATTTGTAAAAGGCGACATCACTCTTTACTGCACCCAAAGTTAGGTCCTAAAGATGATCAAGTAACCACTTCCGTAGTGGAAGGGGGCGCTCAGTCGTCCAATGTAGAATCATCTCAAGGCGAGGCATCAAATATAGTATCATGCTTTTCTAATGCAAATAGTCAAGTATTATTGGCCACTGCTTTGGTCAATGTAGATACGAAAAATGGAACTTTTCATATCAGAGCTCTTTTGGACCAAGGTTCACAAGCTTCATTTATAGCAGAGTCTGTTGTACAAATGCTTGGTCTTAGAAGAGTTTCAAACATGAGCTACATTTCAGGGTTAGGTAGTGATCAAGGTTCATCCTTGCAGTCTAAATGGACCGTTATGGTCAAAATTCAGTCACGCCATGACCCCAACTTTATAGTTGAAGTTAAAGCTCATGTTCTTAATAAGCTCACTTCTCTTTTACCTGAGAGGAAAATGTCTGTTCCGATGTTTTCTCCTCAGATTCCTGCTATAGAGTTAGCAGACCCGAAGTTTGATACTCCGAGTAAAATTGATATTTTACTGGGGGCGGAAGTGTATGGTCAAATTTTAATGGATGGAGTTGTCAAAGGTCCACCAGGTTCTCCAATTGCGCAAAAAACCAAACTTGGCTGGATCCTTTCAGGCCATATATTTTCCCCTCCAAGTTACGAACTTTCACAGACACGTAATGAAATAATTAGTATGCACACTCAATTGAGTATGAACGATCTCCTGAAAGGTTTTTGGGAGCAAGAAGAACTGTCTTCAGCTGTGAAGAAATGTCTGTCTGAAGAAGAACAGCAATGCGAAGAGCTGTTCGCCAAAACTACTTCTAGAGATGATAAGGGTCGCTATGTCGTAAAACTGCCATTCAAAAGGGTGGATCCAAGTTGTCAATATGGTAATTCTTATGATATTGCGCAGAAACGATTCTTTATGCTCGAAAAACGATTACTGAAGAATCAACCACTGAAGATTCAATATTCGAAGGTTATGGAGGAATATTTAAAATTAAATCACATGGAAGTAGTGCCGGAAGTGGAGAAAGCTAATCCCAAGGCTGTGTATCTTCCCCATCACGCTGTCGTTCGCAATGAGAGAAGCACCACTAAGGTTCGGGTCGTGTTTGATGCGTCGTGTTCGCTTAATAATGGAACTTCGTTGAATGATGATCTCATGGTAGGTCCAACGCTTCAACCCACACTTCGACACCTTATTTTACGTTGGCGCTGCTATCCTATAAGCCTGGTAGCAGATATTGTGAAGATGTACCGTCAAGTCAAGATAGCTGCTGAGGATGTTGATTTTCAACGTCTATTATGGCGTAGCGATGTTAATTCAGAACTTCAGCATCTCCGACAATTGCGTGTAACATTTGGTACATCAGCGGCACCTTACTTGGCGGTCAGATCCTTACAACAGCTTGCACATGATGAGGGAGATAAATATCCTTTGGCAGCTAGCAGAGTCCTTAGGGAATATTATATGGATGATCTTATGACAGGCTGCGAAAATATAAACGAGGGAGCACAGATTTATCAACAAATGAACGAGTTACTTAAACTTGGTGGTTTCCAGCTTCAGAAATGGAGTAGTAGCAATAGTGAGTTGTTGTCAAAGTGGGATAGAGAAAGTAAGAATTCAAAGGAAACTTTAGAGCTAAAATTAGATACAGTTATCAAAATTTTAGGTCTCACTTGGAATAGACACCAAGATGAATTTCAATACACTGTCCAACTTACAGCACTGGAAACACCCATAACTAAGAGGAAAATGATTTCGGAAATAGCAAAACTGTTTGATCCCCTCGGTTGGCTAGCTCCTGTGGTCACCACTGCTAAAATATTTATTCAAACAGTCTGGCTGTCAGGGATACAATGGGATGAAGAATTGCCATGTGATATTTTGAAGGCATGGCTTGAGTTTCGAGATGAACTTACACATCTCGCTCAATTTAAGATTCCAAGATGGATTGGCACTAGCACCAACGATGTTAGCAGAGAACTTCAAGGATTCTGCGATGCTTCAAATGCAGCATACGCAGCTGTAGTCTATATGAGAATCGTTGATTTTAAAGGTGATGTGCATGTACGATTACTTGCCGCAAAGACGAAGGTTGCTCCGGTGAAGCAAGTCTCGATTCCTCGGTTGGAGTTGTGCGGAGCGGTATTGTTAGCCAACCTGCTTCAAGAAATTGCAGAAGTTTTAGAGATTCCGAAGGAGTGCGTGTACGCCTGGACGGACTCAAGTGTAGTCCTTTCATGGTTGAGCAGTCATCCCAGCAAATGGAAAACCTATGTCGCGAATCGGGTCTCTGAAATATTAACGCTTATGAATAATACTCAGTGGTCACATGTCAAGTCCGAATCTAACCCTGCAGATTGTGCGTCGCGAGGTATAAATCCGAGCAAACTATCGGATTTAAAGATCTGGAGAGAGGGTCCACAATGGCTGCAAGAAAAGGTTATTAATTATTCAAAGGGACAATTTAAATTAACGGATTTAGAAAAGAAAAAAGAGCAAATTTCGTGCCACACTATTCAGTCAGAGTCAGAATCTATATTATGTCGTTATTCTTCATTGAATAAATTATTAAGAGTTGTTGCATACATACGTAGATTCCTTAAGTTAAAGAAAGAAAAATTTACGCCTTACATATCTAGATTAGAAATAAAAGAGTCTTTACTTACCTGTATCCGATTGTGTCAAAGGAAAAGTTTCCTGGAAGAAATAAAATGTTTACAAACTTTGGGAAAGATAAAGAAAAGTAGTAAACTTACCTCACTGTGTCCGTTTCTTGATGCTGATGGTATACTCAGGGTGGGCGGTCGCTTACAAAATGCTGAAATAGATGAAAATATGAAACATCCAATATTGCTGCCGTATCAGTCGCACTTCACAGATTTGATTGTGGATGATGCCCATAATCGCACTCTTCACGGCGGTCCACAATTAATGACAAACTTTTTAAGAACGCAGTATTGGATAGTTAATGCGAAAAATCTTGTTCGCAAGGTCGTTCGGAAGTGTGTTGTATGTCGTCGCCATTCTGCACAAACAAGTCAGCAAATGATGGGACAGCTACCTACGGAACGTGTCACAGTCTGTCGACCTTTCTATCAGAGTGGGGTTGACTACGCAGGACCCATAGTTATAAGACCGTATAAAGGGCGTGGTTATCGAGCCGTTAAAGGATATATAGCCTTGTTCGTATGTATGACCACTCGTGCAATATACCTCGAAGTCGTTAGTGACATGACATCCGAGGCATTTTTAGCAGCTTTTAAGCGTTTTGTTGCACGGCGAGGTCACTGCGCAGATTTATGGAGTGACAACGGCACGACCTTCGTGGGGGCCAATAGGGAGTTAAAGCATTTATTCCAAACGGAAAAGTCTGAAGCCGCTAATGATATTGCTGAGTGGTTGGCAACAAATGGTACCAACTGGCACTTCATTCCACCTCACTCGCCGAACTTTGGAGGGTTGTGGGAGGCTGGAGTGAAGTCCACAAAGCACCATCTAAAAAGGGTTATTGGTAACAGTACCTTGACATTCGAAGAGATGTCCACGCTTCTGTATCAAATAGAAGCTTGCCTTAACTCGCGTCCACTTTCTCAAATTAGCAATAATCCAGATGATCCGTATCCATTAACTCCCGGCCATTTTCTAGTCGGTGAGCCGTTGCTGCTTATACCCGATGCAAACTTTGAGCAGAGTAACGTGAGTACTCTTAAAAGATGGCAGTTTGTACAGAGACTACTGCAAGACTTTTGGAGACGATGGTCTCATGAGTACTTGACTCAATTACAGCATAGATATAAATGGTCCTATATTGCTCCTGAACCTTCTGTAGGGGATGTCGTGTTAGTAAAGGAGGATGACCTCCCACCGTCCAGATGGTTGTATGGCGTAATTAAGGAAAAACATGTTGGTGCGGACAATCTTACGAGAGTCGTAACCTTGCGATGCAAGGGGTCTCTAGTAAAAAGACCTGTATCCAAACTTATAATTTTACCTGTCACTTAATAAATGTAAATAACTACTATGTTTTTTTGTATTTTAACTTAGGCAAGTATGTGTATGTGTTAGTTATGTATTATTGATGTATTGCATACCTACAACTTTGTTGTTTTTGTTATGTTTCTTATTTGATTGTGTTCTTTCTGATGGACGTTCCGTTCATGGTGGGCGGAATGTTAAGCCGTTGTATTTAAATATTAGTTGTAATTATTGTACATAGATGGCGTTGTGCCAAACGTACGTAATGCTGAACGGCGGTGTTAAGATTTTTTGGTGATTGATATAGTCTTGTCGATGCACCCAATAAATTATCCTCGACCTACACACTAGTTTTATTTACGTTGTGAATAACAGTATTTTGGACCTCTATGGGATTGTACAAATGTTAAACTTACTATATAGGTACTTATACTTTTAATAAACATATTATTAAAGTATGAGTTGACCTTTTATGTTATATAAACTTGAATCGAATCCACTTAAATTGCATAATTTATATAAGAGCGAACGCGCACTTGTGATTTTTAATCGGGCGATAGTTTGGTCGTTCTCGGATTCAGTATATAGTTATATGGCAGTGGCAATCGTCAGTGCGCTTAAACTATGGACCGATCAAACTATCGAAAATGACTGGCCAATAGTTGTACGATCAAACTATCGCACAACTATCGGCCGGGCGGTAATGTGCATGAAGGACTATGTGAGCGCGCGCACTGCATTCAACTAAACTATCGCCAACTATCGGTAGACTGCGCATTACTACAACTATAGTTATAGTTACAGTTATACAACTATCGGCCTGTGCATGAAGGACTATGTGAGCGCGCGCCCGGATTCAACTAAACTATCGACCAACTATCGGTCGACTAAAAATCACAAATTCTCGCAGGTTCTCAAAACCAAACTATCGGCCGACAGTTTGATCACGATCGTCTTACGATTCCGACTAAACTATCGGTCGACTAAAAATCACAAGTGCGCGTTGGCTCTAAAAGTGCAAGTATTTTAACTACAGCTTACAGCATAGACATGGTCATAGAGTAGCTACATTACTTATTATAGCGGCTGTACACGTTGGCCCAACCATTGGCCAATACGTCGTATATTAACACTTTTGAAAGAACCTTTTTAACGTCTTGTTCGTTCAAAAGTGTCAATGTACGATGTATTGGCCAGTGGTCGGAACAACGTGTACAGGCCGCTTATGTTGAACGCACGCTTGTCCGATGCGAACGCTTCGAACAAGCCGAACGAAACATGTTTTAAGAAATCTCTGGAAAGGTAAACGTGGCGATTCAACGTGGTGAGGTGTGCAAGGTTGTCTAGGTTTTATTTAAAAAAAAATTTTTTTTTCATTCGGTTCATTCGAAACGCTCTCCTTGGATAAGAGTGCGTTTGCCTAGAAACCGTTTTATCGAAATCATTGTTGCCAATTCATAATTTCACTAATGCTTTAAGCGCCAATCTAGTTTTCACACAAAAAAGATCAATTTTACAAATTAATCTATTAAAGTGGTTATAACGATTATTTCGATATAATTGAATGAAACTGGAGAAATCCTGCACACAACGGTTACAACACTAGTATTTAAAAAAATAAAGACTGAGAACGTAACTGTTTTTCGAGACGTTTCGTAGTTAATCGAATCTGCGTTTACTTTAGAATAAACCCAAAAATAATACGCGGAATACACTTTGCCTTAATTTTTGATGCGTTCAAAAATGTAACATATTATTTTCATACACCTTTGATAAGTAATCAGCATATATTTGATTTTTTTGTTTTCGTAACAAGTTACATTCTAGGGTCGTTACCATGTGTCAAAACGGGCATCTTAATTTGTGACGACTGTAGTATTTGATGCTATAAATATTTGACGATCCTTGTACAGTCAAGGAATTAAATTTCCGCCCACCCAAGGAAAGCAAACTGCAAACATGAGAGTGTCAAGAAGTAGAATTTTCAACCTCTGCCTGTCCATTGACGCGGAGTGAGCTGGCGGAGCAGAGAAACGGAGTAACCAATAGGATTGCATAAAACCTCCGCTCCGCTCCAGTGGACAGGGGTTTGCGAGCTAGTTTTAAAATTCATAAATTTTCGGAAGCGGAGCGAGGTAGCGGTGCGAGGCAGCGGAACGAGGCGGCAGAGCGAGTCGGCGGAGCGGGGCAGCACAGCGGTGTGAGTGTGAGGCCTAGCCTACCGTACAGTCCGCACTCCGCTCCGCCATCGCCAGCTCGCTCCGCGTCAATGGATGGATAGACACAGTCCGTAACTACTCTCCGCAACACTCGCTCGCTCCGCTCCGCCAACTCGCTCCGCGTCAATGGATAGTCGCCCTAATGCGTTGTGAATGTCAAACAACCTTTCAACGAACGAAATGGGTCCAATGAAAAGACCTTGACTTATATTAAATTTTTGTTTTTTGCATTCACAATGCAATTTTTATTACAGAAAAATGGAAAATGAAGTATTTAGAAAAAATCGACCCGTCTCAAGACCTTGACTGTAAAAGAAATGCGAAGCATGATACAATTCAGACAAAATGATTGGTGTATTTATACCGAATCACTTGGGTTTAATATTTGGCATTTATTTAGCCGATATCGATAGCGAATTGTTTGTACAAAATGCTTGTCTAGAAAGTCTATACCTTTGACCTGTTTCCGATGCCTATAGTTTGTTCAGCACTTCTGTTACGAATATCAGTAAGTATTAACTATTATAATAATTATGTTATTTGAACCCAGGACCCCTGTCCCAGTAGCTACTTTAACTTCTGGACCAGTAAATTGAGTGACGTTATTACTATTGTTTATGTTTTTAATTTATATGGGAAACAAACAACATTTTAATACAAATACATTGTAAATAATATAAATAAACAAAAATCAATTAAGTTTCAACCAAGAATTAATACATGCTGAGCAGTGTAGAATAAAATATAAAAAGAAAATTGAAATGATCAAATACTTACAAACTAAAGTAGTACAAGAAAAGTTAGTTATTTAAGATATCCCTTATTTTCTGTTAATAAACATTATTAAACATATCAATCGAGTCGAATTTTATATTCTAGCCTTTCGCCCGCGGCTTTGCCCGCGGTTTACCCGCGTGGACTACACGACGTTATCCCATGGGAACCCAATATTTTTCTGGAATAAATAATAGTAACTTTCTTTTCCTTCCAAACTATCCCCATCCCATACCAAACATCACGTCGATCCGTTGCTCCGTTTTGATATATTGTGAAATATGCTTTGACGGTACGGACGGTTAGATAACATTTTTTTTAATATCTGACTCAAAGCTAAGGAGCCGTTGATACGGAAATTAGAACCAACAAAGGGATGTTATTTAAATTTTTACTTTTTTGCATTCACAATGCAATTTTTATGGTTGAAAAATGGAAAATGAAGTATTTAGAAAAAATCGACCCGTCCCATCGGAGCTAGTTGTGAGACGGGTCGTCGATTTTTTCTAAATACTTCATTTTCCATTTTTCAACAAACGGATTACAAATATAATACATCTTATCAAATATCCTTCTTAATATTATAACTAGCTGTTGCCCGCGACTTCGTACGCGCGGTGTAGTGACTTTTGTGTTAGTTTAGTTTATGAGTGTTTGTTGCCCAGATTTCATAACGCTCTTCTTGAAATCCTATTCTCTACTAAAAGGGTCTAAAGAATATCGAATATGCAGGCTAGGGTATGAACATGGTATGTTGTTATCATATGCTGCATAAACATAGTTGAGCCCTCATTCATAGATCCGTCCGTCTGTCAAGAAACTTTTTCTCAAGTATGCGTGGGAGGTATCAAGCTAAAATTTATGTCAAATTAAATACTGAAGTCTGCAATCCCTTAGAGGCGACAAAAAAAACAAACTTCTCTTCTCTTCTTCATAACTCAAAAGGGCCACTTGGATCTCGATTTTCTTTTAAATCCCATTTAGCTACTTGTTGTTACCGATCTCGATTTAAATTTAAACCGCTATCTAGGTCGGTTTAGGCTGTCAAATCTCGATTTACAGTAAGTTGTGATAACTTATCTTGTTGCTTGCTAGCGGGCAATAGATCTATTCTACGCGAGGTTCATAAGACTGAACCACACCAAACGATCCATCTTGGATTGGCCAACCACGATCTAAGATTGGGGATCATGGATCGTGAATCGAATTTGTTCTCTTGGTGCTCTTGGATCGCACGAGGCACGTCCACTCCAACCACTACTATGGAGCTCCAGTGGAGCGCACTCTTGCCGCACGCGATTAGAGCGCGTATTATCGTTTTGCGCATATGCGCGCTTTCACGATTCAAACAGAAGTTCTTACTTAGTAATGCATAATATCAGGCCAATCATATTTTTACTATAAAATGAAAAAGAGATTGTGTGTATCCATACCAATATTATAAATGTGAAAGAGGGTTTGTTTGTTTGTCCGTCTTTCACGTCAAAATTGATGCAACGGATCGACGTGACTTTTGGAATGGGAATAGTTTGGCAGCTGAAAAGTGACATACTTAGGCAGCCATTAGACAGTCAATCTGAATCGCGATCCGCGATCAAAATCAATGATCGCGATCCAGATTGACTGTGTACGAAGGTGATTGACGGCTCGCGATCTTGATCGCAAAATATCTACATAGTAAATCTCGATCGCGATCAAGATCACGAATAGTGATCGCGATCTGGATGGACTGTGTAATGGCTGCCTTAGACTACTTTTTATACCTGAAAAATATCACATTCCCGCGGGATAACGTCGTCGTTTAGTCCGAGCGGGCGAAGTCGCGGGCGGAAGGCTAGTATTTTGATATGGAGACATTTCCTATTTGTGAGAGCTTGTAATTAACTTTCTTTAAAATATAAAATAAATAACATATAATTAACATATATTTCAGGTATAAAATGTAATGATATACCATTTAATTATTTAATTTTAATCAAACATCATTTTATGTAAGCTTTCCTAGTAAATAAATGAATAAATAAGTTAGATAGAAAACTATTTTTAATATTCCTTTATTTTATTGGATGGTACGTACGGCTGAAGGCCTAAGTAGCCAGAGCCGGTTAAATGACATAAAAAATGATAGGTAGGTGTAGGTATCTACGTACTGGCCACTTAGCGTTTATGAGCAAATTTTTCAAAATTACATTGGTGCCATTTTGTCTACATTGCGACAAACTTATTTCACACAGTGGTTATTTTTTGGTACTAATTATACTGTTGACTGCCGGCAGTCCATTTAGACAGTTAATTTTGTATTGCTAGTGGCTCCTCCACGACCACTGTCACCGGGTCAGATATATTTGTGGCACTATACTTACTGTAGCGACATCTAGCGTCGAGTGGAAATGCGAAATATAAATATTACATCAATAGGGTGAAAACTTCAGTTTTGGCCACTGTCCCGAGTGCTTACTTAGCATAAAACATTTCGTTAATAACTTTTGCTTGAAAATATACTTTTTATCTATGACTTTTAAGTCATAATAACAATAGTAATAATTCTTTATGACATAGGAATATTATTCAATAAACGCTTTTCAGTTTACATCGAATTAGATTTTTCTTTTATTTTATCTAAGTTAGTCAAGGCGATACTCGGAAAAAATGCGCTGAAGCGAGATAGCAATGAGAAAACGACGCGCGCGGGAGCGAGACCGATTTTACAGATTAGGCAAAACAAACACAAAATCACTTCGTATTAAAAAACTACAGCGATTAACAAAAAAAAAGTTCTATACGATCCTCAATATTATTGGTGTCCACTAATTAAACTAATTTCCAATAGTGTAATTAACGCCATTTAAGAATAATCTTCACTTTTCGTATTTTTTAGAGGTCTTTTCGAAAAGAAAAAGTGTCGAGGCAAAATCATAAAATAGTGTTTTTGAAACTATACGAATCTAGATAAAGGTATGAAAAAATATATATCTTATTACCAGATTTGTAACAACTGTAACCGTCCTATAGTTCTTAATTAACAAAAAACACATCAATCGGCACCCTTCGCACATTTTAAGTTTAAAAAATAGGTTTTCAATTTACTAAAATAAAACTAAATTTCGTAAGTATATGAATACTTAGTTATATGTTTTTTACTATTTTTGTCCACGAATTTCTCGAAATCTAAAGGCATATTGAGATGATTCTATTTGATTTAAATTAGGTGTATTCTAACTTTGGGAACAGTCTAAGATTCATCAAAATCGGTTTAGTAGTTTTGTATGTTATTGTACAATTGTACAATTCACACGTTGTGGGTATGTTATTGTACAATTCACACTAAAACTTAAGATATAAAAAAAGTATTTAAAAAAATATAAACTGACTGGTACTGACCTCAAAAAGGTACCTTAATTATAGATATTATATTTTTCCTTTTCAGTTGACAAATACTTTTTGGAGTCTGTTAAATTTTTTGAAGTAGTTTTTTTTGTATTGTAAGAATTTAAAAACTTAAAGAAAAGTATAAGATACATTCTTGACAATTTTAGATATAAATTTTGTATTTTATAGATAGGTATCTATAAAATACTTAAGACCATAGGCGAAAGAAGTGAAAAACATCTTAAAGTGGCAACAGCGGGGGCTTTCATCCTACTTAATATAATCATTCGAATGTACATTTGTGAAAGGTATATCGTAATCTTACTGACTTCCTGCGCCATCTATTGCTTAGTAGTTATGATGCGAAAGAAGTGAAAAACATCTTAAAGTGGCAACAGAGGGGGCTTTCACCCTAATTAATATAATCATTCGAATGTACTTTTGTGAGAGGTATATCGTAATCTTACTGACTTCCTGCGCCATCTATTGCTTAGTAGATATAATGACGTAAATAACATGAAATTATTTTTTTGATTTTATATGGGCGTGGATGGGTTTCAATTTATATTATGTTTTGAAGCAGGTAAAAAAAATAACATGATTCATTATTAATTGAGACAGCGATTAAATATAACGTATTTTCAAATTTTCATAATCATGTGGCGCCATCTATTTTAGTAAGAATCAGTCTTTGTATTTTCCCGTAGGAATAAGGGGTTTTTATTAAATAAAAGGTACCCTATATGTTGACCCGGGTTATAAGCTATCACTACACAAAATTTGGTAAAAATCCGTCCAGTAGTCTTTGCGTGAAAAGCGAACATACAAACAGACAAACAGACAAACAGACAAACAGACAAACAGACAAAAATTTTAATATCTATCGTTTTGGGGTCTATATCCTGTACACATCTCATAGCAGTAATTTTTTTTTTTTAATCTTTCATGTACAGACTTTTTTTCCGTTTCTGTTTTATTATATGTATAGATTATGTGAAAGTTTAGATGTTTGGATGGATGATGCCAAAACGGCTCGATAATGCTGAGATGTATAGTGCATTCGCTTAGATAGTGTCGCTCTGCCACAATGCCGTGCGGGTGTACCGACACTATCTAACCGAACGGACTATAGCCGTTTCAACAAAATAACTATTTGAAATTAAGATTAGAAACTAATACTAGTGTTTGTGTTGTGTTTTCTTAAATTCCACTCTTTTTTTATTCTTCCAGCACTTATTGACAACATTTCACAGTGAAACCATTGCCAAGTTCATTTGTAAGAGTGGTTCTGAAATAATTGCGTTGATTTGGCTTGAATCCCAGATAATTTTTCAGTTAAAAGTTTTTCAATTAGCCGAATTGTGAAAGAAAGTACAATGAATCTATATATATAAAATTCAAAGTCCTGACTGACTGATTGACTGACTGACTGACTGACTGATTGACTGACTGACTGAGATATCAACGCACAGCCCAAACCGCTGAACCTAGAGACTTCAAATTATGCACATATATACGTTATACAGTGTAGGCATCCACTAAGAAAGGATTTTTGGGATTTTCCACCCCTATGGGGGTAAAATAGGAGATGAATGTTTGTATGAAAGTCCGTAAGTTTTGAAGTTAGGATCTTCAAATTTTGTATTTAGGCTGGCAATTGAAAATTAATATTAACCTGTGTCAGCGTTTTGACAATTCCACCCCCGAAGGGGTGAAAAGGGGGATGAAATATTGTATCTGGAAACTCCTTAATTAAATTTATTATTTAGGGTTAGGTATGGTCGGAAAGTAAAACAAATAAATAAACACATATTTCGTATTTTTCGAAAATCAACCCCTTAGATATTAAATGGGATAAATAAACCTAAAAATCGATATGGATGTCGTTATTGAGGTTTTATAAAATGACGATTGCAAAAATGGCATTTATTTTGATGTTTAACACGCTGGACATGATTAAACCCCTAAAAGGTTGAAATAGGGCTGAAATTTTGAATGAAAAATCAGGGGGTAAAATAGACATTTCAACTTGAAACTTTGTAGGCTTACTTCTTAAAACAAATAGGCAACCCATTTCGTAATTTTCCGAAAATCAAACCCAGGGGGTGAAATAGGGGATGAATATGTGTATGAAAGTCCGTAAATTTTGAAGTTAGGATCTTCAAATTTTGTATTTAGGCTGTCAATTGAAAATTAATATTTACCTGTGTCAGCGTTTTATGACAATTCCACCCCCGAAGGGGTGAAAAGGGGGATGAAATGTTGTATCTGGAAAGTCCTTCATTAAATTTATTATTTAGGCTTATGGTCGGGAAGTAAAACAAATAAGCAAATACATATTACGTATTTTTTCGAAAACCAACCCCTTAGAGGATAAATGGAATAAATAAACCTAAAAATCGATATTGAGGTTTTATGGGATGACGATTGCAAAAATGGCATTTATTTGATGTTTAACACGCTGAACATGACTCAACCCCTAAAAGGTTGAAATAAGGGTGAAATTTTGAATGAAAAATCAGGGGGTAAAACAGACATTTCAAACTTTGTAGGCTTACTTCCGAAAATCAAACCCAGGGGGTAAAGGTCCTTATTGAATTATACAAGTAAACTAGCTTCCGCCCGCGACTTCGTCCGCGTGGACATTCGAAAAAATACTTAGAGGACCAATAACCAGGATAAAAAGTATTCTATGTTTAAATTTAATAAAAATCCGATCAGCCGTTTTTACGTGATAGGGAACCGCCCCGCAGATCACAATGCTCTTCGTTGGAGGCAGCGCGTGGCAGGAGGCACATCAATAGAGGCGATTCCGGAGGCGCGTGGTAGGAGAAACGTCCCGTCTCGATGGATATGACGTCGATAACTTCCTCGAGAATGGTAGACTGAGTGGAGATCACTTGTAGGCAGTTCACTAGTAGTAGGTCACTTGTAGACCATTTGTAGATTTAGTAGTAGTTGTTATGTAGACTGTATGAAGGCTAAGTATCGAATGATCAGTCGTCTAGACTGTGGCCGTATTTGTTCCAGAGCAATTTAAAATTTGTATTAGAATTTGAATAGAGAAGTTATTTTACAGAGTTTTTATTAGAAAAACTAAATATCCGAAGAGTATGTTTGACAGCTGACATATCAAAAGAAAAATAAGAAAGTGATATTTGACAGTGTCACACAAATAAAATAGTAAATTAAAATGTAATACAAGTGAAATAAAGATAAAAGTTTCGCAGCAATATGTAGGATCGCTGGAATAATACCTACTAAGTTTCCATAATAGGACAGTAAGAAAGTGTAAGTACGTAAAGATTTTCGTTACATGGCATAGGTTAGTTTTTATCCCTAAAAATACCCGCAGCATAACGACGACGTGTAAGTCCACGCGAGAGAAAACGCGGTCAGAAGGCTATTAATAATGAATAAGAAAAAAAAAACTTGTACTTAATGTTTTGTTATGGGATGAGATTCTGTAACCATGGCTCTTGGAATGGTGCCACATACATAAATCCAAAAAAGATAAAATCTGAATCCAACTATGCTATTAAGAGCGAATCACAATTCTCTGGGTCGTGAGGATTGCTCCTAAAAATACAGCCGAATGGTCCATGAAAGAAGTACCTTATTATTTTTACTTTTTTAAATTTATTTAAAAACAAATAGGTACCTAATTAATACTTTTCTTCCAACGCTCTCCTGTTTTTTTCCTGTCTGAAATCAGATGAATAGCTACTGTTTTCTTCGAAAAAAGATGGCAACGCTAATTGGTTAGGTAACTGATTGGATCCAATTAAGGTTCCTCTGGCGTATTGTTGGCCAGACACATCTGACTAATGTAATAAAGCTGTGGAGTTCGTTTAGCAGGGTACTCACCTCTCTTATAGCACGTAACGTACCTAACTGCTACTGTATGAACCTGTACCAGGACATTTCGGTTTAGAAAGAAAGAAAGAAAAGAAAGAAAATTATTTTATTTGGCACACACAACGAGTAAACAACATCACACTATACAAGCCACAAAAATAAACACAATATATATCAATATGTAACATTGAGTACAGTCGTGTGATGCCAAACTATGCTCAACTCAGTATGGGCTTACTGCACTGGTTTTCTGTCGAGCACAGTAGTGACATCAGGGACGAATAAGCGAAAAAGTACAAGAAACACAACAAACAATCTTAAAAAACCAAAATTATACTAAAAGCACACACAAATCACTTATACAAAAAAGTTTGTTTGACAAAAATTAGGCTGCATAACAACTTAACCTTTGCCAAGAATAACAAAAAGACAGGGAGGACTAAATCCAGGACTACATATAAGCAGGGTCGGACTGGGTCCGTCCGGGTTAATTCACTACGTATTTACGAATTACGGCTTTGGGAACCGGTGGCGTCGTTCTTTGAACACAATTACTTGTGATACCCTAGACTGAACGAATGATATACAATGTGGAGACGACAATGCGACAAAAAATTTGTGGGTAAAGTTTCCATCTATATTCTATACGAACAACTTTTACTATGAGGCCAGCTCGCGAAAAAAACAGCTAAGTACCTACTTAACCCATAGAAAACTACAACATCGACTCAATGTATGGAACAGTTGGTTTTTTTTTCGCGATTTCGTGGCTGGCTGACTGGCTGAAAATTGTTCATATAGATGGGAAACTTTCATCCCCTGCCAGCCTTTTATTTTTATAGTGAGAGCAAGTACTATCTTTACGTATACCACACGGCATGTTAGACTCGGTCAGACACAGGGCCTGTCCCTCGCCGCGCCCAGCCCTCCCACCAAGCCTAATAGGCTTCGCGTCAGGGCTGGGCGGTTCTAACCCCTGCTCCGGCCCCCTACCGAGCTCGAAAGCTTGAGAGGGGGCAGGACAGAGGGAGGGAGCCTCCTCACAATCTCCCCATAAGGTTACCCACTCATGGGGAGATTGTGAGGCGGCCTAGCATGAGCGGCTTTTATCACGCGATATGATATGGTACGGCAAGTTGTCTTGCTAACCCCACTAAGGTGTAAGGCTGAAATGTTTGTCGCATTGTCGTCTCCACATGTAGAATCCCAAATTAGAAAATATAATACCAGCAGCCCTACAAGTAGATTTTACAGTCTTTTGCAATGTGAATGCTTAATTTTTTTATCTATATCTATACTAAAATTATAAAGAGGAAATATTTGATTGTTTGTTTGTTTGTTTGCATCGAATAGGCTCCGAAACTATTGAACCGATTTACTAAATTCTTTCACCATTAGAAAGCTACATTCTTCCCGAGTCACATAGGCTATATTTTATCCCGATATTCCCACGGGAACGGGTACCACGCGGGTATAATGTGCTGTACGATCTCTGTCGCAATCGCAACAAATACGATTGCATCGATTTAATAAATAACATCAGTTACCAAGTGCCAGTCAGACCGGGAGTGAGGACCTGTCGAACTAAGAAGTTTTTCGCTATATCAAGATCCAAAAATAACGCAGGAAAACGTACTACCTTTATCTCGGCTCTTATAACAAGTACTTTATTGCCATTGATATACTTAAATACCTAAAATTGGCTTGTTTAAAAAATCTATTATGACAAAAGTTTTTATCATAAATAATGAAAACAGTTAAAACGAAATGAAAAAATGAAAAAAAAAATGGCACTTTACTAACTGCAATATTTTAATTTAAACTTAACTTTTATAATTTAAATCATAAGTTACTTATGTAACTACTCTCAACCTGTTAAACTTCTTTGTGGTTAACGGTGTTGGTATCAAAACTATCTTATCTGCTAAATTATTTACTTATACTTCTTGATATACTACATATTGTGAAACCGTTCGTTTGACCCCAATAAATGAAAAAAAAAATCGCGAGGATCCGCTACGGAGTTACTTATTATAATGAACAGTAGTTGAGTTTTGTTGAATTTTCATTCTTGGGTTGGGGGTGCCCTCTCTCCATTTTCCCATCTAGTCTCCCTACATTGAGTGGGTAACCTTATAGGGGACTGGCCAGGGCTCCCTCCCTCTCCTTGGCCTCCCTTCAAGCCTTCGAGCTTGTCGGGAGGCTGTGTCCGAACGGCCCGAGAGACACCGAGTCCAAGCGAAGAAGGTGACCGAGTCCAACATGCCTTTTGGTATGCCTAACATAAAACCACAGAACACGGAAAAAATAGTAGATTGTACAACAAGTGCATAAAACGTACCATTTTACCCGAGACGGTGGATAGTCAATTCGAGGGTAAAATGGGTTTTATGTACGAGTTATACACTCTGCTTTTCACTTCGAGTGTGAGGAAAATAAATAACAATATTGCAAAAAAGAAAAAATAAAGACTTCGCCATATTGGCGAGAAGACTTTCTTTTTCTTTTTTTTATACGTGGCAGTGGCAGCACAGTGACTTCCGCATAGATCGTAGACCATAATGCTCTTGAAATACTTATTTCTTAGAAAACTCATTAATTTTGCCTAGTTTTATTTATTTAGTAATTTAACATCGATTATGTACAAAATTGAAGAAACAGAATGCAATAACAATTTTATTTAACGAAGTTTAATTGCGTGTGTGACTGTTTACCTGACGACCTTTGTCTTAGAGTCTGAGACTTATACGATGATTTTACTTTATGCACTAGAGCATAAAAAGCGATTTTATGCAGCCTATACCCAACATAAACACGAACTTTACGAGCATGAGAAGTGAAAAATTCTTTGCATAAAACCCCTGATTTGTCTTGTTGAGGCATGATGTTTCGCCAGATATTCAGCGAAAAGGGAAGTACTTCCTCCGAGCTAGGTGTCTGTGCTCGGGGACCGCGGCCCAGCTCATAGTAGTTGGAAATTGTATTTATGCGGCGCATCTGATAAATTCTGTTAGCGCGATTCACGTTTCCATACAATTCTTCAGTTCTGTCTTGACGTAGTGTGTGACGTCAGGCTTGCGCGTCGATGTTTACATTCGTACTTTTCGCTGATCCTGCATTTCTTCAATACTCGGCGTCTTGCTTATGTTGCGATGTGAGTGCGTCGCTACATCATTCCCCCCTTGCTTGAAATACTCTTACTCGTGTTAGGCCAGTGACGCTCCAGTCTCCCAGTATGACGAGCGTGTGCTGCTGGCTGCTCCATGGGCGGTATAGCTTCTTATGCAGAACTGCCACGCCGCTGGTATGTCCCTTCAGTTCGGTCGTGGGCTGCCTTGTTGCCGTCGTCCGCCAGTCTTCGAGTAGTTGCCGCAGGACCAAGTCGTGTTTGCTGCTGATCGTGGACCTTGTAGGCTTGACTCCATCATGAGGGGTGGTATACCTTTATTCTCCAGAAGGCTGCTGCTGTCCAATTTCGGTGGTCACCAATGTTGAGGCATGATGTTTCGCCAGATATTCAGCGAAAAGGGAAGTACTTCCTCCGAGCTAGGTGTCTGTGCTCGGGGACCGCGGCCCAGCTCATAGTAGTTGGAAATTGTATTTATGCGACGCATCTGATAAATTCTGTTAGCGCGATTCACGTTTCCATACAATTCTTCAGTTCTGTCTTGACGTAGTGTGTGACGTCAGGCTTGCGCGTCGATGTTTACATTCGTACTTTTCGCTGATCCTGCATTTCTTCAATACTCGGCGTCTTGCTTATGTTGCGATGTGAGTGCGTCGCTACAGTCTTTTTGTCCATGTATGTCATTTTGAACGTACTTCCCCCAGTGTTGTTTTGGCATCTTACTTTTAAGTAAACTAATAAGTTAATAACATAGAATGATTATTTTAATTTTTAGTTTTTTTGCATTCACAATGCAGTTTTTATTACTGAAAAATGGAAAATGAAGTAGGTATTTAGAAAAAATCGACCCGTCTCACAACCAGCACCGACGGGACTCGAACCCACAACCTTTCGCTTTCCGGGCGACTGCTCTAACCACTGAGCTACGGAGTAAGCTATGGTTGAGAGACGGGTCGATTTTTTCTAAATACTTCATTTTCCATTTTTCAGAACATAGAATGATCTTAATATATCGATATGTACCGTACGATAAAACTTATTTTAAACATAATCAAATTTATATCTCCATATCATTGGTATGTAGTTCGACAAATTCGACCTTTGATAATTAGTTGTGTGTGTGTGACATAGCAACAAGTTTTAAATAAGCCGATAAGGCCGGCTTATCAAAACAAAAACACAAATCAACACCACAGTCAAAATTACAAACGAATAATAACTTTATTCTGTTTTTAATTTTACTTTAATCTATTGCGCACTGTAATAATATATGTAAACTTTATCATATTTGTTTACTTAACAGAAAATATTTGCTTTTTATCTAAAATTTCAACTGAGATTAAAGGAAATGTAAGTTTTCTAAATCTACCAAAGCAACTTGATTCCTATAGTGCTCAGACGGATTATCTACCTGTTAATTACAGTGTAAGCGTGTACCATTAACTGGATCTTAACTGACGACAAATGGTAGAACAATGCATCATTAAAATAGTTACAGCCAAGAAATCATCAAGCTTGCCACAGGTAATGAGAAACCATTGCCTTGTGTACAGTCAGACCAATTGAATCATGCATGATCCACTCATGTTTATTTTATAAGTATTATTAAAATTCTTTTTTTTCTGTAATGGCTTTTTCCGTTTTTCACAGAAATTCCGCCAAGTTCCGTAATGAAAGAAACACGGTATTGACGAAAATGCCCGGTGAAAAGAACACGTTTTCAGTTTTCAGCCTTGCCACCTAGATCCTTGGGTTATTAAAATTCGATAAGGTTGAAATTCAAACTTATTGACATTGACCTTAGTTTTGACGCCATTAAACAAACTATTAGCAAGGTAGGTCATGATCCAATTGATTTGACAGTACATAAGTACTTATCTTATGTGCGTTTCAATTGTATTTTTGTTTGTAACGAATAAACTCAAAAACTACTGGACTGATTTTAAAAATTATTTCACTAATAGAAAGCTAAATTCATCCTGAGTAACAAAGGCTATATTTTATCCTGATATTCCCACGGGAACGGGAACCACGCGGCTCAAACCGCGGAGAGCCATGGGTTATATTTTGTTCTTCTTGTATATCTGGTGAGCTTAACAGCTAATAAATGTATCTATATTATGCAGCTGAATTTACTTAAGTAGGGCAGGCGTACCGGTTTTGGCCACTTTTTGCTTTAAAAGTTTTCTAAACAACTTTTACCCATTTTATATAAAGGCAATTAAAATAAGGTATTTTAAGGTAATAATAACAACCGTTAGAATTCTTTATGTCATACGATTTTTTTTCAATAAATTCCATTTTCTGTTTTAAAAAAATGTTTTGTATGAAAATTTTAAGAAATTTGTTTTGGATGAAATACTTTATAAACCTTTGTTTTTTACAACTTAATTGTTGTTTTGCAATTGACTGGTTTCTAGCGCATTAGAATATATTGATTTTACCTAGGTTTGGTTTTGATTTTTTGCAATACTTACAAAAGTTTAACTATCAGTAAGTGACCAAAACCGGTACATTTGGCACCTCTCACACATTGTGTGTAATATAAAAAAAACTATTTTACTTTTATAAATTTGAAAAATTTACCTCTAAAGGAAGATAAATTATCTATAATTTAAGATATTATTTGTGTCTTAAATACTTAAGACCATTTAGTACTTAATGCTTAAAAGTCAAAAAATCCTTAAAGTGGCCACAAAGGGTACCTTTGCCCTACCTACATTGCGTAACTTAATAGACATGAAATAAACGATATTTGGAAAAAATTACCCACTAACCGTTCTTTTATTTGACGACACCCAGCCGGCATAACAATAACTAGATAACAATCAAAATTAGGAAATCAAACGACAAAATTGGTAAAGTATAAATTGAATATTGATAAAGTGAGGCGGTAGACCCCCTCACTATCTCTCCTAATCTTTATTAAATAGATAAGCTTCCTAGTCTACTATAAAATAGTTTCCACGATACCACAAAACAGACGCACTTAGGTTTCTGTTTTGTGTGTGACAATCACGACAATACTCTTATCTCACGCATAGTAAATAAGATAAGCCGACCGGTTACCGAGACAAACAATTGAGCATCAATTTAAAAAACAGTCCACCGCGAGCGATCGGCGCTCGCGCACATGACACGCGTCTTGTTCTATATTTAAACGTCTAAGGTTAAAATGGCGGTTTTGAGGTTATTTTCGTTTTTATTTCTCGCGGCTTTTGTCGCCGGCCAAGTTTCTGACCCTGTAGTGAGGGTGACCCATGGCCTTCTCAAGGGAACTTGGAAGACTTCCACGAAAGGCAGAAGCTATGCGAGTTTCCAAGGCGTACCGTACGCGAGGCCGCCGGTCGGCAAGTACAGATTTAGGGTAAGCATAAAAAAGTCAGTACTCATTTAACAATTTCCCTTTTTTCAGGAATTTTATTCATAACCGCGTGGTGCTCGTTTCCGTGGGAATATGGGAAAAAATATAGCCTACAAGCCTTCCGCGCCCGCGGCTTCGCCCGCCTGGACTAAAAGATGACGTTATCCCGCGGGAATTTGATATTTTTCCGGGATAAAAATTTTGACGTAAAAGACGGACTAACAAACAAACACACTTTCACATTTAAAATATTAGTATTCATATGGATGTCACTTACTATTAATAATCTAAATTGCTACTGATGAATCAATTTTTATAATCGGTTTAGTCATCATCATCATCATCATTTCAGCCATACGACACCCACTGCTGGGCATAGGCCTACCCCAAGGATCTCCACAACGATCGGTCCTGCGCTGCCCGCATCCAGCGGCTTCCCGCGACCTTGACCAGATCGTCGGTCCACCTTGTAGGGGGCCTGCCCACGGAACGTTCGTCGTCCGGTTATCGGTTTAGTAGGTCCAGTTATTATCTTCTTCCAAACGAACTAACTTTAAAAGTTATAATTACCAACATTCAATACATGATTCTATTTATCGACAATCGACATAAATAAGATTAACAAAATAGTAGTTTTAGGAGGTAGATTTGAAAAGGAAGCAATTGCAACAAAACGATGTTATAATAAAAACTACGTTAGGTATTCGATATTTTAACCAACTTCAAAAAAGGGGGGAGGTTTTCTTTTAATAAACGAGTTAGTAACGTAAGTAACAAAGTACCTACGTACTACCTAGTATTGGGTGGTATTGGCCGCGACTTCGACCGCGTCTTTGTCGATACTTACCTATATCGCACTTGGTCCCATACTTAGTAAAAGTTGTTCGTATTGATAGATACTTTTACTTCCTGACGTATTAACAAACAACCTTAGAGATGGCAGACATTTTACTGATTATACTTCGCGCCTCGTTCTCGAGATTAGTTGTTAAATTCTATATTGTTACATGTAGTATCGCATAGATGTCACTACTCCGGCACTATATGTTGAGACTCCTTTGCCTCACATACTTTTTTTTTTTTTTTTTTTTTTTTTGTTAAATCGGGTATCCCTAGCTATCCTGTGAACGCCAGCGGCCCAACGTCTTCATTCGCATTTTAGTGCTCGTCTACTCCGGTCGTTCCAAAAGCATTTTACAATGCCGAAACGCAATAGATCTAGTAGAACTCGCGACGAAGAAATAGAACATATTAGAAAGAAAATGCGTAAATTAGAAATGAAAATTAAAGACATTGGAAGTGATTTGTCCTCGCCAAGTGATGATGGACTCGAAAATAAAGGTATGTAATTTTTTTATTAAATAAATTTTTTCTCGGTACAGAATGCAACCAGAATAAGCCAGTGGGGCTTATTTGACGCATTCAACAATAACGGTCGGCGTTATATCCATTGGGGATTGTTACCTGACCTTGAAATTAACAGATAACCGTCGTTATCTGAAGGTAGTGCAGTTTTATCTCTTTGCTATAAAACAAAACTTGCTGAATAATTCAATTGCTTAAATCTTTCCCAATTTTTATTATTACATAATTGAAAGATTTGCTAAATAAAATGTATACGATTTTAAAGTAATTCTATTCATTTAAAATGCAATACAATTATTCTTATAAAGAAAAACTAACTTTATACATTAAATTCTATAAATAATTTTGCACTACCTACTAAAAACGTACCTACCGTCACGACATATTTATGTCGATACAAAAGTATATAATCGAACTGCCGCTGGGGCTGTTTCACCATATACTTTATCACTTTCTTGGCCCACGTAAAACGATTATTTCATCTGTCTTTTCAGACATGTATGAGCTTGGGGCTAGTGATTGGCTTACAGAAGCGCCCGAAGAGGACGATAAACCATCAGTTATTGGTATCGATGATATATCCTATCAACCACCTGCTAACGATGACCTGCCGATGGCCGCATCAGCTACCCTTCACAACACACCTGTGGCTGTGGAACCTCAAACGCCCTTACAGTCTGAAATTGAGCTAGACACTGATATCCTTGAGATTCTGGGCGAAGACCCCTCATGTGGCGAAAAGCAGGGCAAGAATATTCACGAACAATTGGCTTCTAGGCTTAAATTTATAACAACGGAAGGTCTAAATAAAGATTCCCGTAAAGAGCTAGTCGACAAATATCCAATCCCCGCTAATTGTTCAATTATAGGGGCCCCAAAACTTAATCCCGAAATCAAAGTTGCTGTGCTCGAAAATATTAGTAAGCGTGATAAAGGTATAGAAAATAAGCAGGCCCAAATGGCAAATGCCATTTCCTGTCTGGCTGAAATAATATCTGTACAAATTAGCTCTAAGGATAAAGATAAAGAAACCCTTTCGAAGTTAATAGACGTTTAGTCGTTTGTTATGCGACATTCAACACGGCGACTCTGTCGTTCGTAGAAATTTCATACTTTTTTCTTTAAAAAAAGAATTGAAAGAGCACCTAAACACCACAAAAATTGATACCTTTTTGTTTGGCGAAGCCTTAGCTGAAACACTTAAAACAGCTAAATCTATAAATAAATCAGGCGGTGAACTAAAACCCGACCCACCCGCCAAAAACCTACCGAAAAGGCCTAAGTCGTTAGGCCATTTAAACCGGAGAGCTCCGGGTGCGGCTTACAGGCAGCCTGGCCCATCGAGGAGGAGTTACGAGCCTGCAGCCCTCCGCCCGCTGCCTCCCCCGCAGCCGCCCGCGCACTCATCGAGGCAGTGGCCACGTCCGCAGCTGCCGCCGCCGCCTCCGCCGCCACCGCCACCGGCGCAGACGATGGGCAGGCGCCGTTACTAGATACAGTTAAGTACGCGGGCCGACTTCATCTTTTCCAAGAGCAATGGTCTCTTATCACTAGTGACCTTACAATTTTATCGTGGATAAATGGATATAAAATTCCGTTTTCCAAACCGGTTTTCCAAAATTCTGTGCCACCAACACGTATTCACAGCATCACTGAAAAGAACCATTTTCGAAAAGCAATAGGCGAATTACTACATATAGGCGCAATTTCAGAATGTGAACCTTGCGAGAATCAATTTATTTCAAGTGTTTTTCTAACTCCGAAACCAAACGGTAAGATGCGTTTCATATTGAACCTTAAAAACTTAAATAAATTTATAGATACCGACCATTTTAAGCTAGAAGACCTAAGGACAGCCATTAAACTTGTATCTGACAATTGTTTTATGGCTACCTTAGATCTCAAGGACGCTTATTTTTTAATAAAAATCCACGAGGAGTCGCGAAAATATCTTAGGTTCATATATAACGGTAAGTTGTATGAGTTTAACGTCTTACCGTTTGGCCTTAATACTGCACCATTTGTCTTCACTAAGATAATAAAACCAATAGTAAAAATACTACGAATTGCAGGTTTTCTTTCGACAGTATATCTCGATGATTGGCTTTTATTAAATAATTCATATCAAGGTTGCTTGGCAAATATAAACATTACCAAAAAACTTCTATCTTCTCTTGGATTTATTATTAATGAAGACAAAAGTATGCTCATACCCTCAAAGAAATGCAAATTTCTTGGGATGATTATTGATTCTCAGAAATTGCAAATATGTCTACCGCCAGAAAAAAGGTTACACATTTTTAATGAATTAAAAAACTTTTTAAAACTTAAATACTGCAAAGTTAGAAAACTCGCTCAAATTGTTGGCTTGCTTGTTTCTGCTTGTCCAGCTGTGGATTATGGATTTCTTTATACAAAGGAGTTAGAACGTTGCAAGTTTCTAAATTTAAATAAAGATGACAACTACGAGAAAGTAATGTATGTGCCCAGCACCGTGCATCCTGACATTTATTGGTGGATGGAAAATGTAAAAAACTCAAACCGCTGTATTAGAAACGACTCGTTTCACACTGAAATATTCTCTGATGCTTCAATGTCAGGGTGGGGCGCAGCTTGCCAAGGGGAAACTGCCAGTGGCCAATGGTCAAACGAGGAGCAAAAACAGCACATAAATTATCTCGAATTATTAGCTGCTTTTATAGCTCTTAAGATTTTTGCAAAGGATTTACACCACTGTCAAATTCTCCTGCGAATAGACAATTCCACAGCCATCGCTTACATAAACCGAATGGGTGGTATTCAATACCCCCATCTGACTAAAGTAACCAGGGAAATTTGGCAGTGGTGTGAAAGCCGTAAGATTTTCATTGTAGCGTCCTATATTAAGTCATCTGAGAATATAGTTGCAGATGCTGAATCTCGCAAGTCGCACCCTGACATTGAATGGCAGTTAGCAAATTGGGCTTTTAAATCGTTAACTCAATCATTTGGTATCCCAGATATCGACTTGTTTGCCAGCCGCATAAATACCAAATGTAAAATGTATGTATCTTGGCATAGGGACCCCGATGCAGTCGCTAATGATGCTTTTACCATCGAATGGACAAATTATTTTTTCTATGCTTTCCCTCCATTTTCAATAATTCTGAAAACACTAAGGAAAATTATTACTGACAAAGCAACAGGTATAATGGTAGTGCCATTGTGGCCTACACAACCCTGGTACCCAGTTTTCCAAAAACTAGTAATATCTAAAATTACCTTGTTTCAACCTGAAACGTGTCCAATACTCTCTTATTGCAGAACCAGGCGAATGCACGAGTCAATTACCCTGGTGGCGGCAGTCTTATCCGGAACGCATTATTAAGAAGAAGATTACCAACATCTTCCTTAGACATCGTGCTCGCCTCACTGTCTACCAACTCAATAAACCAATATGATGTATATTTGAGAAAATGGTGGAATTTTTGCAAAGATAATTCAGTTGACGTGTTTGAAGCATCAGTCCCTACAATTATTCATTTTCTTACTATATTATTTAATAGCGGTTCCCAGTATGGCACCATAAATTCTTGTAGGTCAGCCTTATCCCTGATAATGGGTTCGTATATAAGCAAAGACGATAGAATTTGTAGATTTCTTAAGGGTGTGTACCGTCTTCGGCCACCACTCCCCAAGTATAATGTTACTTGGGATACAAATTGTGTGTTGGATCAGTTAGGCCAATGGTATCCAAACGAAGATCTAGCTTTAGAATGTTTATCCAAAAAGACTATTACACTACTTGCTCTTATAACCGCTCATAGAATGCAAACCCTATCAAAAATAAACATTAATAATATTCATAATTCGCCTAACCTCATTACGATTAAAATCCCGGATATTATTAAAACTTCAAAGCCTGGTTGTAAGCAACCGTTACTCCATATACCATTTTTCAATAATAAACCGAATATTTGTCCCGCACAAACCTTGTTATGCTACATAAACAAAAGCGCTCCACTAAGAAAATCCGATGCCCTCTTTATAGGCATTAAAAAACCACATAAAGCCGTAGGTACTCAAACGCTTAGCCGTTGGGTCAAAAGCACTTTAGGCACGTGCGGTGTTGACACGACCATATTCACTGCGCACAGCACACGGCACGCCAGCACGTCGCACGCGCTCGCCCAGGGTGTCAACATAAGCGCTATCCGGAATACCGCCGGCTGGAGCGGTAATTCTACTGTGTTTGCCAGGTTCTATCACAGACCCATATTACAACATGATTCTACATCCGTAGCATATTCTGTTATCAATCAGTCATCATTCAATTGATTAAGCAGAAGTAACATTGTTATTTTTACTAGTATTAAATATGATTAACTTGTTTACAAAATAAATTTGTTTTTTCTTGACTATTATAATTATTGTAATAATAATTAAATCATAGCTAAGAACCCCATTATACAATGTTTTGACATTGATTGTATGTTTTTTCAATAAATAATAATGATTAAAAAATCTATTTTATTGATAACATTTCCTCTTAAATAAACTTACTCTCAAAATCTACATGTAACAATATAGAATTTAACAACTAATCTCGAGAACGAGGCGCGAAGTATAATTGATGATTAAACGAACTTACCTGTAAGTGAAGTTCTATCATAATTATACGAAGCGCCTCGTTCGAAGAGATTAGTAACCCAGCCCGCCCTGTTTGTCTTGCACCCAATACTAATCTCTTCTGGAAATGCATCAATAAATTAAAATAGTACACTCTAAACTAAATGAAGACGTTGGGCCGCTGGCGTTCACAGGATAGCTAGGGATACCCGATTTAACAAAAAAAAAAAAAAAAAAAAAAAAAAGTATGTGAGGCAAAGGAGTCTCAACATATAGTGCCGGAGTAGTGACATCTATGCGATACTACATGTAACAATATAGAATTTAACAACTAATCTCTTCGAACGAGGCGCTTCGTATAATTATGATAGAACTTCACTTACAGGTAAGTTCGTTTAATCATCAATTAAAATTATTGATATTACGAACCGCTAATGGGCAAATAAGTCACATTGAGGATTGGTTGTTATGAAACGTCTTTCATGTTTTGAGTGGGTAAATATTCAAAGAAATTCTTATTTTTGCGGTGGCAATTTACCATGAATTATCCTTCGTCTTTATCCGTAACACAAGTTTCGGCTTATATCGCACATCAACATACTTACTTAATAAAATAACAACTTATATGGAATGAAATATTATGAGAACCAAGATAACAATTATTGTTTCCCTAACTTTCGATAAGAGAACAAGTTAATAACAATGTAAGAAAAACGACAGTATTTTTCCCAATGCCCATATATTTTATTTATTATTCGTAAATGTCTGCAGATTGAACAATATCACGATTAATATTAACCCGTGACGGTATTTATTCATGTGCCGTAACTGCGAAACTTTTTTGTTTTCAACATGGCGAACATATCGCCCGCGTATGGACTACACGAACCCGCGGGAATGTGATGTTTTTCACGTCAATCCGTTGCTCCGTTATGACGTGAAAGACGAACATACAAATAAACATACACACTTTCACATTTTTAATATTACTATTGATTTTTAAGAATAAAAGTTAAACGGTCATTCTCACAACAAGGTGTTCTTTGGGAGGTCTCTCTTTCTCTCTCGAGGTTTCACCCGCGTGGTACCCGTTCCCGTGGGAATATCGGGATAAAATATAGCCTATGTCAAATGCC
The DNA here is from genome assembly GCA_949710035.1 of Crambus lathoniellus. NCBI lineage: Eukaryota > Metazoa > Arthropoda > Insecta > Lepidoptera > Crambidae > Crambus > Crambus lathoniellus. The sequence goes on along the minus strand of OX453303.1, from coordinate 4,826,796 downwards.
CATGTAAAATTATATTTAAAAAAACCTTTTATTTAAAATCAAGCTTTTATTCAAATGTCCTAAAAAGAATAAAATAAATTTTGTATCAAGTCAAAACCAACAAATTTATTACATTAAACAATCTATATGTTTTATAAGCTTGTCGCTTTAATTTCATATGTCAAATATAAGTAAAAGCATTTGTGTTTAGTGCAAGTAGCCCAGTAACAACAAAATCTCGCGACAAGCTTTTAAAACATATAGATTGTTTAATGTAATAAATTTGTTGGTTTTGACTTGATACAAAATTTATTTTATTCTTTTTAGGACATTTGAATAAAAGCTTGATTTTAAATAAAAGGTTTTTTTAAATATAATTTATTTTTGTATTTTTAGTTATTATTGGACGTGTTTGTAAGTCGCTTCATTTCATTTAATGCATCATTATTGCATGGTCGTTTGCCAGTTAATTTATTACAGTCTAGCTCTTCAACTGCCTCAAGTCTGCAAACACACAAATATATTTTACCACCAAAAAAATAAAACCGCCTTCTAAAAAACCGCATCAAAAAAGTAAGAAATAATTCCTCACCAAATAAATAGCGTAAGTACTTTGAAGTCGGGCGTGAAACATGTACAATTTTTTGTTGTTTTTTGTTAAAACCCGCCCGACTTCAAAGTACTTACGCTATTTATTTGGTGAGGAATTATTTCTTACTTTTTTGATGCGGTTTTTTAGAAGGCGGTTTTATTTTTTTATAAAAATAATTTTTATTTCACTCTTTTTAGTGCATCGTGCAGGCAATTTGCGTGTTTTCTGGTAAATAGGTATGTGATCAAACTCAAAACCTCCTTTTTCGAAGTCGGTTAAAATACCTTGAGGTATCCCCTTTTTAACAAAACAAGAATCATCTAAATCGGTTCATAAACAAAGGAGTTATGCCTAAAGATAAGTATTAAATTCACATAAAGTGGTAACGAAAACGACAGTATTTTCAAGATTTCCTGAAAACTACTGAACCGATTTCAAAATTTCAAAAAATGGGACCAACTTGGAAACTAACCTGATGTAATAACGTTTGAACCATTTCAATCGGTTCAGCCGTCTTCGAGTAATCGGTGGACATACATAAAAAAAAAAAAAAAAAAAAAAAACATACATACAGACGAATAGAGAACCTCCTCCTTTTTGATTTAGAAGTCGGTTAAAAAGGGATTGTAGATTCTTACTACAGACACACACCATATTCATTAAATACAAGGCATATTTACATAGGTATAAAAGTAGGTAGCACTGTATTACGAACAAGAATAGAAAACACAAATTAGACCCAATAAGACAAAAAGTTCCAAATAAAAATGTGTGTGTGTGCCGCAGCAGTACTCAATGGTCGCAGCTCAGCGTCATATTACTTGTCTTGCAACGCAAGCAAACGCTGATTTTCAGCTGTAAATTTTAGTAAGTATTTCAAAAATAAATACATAAGTAATAACAAGACACATTTAAGTTTCTATCAAAGTTGATAAACATAGTATACCTACTTATAGAAAAAAAGGATTTTTCTATTCTGTAGGTAGACTAATGCTTGTATTAACTTGGAGCCATCTGTCGTATACTTTAGTGAACTATTTATGTGCAAAGCATGGAAGTATTACATGGTGGAAAGTGACACATGAGTGACACCTAGTAGGGTCTGATAGGCTACACACGTCCAGACCAGACCTAACCGCCGATTTGGTGCGGACGAACTTTGCTGTAAAGCAAATATAATCCGTGCTACACACGTTCATACCAAATCAAAATCAAATCAAATAAAAAAAGCTGCACCAAATCTGGCCTTGGCCAAGGCTTTGTATCACATCACTGGACAAGGCCTTGTATCACATCACTTTTTCTTATCAAATACCCACAGAAATCACCTGGATTTGCCAATGCAAAGGGCTTGTAAAGAAAAAGACCTATTAACAAAAAAGGTCTTGGATTTGAAAAAAAATTAACCGTACCTGTCACAAAAGAATGACGAAAAATTCTTCAAAACTATTTCGAGTGGCCTGTAACTGACAGGGAAACTTCATTTTTAATTAAATGTCGATTTTTTTTAATCGAGTAATTGAGAAAAAGCCTAGGTCCAGGGACTTTAAATTATTGTTTTAATAGAAATAATAATAATTTGATAATCTCAAATTTATGTAAATAGTATATTATACTCATAGCATACTTTTCAAAACCGCATCAAACATTTTTACTGCTTGGTATATGTTTTTAACAGACAGTTTTTTGCCTCCCAACTCATGTTCTTTCTCAAATAACCAATTCAAATCGGGTGTCGGGTTGGGACGTGTGTTCTATTACTAGTTGAATTTAGAGTGTGCGCCAGATAAGTTTGCGCGGGGTCAAAATCGAATACTAATATTTTCCATAAGCTTAGAACAAAATAATGTACTGTAACTAGTGCCAAAAACGCCCCAGTCGCAGAGTTATCTGACACGCACTCTATGAAGATTGCGCTCGCTGAATGCTCGCTGATTATAACTTTATGGTACATTGACAATGTGTCAAGTAACCATCACAACAAAACAAGAATATAGAACTTGAAAATTTGCAAGAATTCTGAATTGATAACTATACTGATTATATATTTAATTGCATTGTCATCGGAACCAAACTTGCATACAAAATTTCAGCTCGATTGGACACAGGGAAGTGGGTCAAATAAGGCTTGTAAGATTTGACGAACGGACATACATACATGCATGCATGCATACATACACTGCAAGTTAAATAAAAGCTTGTAAAAAGTGCATCAGAGCGATATGTGGAATTCCGTCTGACGAATCTTGCAGACCATTATTTCAAAGCCTTGGTTTGTTGCCACTACCTGCTTTATATATATTTGAAATTGCAATGTTTGTCCACAAGCACTTTTATTTATTTAAAAAAATCAGTGATGTTTGTGGCAATCGGCAGCACAGAAATCCCTATAAACTTATATTAAGTGAAAATCCTAAGTCCGATAAATTTGTAAAGAGTGGTATTGTAATGTGCGTTCGTATATACAACTACTTTTGTGTTAGTTTAGTTTATGAGTGTTTGTTGCCCAGATTTCATAACGCTCTTCTTGAAATCCTATTCTCTATTAAAAGGGTCTAAAGAATATCGAATATGCAGGCTAGGGTATGAACATGGTATGTTGTTATCATATGCTGCATAAACATAGTTGAGCCCTCATTCATAGATCCGTCCGTCTGTCAAGAAACTTTTTCTCAAGTATGCGTGGGAGGTATCAAGCTAAAATTTATGTCAAATTAAATACTGAAGTCTGCAATCCCTTAGAGGCGAGAAAAAAAACTAAACTTCTCTTCTCTTCTTCATAACTCAAAAGGGCCACTTGGATCTCGATTTTATTTTAAATCCCATTTAGCTACTTGTTGTTACCGATCTCGATTTAAATTTAAACCGCTATCTAGGTCGGTTTAGGCTGTCAAATCTCGATTTACAGTAAGTTGTGATAACTTTTCTTGTTGCTTGCTAGCGGGCGTAGAATACTACGCGAGGTTCATAAGACTGAACCACACCAAACGATCCATCTTGGATTGGCCAACCACGATCTAAGATTGGGGATCATGGATCGTGAATCGAATTTGTTCTCTTGGTGCTCTTGGATCGCACGAGGCACGTCCACTCCAACCACTACTATGGAGCTCCAGTGGAGCGCACTCTTGCCGCGCGCGATTAGAGCGCGTAGTATCGTTTTGCGCATATGCGCGCTTTCACGATTCAAACAGAAGTTCTTACTTAGTAATGCATAATATCAGGCCAATCATATTTTTACTATAAAATGAAAAAGAGATTGTGTGTATCCATACCAATATTATAAATGTGAAAGAGGGTTTGTTTGTTTGTCCGTCTTTCACGTCAAAATTGATGCAACGGATCGACGTGACTTTTGGAATGGGAATAGTTTGGCAGCTGAAAAGTGACATACTTAGGCAGCCATTAGACAGTCAATCTGAATCGCGATCCGCGATCAAAATCAATGATCGCGATCCAGATTGACTGTGTACGAAGGTGATTGACGGCTCGCGATCTTGATCGCAAAATATCTACATAGTAAATCTCGATCGCGATCAAGATCACGAATAGTGATCGCGATCTGGATGGACTGTGTAATGGCTGCCTTAGACTACTTTTTATCCCTGAAAAATATCACATTCCCGTGGAATAACGTCGTCGTTTAGTCCGAGCGGGCGAAGTCGCGGGCGGAAGGCTAGTATTTTGATATGGAGACATTTCCTATTTGTGAGAGCTTGTAATTAACTTTCTTTAAAATATAAAATAAATAACATATAATTAACATATATTTCAGGTATAAAATGTAATGATATACCATTTAATTATTTAATTTTAATCAAACATCATTTATGTAAATGAATAAATAAGTTAGATAGAAAACTATTTTTAATATTCCTTTATTTTATTGGATGGTACCTACGGCTGAAGGCCTAAGTAGCCAGAGCCGGTTAAATGACATAAAAAATGGTAGGTAGGTGTAGGTATCTACCTACTGGCCACTTAGCGTTTATGAGCAAATTTTTCAAAATTACATTGGTGCCATTTTGTCTACATTGCGACAAACTTATTTCACACAGTGGTTATTTTTTGGTACTAAATATACTGTTGACTGCCGGCAGTTCATTTAGACAGTTAATTTTGTATTGCTAGTGGCTCCTCCACGACCACTGTCACCGGGTTAGACATATTTGTGGCACTATACTTACTGTAGCGACATCTAGCGTCGAGTGGAAATGCGAAATATAAATATTACATCAATAGGGTGAAAACTTCAGTTTTGGCCACTGCCCCGAGTGCTTACTTAGCATAAAACATTTCGTTAATAACTTTTGCTTGATAATATACTTTTTATCTATGACTTTTAAGTCATAATAACAATAGTAATAATTCTTTATGACATAGGAATATTATTCAATAAACGCTTTTCAGTTTACATCGAATTAGATGTTTCTTTTATTTTATCTAAGTTAGTTAAGGCGATACTCGGAAAAAATGCGCTGAAGCGAGATAGCAATGAGAAAACGACGCGCGCTCCGAGCGAGACCGATTTTACAGATCAGGCAAAACAAACACAAAATCACTTCGTATTAAAAAACTACAGCGATTAACAAAAAAAAAAGGTTCTATACGATCCTTAATATTATTGGTGTCCACTAATTAAACCAATTTCCAATAGTGTAAGTAACCCCATTTAAGAATAATCTTCACTTTTCGTATTTTTTAAGAGGTCTTTTCGAAAAGAAAAAGTGTCGAGACAAAATCATAAAATCGTGTTTTTGAAACTATACGAATCTAGATAAAGGTATGAAGAAATATATATCTTATTACCAGATTTGTAACAACTGTAACCGTCCTATAGTTTTAAATCAAAAAGTCCATATTTTTCCGAGTAGCGCCTTAAGTATTGATTTCTCAATGTATCTTTTAAAATTTAATTAACAAAAAACACATCAATCGGCACCCTTCGCACATTTTAAGTTTAAAAAATAGGTTTTTAATTTACTAAAATAAAACTAAATTTCGTAAGTATATGAATACTTAGTTATATGTTTTTTACTATGTTAGTCCACGAATTTCTCGAAATCTTAAGGCATATCGAGATGATTCTATTTGATTTAAATTAGGTGTATTCTAACTTTGGGAACAGTCTAAGATTCATCAAAATCAGTTTAGTAGTTTCCGTGGGTATGTTATAGTACAATTCACTAAAACTTATTGTTATTGTACACTAAAACTTAAGAAATAAAAAGTAATTAAAAAAAATAAACTGACTGGCACCGACCTCAAAAGGTACCTAAATTATAGATATTATATTTTTCCTTTTCAGTTGACAAATACTTTTTGGAGTCTGTAAAATTTTTTTAAGTAGTTTTTTTGTATTGTAAGAATTTAAAAATGTAAAGAAAAGTATAAGATACATTCTTGACAATTTTAGATATAAATTTTGTATTTAATAGATACCTACTTAAGACCATAGGCGAAAGAAGTGAAAAACATCTTAAAGTGGCAACAGCGGGGGCTTTCATCCTACTTAATATGATCATTCGCATGTACTTTTGTGAAAGGTATATCGTAATCTTACTGACTTCCTGCGCCATCTATTGCTTAGTAGTTATGATGCGAAAGAAGTGAAAAACATCTTAAAGTGGCAACAGAGGGGGCTTTCACCCTAATTAATATAATCATTCGAATGTACTTTTGTGAGAGGTATATCGTAATCTTACCGACTTCCTGCGCCATCTATTGCTTAGTAGATATAATGACGTAAATAACATAAAATTATTTTTTTGATTTAATATGGGCCTGGATGGGTTTCAATTTATATTATGTTTTGAAGCAGGTAAAAAAAATAACATGATTCATTATTAATTGAGACAGCGATTAAATATAGCGTATTTTCAAATTTTCATAATCATGTGGCGCCATCTATTTTAGTAAGAATCAGTCTTTGTATTTTCCCGTAGGAATAAGGGGTTTTTATTAAATAAAAGGTACCCTATATGTTGACCCGGGTTATAAGCTATCACTACACAAAATTTGGTAAAAATCCGTCCAGTAGTCTTTGCGTGAAAAGCGAACATACAAACAGACAAACAGACAAAAATTTTAATATCTATCGTTTTGGGGTCTATATCCTGTACACATCTCATAGCAGTAATTATTTTTTTTAAATCTTTCATGTACAGACTTTTTTCCGTTTCTGTTTTATTATATGTATAGATAAGGTTCCGAATGAACTAAAATCACTAAATGAAGTACAATTTAAAAACAAACTCTTTATATGGTTGAGAACAATGAATTTTTATAATGTAAAAGAATTCTTTGACTTGAAATAGTTTTATTAATATAACAAGATTTAGTTTGTAGGTACCTTAAATTCCATTTTCATTGTGTAATTTATATTTGTATGCTGTCTGGCACGGCAAAACATGAGCACTGTAATATATTATATATTTTTTAAGACCTTTATGTAAATAATACCATGTTTTTGACAAATAAAGAGATTGATTGATTGATTGATTGATTGTCACTCGGGAAGAATGTAGTTTTCTAATGGTGAAAGAATTTTCTAAATCGGTCCAGTAGTTTCGGAGCCTATTCGATGCAAACAAACAAACAATCAAATCTTTCCTCTTTATAATATTGTATAGAAGTACAGATAAATTCTCTAAACCGACAATTAAATTTGGAAAAGACATTAAACTGTAGAAAGTTATGTATTTGGCACTTCAATTTACTGTCTGGTTTTGGATTTATGAAGTAACAAAATTGTGGGCGTGACGGAAATCCCGTAAAATTGTCGACGAATTTATGTGATGGACTTGTTGTGGTCATTTAACAACTTTCAGTTCGGTCAGTTACGAGATGGGGATTAACGATTAACTTAATATCTCCCCCTATTCGGAGGGCACATAAAAGTGTTGGTTCACAATGAAAACGGTAGGTACTTAATATTTGTTATTGAGCTGACAATAAAGGTGTAATTTTATTTGTTTACCAATAAAACACTTTTACCGTCCACAAACCTTTTGTCTATATCACAAATCGACGTTTTTAGGATTGAGGTTTATAGGATTTTGTAATATAGTTTCTGGTTTCCCAGCCATTTTTCAGGGCCGTCGATACGCGATGTTATGGGATGTCGATACCTACGTCACATAAATAATAATAAAAATCTTTTACTGCAGAACTTCACAGTGTAATCCCATGGCGCAAGACTTTGAGAAGCTTTTGAACGTTGGTGATAGAAGATCAAATACCCTTGAACATTCAAACCCTAAAGTTCGGAACATGGAATATCATATAATACTAGCCTTTCGCCCGCGGCTTTGCCCGCGTGTACTACACGACGTTATCCCGCGGGAAGGTGATATTTTTTAGGAATAAAAAGTAGCCTATGTCCTTTCTCAGGCTCTAGACTATCTCTGTACCAAAATTCATTCAAATCGGTTCAGTAGTTTAGGTGTGATTGTGTAACACACAGACAGACAGAGACGCATTTATAATATAAGTAAGGATAAGGATTTACTTTCCCCACTAAGAAAACGTTCTGAATAAATACCATACTTATGCCAACGTTGTAAATGTATAAGTAACTCTTTTTGAATGTTACCTTTTACGCCTAAACTGCTGAACCAATTTTGATGAATTTTGCCAAGGAGGTAGATTAGGACTGGGCAAGATTAGTTTAAGCTAAGGAATAAGGCGAACGATATAACTGTTGGCTTCAGGCTTCTACAATATCATATTGTTATTTTTTTTTCTTATAGTGAGGGGAAATACTGTCTTGAAACCTACCTACTATACAGTGTGCCCCTTGATATTGTGCACAAACGAAAAGGGCGTTGACTATACGGGATTTTATCGACAAAAAAATAGAATAAAAAAAATAAAAAAATATATTGCTCATGTTACAATGAAAAAATAAATTTCTTTTAGGTCCTTTTGTCATAAAAAACAAAATATTTATCGAACCAAAAGAGATATCGTCATGAAATAAACGCTAAAATACTTGTGAAGAATTGGCAAATAAGTGGAAGAGTAAAATGAATTCATAAAAGATGACTAACATGACAAAAAAGAGACAAAATCAAACATTTTCGAGTTTTTTTTTACACTTTTTTTCATTATTAGCGATTTTTGCAAAATAATCCCATAATAAATTGTTATTTTATCCATACTTTCTTGTTCTTCATTGCATCTGCTTTGTAACATGAAAAAATCAACGCTCTATCCCGTCCCGTTCACTTGCTATGCACAGTGCGGACGTCAACAAAAAAAAGTCAACGTTGTATAGCGTGAACTAACCAAATAAAGTTGCACTTCATGCATTACATAACGGTAACGTCGGACGTTTCTAACGATATATCTCTTTTGGTTCGAAAACTATCAATTTTTAATAAAAAAATATATATTAAAAATATATATTTTTAAATAATCCTATGTGAAATATATTTTTTTATTTTTATTTTATTTTATTTGTTGTTAAAATCGGGTATAGTCAACGCCCTTTTCGTTTGTGCACCATATCGAGGGGCACACTGTATACCTGAATACAACGAAAAAATAAATAAAGAGTCGCGGTTGGAACGGTAGAAGATAGATCATAAAAGCCACAAATAAACGCTGAAAGTCGTTAATCTATACTGATATTATAAAGAGGAAAGATTTGATTGTTTGTTTGTTTGCATCGAATAGGCTCCGAAACTACTGAACCGATTTAGAAAATTCTTTGACCATTAGAAAGCTACATTCTTCCCGAGTAACATAGGCTATATTTTATCCCACTATTTATTATATTTGTAAGTCTGTAAGGTATCTATTGTATGGGCCATTAGAAGCCTGATTTTAATAATGAAATAATAAAAATAAAATAAATAACCGTCAATATTTAGAAAAGCGTTTTCATTGCAAACAACTTTAACAAGAACAAGTTTGATACTTTGATTCATAACTTTATAAAATGTTAAAAGTTCCGAACTCACACGATTCTCACTGGCAACACTCTTCATAAAACTTATTTCCTTTTCAAAAGCAAAAAAACAAGTTTTCTATACGTCAAGTAGTTGCGATGTTGCGAAGCATTGCATGCGACACGTTTGAGGCCACTGGAGAAAATTGATTAGACATGGGACGGGTACTCGGTTTGGATTCGGTACTCGGCGGATTCGGTATTTATTCGATAAATGAATTTTTGGAAAATTAAAACAGCCCCTGTTTTAATGTTTGTTTGTTGCTCTGTTTTGTTAGTCAAATTTTATTTGTTTGTGTTTATTTTTTTGAATTCTGACTGAAGATTCTTTACATTGACATTTCTATTTTCTCACATACTTATAATTTTTGTTTTTAATTTACGACATGTCTTGATTTTTTTTTAAATATATTTTAACTCCATTAATAATTAGATAATAAGTTGATTGTGATAATAATGACATTATAATTAAATAAAGTTTCCATTTGTTTAAATTAATTTAATGATAAAATATTGTGAAAATCATATTAATATTTGCATGCTGTGATAAATGGCTAAATAGGTTAAGTACCATTTTTATAATCTTAGAACACCAAATTGTTAACGCCCTATTTAAAGCAAATAAAGTTATTTGTTTGTTTGTTTGTTTGTTTGTTCGGTCTTTTTTTAGGGTTCGGCCGAGGACCGAGTATTAACGGCCGAGTATCAAGTACTCGGCCTTAGTTATATTGCAGGGAAATTTCTTAATTTCTAGATTTTTTCCGATAAAAAGATTCATAGCACTTTTATAAGCAGTAATTTTCGCACCAGATAACGAAAACAATCTCTCGAAAATGAGTTATTTGACAAGTAATCACTCAACAGTGTCCGTAGATGTGTGACTGACCGAGTACCGATACTACTAGGTACTTTTCTTTCAATACTACTTGATACTCAGTTCTAAAGTATCGATACCAATAGTACTTGGTATCGAAAGAAAAGTATCGAGAAAGTACTAGTATTTACTCGTATCGTTTCATCCCTAATTCCCGCGGTAAGCCGAGTATTCGGCCCAATCTAGGCCGAATACTCGGTGTCCGAGTACTCGGCGAATCACGTATGTTTAATTTAGATATTTTGTGGTCACAGTTCATTTCAAAACATTTCTGCCATTATTAAAAAGATATTTTGCTATGTTTTAAAGTACAAGCACGATTAGTTAAACTCTTTAATTGGGAACAATTTCCGACAGCTTGTAAATCAGGTGCTGATTAGTATTCGCCGCATTTGTATCCCTTTATTTCCAGGAGTCCCTTACTGTCCCCCGGGGTGACAACTGGGAATTTTCTTCCCAGTCGTCACGGGGGGTGACAAATTTTCCCAACTGTTTGTTCCTTTCAAATTGTGCCAGAGGGGACCCCTGGGAAAAAGGTTTGTATCACTAACCAGCCCCCTACCACAGAATATACAGGACGTCCTAAAACTATGCCACATGCAGGGAAAGTACTTTAAATACTGGAGATATCAAAAATTACTGAAAGTAGACTTCATTTTTATTTTTAAAAGAAAACGAAATGCATTCAAAGAATTTTAAATAATCACCTGTCTAAACTGGGAATCGAACCCGCTAAATAAAAAAAACTTTTTAATTTTATTGTACCGATCGAAAGCCTCGATTATACCTAAACATTTCTTTAAAGTAATATAGCATCTTAAATAAAAGGAAGACTACTAAATTTAACATTTAATGTCGAATAACAAGTTTGTACAGCGTTATGGATAGCCTTTTCTGTGACTGTCGTGTTCAAAACTTTAACATTTCAATGTAGTACTAATGAGTGGTGCAATTATACCTAATTTCCCTATCATTGGTTTTTGACAATGTGATAGATAAGTAACACCACCTCGAAAGGTTTAAAAAAGTTTGAATAAATTGGTGCGGGTACGATTCTCGGTTCGGACATGCTATTATTAAAAAAAAACTGAATGCAGTTCGTATTGAAATTTTAATAAAAATAAACTTTTATAAATTTTCTATCTACAGTATTTGGAAATAGACTGCACCAAATTATTCAAAAAACTACCAATCGAGGTGGTGTTACTTAACACATTATAACTTTACCAAACACTTATGATAGGGAAATTAGGTATAGGCTCCTTCTCTTCACTCCTTAGAAATTTCACATTGAAATGTTAAAGTTTTGAGCACGACATTTACAGAAAATGCTATCCATAACGCTGCACAAACTTGTTATTCAACATTAAATGTAAAATTTCGTAGTCTTCCTTTTATTTAAGATGATATGTTACATAGAAGAAATGCTTAACTAAAATTGAGCCTTTCAATTGGTAGGTACAATAAAATTAAAGAAATATTTTTTTTTACATTCAGCTGGTTCGAATCCCAGTTCAGACAGGTGGTTATTCAAAATTATTTGAATGCAGTTCGTTTTCTTTTTAAAATAAAAATGAAGTCTCCTTTCAGAAAATTATTATATCTCCAGTATTTAAGGTACTTTCCCTCCATGTGGCATAGTTTTGGGACGTCCTGTATAATAGTACTAACGTACAACAGATTGTTCTCTCTCTTGAAACAAGTTCCAATAGCCAATTATTAAATTATTATCAAATATTTAGTCAGTAATAAATAAATAAAATAAATATTGGATACCATCACATACAAACGAATCAGTGATTGCAATAAAGTCCATACTTTTGACGTTTGACTTAAATTCAATCTAACGACAACCCTATTAATATTATAGGTAAATGTGAAAGTTTATATCTTTGAATGTTTGGATGTTTGTTGCTCAATCATCATGCCAAAACGTCTGAACGGATTTGGCTGTGGGACACAGATACTTTGTAGCCTGGAGAGGAACATAGGCTACTTTTTATCCCGGAAAAATATCACATTCTCGCGGGATAACGTCGTGTAGTCCACGCGGGCGACGCCGCGGGCGGAAAGCTAGTAAATTATAAATTTTGTTCAAGCCAAGAGTATTGGGGCAGATCCGGATCATCCGGACATACCCTATTTCTGAGAAAGTCTCATAACTTAGTGTAGGTACAATAACATAGCTAATAGCGACGATAAATAAACCAACCTGTGAAGTACAATATCAAAGATAACTAGTGCGTTCTAATGTCTAATGGCCGTCGACATTGTAGTTCATCAATTATATCGGCCCAAGTCCAACGACTAATTATCCGGCGAACAAGCACCAATGGTGGTGTACGGCGACCTTGTGTAAAAAAAAATAAAAAAAAAATATTCACTTAGACATAATAAATATGTAAGTACTTATGAATCGTTAATATTTTCCTACCACCCATTCAAGACTTTTTTAACTGACAAGAAGAAGAAGAGAAACTTGCCAGCGTTTCTAAGTTACGTAACGACATTTACAAAAAAAAAAAATATCAGATTTTAAATTATTTTTATGCATTCACAATGCAATTTTTGTAAGTATAGGAAAAATGTGATAGTAAAAAACCACGAGCCCTATAAGTAGCTTTCAGGCGGGATTCGAACCCGCGCCTCCGGGAATCCGGCCCGATGCTCTGACCAACTAAGCTACCGAAAGGCTTACACGACTCGTCGAATTTTGCTATCACTTGTTACGCTGTAGGCCAGCGTTGTTTCATCAATGTGAGGAAACCCTCGCATCCGAAAGAAACATTTTTACAAATGTTTAACAATCGATTAAGTTGAAACAGCCATTAAATAAGATTTTAAATTATTTTTATGCATTCACAATGCAATTTTTGTAAGTATAGGAAAAATGTGATAGTAAAAAACCACGAGCCCTATAAGTAGCTTTCAGGCGGGATTCGAACCCGCGCCTCCGGGAATCCGGCCCGATGCTCTGACCAACTAAGCCGAGTCGTGTAAGCCTTTCGGTAGCTTAGTTGGTCAGAGCATCGGGCCGGATTCCCGGAGGCGCGGGTTCGAATCCCGCCTGAAAGCTACTTATAGGGCTCGTGGTTTTTTACTATCACATTTTTCCTATAAAAAATATATCGTTACTAATACAACAAAATACATCATATTAAACAGTGATTATGTTATGTGTTACATCAGGACCATGCATTGCGGTCATTCAAATAATCGTCTACTTTATAGTATCCTTTGCTCATCAGCAACTCTTTAATGTAACATTTAAATTTATGCAATGGTAAGTAGTTCAATTATATGCTGTGGAAAAGGCTATGCTTTTCCCCAGAAATGAGGCTCTGGATTTTTCTAGCCTAAACTTGGGAACGACAAGTTTATCTTTATTTCTTATATAACTCTGCTTTACAAATGTTTTAAAATACTTTTTCACATAAATTATATTTTCATAGATGTATTCATAGATGTATTGTGTTACGTTGAGAGGAAAATATTCGTTTAAATAAGTATCGTATTTTGAGCTCGCTTGCAATATGGTTTGTTTAGATAAACTTCTATCTATACTAATACAAGTTACATAAGAGATATTTATTTGGCTTTCCCATGCAAATGTTCTGTTCAATAAAGGCTCATTTACGCCGAAGCAACATTGTGCGACATTTCCGCATGCTACATATTGTGGCGTACGTCATTTTGTCGTACGCTACATTCCCAACATTTGCGGCATGCGGCAGCCTATGTCAAAAATATCGCATGGAATCCATCGTGTTTGGAACAAGCTGCGACAGTCTCCAAATGATGCAAGGTGATGCCATGCCGCACGACTCTTACCACAATGTGCGACTTTTTTAATTTTGTAGCATGCGGTAAAACAGCCTTAAGCAAGGTTTATTTGTATAGGAAAGCCATTAAAAAATCTCCAATTTCGACCTAAGTTCCCTGGACTTTTCGATTTCTTTTTGATGTCAGAATATAACCCTAGAGTTATGGACGTTATGGTACTTATATCAAAAGGAACACCTTGTATAACGAAGAGGTAAAGTTTGTTCTGATGTTTGTTGAGGTAAACTCTGATTCTGGACTTTGGTGAAAGCAAGGGCGTAGCCAGAATTGTATTTAGGGGGGGAGAGGAATAAAATCCTATATTATATTGTTTTGATCGTGTATTGTTGGATTTCACAAGCTAGCCTTCAAGCCTGTTAGTTTCTTAGGTCTTTTAAGAAGCGTCGCAAGCTATGAAGCTCGTCAGAGTAACAGTTTACCAGCGAACGACCGCTCTTCTTAGGGGGAGCAGCCGCCCTTCCCTGCCCGTACCTCGCTACGCCCATGCGTGAAAGTACTACTTAGGTACTTTCATCTCAAGAAAGTAACATTATAATCCTAAGTGACATGAGTATTGGTGTCCCCCGATTCAGGCATAGCCTAGTTCGGGGCCAAATGCAAAATTTTCTTCTGTTGTAGTCTAGTTTCTTTTTTTCCTTTTTTTAAATGATAGTATGTTTCTTTTCAGTAAAATGAGCTAACTAAAGGATTTCACTGCAGGGCCCATAATTTTTTTCCACCCTGTATTGTATATGTATATAGTTTAACCAGAATCCTTACTTAGGTATTTTAAACGCGAAAGTTTGTATATATGGATGCTTGTTACTCTTTCACGCAAAAACGAGTGTGATAACTGACTTCGAAAAGTGTAACACCGAATACCACGTCCCCGTAAGTTTACTAATACGAATCACTTAACAACGAATGCACGCCACCACGAAAAACATAGCACCGAAGCCACGCGATCTCGAATAACAGAACCTCTAATTCATTAATTGAAAACGAATGCACGCCACACAGTAAAAATCCATTGTTTTTGCTACAAAAAATAATTTATTCATTTGACAATCAACTAAATGCAACAAAAACTATTTCCCATTCATTATTTAACAATCAACTAAATGCAATAAAAGCTATTTATTCATTAGACAATTTACTAAATCAAAATTTCGAGGAAAGGAAAAAACATTTATTGAATTAAAAATGTAAAGTTAGTTAGTGGCGTGCATTCGTATTAGTGAATTAGAGGTTCTGTTATTCGAGATCGCGTGGCTTCGGTGCTATGTTTTTCGTGGTGGCGTGCATTCGTTGTTAAGTGATTCGTATTAGTAAACTTACGGGGACGTGGTATTCGGTGTTACACTTTTCGAAGTCAGGTATCACACTCCGCAAAAACTAAGTGTTTTGGTTGTTTGGCACACTGATAGTAGATAACCTGGATTAAAACATAGGATACTTTTGTCCCGAATTCCACGGGAACGGGAACCACGCGGCCGCTAGACAAACAATAAATACTTCGACAATACGGCTGTACAAACTACTGGCATCCAGATTACATTGATGATTTAAAGTGCTCCCAATCGAATTTCCGAGAGCTAATTAATTTGAAACGTACGATTTTCAGCACAAACGTGTGACCATTATGGTTCGCTGTTTTACCGCATATTGTGAATAATGCTTACGATCGAATGAAAATTAATTTGAAACAGATTCATTAAAATTATCTAACAACCCTTGTTGATTATAACCAAGGGTATTTGGTAATAGCAACAATGATTAGTTCTGCACAGACTTCGAATACCAATAGCGGCAATGATTAGTTCTGCACAAGTCTAGGGTTCGACTTCAAATACTAATAGGAGCAATGATTAGTTCTGCTCAAGTCTAGGGTTTGACTTCAAGTACTAATAGGAGCAATGATTAGTTCTGCTCAAGTCTAGGGTTCGACTTCTAATACTAATAGCAGCAGTGATTAATACTGCACAGGTATAAGATTCGACTTCGAATACTATAGCAGCAATGATTAGTTCTGCTCAAGTCTAGGGTTTGACTTCAAGTACTAATAGGAGCAATGATTAGTTCTGCTCAAGTCTAGGGTTCAACTTCTAATACTAATAGCAGCAGTGATTAATACTGCACAGGTATAAGATTCGACTTCGAATACTATAGCAGCAGTGATTAGTTCTGCACAAGTCTAGGGTTCGACTTCGAATACTAATAGCAGCAGTGATTAATACTGCACAGGTATAAGATTCCCTTGTTGATTATAACCAAGGGTATTTGGTAATAGCAACAATGATTAGTTCTGCACAGACTTCGAATACCAATAGCGGCAATGATTAGTTCTGCACAAGTCTAGGGTTCGACTTCAACTACTAATAGGAGCAATGATTAGTTCTGCTCAAGTCTAGGGTTCGACTTCGAATACTAATAGCAATAATTAATTCTGCACAAGTCTAGGGTTTGAATCTTGTTCGAATACTGGAACAATCTTAATTAGCGGCTGCCCGAAACGGACAAAGTGCGTGTGGAATTTGTTCAATTTGGACTGAATCTGCGAACACCGCCACACTGTCGAAGTGCTACTGTCAAATATGTTTTGAATTTCAGTTCCTCATAAGACCGTAAGAGGCGCTGCTCTGGTTTTCATACAAAATAAAACAATCACGATAACGGTTATACCACAAAACGACAGTTTTTTCATGCTAGGACTAAAGATCAAAGTAGTGTGCCGATGATCTTTTCCAATATGTATTTATTTTATTGATAGGTTGTTTACCCACTCACAGAGACCATTAATAATCTTGCCTGAATGATGGTAGATTTGTCTAGATATACTGAAAAACATAAATATTAATTCTCATATCAACATAGGAATGATTGGTCTCGCCCACCTAACCTTTCATCCCCTATTTCTCCCCGTTTAAGATTTATTTCCATGACAAAAGGTATAATGTCCTTCTCCAAGACACAAACGTAGGAACGTGGTTCAGGCGTGAAATTGATAGAAACAAATAAAAAGAAAATACAAATACTCGAAGCTCGTAGTATATAAGTCCCTGTCCAGAACTACGCGCGAGTTAGACGCGTTTTAACATACATTGCCCGCTAAGTATTGGCGTTCCGCGTCTTATCTGCCACATTGACAGTGATGTAATGAAAATCGCTGTTAAAATCGCGGCGTTCGCCCTTTCTGGACAAGCAGTGGGAAGTAGAACACTTGAGATGTTGGACTTGGAAATAAATGCTTTCATGTTTTATTTGCGTTCACTCTGTTGAACTAGGTAGTTCATAGCTAGCTGCCACCCGCGATTTCGTCCGTTGATTTCGGTATCGGAAGACACGGCAGTGCCCCCGCCAAGTTGAGTACGAAGCAAACACTGCCGCCGTACCATCCTTTTCTGGAACTATTTAGGTGTATTTTTAAGCCTCTATTTTACAACCTATGAATTGATTTAGAACGTTCAATTTATCGTCATGTAATAAACTATAAGTACACACCAGAACACCAAAATTTCAAGTTTGTAGCTCGTTTATTTCCGAAGTTATGCGAAATCAAAGTTGTGCTAATTCGACACTGACTCCCTGATTCACTGACTTGTAAATCTACATTTAATCCTACAAGTAGAAATTACAAAATAAAATCGTAGTATAAGTATTAATTATTGACACGGTTGAGATTTTTTTTTTATTAAAACAATACCTATCTAGGTATATTTTGTTACCTTTTGTTGCCTTTCGAATTGCCTTGTTTTAACATAGTTATAAAATTCACTGCAATTGATTTATCAGGACATATAATGTCCCGATCAGGTGCAAATCGGGGCGCGTCTCCAGACCCCTGAAAATTGGTACACCTGGCAACGCTAGTAGTTTATGACTACATCAGCCATTTTAATGTCCCCGCGTCTGTGTTACAGGCCTTCCTTATGGCTGGATTAGGGGAATGGGCTATGACCCACCACGAGGGCCAAATGCGGATTGGTGGGTATTACAGACTGCTAACGCAGCCGGGGCCAACGGCTTAAGGTCACAACACATACATCAACTCGGAAAGGGATCGTAACGTAAATGTATCGACTCGAGCGGTTCAGTATTCTTTGTATGAAACCCCCTACTGCAAAGCACACTAATCGGAATCGTAACGTAATCGCCTCGCCTCGGGACCAGCTCACGAACCGCTTTGCGGGTCGCTCAACTTGCTATCCCCGCGCTCACGTCTCTCCGTACCCGAGCTTACGGCTCTACGCACAGTGTTCTGAAAATGAAAATGAACATCAATTTTTTTTTCTCTTATTTTTTCTCTTTTTTTTCATTTTTTTGTTTTTTTTTTTAATTTTTTTTTTTTATTTTTTTATCATTTTTTTCTCTCATTCTTTTTTTTTTTTATTTGGTACCACTGTGCGGCGAGCCGTAAGCGCGGCGTCGCCTAGCCGTAAGCGCGGCGTCGCCTAGCCGAGCCGACGACGTACCGACGCTGATCCGGTTTGGTTACGTGCTTGTGTTAGGTTGACGCCTGGTTGACGGCGAGGCGAAGGCGATACGGTGTCGATCCATTTCCTAGTTGATGTAATGCTGTGTCCTTTAACGTGCCTTCCGAAGCACGGAGGAGCTCGAAATAATAAACTTTGGTCACCCGTCCAATGCGAAAGTTGCTTAACCTCAACGATCGCGTCGTACCACTTCGTACTCCGTACACCATTATTTAGTCTTGTTCTGTTAGTGGCAGCTGTAGTTTATGACTGTGACGTGACGTGATAATAAAGTAGGTATATACCTATGAAGCTAGGCTGGTAGGCTGGCTGTACGACCGGTAGTGTGCTTTGTTGAGGATATTTATTACTAGCAGCCTGGAACAGCGCACAAGTGGGTATTTATGCAGATAGGTTTAGGTAGGTAGGTAGTCATAAACATTTTCAGCCCCTCCTCCTATTTTATTTATTTTCGCCAAATGCTTATTTCCTTTACCGTAAATAAAGCAATACTTATTTATATACACGATGACTTTTAGCTTTAGGTTTACTATCTTTTGACCGCGGCTTCGCTCGCGCTAAATTCTTAGTAACTATAGAAATATTTCTGTAAAAACAATACCTCATCATCATCAGCCGAACTACACCCACTGCTGGGCATAGGCCTCCCCCAAGGATGTCCACAACGACCGGTCCTGCGCTGCCGGCATCCAGCGGCTTCCCGCGACCTTGACCAGATCGTCGGTCCACCTTGTAGGGGGTCTGCCCACGGAACGTCGTCCGGTACGCGGTCGCCATTCGAGAACCTTTCCGCCCCAACGGCCATCGGTTCTTCGCGCTATGTGTCCCGCCCACTGCCACTTCAATGATGCAATCCTTCGAGCGATGTCGGTTGTTTTAGTTCTCCTACGGATCTCATCTTTTCTGATTCGATCGAGCAAGAAAATACCAACAATATCTATTCTTTACTCTTTCTCCATATAAACATTGGATTGGACCCACGTTTCATCTCCTTAGTCAGGGGGTGATTTTTTTAAGATTCTTTCTCGGCGGATTCCTACATTTTATATTAGCTTTCTGTATGCCAAGCAGTGGTTAGAGCGCTTGGCCTGCGATCGTTGAAGTTGAGCAACTTTTGCGATGGTCGGTCACGGGATGGGTGGCCAAACATTTATTATTTCGAGCTGCTCTGTGCTTCAGAAGGCACGTTAAGCCGTTGGCCCCGGCTGCGTTAGCAGGCTTTAATACCCAGCAATCCACAAGGAGTGCGGACTTAGAATGATGATTATGATGCCAAAACAGCGCAATTGGTTCAGTGGCTTGAGTTGACTTTTATTTATACAGAAAATAATTGTATATCTTCACAAATGCAAACTAAGTGAGTGGGACAATACGTATCACAGCTACATCTTTCTACTACTGCAGAGTGGCTTTCTATTATCGATATCGCCAGTATAATAGAAAGAAAATGTATGGGATTGACATTAGCGGTCACGTGACATTTCAATCGCTAATATAAATATTCTACTTGCGCTATCGATAATAGAAAGCCACTTTGTCGAGGCCCTCTGAAGTGCAGATTATGAATCTACAAAATATAATCTTAAACTCTGTCCCACAGGAACCCCAGAACCTCAAGCCATGGACTGGGACGTGGGACGCCACGAAGCCGCTACCCTTCTGCCTGCAGTACGAGCCGCAAGCGAAAGAAATTATAGGTTAGTATGTAGAGGCTGGATGCGGGCAGCGCAGGACCGATCGTTGTGGAGATCCTTGGGGGAGGCCTATGC
The DNA here is from genome assembly GCA_949710035.1 of Crambus lathoniellus. Classification (NCBI taxonomy): domain Eukaryota; kingdom Metazoa; phylum Arthropoda; class Insecta; order Lepidoptera; family Crambidae; genus Crambus; species Crambus lathoniellus. The sequence continues at coordinate 4,806,314 of OX453303.1, read as the reverse complement.
CCAGCAGTGGGCGTCGTACGGCTGACATGATGATGATGATGTAGAGGCTTCGACACTTTCTATAATGAAAGCTTTTGCAGATTTACTTTGAGGTTGCTGGCGCCAATTCAAGGCGCTTTAAACACCGAAAAATGTTTACACCACAGAACATAGAAAGACATTGAAGTCGCATTTAGGCGGGGCAACGGTAAAAACTCTAACTTTACAACGATGGGGATCTAACGGAAAGCTAATTTGTTCGAAATCCAAAAATATTACGAAATGTCATTTTGGAAGTAACACTGTGCCACAGCCTTACTTTAACACTGTGACTGTGCTGTGTTATAGGCTTTATTACACTTGGCTAAATTCAGCATCTAATTATGCATACATTGCTTGTTTTGATTGCATCACTTGCTACAGATGAGCTCAAAGAAAGCAATGTATGCTTAATTAGATGCTGAATTTAGCCAAGTGTAATAAGCCCTTTACACAATATATTATTTTGAGGAAATTCTGAAATTTTTGTGTTCTGTGGGCACTTCCTACCTTTTCTCTAGAGCTAATATTAGATTATTAACTAGATGTTTGAAGAAAACGTAGGTTTAAATGGAATCCTTAATAAAAATAATAATACATAATACCTACATTCATAATATAATACAATAACATACAAAAAATCTTAATACTACGATAATACGGCGATACTCGGAAAAATTATGCTAAAGCGAGATAGCAATGAGAAAACGACGCGTGCGGGAGCGAGACCGATTTTGCAGATTACGCAAAAAAAACACAAAATCACTTCGTATTAAAAAACTATAGCGATTTAAAAAAAATGCTTCTATACGATCCTAAATATTATTGGTGTGCACTAATTAAACTAATTTCCAATAGTGTAAGTAACCTCATTTAAGAATAATCTTGATATTTCGTATTTTTAGAGGTATTTTCGAAAATAAAAAGTGTCGAGGCAAAATCATAAAAACGTGTTTTTGAAACTATACGATTCTAGATAAAGGTATGAAGAAATACATATCTTTTTACCAGATTTATAAAAACTCTAACCGTCCTATAGTTTTATATCAAAAAGTCCATACTTTCTCCGAGTAGCACCTTAAAAAATTAGAGGGTCGAAGCTTGTATTTGTTTTCCCATACAAACTTGGTTTCATTCTAGAGAAAGTGTACAGATCCAAAAATTATACAAATACATAAAATCTATTAAAAATTAAATCAAAGTAATGAAAATGAATGAAATAAAAAATATTGTCAAGCAACTTACAAAAAGAACACCCACATAGATATTTTGACTAAGGTGTAGAGTTTGTAAAGTTAAGGCGTGGAAAGTTAGAAGATTGGCTCGACATGAGATCTGATAATTTTTTGACAGTGCGATCCTCAGATCATATAATACTATATTATATGATCTGAGGTGCGATCCATATGGTCTCATCTTGGCAACATTATACATGAAAATGTTTTTGGTGGAATATTTTTTACTTCATCAAGCTCATTAGGAGGGTTAGTATAAATTACCTTGCTTGAAAATTCTCTAAAAAAAGTCAGATTCATCTTGCGGTTTTATCGCATTATTCGAACTTCTTGGTAACTAGATCAAAGAAATAGCGATTTATAGAAATAATTGGTACCTACATCGATATGTTACTACAAAATAGAAATAAAGTATAGAAAAAATTGTAATAGAAAAAACCACCAGCTACTGAAATATTCTCAATTTTCAAAATAGGTCTTATTACGTTAGCGATACGGTGCTAAATGTACCTTGCAATAATCAGTCCCTCGGTTGGTTCGATTTGATAAATAACTCAACTCCTGTAATTGTACGGTCAAGCTTTTCTCACATATCATGTACAGTGAACAGCATATAAAGCACCACAGTTGCGCTACGAAAATTACGCTTATTACGAACGAGGTAAGGTAGTGTTTAATATCAATATGTAGCAGCCCAACGCGATTGTGTTTGCGAAAATATTGTTCTAGTTTATTTCATCCTCCATTTGACCGAAAGGAAACCTATGTCCTTTTCGTAGGTGTTGCCTACCTCGATAACAAAGCTGGTTCATAGATACTTTTATTTAAGATACAATATAGTAATTATTACAGAAAAATGGAAAATGAAGTATTTAGAAAAAATCGACCCGTCTCACAACTAGCTCCGATGGGACTCGAACCCACGACCTTTCGCTTTCCGGGCGACTGCTCTAACCACTGAGCTACGGAGTCGTTACGAGAAGCGTCGAATTTATCCAATACTTCTTACACGCTGTAAAGTCAGCGTTAGGAACGCAGGAAAGCGAAAGGTCGTGGGTTCGAGTCCCATCGGAGCTAGTTGTGAGACGGGTCGATTTTTTTTAAATACTTCATTTTCCATTTTTCTGTAATAAAAATTGCATTGTGAATGCAAAAAACTAAAAATCAAAATAAGTTAGTAATTATTAATTTATTTATTTTATTTTTCATTTTACAAGTTTTAGGAAAACTTACAGCTACATATAATAAATACACATAGAAGTCGAAATAAATTACTGAGGGCCAATTACAAGTTTCCACAGATAGAACACTTCACTTCCACATTCCACAGTAATGCTAATACCTACATGTATTTAATCGTTCATTCGAACAAATGCTAGCTAATTAGCATGGCATTCATAGCTGTAAAAAAGAATTGAATAAAACTCATTTTTATCACAGAGGAAAAAAATACTACTGTGGTTTTATGGTGCAATTCTGTTAGGATTTTCTGCTGTCGCGATTCTTTATATACCAAATCATAATAAGAAACAGGTGAAAGTCAAGCGAAAAATAACAACGAAAAGCGTTTTTTCTAATACTTCATTTTCAATAATAAAAATTGCATTGTAAATGCAAAAAAAAGTAAAAGTAAAACGGAAAAGAAAATTGGCATTTTAGTAGAAAGGTAAACGGAAAAACATGGACGTGGCATGGAAAGCAGATAAAGAGGTTGATGCGAGTAGAGTACGCGCCACATACTTGGCGCGTGACAAAATCAGCTATGCAAAACTCCTTGGTCAAACAATTTTTTTTTCATAAAATGATAAGAAAACTATTTACTGTAGAAAACAATGAAAATGGCGGCATTTCATCGAATTAAATGTTTGTTCACTTGCGACGACTGTATTAAAATTTAAAATAAGTACATTTACAAGTTTTTGGAAATAAATTTGAATAAATATTTTCTCTCTTAAAAAAAAATCATTTTGTCATCCTACTAATATTATAAATGTGAAAGTTTAGATGTTTGGATGTTTGGATGTTTGTTACTCAATCACGCGAAAACGGCTGAACGGATTTGGCTGAAATTTGGAACATAGATACTTTGTAGCCTGGAGAGGAACATAGGCTACTTTTTATCCTGGAAAAATATCACATTCCCGCGGGATAACGTCGTGTAGTTCACGCGGGCGAAGCCGCGGGCGGTAAGCTAGTACCAATATAAATGTTTTATTTACCTCGCATGAATGATGTAAAGTAGAATGCTTACCTCGCTTGTAAGTAGCTATTACACCCTCGAACTATATTCTAATATCTCGTGCACTCGATCCATTAGCTCCCTTTGCGAGCTGCGCTCGCACGGTCGCCAAATTGGATCTTGTTCTATAATAGCTCGCTTACGTTCCTTGTGTAACAAACTACTATATCCATCCATTAGACCTGTACCTACAGCTTTACGTAAAAACTTAACCTTTTTTTCTTTTTTTAGGGAGTGAAAACTGCCTGTTCGCCAACGTGTACACACCGAACCATAATGCTGGCGCTTCCTTACCGGTGGTGGTCTTCATCCATGGAGGAGCCTTCATGTACGGCTCGGGAGCCCTGTATGACTTGGCCAACGTCATGGACAAGGACGTGGTTGTGGTCACCTTCAACTATAGGCTGGGACCTTTGGGTAAGAAGAATTAATGTTTAACTCCCAAACTAGAGGCTCATTACTTTTTTTTTATCCTCAACGGGGTAGCACATAGCCTTCATCACACCTGATGATAAGTGGTGATAAGGCTGAAGGTGGAAGCGCACTACTCCCGGAATCCTCAATCACCGAGGAACTGGCTATCTTATCTTTAACTGCCGGAACACAATAATGCTGAAAACATCATTGTTATGGCGTCAGACTTAGATAAGATGGTGGTAGCTAGCCAGGCGGACTTAGAACAAGTCCTACCACCAACCAAACCGAATACAATATGTACCCCCACTGGGAATCGAACCCGGGACCTCTGGGTCTGAAATCCGTGGTATGAACCACTAGACCACAGAGGCGGTTAAATTTAGAAGGGGGGACGCCAGCAAAGCCGGACGGGTGATCTGTCACCTCGATAGGAACCATTTCACCCAGTTCCCCAAGTCCCCTGAAAGCTGAGAGCAGGGGGAGGCGGGTTATCGTTTACCCCACCGGCATCGGACCCTCGAACCTACCTGCACGTTTACAGTACCTGCTGAGTTGACTTATCGTTAACTGCTTTATATCCTCTTCCTTAGGGTTGTCCGCTCCAAAGAGCTCCCAGCGCAGTGATGCGTACATTGGGCGTTCTACCATGAAGTGGTCGCTTGTTTCTTCTCTTTCTTTACATTGCGGACAGATTGGGTCCCCTGTCCGTTTGATCACTGATAGGTGTCTGTTTAGTGGACAGTTATTACACTGTCCAACTACGAAAAGGAATATATTAGCAGAAAAATTATGGTACCTAATTCGTCGTTTTACATTAAACGTAAGGTCACCCCATTATCATTAAATATTTGAATAAATTATTAAACAATGGCAACATTCATGTTTAAAAAGTTTGAAAAGATCGTGAGGGCATGGAATGATTGGCGATTGTTCATATTCTTTCCTAATTTACATAAGACCTTGCTGTGGTTTTTGGTGTTCGTAGCTCAAAGACCCGGTTTCTGAGACGTCTGTTATTTTGTCCTCTATATCCTCGTATATTAGGAGAAGGGTTAGCATAGCATGCACACCGACGACTCTCATTAGTGACAGAACGTTCTACGTGGTTCTACCAACTATTATATATTCTGTGGTTCTACTGTCTGTGAGATGGGAACAGAAAAAAATCACTTTGACATTCAGAAAAGAGTCGACAAAATGTCTTGTAGTGCGCACTACCCATGCTAGCCCTCTAATAAACAAGCCTAAATCTTTGGAAAGGCATCAAATTCATTAATCCTGTTCCCCGTTTCTCCAGGTTTCCTAAGCACCGGCGATGAAGTGGCTCCAGGCAATGCCGGTCTTAAGGACCAGGCGTTCGCCCTCCGCTGGGTGCAGGACAACATCATGATGTTCGGCGGGAACCCCAACAGCGTCACTCTCACGGGGCTGTCCGCAGGGGGCGCTAGTGTCCACTACCATTACTTGTCACCGCTGTCAAAAGGTGAGCAGATTATTCCCCCTGTAAACGATCAAATTTCCTTGACAAATAAATTTTTGTCAAACTTACGTTTTCATCAAACATTAACGCACACGGTCAAACAAATCATCAAACAAGTTTGACAAATTTGTTTGATCATCCTGCCAAGGTCAAAGCAAAACTGAGATCTTGTTTGACAAACATTGCCGCACACCTTTAAACTTGTTTGTCAAACACGGCATCAATCAAGATTTTCATCAAACACGTCAAACACGTAGAATGTTTTTATAAACGCTTCAAACACAGCTGCACACTATCAAATAATTTTGACAAGCACGTAAAGTTTGACAAACAATTAGATCGTTTACAGGGCGCTTAAGAAATAAGAATATAAGTATATAGCCATTTTAGTACAATACATGCCACTTATCGAAGGGTCAAAAATAAAGATCAAAACTTGAAACTGAATGCAACAGTCCGCATATGTCGTCGTTCAAATAAGTATTAAGAAGAAGAGGACCATCAAGTCCTCAAAATTATCAAGGATCCAAAAATATTGTGGAAAAGGGTGAAGTGACCGTGGGATTTCTTTAGAGAATCGCATCGCAACACAAACTATCAAAGAGTTTAATTATTTCTGGTCAAGTCTTATAAAATTACGGGTCAATTTTCAAAAAACATGCATGCATGTCACAGCAGAATAATATTCTAACAAAAAGGCTAATATCTCAAACCTGGCTATTATACCTACATTTTTACAAGCTTTTTATTAACTTGCCATGTAGTTAGTGTTTGTTAGTTAGTGGGGGACAAATCTTGCAAGCTTAATTTGACCCACTTCCCAGTGTCCGATGAAGCTGAAATTTTGTATACAGGTTTGGTTTAGATGACAATACAATTTTAAAGTACAGTCAGCAAAACAGCATGCCATAAAAATGAATGTTTTACTAAAAACTTATTAGACCTTTGAATCAATAAATTGCGTGAAATGCGGTGAGTAAATCGTGGTGGTATTCGTGGTCTTGCCTGATGCTTTTCATAACGAGAAATTAAATTCTAGGAAAACATTTCAAGACGGTCTGATCGATCATGCTATGAGAATTGTGATTCCTATCTATATTCGTTGAATAGAACGAAAAGTTGAAAAAAAAAAAGGAATACGTCGTCTGATTGATCGGACTCGACTATTGCCGAGTCGACGACAGACGACGTATTCTTGGTTGCACCAAAATGTGCACAAGGGAAATTTCAATCGGAAAATCTTACAATCGCATCTACTATATTGCTTAAGTATTTGTCTTAGTCTGGGTGTTTTCACTGTAACGAGTACCTAGATACTATCAACCGCAAGGAAAAACATTGTAACTCAGTTTTAGGCATTTCACAAGAGAGCACGACAAAGATTGAAAAAAATCTTAGCAAGTCCGGAGCAAGTCCTTAGCAAGTCCTAATGCAAATCAGTCTTGAACATTTAAGAAAGCTTGGCAAGACCAAAAGTGTTGTATTAATTTGATGCCATATATATATACTTATGTATATATTTAATGATTTATTGTATGTATTCGTGAGTAACAATCAAATTCGTCCACATACAAATACTTTCTAAAATGACATTGTTGTAACTCAGACATACAATCAATATTGTATGAAATAGTTATATTCGTTTAATTTGAAATCTATATCTACACTAATATTAGAAAGAGGAAAGATTTGATTGTTTGTTTTTTTGTTTGCATCGAATAGGCTCCGAAACTACTGGACCGATTTAGAAAGTTCTTTGACCATTAGAAAGCTACATTCTTCCCGAGTGGCATAGGCTATATTTTATCCTTCTCACAGCAACGGGTACCACGCAGGTGAAACCGCGAGGACCAGCTCAGTAGTTATTAAAAAATATAATTGTATGTGTGAGATACAATTTTTAGTATTACAAATTTTAATCATAGCAAGCATATAAAATTTCAATATAGGGCAGGCGTACCGGTTTTGGCCACTGTACCGGTTTTGGCCACTTTTTGCTCTAAAAGTTTTCTAAACAACTTTTAGCCATTTCTGATAAAGGCAATTAAAATAAGGTATTTTCAGGTAATAATAACAGCCGTTAGAATTCCTTATGTCATAAGATTTTTTTTCAATAAATTCCATTTTCTGTTTGAAAAAATGTTTTGTATGAAAATTTTAAGAAATTTGTTTTGGATGAAATACTTTATAAACCTTTGTTTTTTACAATTAAATTGTTGTTTTGCAATTGACTGGTTTTTAGCGCATTAGAATATATTGATTTTACCTGGGTTTGGTTTTGATTTTTCGCAATACTAACAAAAGTTTAACTATCAGTAAGTGGCCAAAACCGGTACATTTGCCACCTCTCACACATTTTGTATTATATACAAAAAACTATTTAACTTTTTAAAAATTAAAAAATGTACCTTTAAAGCTAGATAAATTATCTATAATTTAAGATATCATTTGTGTCTTAAATACCTAAGACCATCTAGTACTTAGTGCTTAAAAATCAAAAATTCCTTAAAGTGGCCACAAAGGGTACCTCTGCCCTACCTACAATTTTGGTAACTGCCAATGTTTTTACACTCTACAGATTTTAAATTATAACGAATCTAAATTCGTATCTAAATACGATGATAGATAAAGATAAGTGTAAAAAATCCACAGTTTTTGCTAAAAGAACTTAACGTCTTAACTCAATACTGCCTAAAACTGAGTTACAATGTTTTTCAATTGCCAGTTCATGGCCACAGATAAAATACCACTAAATATATACCGCATTGTTCTTATTCATTAGCAGTACATCCACGATTGCATAGCCACGTAAACCTTCACTGCGCCAAGGAATTGAGCAATTAGTGGAATTGAGTCCCGGGAGCATGGTATACCGAAATTAATTTATTCCTGAACATGTTCATTTAATCGCTAAAGCCCACATTAGTAGTTTTTAAGCCGGGTTGTGATGTAACCTGCTAAAAATGTAAAACTCCCGAGCATAGGTACCTCTCAGACCAAAAAAAAACTTTTTTATTTGGTCTGAGAGGACTCACAGAAAGTTTAAAATTCAAAAACTATACCTTCATAATTCAAATACCTGCTGCCTTCTGCACCAGAGGTCTCGGGCTCGATTCCCAAACGGGACAAATATTTGTGTGCATGAACATGCCTACTTGTCATGGTCGGGGTGTTTTCTATGTACCTATATTAAGTTTGTAGTTACAAAGAAAAAGTATTTACGTAAGTACTTATACATGGTGATTTTGAAGTCATTGGCACCCATATATATAGCAATAGTATAATAATATAATATAATATATTATATAGCATAGCAAAGCCATCTTCTATCTCTCTCGTTTCACTGGGGGGCGCAAGCAGCCGAGATATAATAGCGGGCTATGGTAGTAGCCAAGATCACCAAATACTTGGCAACATCCAAAATCATTGACATTGAATGATTCACTTTTAAGTTGACATTGTTCAATTTGGTTGCTTCATCCAAATTGAAAGGCAGAAGTGAACTGTGTAATATCGCCATGAGGCTTGTATGATTTTAATAGTTTTTTTTTATTAATTGTTATTTTTATTTGTTATAGTGATCAATTATTGAGTATTTACATGATTTTTCCGGGATTAACAAAAATACATCTTGGATTTACCTCATAGGTATTTGGGGAAAGGTCTCTAATATTAATATCATGAGTATGTTCTTATTGATGATACCAACGACTTCAAAGTACCTACTTGTACCTATATTTATCCGATAACAAGTTTCCATGACACAGTTGCATAATGAAAACATGGATTTAGTTAGATAATTGGTGAGATTGTAAGAAATTATTTATTTATTTAATTGTTTATAAATGTTTCAAAGATCCTCGTAAAAATCACCATATTTCTTGGAATCCAGGATCCTAGATAATGGGAAATATTAACAAAACTATACCAGCATCAATAAAAACGGCTTCATCCATATCTTAAATTAGAAAACATAATAATAAAGTGAGATCTCGGATCAGTGCATACGAGATACGACCCAAGAATCACGCATGAGCATGACCCACCATGACTGCATACATTTTACATAGATATACTATACTCACAAAGTAAGAATGTACGAGGCGCGCGCCATAGTGATCGGCGGCGTATAAAGTAAGAACAATACCAGTCTGCTACTAATACACGACTAGATCATCAATATAAAATTATTTTTATAAAAAAAATAAAACCTCCTTCAAAAAAACCACATCAAAAAAGTAAGAAATAATTCCTCACCAAATAAATAACGTAAGTACTTTGAAGTCGGGCGTGACGTGAAACCAAAGATATTATAATATAACAAGATTGTGCACTATGAAAATAAAAGCAATGTCAATTCGATTCTATGCAGTTACAATAAGGTTTATTTTCGTATGACATTACGATAAACGGAAAAACGAGCCGAGCGAGAGGCTCCTAAATAGGATTGCATCCCCAAAGATATTATAATATAACAAGATTGTGCACTATGAAAATAAAAGCAATGTCAATTCGATTCTATGCAGTTACAATAAGGTTTATTTTCGTATGACATTTCGTTAAACGGAAAAACGAGCCGAGCGAGAGGCTCCTAAATAGGATTGCATCCCTGTCTACTGGGCTGCCACCATGAAATATTTTTGGTTGTAGTAGAACTTAACTCAAATTCATATTTCCTGTTCTCGAGAATTTTCAAAATATTAATTAATTAAAAGGAATGTTAAGCTGATAATAATAATGTCCATATCATTTGTATTATTTAAAACCTTGAAAAACTATTTTTTTAATGTAAGAGTCGGTATTATGGTAGTTTTAATTATAATAAATTTGCAACACTTTGCGTCTGGACAATTTTAATAAAAATAAAAACATCATCAATATGGCGACGGCAAATTAATTTATGTGTGTAAAGTTAGTGTGTGGATCTTAATTATCATTTTAAAATTACGTTTAAATCAATAAAAATGGTTCTCACTTGATGTGTGAAAGGATGCAAAAGCGAATCATTTAAACGGAGCGGTGTATCTTTTCATAGGTAAGTATTTAGCCAAACTTTTATTCTTGCGTATAGTAGGGTGTCCATTTCGTTTTTAGTCTATAGACTGGAATTTACTTTCTTACTTAACCCAAACATTAATTTTCATTGTTTCAGATTTCCTAAAGATGAAGAAATTAAAAAAGGTTGGCTTAACCTCATATCTGAAAAAATTACACAATACTCAGCGGAAGAAGAAAAAGAAGAAGAACTTTATCAGAAAATAGGCATGAAACAAAACTTATTAAATGTATTATAACATCTGTATCTTAATTTAAGGTTAAAAAAGTAGGTACGCAAAAAACTAATCTTTAAAATTAATTGGACACAAAGCCTCCATGCGTCAAAAGATCCGCAAGAAAATTTTGTTAAGCAATGTATAGTCTAACTAATAAACAGATTTTTATTACTGTACGTGGACTTTCTATTTCTATCCATTTTAGCAAAATACGCCTATCAGAAATACAGACATACATTTCATATAAGTACATACAGGTCAAACTGACAACCTCCTTTTTTGAAGTCGGTTCAAAAGTAAGTATGCTTATAAAGCATATGTATGCGTCGTATGTCTCGTCGTATGTATGTATGTGTCGATTGTCACATTATTGCCTCATAAGTGGTGCAAATGCTTTGCCTCGCGGAGTCCTCATCTTAACTAATATTATACAAGAGCTCCCTAGGAAGCGTGATGTTCGAATCCTACGTGAGCCAAGTCTGGTTAACTATAAATTGTCCTCGAAAAAACCAAATCGTGTAGTCACTCACGTCTCTCTCATTAGAGAGGGACGCACACCATAATAGGCCTATCTCGCTCGGCTCGGCTGTAACTCATGAGTGCGCAATCTTGTTATATTATAATATCTTTGTGCATCCCTGTCTACTGGGCTGCCACCATGAAATATTTTTGGTTGTAGTAGAACTTAATTCAAATTCATATTTCCTGTTCTCGAGAATTTTCAAAATATTAATTAATTAAAAGGAATGTTAAGCTGATAATAATAAAGTCTATATCAGTTGTATTATTTAAAACCATGAAAAACTACTTGTTTAATGTAAGAGTCGGTGTTATGGTAGTTTTAATTATAATAAATTTGCAACACTTAGCGTCTGGACAATTTTAATAAAAATAAAAACATCATCAATATGGCGACGGCAAATTAATTTATGAGTGTAAAGTTAGTGTGTGGATCTTAATTATCATTTTAAAATTACGTTTAAATCAATAAAAATGGTTCTCACTTGATGTGTGAAAGGATGCAAAAGCGCATCATATAAACGTAGCGGTGTATCTTTTCATAGGTAAGTATTTAGCCAAAGTTTTATTCTTGCGTATAGTAGGGAGTCCATTTCGTTTGTAATCTATAGACTGGAATTTACTTTCTTACTTAACCCAAACATTAATTTTCATTGTTTCAGATTTCCTAAAGATGAAGAAATTAAAAAAGGTTGGCTTAACGTCATACCTGAAAAAATTACACAATACTCAGCAGAAGAAGAAAAAGAAGAAGACTTTATCAGAAAATAGGCATGAAACAGAACTTATTAAATGTTTTATAAAATCTGTATTTTAATTTAAGGTTAAAAAAGTAGGTAGGTACGCAAAAAACGAATCTTTAAAATTAATTGGACACAAAGCCTCCATTCGTCAAAAGATCCGAAAGACAATTTTGTTTAGCAATGTATAGTCTAATTAATAAACAGATTTTCATTACTGTACGTGGACTTTTTATTTCTATCCATTTTAGCAAAATACGCCTATCAGAAATACAGACATACATTTCATATAAGTACCTACATACAGGTCAAACTGACAACCTCCTTTTTTGAAGTCGGTTCAAAAGTAAGTATGCTTATAAAAAGCATATGTGTATGTGTCGATTGTCACATTATTGCCTCATATGTGATGCAAAGTACCCTCTATGCTTTGCCTCGCGGAGTCCTCATCTTAACTAATATTATAAATAGAAAGTGAGTTCGGATGTTTAAATGTATGTTTGGTTTAGCTACAAGAGCTCCCTAGGAAGCGTGGTGTTAGAATCCTACTTGAGCCTAGTCTGGTTAACTATAAATTGTCCTCGAAAAAACCAAATCGTGTAGTCACTCACGTCTCTCTCATTAGAGAGGGATGCACACCATAATAGGGCTATCTCGCTCGGCTCGGCTGTAGCTCATGAGTGCGCAATCTTGTTATATTATAATATCTTTGCGTGAAACATGTACAATTTTTTGTTGTTTTTGTTAAAACCCGCCCGCGTATCACTACATAGTATAAAACAAAGTCGCTTTCTCTGTCCCTATGTCCCTTTGTATGCTTAAATCTCTGAAACTACGCAACGGATTTTGATGCGTTTTTTTTTATTAGATAGAGTGATTCAAGAGGAAGGTTTATATGTACTTTTTATCCCGATATTCCCACGGGAACGGGAACCACGCGGGTGAAACCGCGGGCGGCCGCTAGTATTCACATAAACAAAAAAAAAAAACATACATACAGTCGAATAGAGAACCTCCTCTTTTTTGATTTAGAAGTCGTTTAAAAAAAAAGAAAAAACATACATACACACGAATAGAGAACTTCCTCCTTTTTGATTTAGAAGTCGGTTAAAAATCGATAATAATTATGTTTGAATCATTTTTGAATTACAAACTTCGTAGTCAAATAATCACTTTTTCTATTATCGACTGTCTAGTCAAATACAACATCGAGTGTGCATTGCGATTGCAATGCTATGGCTTCACAGTACCTACTTTAAACTTAAAACATAATAAAAGAAGCATGACCTCGTCTGGAAGTGCAAGCGAGAATAGTTTCCAGCGGTTCATAAGGAATACTTACAAAGTATTTAAAACTTTTCTGATTTGCATCACGTCCCGAGTGCAGTGTGCATGTGTGACATAGGGAGGGTGGAGAAATATAACTTTTGAATGCATGGCAAATAATTTGCATCTCAAAGCACACGTACAATATACGGATATGTTATAGTATAAAATACTGTGCTTGTATGTACAGTTATTAGCTAACTTTTATAGTCGTAAGGTATTAAATAGTTTTAAACCAAAATAGTTGCCAAGTATTTAGAGTACTATATTGTTTAAATTACAAATTAAAAATAAGTAAAAGCATAGAACTTTTCATAACTTCGTTTTTATAACTTATTTACTTCCTTTCTTTGCTAGTTGCATAAGAACCCCCAACTTCTGGTCATTTTACACTGGACTATTTTAAGTGAGCTCGTTCGTAGCCCAGTTGGTTAGCGAGTTTGATCTACGATAATGACTTGACCCATTCTCCTTATCCATCCATAAGGAGTACCGTGCCCCAGCAGTGAGGACAGTTAAAGGATGATGACTGTAAAGATGAATGAGAGAAACGCAGGTAAATCAATTATTTTGTTATAGACTTTTGATAAGTAGTTACTTAACCTTCTCTTCTAATGAGAGAGATTTTTCAAAGCAAGAAAAAGAGAAAGATAATTACTTTATTTGGTACACACAACGAGTACACAACATTACACAAAACAAACCACAAAAACAATTCTATTATAACTAAACACATATACGTATGTAACATTGAGTAGGTAACGTCGCGTGATGCCAAAACTGTGCTCAACTCAGTATGGGCTGGGCAGTAAGCGGGCAGGCAGGTTTTTCAGGCGGAATATATTTTTATGGGTACAATAAAACATGTTAGTCAGTCTTAACACCACTGACCCATGAATACGGCGTTATCATCTACGTGTTTACGACTTGCCCTTGAGGCGTTCTTTTGAATTAAGGCGCTACTCGGAAAAATATGGACTTTTTGATTTAAAACTATAGGACGGTTACAGTTGTTACAAATCTGGTAATAAGATATATATTTCTTCATACCTTTATCTAGGATCGTATAGTTTCAGAAACACGATTTTATGATTTTGCCTCGACACTTTTTATTTTCGAAAAGACCTCTAAAAATACGAAAATTCAAGATTATTCTTAAATGGGGTTACAAATACTATTGGAAATTGGTTTAATTAGTGGACACCAATAATATTTAGGATCGTGTAGAAGCATTTTTAAAAAATCGCTATAATTTTTTAATACGAAGTGATTTTGTGTTTTTTTGCCTAATCTGCAAAATCGGTCTCGCTCCCGCGCGCGTCGTTTTCTCATTGTTATCTCGCTTCAGCACGATTTTTCCGAGTATCGCCTTAAGGTTATAGCCCATTTATACCGCACCGCTCCCACCCAACCAATGTATGAGCAGTCAAATATGAACTTAATGGCGTGCTCTGTAGACGCACTTTAGCTTGCGGCAGGCTCGCTTACCGCGCGCTGTCCGCGCGCTGTCTGCTATGGTATATTGTTACTGTAAAGTGCATCTACAGTGAACGATATTAAGTCCATATTTGGCTACTCATACTTTGGTTGGGTCGGAGCGGTGCGGTATAAGTGGGCTATGACCTTTAGGGTGTTTTCACTAGGTCTATTTTTAGACTGATCCCAAGGCCCAATGGTGCTCAGATATTTGGGGATTCGTATTCTATCCCGTGACATGATGGAAAATCGTAGTCTATTTTATACTTGCGCGTTTTGAGCGCTCTGGGTCCTCCCTTTTTAGGGTTCCGTAGTCAACAGTTCCCTTATAGTTTCGCAATGTCCGTCTGGCTGTCTGTCCCCAGTCTAGCTCATAGACTCTTTGTACTAGAAAGCTGTAATTTGCCATGAATATACATATTTATCACGCCAACAAAGTGGTAAAGCAAAATTTTGAAGAAAAAAATTAGTTTACCTCCCCTACACGTGAAGTGGGTACTTATGTCATTTTTTTAAAAAACAAAGTTATTTTTTTCTGGCAAAAAATTACAGTGGTTTTTTTGCTAGGTGTACGTAATCGGTACATTAAGTGGGTAAGGACGGAACCCTTCATGAGCGAGTCCGACTCGCACTTGGCCGATTTTTTTATCTTAAGTGTCCACAAAAAATGGAAGCCCCAAGTGCAAAGCAAAGCGAAGCAAAATCACCTTCAATTATTTTTAAAAGCTACGACAGTCTGTGATTTATTATAGACGGTAATAACAATAACTCTAAAGTTGACAAAATTGTAATTAAGAATTCTTAAATTAACTACGTCGTAACAAATTTTTAAGTGTGCCTCATATTTTAATAGACTTTTCAGCCTGTAAGTACAATGTCTCTTTCAAAAGCAAAGAAGAATGTTTTATTAAGCATAGATAATTTTATTTATTTTGAAACAATGGATGTCTTCTAAGCAATATTTGCTTTAGTCTTATCCGTACCCACGTACCGTATACGAGATAAAAGACAAATAATAATATTTACTCTCCTGTATGTAAATGCCATTTTCATCCCATCGATTCGAAAAGCGATGATTCTTTATCTAATAACAGGGCCCAAAACGATTCATTTATTACCTGTTATGACAAGAGGGTAAAAATGAGATTTGAATTTTGAACAGCTTCATAACAGGGTCCAAAACGATGAGATTTGAATTTAGAACATAATTTAAGACGCATTGGTTGGATTGTAGCAAAGCGTGTGCAGTACTTTAAAAAAAACAACTGATTTTGTATGGGGCCGGGACGTTTTTAGGGACCGAGAAATTTTCAAAAACGGAATTTTATAAAATTGAGAATATCTCGTAAACGGTGAGTCGTAGCTAAAATCTATCAAAATTTTCAACCCCCCTACGGAATCCTCGGAGATAGGTACTTATAAGGAATCTGATGGACATATATTTTTTTTATTAATTTTTTTTTTTATTTCAAAACTCAAATTTTTTTTCTTGCCCGACTAGCGCTATGATGTATCCGAACGACAAAGAAAGGTAGGTAGTTTGAGTTGTCTTTACTGCTTTTCTTATAGAGGGGGATGAAAAGCAGAGTGTATTACTCGGCCGCAAAATTATTTTCACCTCGGGCGGCGTATATTGAATCCCTCGCTGCGTTCAGGATTCTACTTTAGAATCCCTCGCTGCGCTCGAGATTCTACTCTAGAATCCTTCACTGCGCTCTGGATTCAAAATAGCGCCCTCGCCGTAAATATATTATTTTGCTCCCTTGTAATACAATCTACTATTGTTCTGTTCTTAGATATCTTTGTTAGCATTGAGGAATAACGCTCATGAAAAACTAACATTACGGATAAAGGACAATAACCCTTTAGGCCAGGGTGACCCTGTGGTCCATGGACCCCTAAGGGGTGTCCGTGTAATGAAAGCTGGGGGTCCATGGCTAGTCTACTTACGTCGTGAGCTAAATATGTGTTGAAAACAGAATTTGACGCAAAGAACTTAGCCGACTTTTGGTGTCGTTTAGCTCTAGCTTACCCCCGACTTATCAAACGAGCTATGTTAAGGGCTTATTACACTTGGCTAAATTCAGCATCTAATTAAGCATACATTGCTTTCTTTGAGCTCATTTGTAGCAAGTGATGCAATCAAAACAAGCAATTTATGTTTAATTAGATGCTGAATTTAGCCAAGTGTAATAAGCTTAGTTCTGATTCCGTTTGCAACTACTTATCTCTGTGAAGCAGAGTTTTCGACTTCATTGCCCATACAAACTATGAATCGGAATCGGCTATAAAAGCTGTTTTTTTGGAAAGGGTCCTTAGGCTCTTTGAAATTTTTAAAGGGGTCCATGACTAGAAAAAGTTTAAGAAACCATGCTTTAGGCGGTACTCAGACTTCACCGCGCCCCGCCGAGCGGCATAACAGAGTCGGCCTGCAGGCAAGCAACGGCCTGTCAGTGAGCCGCAATTTGCCACACACTCACAGCTGTTTTACATACAAAAACCGAATTTCAGGCAGCCTGTGTGATCGAGTGCTGCAGGTGGCCTGCCGGCGGCGGACTGTTAGTCTGCAATAAATGAATTATATGGACTCTTAAGACTGTACCCTGACCGAAAATTTGCTAATAGAAAATAATTTTTATAAAACTTTACATGGATTTTTTAGGGCCTATAGTCTAGTATTTTTAGAAGGTATAGCTACATTTCCTCATAGTCCTTCGTAAAAGTAGATAGCAAATGAGTCAAAAACGGCCACTTTTAGCAGTTTTGCTATCTACTTCTAGCAGTGATTACGAGGGAATGTAATGATGCCGTCTTAAAATAATAGACAATCGGCCCTAAAAATTCCATGTAAAGTTTCATTAAAATTGTGTATTAGAATTACAATATTAAATAAAATTCACGGCGTGTGGACGCGCAATATGGAGATCGGCACGCCTCGGCGCCGCGGGGGGCGCGCGTGGCAGCGCGTCTCTATAAATGTGCAAACCGCCTTAATTAGTTTATATAGACTTAGCATTTATCTAGGCTTTATTCAACACAAACCCAACTGAGTACTATGGACATTTATAATGATTGACGATTAGCATTTTAATCTCATTCTATATTCGTGTCATGAAGTAAAAAGAAAGAAACCACAAATAAAGTTTAAGGTCCCTTTGCAATGAAAAGAAATATTTTTTTACTAAGCAAACCGCAACCGCTTTGTTTCGAAAACATGTTTGAGTATTTATAAAGATGAAACAACACAATTTTATTTAACCTTTATAATAATTTTATATCTTTCTGCCGGCCTAGCATGAGCGGCTTTTATCGCGCGATATGATATGGTACGGCAAGTTGTCTTGCTTACCCCACTAAGGTGTAAGCAGGACGGCATGCATACCGTACTATATAATATCGCGTGATAAAAGCCGCTCATGCTAGGCCGGCTGATATTATGTGAACTAGCTTACAGCTGTTAATGTTTGTGCCCTCGAGCTATTTTTATATTAAATAAATAATAATTAATTATAAATTTTATTGAATAAACAATCATCAATTCAATTCAATTCAATTTTATTTATTTGCATAAAATATGGTACAAATACAAGATGGTATTAATAATAATTTTCCCGCATATTCTGTCGAATATTTCGACGTGCAAATATTTAAATGTCACAATATTTGATTCTTAGGCCCGATTTCACCAATGATATTTAAACGTGATTAACGCTAAATGTGTTTAAAACGTATTTCTGTCTCTGTCGCATTCAAACAGATGACAGAGACAGAACTATGTTTTAAACACATTTAGCGTTAATCACGTTTAAATATCAGTGGTGAAAGTCACCCTTAAAAAATAATATTCTATAAAAAATTGATTCAAGTAAAATGTCAAAAATAAACTAATCTAAATACAATCTCGTTTTCAAATTTATTAAATGTCATATTGATAAGTGAAGTAAAACGTCAGAACTAAATTAGTTAATCTCATGAAGTTCGACTTAATACTGAGGTAACTGGAGCGTGCAGTACGAACAATTTTTTGAATACCACAAATAACACAGTGGCTGTCTTCCGTCTCACCTACACTTTAAAAAAATACGTATGGTCATATGAGACAGCTGACAGCCACTACCTGCCACTACATACATAAATGTCAAATTTGGTGGCGACACTTTTTTATTCAGGGTGAGAGCTCCAGTTACCTCAGAGTATTAAGTCAAACTTCATGGTTAATCTAAATAAGTACAATGTCGTTTTCAAATTAAATGTCATATTGTTTTATCATTCAAGTAGTCATTTATACAATAATATGTCCTTTCTAATAATAATCCAAATAGTTTACCTTTAAATTTATTGAGAGGTAAATCCGTCACGTTATTTGGCAATTTATTATAAACTTGTATAGCCATACAAAAAGAGTTCTTTGAATAAACAGTTAATTTCTGGTCAGGAATGGACAACTTATTTCCTTGTCTACCTCTGTAATTTGCGTCACTTTTTTTTTTAAATAAGTCGCCATGTTTTTTCACAAAGACACAGAGTTCATAAATGTAAAGACACGGTAAAGGCAAGATATTTAATGTTTTGAAAAGTGGTTTACAGCTTTCCAAATAGCCAGCGCCACAAATTGTACGTATGCATTTTTTTTGCAATTTAAAAGCTCGATGCACATCCACTGAGTTTCCCCACAAAACAATACCAAATCGCAGGACTGAGGAAACATATCCATGGTAGGCCATAAGCGCAGCTTTCTTTGATGCAATCATATAACAAAATATAAAACTTTAGCCTAGGTACATGAAATTCAATATTAACAATAATGAGCCTGAACTAAGATTCTCTGTATTTCAGGCAAAAAGACATTACATAAAATCTTAAATTAAACAATCCTTTAATTACATTTGATACAAATAAATTGTCTTTAAAACAATTTATGAGTAAACTCTTAGGCGTTGTAATTTAGATTTCGTTCTAAACATTTATTTATTTAGTCACAGTTAATAAATGTTAGGTGGTGATAAGGCTGAAGGTGGAAGCGCACTACTCCCGGAATCCTCAATCACTGAGGAACTGGCTATCTTATTTCTAACTGCCGGAACACAATAATGCTGAAAACATCATTGTTAAAGCGTCAGACAGACTTAGATGAGATGGTGGTAGCTAGCCAGGCGGACTAAGAACAACTCCTACCACCAACCAAACCGTATACAATATGTACCCCCACTGAGAGTCGAACCCGGGACCTCTTGGTCTGAAACCGGTGGTGTTAACCACTAGACCACAGAGGCGGTTACTCTCGTAGGCGGACTCGTAGGACTTTCGATGATCTTGGTGCCATGATAATTTACTGCATTCTGCATTGCATAAATAAATACCTACCATGTTTGGCATTTAATCTATTACCTATATTTATAGAAAATATCATGATATCGTAGCAGGACAGAATCACAAAAGTCCTAATTTACGTAGAAGAGGTTCTTGTATTTTCAACCGACGTCAAAAAAGGAGGCTATCAGTTTTTCTCATACCTACTTACTTATTTTAGAAAAACTTCAAAATAGAAACCATGTTCGGTACGTTGTAACAAAATATGCCAGTGGACTATTGATTTATATTTGTACGAACGAATACGGAAACTGAAGTAAAACTTAAACAATATTAGGATAGCACTTAATTACATTCATGGCGCATTAAATTACTTCAGCAACATTAGCAAAATTTATATCAGAACGTAAATGAAATGTATTTGCTGTGGAAATTATTCTACTCGACACGAGATGAGCTGGTTGTTATTCACACCTGTGACTTTGGGCAGATATTCAATTAATAAATTTTGTTTGCGAAATACCTTTCATGTTATGAAATGAAAACAAGTGTATTCGCTTTTTATTTCATTTTGAGCGAAATATTCGTTTCGATACTATTTCGTGAAAGCAAAAACAAATTGCCTTCACGAATTCACAATTCACAATATTACATCCGTTACCTACTGACAGCTAATTCGTAACGATAACGTATTACGATTGAATGGTATGCCACTGTTCTTGACAAGAAGAGTTATCGTAAGAAATATAATAATATCACGATTTACGCCTACGTACGTAACCACAGCCGTCTCTGTCTTCTACAAGCCGTGCGCATAAAGTTGGCAACGTCGCTAAGTGAACCGATTTGACACCGTTTTGACAGTAAACCTCGAGTACTGAATCCTATGGAGATGGCATATCTTCTATAGATGTACAAATAAATAAAATTGGAGTGTTTGTTTGTAACATTAAAATAACCGCTTTTTACTACGTGCATATGATTATATATACGGTACATATACCAAAATGACATGTTTTACAATTGCTGTCATTTTCTTCCAACTCTTTCTCGCGTATAGGTTATGCCGTAAGGATTGGTTTCTCACTCGCACCATTGTCCGTCTTTTACCCCTAGTATAAATAAGTTTATGGTGTAGGTAGGTATGCCTCACTTTTTCGTAAGTATCCTCCTCCATAGGATTTAGTACTCAGAGGAGTAAACCGGTTCACAGCAATGTTGCCGTTCCGTATCATAGCATGGCTTGTAGAAGACGATAGAGAAGGCTGTGACGTAACTATACTAAAAGTAACGGCACCGAAAAAATGCGCAAATCTTTTTTATAGTTACCAAATAATAAATAAATATTTTCATTCATAAACCAATAGAATACCTACAATTTAAAACCTTTAATGCATTATAACAAAATAAGAATTGAATTAAAATTCACACATTAAATTTCAAAAACACAATTATTGCTACACCTAAAATCCTATATTAGGACCAAAACAATATTGGTGATATTTTCACCTTTTTTGTGTGTTTGCTTTACAGGTAAAAACTACTACACTGCTTTTAACATTATGTGCAGTACAACATAACATGCCCCAGTTATCGTTTACCGAAGAGATTACCTAACTTTTTTGGGGAAAATTTCAAGTTCCAAATAGAAATGAAAAATCTACATAAACGAAATAGCACTAGGAACCCCGTAGACGAATTAGGGCTAGCGACGGCTAGTAGATACTAAATAAAAACCATCTTTTCCAGGTTTGTTCGCCCGAGGCATTGCGTTCAGTGGCTCAGCGTTTACGTCCTGGGCCCACGCTGTGAAGCCAGCCCAGAAAGCGAGGACCCTGGCTTCCATCGTTGGCTGCCCCTCCACGACCAGCAGGGAGATGGTGGACTGCCTTAAGTACAGGCCTGCGGAGGTCATCGTCAACGCGCAGATCGAGATGTTTGTAAGTAGCTGATGATAATCTGGCTAGTATAGTGAGACAGCCCAGAAGGCGAGGATCCTGGCCTCGATTTTCTTTTTGAAAATGAAGTATTTACAATCACAACTATCCCACCGATGCTAGTTGTGTGAAACGGGTGGATTTTTAGGGTTCCGTAGTCAACAAGAAACCCTTATAGTTTCGCAATGACCGTCTGTCCGTCTGTTCGTCTGTCCGTCTGTTCGTCTGTCCACCGCCTAGCTCATAGACTCTTCGTACTAGAAAGCTGTAATTTGGTATGAATATACATATAAATCACGGCGACAAAGTGGTAAAGTAAAATTTTGAAATATTTTTTTTTGCGGTTACCTCCCCTACACGTGAAGTGGGGATGTAATTTTTTTTCTTGTCTACCCCATAGTGTGTGGTGTCGTTGGATAGCAATTTTAAAAATATTGTGGGTTTGTGAAAACAGGTTTTTGCTTGAGGCATCCGTTTGTGAATTATCATGCTTTATTGTGCAAAATTTTGTTAGTCAAGTGTCCCCACCCCCTTCCATCCAAATGGTTGTTTTTGGATACGTTAAAAATTCAGGATATAACTTTGTCATTCATACGAACACTATGAAAAACAAAGTCATTTTTTTGGCGAAAAATGATAGTGCTATGTGTATGTAATGGGTACGTTAAGTGGGTACGGAACCCTTCATGGGCGAGTCCGATTCGCACTTGGCCGATTTTTATTAATATTGAAAAATTGAAAATGAAGTACCTATTTTAGAAAAACTGACCCGTCTCTGATAATCTGGCTAGTATAGTGAGACAGCCCAGAAGGCGAGAATCGTGGCCTCGATTTTCTTATTGAAAATGAAGTATTCACAATCTCAACTATCCCAACGAAGCTATCTTGCGAAACGGGTCGATTTTTTCAAATCAATAATAATACTTTCGCCTTGTTTGAAAGTTTGATAAATATTATCGTCACACAATAGTAACAATATGTTTTTATGACAAAACAAAATTTTGACACAAACTTCTGGCTCGCTATGTCTTCTTATCTGGATATATCTATAGGTACTTATATTATAAAACTGAAAAGTTTGTTTGTTTGAATTGCAAAATTCTTTTTGTGTTGAATAGTCCATTTATCGAGGAAGGCTTTATGGTATACTAGCTTTCCGCCCGCGGCTTCGCCCGCGTGATCTACACGACGTTATCCCGCAGGAATGTGATATTTTTCCGGGATAAAAAGTAGCCTATGTTCCTCTCCAAGCTATAAAGTATCTATGTCCCAAATTTCAGCCAAATCCGCTCAGCCGTTGTGGCGTGATTGAGTAACAAACATCCAAACATCCAAACATCTAAACATCCAAACATCTAAACTTTCACATTTATAATATTAGTAGGATAGCATTACGCTACGACGAACAGAAGCGGAGCATTAATGAAAAATGTTGCAAAAACAGGAACAAATATTTATTTTTAGTAGGTTTCCTTTTCCTCAAATTAACGCAGGTGAACTGCGGGACACAGCTAGTTAAATATACGTATATCTCGTACAGATTTGGCTTTATTTACCTGTTTAATAGTACAGTCAGCGTCAAAATGATCTAAGCATTCAAACCTACCAAAAGTATCTGAAGATTTGACAAAAATCACTCTTAGCACAAAAACTTTAAGGTGTACTATCATTTGTTGTCATTTGTTCTCAAACAACAAATGAAAATGCATCTTTATGTCTTGAGATAAGGTTGATTTTTGTCAAATCTCTCGATACTTTTGGTAGGTTTGAACGCTTAGATCATTTTGACGCTGACTGTACCTAAGACTTTTAAACTCCTGTAAGCACCATAACTAGGAAACCATTACAGCTTTGCTTTCACCCGTTTTGAGAAAAGCTGGAAAGGGGAAATGACTTCCACGAACTATTCTATTATATGCCTTCCTCATATTGCGTGATCTTCGACCGTATGAGTGGGGATTACACGACTTGTACCCTTGTCATCTAAGGCTGGGTTGCACCACCTTGATTTAAGGCGCCGATTCCCCAAAATAGGGTATTTTAAATTATGGATTACTCGTAAATCATAAGTACTTAAAATTTGGAAAAAATATACCTATGTTATTTTACAGTTAAACATCTAGTGCTTCCGGCCGTTTTTTTTCGATTGGTGATATTTTACTGTGTCAAATAATATCATATTACTTGCAGTATACTTGGTTTTAGTTAATGAAAAACATATGAAAATAATTGTATTTGAATAGCCGAGGGATTCCGGCCGTCATAAATTTAATTTTTCTGTTATTTAATTTTTAATTGTATTTTTAGTGATTTTCGATTCGCGGGGCGCTCGCGAGTTCACAGTTCACTGCCGGCTGTCGCTGGGTCCGCGCGAAGTGTATAGAGCGCGGCCGAGCAAGCGTTAGCGTGCCTATTTCGGTCGGGATTCCTCGCCTTAACCTTAACTTTAACAAATACAAACTCATTTATGGCGCAACCTAGATAACATTATATTGTAATAACACATAGTTCTACATTTGGCCACTGACTCAAGATAAGTTTGTGTCTGTTATAGTTACGGTAAAAGTAAGATGGTGCAACCCACCCTAACTTGTTTAGCGTAATACGATGCGAAAACTTTACACGTCTACGAACCTTCGAGTAATTGGTAATTATATGGCGAATGTTCTGAACGGTGTAATTTGGGTCTTTGTTTGGATAGAAGACAATAGAGAAGGCTGTGTTTGGATGCACAAAGGTGAAAGGGAATGTTTTAATTGCAACAGAGTACACGACTTACGTTTGGGTAGTAAATTGAAAGACTTTCAGTAAAGTTTGGCAAGAATTTAACGACGTATTTCGACTTGTTAAAGTTTCTTTCTTTGCTGGTTTTATTTGGCAAGAAAATGGTCGACGAACGATGTATTCCGTCTAGTAGTTTAGATCAATTAGGTTGTGGCAGATATTTTATTTTAAGTTATAACAACGTCGCATGTCAAAATTGTATTAACGAGTATTCTTTGCTTATGTCATACAAACGTAGTACCCTGTTTCCTCCCTGTATAATGCTAGGAAAGCAATATTTTTATTTCCAAAATATCTAGGTATGTCTTCTTTTGGTATTTCGCTTTGTTTTCCTTTTTTCATAAATTAATTATAAAAAGAGATATGAACGCTAAAAATCCTAAACAAATTGGCCGGATCCGCTGTGTTCAAACATTCAGAAAACAATTTTGCCTAAATAATATATAAAAAGGAAAAAAAGGAACACGGCCAAATCCTTTAAATTTTAATGAAAAAAGTATTTAAATCGGTCAAGTTTTGGAAGAGAAATGAGTAGGGTACTCGAGCTGCAGTTGTCTCTATCACGCTCTATGGGGGGAGCAATAGATCGAGTAAAAGAGCAATAGATTTTACAAATATCTACCTAGTTATTAATTCTCTTGGTCATGAGGTTTATTTCATTCCAGTTATCGTAAATAGGTACTTTAATTCTTATATTTGGTTTCACATTTTATTTTAGCCAAAAGGCTGACTTTAAAATGCGTCGATAACTGTTATTTTTTTGGAGTCAGTCAATTCTTATAGGCGTGCGTTTTGTCGCAGGTATATTGTAAGCGCTGTGATATAATAATTTACAAGATACGATTTTTTTCAGAAACAAGTCGCTTTCGCTCTGCTTCGCAATCGCCTTTATTTCTAACCTATGACGAAATCGCGCTCTTTGCTTCCTTGTTGCGATTCTGATTGCAATAATAACTTCAATAATTAATTGCAATCTAAGTAATAATAATCTCCAAGATTAGTGAGTTCAATATATTTTTCTGCTTCATTATTTAAAGCAAAATTCACAATCTCTACAAATGCTACGAGATAAAGCTACGAATAGCTACGAACCGCTACGAACTAACATTGATGTACTTAACATTATTCGGAATGTATACGCGTCCTGCAACGTACAGAATCGAGAAATCTGATACTTTAAGTGATAATAATCTGAAATATTAGTGAGTTCAATATATTTTTCTGCTTCATTATAAGCAAATTTCACAATGTCTACAAACGCTACGAGATAAAGCACGAATAGCTACGATCCGCTACGAAATAACATTAATGTAACATTATTCGGAATGTATACCCGCGTCCTGCAACGTACAGAATCGAGATATCTGATACTATCCATACTATACTAATATTATAAATGAGAAAGTGTGTTTGTTTGTTTGTTTGTTTGTCCGTCTTTCACGTCAAAACGGAGCAACGGATCGACGAGATTTTCAGTATGGGGATAATTCGAGAGCTGGAGAGTAGTAATATAGGCTACTTTTTATCCAGGAAAATTATAAAATAAAAATGGTAATTTTGTATAGAAAACCGTTAAATTGTCATACTTCACACAACTGTCATTTCTTAGCCGCTTCCAAAGAGTAGGTATGTCAAAGAGTATGTAATCACTGACATTTTTGCCGCTTAGGATTACTTTTTTTTTTATAAGTGACATTATGTCAGGCAGGTTAAACTAAAATTTATATGGCAAAAAAACGTTTGCCGGGTCAGCTAGTAAGTTATAAACGAGAAAAATCTGAAATTATTTACCGACTAAAAAAAAGGAGGGAGGTACTCAATTCAACCGGTATTTTTATTTTATGTAAAGATTACAAGAAACGGAGTAAACTTTTTCAGAAAACATCAACAAAAAATACATTAATTCCACTTTTGGTCAAGAGATGGCGCTGACCTAAAATTGCTATAATCTACACCGCAAATTCTTTAACGAATATAGCCTCGCCGATGAAAGCATTTTTACGTTTTATTTATTTATATTTATGATGGTATTAGTACCGGAACCCTCGGTGCGCGAGTCTGACTGGCTCTTGACCGGTTTTTTATTTTTGTGTGGCTGGCGTCTCCCCTTTCACTTGCAGTCCCTAACCGTAAATTGTTTATGCATTGTGCTATCCTAGTTTAAGGCGATACTCGGAAAAATTATGCTAAAGCGAGATAGCAATGAGAAAACGACGCGCGCGGGAGCGAGACCGATTTTGCCGATTACGCAAAAAAAACACAAAATCACTTCGTATTCAAAAACTATAGCGATTTTAAAAAAATGCGATCCTAAATATTATTGGTGTCCACTAATTAAACCAATTTTTAATAGTATATGTATCCCCATTTAAGAATAATCTTGATATTTCTTATTTTTTAGAGGTATTTTCGAAAATAAAAAGTGTCGAGCCAAAATCATAAAATCGTGTTTCTGAAACTATACGATTCTAGATAAAGGTATGAAGAAATATATATCTTATTACCAGATTTATAACAACTCTAACCGTCCTATAGTTTTATATCAAAAAGTCCATACTTTTTCCGAGTAGCGCCTTAATACATACCCAAACAGTAAAAGGGTCTACGCGATAATGGCGAGGCACCAGCCACACAGAAAGGAGTAAGAATGTAGTTCACCGAATTTGTCCCTGGTTGTACCTACATAATTTCAACATAAGAATCAGATATCTCGATTATGTACGTTGCAGGACGCAGGTATACATTCCGAAATGTTACATCAATGTTAGTTCGTAGCGATTCGTAGCTTTATCTCGTAGCATTTGTAGACATTGTTAAAGGTGATGTCCAAAAATGTATGAGGTCTGGGCCACGTCTTTGTACAGTGTACCAAAATATAGATTAAGATACGATAAACAGTTTCTTATTATTCAATTTCTTTAAAATCGCTTTGTTTTCTGGAAGGAACATTAAATAAAATGCAAAAACACATCAACAATTCATCATGGCGGAAGAATGGAGATGTCATTTTGATGTTGTTTGTCTAGTCTGTCTTGTGCTGTCACTGCCAGATGTCAGTCAATTGACTAATGCCAACAACCCACAGCATAGCACAGAGCAGTAGAATCATGAAGTTCGACTTAATACTGAGGTAACTGGAGAGTGCAGTACGAACAATTTTTTGTGACCACAAATTTCACAGTGGCTGTCTTCCGTCTCACCTACACTTTAAAAAATACGTATGGTCATATGAGACAACTGACAGCCACTACCTGCCACTACATACTAAATGTCAAATTTCCTGGTGTTCACTTTTTTATTCAGGGTGAGAGCTCCAGTTACCTTAGAGTATTAAGTCAAACTTCATGACTAGAATAGAACTCAACTTAATGACAGTGACACTGACAGTTTTTTTACGAAGAGTTGCCATATTTGACGCCTTATTTCAAGTATAAAATATTGATTTGTTTTTATTAATAACCATTTAACCGTGCATTCTATAAAATTATTTATATTTTTCTCAGAATCAGTAATTTTTTCTCCATCATTGGGGATGGTGTACATAGACGTGGCCCATATTGGGACATGTCCTTTGCTATAAATAATGAAGCAGAAAAAATATTTGTTTATTTATTATAGGACTACCAACAAGTCATACACCATTACATGGAACGAATACATGTTAAAACCAAAATTGAAGCTAAGTGCTGGCTTAATTGAAGGCAGTCACGGCATGCAATAAAAATACAAGTTTAAATAAAATTAAAATTAATTAATACTATATAAGAATTCGAACTAGTTAATCTTTGGGACTATTATTACTTATTATTTACTTAGATTGCAATTAATTAATTGCAGTTATTCGGAAATAATTTTCTCATAATGTTGGTACGCAACAGGTTAGCGGTAATAAATCAATATCAACCGACACTGCATACAAGTGAAAAGCTTATAATAATAGCACTGCTAAGGTTCAAGTTAACAGTGAGGATTAATTAACGTCAGCTTACCCACGCAGCTAGAATACAATGTAAGGTCGAGTATACATCAAGTGGTTACTATAATTGTAACTTCGGCTCTTAGATAAGGAGACCCAGAGTACAAGAAGCATGTAAAACCGGGTTTAGATCAAATGTTTACCATAATACAACTTTAACCAGAGTGACGATGTAGCATCTGCTAGTGTTTTTATATTAGATTAGCTGAGGACTAAGAGCATAAATAATTTATTATTTTATACAAGTAAGTAATGGTAAATATTAGGGGTTATAGTATCAAATTGCCGTTTTGTATGGAGATTTTCGTACAATTTTTATTTCTATACTAACGTTTTTCTAACTTATTTAACAACTAATATTATTTAATTTTAGATTTTTTTCATATTAAAGAAATACATTTCTAATATTATATGAGTTGTTGAGTTATAGTAATTATGTAGCTATGTACAAAAGAAAAAAAACGGCAATTTCAATCTTTAACCCCTTTTATAACTAAACGAGTAAGTGTAGTGTTCTAGGAACAAAGTCCAAGCTAAGGCTACTTACATAATTATTGCAATTTACGGTGTTTTTGCTTATTTACGTAATTAATTTACCTCGCACTTCAATTATGGCGTATTTGTGATTTTGTGCGTATTGCTGCCTAACTACACCAGAGTTGTCATGATCTTTTGTTTATGTGTCTGGGTGTTATAATATTTTTATTTGTGTCTAATGCTGTGTATAAATAATTTAAAAGGTAAAAATGACAATAAAGTTTGTTATGTCAACGTATTCAAATGGACGTTTTCTTTCCGTGTGTGATGCGTGTACATTTGGTCCAATACGAGCCGAATAGTAAGCAGTGCCTATTAAAATTAATATTTGAAGTATAAAAATAGTGATAACAATATAAGTTCAACAAAAATACAGAGATTGATATGTAAATATTTAGTTCGAAAATTTCATCAAAACGAAATGACAGTTAATCATTTTGACAATTAATAGAAAAGAGATAAAGTCAAAATTACACACCATAAAAAAACTAAAGTTTGGGAAAGAGTATCTGATATTCATTTTTGACGTTTCCTGGTTCTGTCTGAAACAAAAAAGTGGTTTAAAACGAAAGAAAAATGGGTGCAATCGAAATAATAGATTCTCAAAATGAAATCGCTTCGCAAATTACCAGATCTTTTTCAAATTATAAGAAATCGAAAGCAAGAATTACAAAGTCATACATTGAAACAAGATTGGAATTATTGGAGTCGAATTTTAAAATTTTTAAAGGTAACCATTTTGATATTATGAAACTTGCTACTGCGGATGAAAAGAAGAACTTGAATTACTTTAAAGAGGATTGTTACTATACATGTGAAGATACTTATCTCGAATTTAAGACTATGATGAAAGAACAGTTCGACGAATTATCTTCTCATGCGTCAAATTCTTCGCAGCAAGACACACCAACTAAAGCTTTAAGAACCAAACTTCCAGTGATAGAAATACCTGCATTCTCTGGAAGCTATAATGATTGGACAGGTTTCTATGATTTATTTAAGTCTCTCATTCATGAAAACTCAGAATTAAGTAACATTCAGAAGTATCACTACTTAAAAAGTAATTTGAAGGGAGAAGCAGAGATTTTACTGCGACAATTTCCTCTGACGGAAGCTAACTATGAGAAGGCACTTGAAGTTTTAAAAGCAAGATATGATAACAAAAGACTCATAGTGCACGCACATATCACACGCTTACTCGGTCAAAAGAAGCTGAGTATAGAATCGTCCAAGGGGTTACGCACATTGTTGGATACAACATGTGAATCAATGAACGCATTGAATAATGTTGGCGTTTCCACCACAAACTGGGATCCTCTAATTACGCACATTATTGTAGCGAAATTTGATGTAGATAGTCAACGCTTATGGGAGCAGAAGCTAGGGGGCTCTACAGAAGTTCCAACTACCAAGCAGTTACTTGAATTTATGGAAATGCGATTCAGATCTTTAGAGGCATTAACAGTTACTCAGCAAAGCCAAGTAAGAGAAGCTGTTTATCGACAACAACCAGTTAAAACGTTTAAGACCAACATTCAAGTTGTTTGTTCGCTTTGCAATAAAGATCACTATATTTATAACTGCAAGGAGTTTGTAGCCTTGACCCTAGAAGAACGCAGAGATGCCGTTAAAGAAAAACAACTGTGTTTCAACTGTCTTGTACCAGGACACAGTGTATTGTTTTGCAAGCAAACCACATCATGCAAAATATGTAAGCGACGTCATCACTCTCTATTACATCTACCATCATATGAAACGAAACAAGCTCATGCTACACAACTTGAAGAAGATGATACAGAGGATAAAGAAGATAAAGACACATCCCAGTTAGCTGTATACAAGGCTGATATCACTGACACACATGTGTTACTAGCTACGGCTTTAGTAAGAGTCTTGGGCAAAGATGGCAAAAAACACACACTGCGAGCGCTGATCGACCAAGGGTAACAAGCATCTTTCATAACCACGTCAGCAGCTCAACGTCTTGGTTTACGCAAAGAGCACCATTTTAGTAAAGTGACTGGAATAGATCCCAAACTATCGACAGTGTCAAAAGAATTAGTCGGGTTTAACATTTTTTCATTCAACAATGACACGCCAATAGTTCATGTTAAGGCTCATGTTTTAAAGTCACTTGCTTCTATATTGCCTCGTCAAAATTTAAGTCTGAAATTGCCATCAGAGATAAGAACATTGCCTTTAGCAGATCCATCATTTTCAAAGCCTGGCGGTATAGATCTGTTGTTAGGAGCTGAAATACATGCACAAATAATGATAGAAGGACTTAAGAAGTACGATTTACTGATTGCACAGAATTCGCATCTTGGATGGCTTATTTCAGGAAAAGTTGATGTTAAGCACACTGAAATAAAGGAAGTTTTGTTATTACACAGCCAGCTCGAGATTGATGAAATGTTACAGCGATTCTGGGAGTCAGAAGAATTGAATAACACAAAGAAACGTATACTGACTGCAAGTGAAACAGAGTGTGAGAAAATATTTGAAGAAACACATTCTCGCACTGACTCTGGGCGTTATGTAGTAGCATTACCATTTTCCAAGTATAATGGCACATCGCTCGGAGAAACAAGGTCTTGCTGTCAAACGTTTGTTACAAATGGAAAGAAGATTTCAAAAGAATAAGGTTTTTCAAGAACGATATCAAAGTTTCATGATTGACTATGAGGAATTACATCATATGGAGAAAGTTCCGGTCATTGACCTGAAAAAGCCTGATGTTTGTTATCTCCCACATCACGGAGTTATAAGAGAAGAAAGCACAACCACAAAGCTTCGTGTTGTTTTTGATGGATCAGCGGAGTCAAGTACAGGCGTGTCGTTGAACAAGAAGTTATTGATTGGTCCAGCACTACAAGGTGACATAAGAGATGTTTTTTTAAGATGGCGCACGCACAGAATTTGTTTTGTAGCAGACATTCAACGTATGTATAGACAGATTCTAGTGAGAAAGGAAGATCAAGATTATCAGCGCATTCTGTGGAGAAGTAGCCCAGCTGACAGTATTACTGAATATAGGCTGCGTACGGTTACGTATGGCACATCCTGCGCACCTTACCTCGCCATAAAGGTATTGCAACAACTAGCCAATGATGAACGAGGTATGTATCCTAATGCTGCGCGTGTTTTAGAGTCTAGCTGTTATGTTGATGATGTCCTTTCCGGTTGCGATACAGAATTAGCTGCTATTGCATTATGTAAAGATTTGACTGCATTACTGCAGCGAGGGGGAATGGCTCTGCATAAATGGGGATCCAATTCCAAAAATGTTTTAAAATGTGTTAATGGTGATGACAACCAACCACAAGAGTCATATAATATTGTAATGGATAAATCTATAAAGACATTAGGTATTAAATGGAATCCAAAGGAGGATAGATTTGAGTTAGGTTTTAAGTTTTCTGAAGAATCTAATACAAAAATTACGAAACGGGTAGTCCTTGCTGATATTGCACGAATATATGATCCTTTAGGTTGGATGTCACCTGTAGTAATTGTTGCGAAAGTATTCATTCAAAGGTTATGGTTACTTGGTCTTGGCTGGGATGATGAGCTCCCTGACAATCATAAAAGTGAATGGCTTACTTACAGAGAGCAAGTGAACTGTATGCCAATCGTTTATATTCCACGTTGGATTGGGTTTGCTGATACTAACGTTCGAGTTGAGATTCACGGGTTTAGTGACGCGTCGAGTTCAGCTTATGGCGGTGTCGTTTATGTTAGGTTTTTTAATAATTGTCAAGTTATAGTTAAGATGCTCGCAGCCAAAACCAAAGTAGCACCAATTAAACAGCTTTCAATTCCACGTTTGGAGTTGTGTGCTGCAGTATTAACGGCAAAATTGATTTATAATGTGAGAACAAGTCTTTGTGTGTCTGAAGAAAATGTTTATGGGTGGACCGACTCCACCATAGTTTTAGCATGGCTTCAAAAACCACCAAACTCTTGGAAGACTTTTGTCGGTAATCGTGTTGCTGAAATTGTAAGTGTCACTCGTACTAATAGGTGGCATCATGTTAACACTAATGACAACCCAGCGGATTGCGCCTCTAGGGGTATCACTCCAGCGCAATTGCCAGACTATGATTTATGGTGGAACGGACCACAATGGTTGCATGATATTGATAGTAACAGTAATGTCATTACACCTAGTACTGTTTCTCATGAAACTGATTTATAGTTAAAAAATAATTATTTACAATGTTTAAGTGTTTATGATGTGGAAAATGAATTTATAATTTCAAAATATTCTAGTTTAACAAAACTTAAGAGAATTGTTGCGTATTGTTTACGATTTATAAATGTGTGTAGACAGCGCTTAACAAACAAAGATATTTTAAGGAATGAAATTCCTAATTATTTAACTACGAATGAATTATTACAGTCCACTAATTGTGTTATTAAGATTTCTCAAAATGTATATTTTCTAAATGAATTTTATCAGCTATCGAAAGGTGAAAGTGTCTCAAGGAAAAGTCCATTATTTTTTTACGTCCATTTATTGACCAAAATAATATAATCAGAGTAAGAGGAAGGTTGAAGAATGCTTCAATCGATGTGTATTGCAGGAGGCATGCACCAAAATTTGCTTCTCAGTTGATGGGTAACCTGCCCTCATCCCGAGTTACGATTGCCAAACCGTTTTCTAATGGTTACTAGGTAGAGTCATAAATACTCATCCTGGTAATGATAGTATAGTCCGTGTTGTTACAGTGAAATGCGCTAATAGTAGTACCTTTAAGAGAACTATTACGAAATTGTGTTTATTACCTGTTGAGTCTCCTTCGAAGGACTAGTTCGTCCTTGGCTGGCGGCAATGTCTAATGCTGTGTATAAATAATTTAAAAGGTAAAAATGACAATAAAGTTTGTTATGTCAACGTATTCAAATGGACGTTTTCTTTCCGTGTGTGATGCGTGTACAATTTGTAACAATATCCATCGCTCTGATACCTTTATTACAAAAATAAATGAAAAATAAATAAAATTTAACAAAACTTAAACCGCCCACAAACAAAAATAGTAGATTACCTAAATAAACTAGTTAACGTTTATAATGTGACGTACAGAACAGTGTTTATCTCAAAGGATAATTTGATGTCAGCTTGTGTAATATTTTGCTTTCTTAATCCGTTTCCGCTGCTGGTTGCATGTCTTAATTTTTTTTGTATTGTTTACTTTGTAGTTAATTTTAAGGTCGGTATGTGCAATAAATATTTTTTATTATATTATTATTATTATTACAAATTATGCTGTATTTGTCATGACATGAAGTAAAACAATGGTTATAAACTTATCAACAGTAAGATTGGATTATTTTAACACAAAGAGCCAAATAGCTCGGATTTAAAACAGAAAATGGAAATGAAACGAAACAATACCTTATTTCACTCTCTAATCTCGCTACTTTAGAGCAGGTGACAGTAACAGGTCCCTCATGAACACCCGGCTTAACTTCTACAAAATAAAGGCGACAAAATGAGATAAATAGCTTGTTTTACGTGTTAAGAATAGGTTTTTGTTTGGTTGTTAATTTCAGTTTTATGCTGAACTTGTCGGAAATGTTTCTATTTAAAGTTATATACCAGAGGTGATTTGGCTCCCGAGCGTGCGAGGGAGTCAATGAAACCGAGGGTATATTAAGTTGGCGTTTAGTCTCGAGGTGCAAACTGTACTTTTCACTTCGAGTGCGAAAAAAATAGTTAATTTAGTACAAAAGCATTTAACAAATTCTGAAATTTTCGCGGTCAGTAGAGGTAGTAGTAAAAATATTCGCCCTTTTGTAGGACAGGCCAAGACATTTAGCCTTACTGCCAATTCTTGAGTATTAGGTATTAAACTATTATTCTTTCTTATGTTTTCATAAGAATGTAGGTGTGTTACATTCCAATGCTCCTTGGAGTATTTGTCGTCAAGTGTGTCAAGCCAGCCTTCTCGATAATTCTTGCTGAGGTAGGCACCACTATAATAAAACACTCGGCATCACTTTACCGAGATAGCCCCTATTTTAATCATTCCACATATCGTCCAGTTGCGTAGACACTTGGGGCACAAAACTAACCTATCTTGAGTCACAAAGTCCACTATGAAACAAATTGCGATTAATTAAAATATCCACTTAACCTAACCCGCCAAAATGGCGCCAAAAACTCGCGGTCAGTTTTTTCTTCTAAATCAGTCACAAATTAACAATTTAAAACACATGGCGCCACCTTCCTTGCGGAAAAACCAGGAAACAAAAACATCTTAACATTTTCGCAATGAAGATGGTCCACACTTCACAATTAATAGTATATTCACTGGCTGTTTTAGTTTATCTAATATCACATGAAGGAAATTAAAAAAAGTAATTAGGGTGGTCATTTTCTACTCAGTAAACCAGTATATCGGGGAGCTGGGTGCCTACCATCAACTTTAAGACAGCGATTCAAAAATAGCGCGATGCAGAATAGGTTCCTAAAATTAATCGCTTTCTTTCGTACTCTGACCTTCTAAAAACTGGATCGCAAATGAATTGCTAAATGTGAATGACCGAACGATTTGTGTCCTTATTTCTTCTACCCGTCTCTTTCACTCGATTCTGTCATGCCCGGAGAGTGAAAGGGACGGGTATAAACTGCAGGTGACATGTTAACTTGGCCGAGTTATAAGTCAAATAAGAGTTGATGACAGCTCAGCGGCTGTGAAATGTCATTGAATGATCACTGAATCGCTGTCATTGATATTAAGCTGTCGTGGTACGAATAAGCGAAGCAGATCAGTGTAGGTTCCTAAACAAAACCGCAATAAGAGTTGATGGTAGGCACCCTGGTCTGAATCCCCGACGCTTCATGTGTCATTTAACACTTCATCTTTCTATGTGAAAAAGTAATTACTTTTTACTCCCTAGGGACTAAATTGGTTATTTAGTCCCGCTTAGTAGTACTTTTAGAGCATGAGAAGTGAAAAATTAGTTAGATATCAAACTAAAACCAGTTTAAGAGATGTAATATGGCAAAAATTTGGAATAAAAGCTTAGCATTAAAAGCTATTAACCAGGCTTAAGTCTAGCTAATAATTAGCTCTCATTAAGACTTTTGCGACGGGATTAATATCCTTCGATTCTTTTCGTTCGCCGGTGGGCCAATGCGAATGCGACGCGACGATACCTTTGCCGGAGATTCAATGCGTACTAGCCGGAGCATCGGAAGTCACCGCACAGTATTAAATAGTTGATGTAGATAAATAAAAGGTCACCAATCCATAGACTTGTTTTATTTTATGGTAAAGTATAGGTATGAATAGGAAAGTATAGGAAGAATAGGAACTGTAACAAAATGAAAATACGTCAATATAAAGGTGTTAGGGGCACCTTTGCAAAAACTTTAACCATGGCTTCCGACCATCATGCTGAACTTCACTGAAAAAAATATTTCGACTCTCCATACAAAATGTCCCGATTAATAGCTAAATTTGTATGAAAAGTCGTTTTTTTTTCATTTCCGACAAAAAAATCTTGCTGTACGTTGTTCAGCATGATGGCCTGAAGCCATGGTTAAAGTTTTTTCAACGGTGCCCCTAACACCCTGTATCTAAAGTTATAAAAGTAATGAGTAAATAAATGGGTAGGATATGCTTACCCCGATAGACGGGTTCCTGTTACATTAAAACTGTTACAATTAACTAATACAAAAAATAGCCACCATTACATATTTTTTTATAATAGGTATACTGATATCTGATAATGCTCCGCGAGCTCTGTACAGCTTGGTGGTTTTGCTAGAACTGGATCAAAATGAGCTGAACAGGGAACGTGGAACGAAGATTTTAAATTTTGAAAGGACAAAGTCCTCTTTTGCACTTAAGGCGCCGATTCTCCAAAATAGGGTATTTTAAATTATGGATTACTCGCAAATCACAAGTACTTAAAATTTGGAAAAAATATATGTTATTTTACAGTTATTTATCTAGTGCTTTCGGCCGTTTTTTTTGATTGGTGATATTTTACTGTGTCAAATAAAATCCCAAACATAATTGGTTTTAGTTAATGAAAAACATATGAAAATAATTGTCTTTGAATAGCCGAGGGATTCCGGCCGTCATAAATTAAATTTTCTTTTTAATTGAATTTTAAGTGATTTTCGATTCGCTGGGCGCTCGCGAGTTCACAGTTCACTGCCGGCTGCCGCTGGGTCCGCGCGAAGTGTATAGAGCGCGGCCGAGCAAGCGTTAGCGTGCCTATTTCGGTCGGGATTCCTCGCCTTAAAAGAGTACTGGATCTGAAACCAGCTTAAACATTCGGAAAATCTATTTATCAGCACTTTTACCGCTACTTGGTGTTAGTTGGGTAAGAACCAATTTGAGCCCTCTGCCCAGCTGTAGGTTTATTTATTTAGATATGAATTATGAAAGCCATATAAGATACCAAAGGACCGTAAAATACCCACTTTCTAGAACACATAAACTTATATTACCGTTTCTTTATGCAAATTTTATTAGGAGTATTGATTTAATAATGCAGACTTGTCGGGGCCAATGGTGCATAGGTTAGTAGCCTAGGGCGCGTCTACACACTCGTCGATTCGCAACGAAAGTGTCGAGCGAAGTCGAAGTGGCAAATGACGCGAAACGCGTTGTGTGGTCGCGATATTCGCCTTGCTCGAGGGTGTGAGACTGCTGATGGCCGTCGTCGGTCGCCACTAAATGTTAGCGAGACTGAGTAAGATGGCAAATATTTGCGGCAATGCGAATGCGAACCCAAGAATAAATGAGTGGGTGCGCCATTATCATTTCAGCCGTACTACGCCCACTGCTGGGCATAGGCCTCCCCCAAGGATATCCACAACGATCGGTCCTGCGCTGCCCGCATCCAGCGGCTTCCCGCGATCTTGACCAGATCGTCGGTCCACTTTGTAGGGGGCCTGCCCACGGAACGTCGTCCGGTTCGCGGTCGCCATTCGAGAACCTTTCCGCCCCAACGGCCACCGGTTCTCCGCGCTATGTGTCCCGCCCACTGCCACTTTAACGATGCAATCCTTCGCGCTATGTCGGATTTCATTTTCATTCGTTTAATTTAATGAGCGCGCCAACATGCATAATAATATGTGTTCTTTATCAGCTCTGAAGTCACACATCAGAAGTGCTTTATAGTTATTCATTTCGGAATTAATAAGAAATAAGTATACCTACCTATATCTTCGTAGGAGCCCGTGGCGCATAAGTTAGCGCGCTCGGTCTGCGATCGTTGAGGTTAAACAACTTTTGCAATGGACGGTCACGTGATGGGTGACCAAAAACTTTTCACCTCTGTTTCGGAAGGCACAATAAGCCGTTGTTCCCGGCTGCAATCTGGGTGCGCGTGGTGGGTCATGGCCCATTCTCCTTATCTATCCATAAGGAAGGCCAGTGCTCCAGGCAGCGGTGGGGACATTAAATGGCTGATGATGATGATGTAAATCTTTGTAGCAATATCTGTCTTGTTAAAGCTTGGTCACTAATTGATTATTATTCTTGTTACGTCACACAATACTAAAATAGGTTTAGATTACATCACATCAGTCCCGATTTATCCCGATTGTAACGTAATCGATCAATTACAATGATAAGCCATATCCTCGTACGCCTAATTGGAATTGGCCGGCTGTCTTGTCTCAAGATTAGTCAACATACTGTAGAACAATTACATTTGACACGACATAAAATTTATTAATTACAAGCTTTTTGTTAACTTGCCATGTTAGTTAGTTTGTAAGTAGTGGGGGACAAATCTTGCAAGCTTAATTTAACCCACTTCCCAGTGTCCGATGGAGCTGAAATATTGTATACAGGTTTGGTTTAGATGACAATACAATATTAAAGTACAGTCAACAAAAAAGCTTGTCATAGAAATGAAATTTTTACTTAATACTTATTTTATATAAAAAAATTAAGTTCAAAAACTAAAACCCGACTACTGAAAAATCACGCTCTAAAAAGTATGAAACAAGAATATTCTCATCTGAAATTGCCGTGGTCGTATGCCCCTTTTCCCTAGAATGAAAATATCGTTTTGTTATATTATATAGTCGTGAGCATACGACCACGGCAATTTCAGATGAGAATATTCTTGTTTCATACTTTTTAGAGCGTGATTTTTCAGTAGTCGGGTTTTAGTTTTTGAACTTAATTTTTATTTACATTATTTTGGGGTCATAATTTTGCGCTGTGTAGTGCCGGCACATAAAAATAATAGCACTACCCCCTTTCTTCTCGAGGGTGTCGTAAGAAGCGACAGAGGGAAAACTGCCATCAAGAGAGGGGCAGCAGCGTCTCCATGTAACAGCAGGCCTTTTTTTATAGTGTGGGCAAATACAGTCTTTTTATTGTTTGTTATTATATATATTATAAATATTATTTATTTCAATATTTCTTATTTTGCTTCTGAGAGCGGGCGGAAAGCCGGTACTTAAAGCTTTTCAATTCAATCATCCTCGAGGGCAAAACGCCAAAGGCATGGGGCAGAAGCGTTTTTCAAGAAGGGTGATAGGACTCTTTTGAAGAACCACAGACCCATCACGTTTCTGAGCTATATCTATAAGATGTTCGACGACTTCCAACCTCCCGAACAAGCCGGGTTCTGGAAAGGCTAATAGCACCAAAGACCACATTCATACGCTGCGGCTAGTTATACAGAAAACCGAAGAGTACAACTTGCCACTTTGCTAGGCATTCGTGGGCTACGAGAAAGCCTTTGATACTATTGAGAGCTGGGCGGTGCTGCAGTCTCTCCAGAGGTGCCAAGTAGACCACAGGTACATCTATGTGCTCAGGTACTTATACCAAAACGCCACCATGTCAATCCGATTACAGAACCAGAGCTGTAATCCTATCCAACTACAGCGAGGTTTGAGACAGGGAGACGTCGTCATCTGTCCGAAACTGTTCACAACTGCGTTGGAGGATATTTTTAAGCTTCTAGATCGGAAAGGATGCGGCATCAACATCAATGGCGAGCACCCAACACACATACGTTCTTATGGCTGAGACCTTGGAAGACCTGAACATAATTCTCGAAGATCTCAGTAATGCTTCTCAAAGAGCGGGTCTAAAGATGAACATGGATAAGACGAAAATCATATCCAATACCCATGTTTCACCCGCTCCAGTCGTTGGGAACATTACGCTCGAAGTTGTTGACCACTTTGTTTACCTAGGGCAAACGGTCCAGTTAGTAAGTCCAACTCCGAGAAAGAGATCTCTCGACGAATTCAGCTCGGATAGGCAGTGTTTGGGGAGCTCCGGCATATATTCGTGTCCGAAATACCTCCATGTCTCAAGACGAAAGTCTTTGACCAGTGTGTGTTGCCAGTCATTACTGGCTTACTGACCTATGGAAGTGAGACGTGGTCTTTTACTATGGGTCTCAAAAGAAGGCTCAAAGTCACCTAGCGAGCAATGGAGAGAGCGATGCTTGGTATTTCCTTGCTCGATCGAATCAGAAACGATGAGATCCACAGGCGAACTAAAACCACCGACATCGCTCGAAGGATTATACCGTTGAAGTGACAGTGGGCGGAACAGATAGCGCGGTGAAACGATGGCCGTTGGGGCGGAAAGGTTCTCGAATAGCGATCGCGTACCGGTTCCGTGGGCAGGCCCCCTACAAGGTGGACCGACGATCTGGTCAAAGTCGCGAGAAGTCGCTGGATACGGGCAGCGCATGATCGATTGTTGTGGAGTTCCTTGGGGGAGGCCTATGCCCAGCAGTGGGCGTCGTTCGGCGATATGATGATGATGAATTGCGTGATAAAGTCAAAATTCGATTTATGCAAGCAAAGCCGCAAGCAACAACTAATAAAATATATATTTTTGAAACGAGCTCACAAAGAGCTTTCATTTGATACCAAACACGATATTCTTCTCAAAAAAAAGTTTTTTTGTTCACAACTTTATGTCGTCTAGAGGGCGCCATATTCAATTTCATGTGACGTGACATAGCCTATAACCAGCAGACAATCAAGACGCTTCCAACGATACCTCAATTGTGAATATATGATCAGCAGTTTAGAACTTATGCGGGAACAGATGAACATACATACAAACATACATACATACATACATA
Organism: Crambus lathoniellus; assembly: GCA_949710035.1. NCBI lineage: Eukaryota > Metazoa > Arthropoda > Insecta > Lepidoptera > Crambidae > Crambus > Crambus lathoniellus. The sequence goes on along the minus strand of OX453303.1, from coordinate 4,764,951 downwards.
CCGGTCAAACTCATAACCCTCCTTTTTTTTGCTTTGCCGTAGTCGGGTAAAAAATACAGTCGTGGGTACTATTCCAAAGGCTCTTAAGTAAATAATAATAATAGTGTATGGGAGATCGGATCGACCAGTCAAGCTTATTGTACGTTTCGCTTGAGAGGGAGTCATATAGGAATGCTGACTGCTGCAGACGACAAGAGGATGATCTATGGCCGCCTGTCGAACAAACAGCCGTCATCAAATCTATTGTTTCAGCTTTCAAATCCTACTTAGAATAATTACATTATTAATACTATAAATTTGAAAGTTTAAATGTTTAGATGTTTGTTACTCAATCACGTCAAAACGGCTGAACAGATTTGGCTGACATTGGGGACACAGATTCTTTGTAGCCTGGAGAGAAACATAGGCTATTTTATATCCCGGAAAAATATCACATTCCGCGGGATAACGTCGTCCACGCGTGCCAAGCCGCGGGCAGGAAGCTGGTCGTGTATAATATCAAGTTTATATACCTGATTTGAAAGCTGATCTAGAGTCTATACTATAAACTCTTATTTGTAAAAATAAACTTCTTGAAGCCTTCGATCCACAATAACACCTAGTTCTAGATACATACTTGGAGTGACAGATATGTCCAGTCCAAGCCTCATATGCCCCCTTGAGAGTATAATTATAAGTAGATTATTTTGACAGTGTCAATAATACTAAGGTATTTCAAACTTGGAACGCTTCCTGTCATTTTTAATGTAAGATCGTAACATTCTTTTTCTCTGTTTAAAAAAAAGTCAGTCTGGCCATATAAAGTTTTCATTTAGTTCGTGAGGCTTCATCTAGTACTATTGTTGATCGAAGCTTGAAGCTCTAAAAGTGATTTCATATTTCAAATAAAAATAAAATATTGAAGACAATATGCCGAAAGTAATCAAGCTATTATGACTAGTGATGTACGCCTGGGAATATTGCCACTGCCGGCAATTTTCCACTCCCAATGTGCCCGGGAAATTTCCGGGCACATTGGGAATATTGCCCTAAATTCCCAGTAGACTTTTTGTCGTTTTGTTAAATTATATAAATAAATAATGTATTTTTCTTCTGTGTCTTACAATTTTATCATTTGTTGATAATTATGGCAAGATTATTTTGTTTTGTTTTCTTAGTTTGGTGAATAAAAAAATAAACCATTTTATATCAAACTGTTTTTCATTTCATATGTGCTTACCTCTGATGTTGGTGGCTATTTATTACGTAATTCAATATAATCAAACAGTTTTAAAGTCTTATTTTAAATTGTCTTGCATGGTAAAATATTCATCTTCAAAATGCTGCTTGGGAATATTGCTGGGAACTTTGGGACACTGGCGGCAACGCTGCCGGCAAAATTTCCAGTCCTTGGGAACGTGCCCGGGCACGGTACATCACTAATTATGACTAGGTAGGTGAGCCTACACCACAAGCTTAGATTAATAAGAGCCGTTGCGCACTACGCCCGATTCTTATTCTATTCTTATTCGATTCTTATCAGCCAAATGACGGTCCGGCGTGGTCATAGAACTATTTGAATGGTAGTTTACGCACTAGATCCGATTCTAGTTATACGTATTCTATATCCGGGGTTTCTAAGATCCGTCATTTCACTGATAAGAATCGGACGTAGTGCGCAACCGCTCTAACTCTTTTGGCGTTATTATTCTAAGACAACAAGAGATAAAATAGTAATAAACTCGTAATTCTTAACGTCGTTATTATAACGTAATTTAAGTCCTTTATTTCATAGTTTTATGAGACATTTTTCATAATTTAAAATTAGTAATCTGAAGGAATAACTGTAAACGGGACACAATTGTAGTACCTATTGAAACTTGTCAAATTATTAATAATAATTTAGTCGTCATGACTATTTCGATCGTAAAAATAGATTATTTCAACAATAGAGTTTTCTCCACTTCTTCCTACGAACAAAGTATGTCAACGTTTTCACGACGGCAAATTGCAACTGACGTTTTTCTCCAATGAACGAGGTGTATGTAGTATTAACAAATGATTAACCTCTTGTAGGACTGGAAGGTGCACCTGTTTACCCCATTCACGCCAACCACGGAGGCGCCAGGTGTCCGGGAGCCCTTCCTCAGCCAGTACCCGTACCACGCCGCGAAGGGTGGAGCCATGCACAAAGTGCCCCTCATCACCTCCGTCACCTCTGAAGAAGGGCTGTACCCGGCTGCTGGTAAGATTTGTTTAAAACTCGAAGGAGCTAACATGTTTACCCCGTTCACGCCAATCACTGGAGCGAGCGGAGTCTGAGAGCCATTCTTCATAGCCAAACCCGTAGCACGCCGCGAAGGGTGGCGCAATGCACAACGTGCCCCTCATCACCTCCGTCACTTCTGAAGAAGGGATGTACCCAGCTGCTGGTAAAATTTGTTTAAAACTAGAATGAGCTAAGTAGATTTAAACATGTTTACCCCGTTCACGCCAATCACTGGAGCGAGCGGAGTCTGGGAGCCATTCTTCATAGCCAATACCCGTACCACGCCGCGAAGGGTGGCGCCATGCACAAAGTGCCACTCATCACCTTCGTCACTTCTGAAGAAGGGCTGTACCCGGCTGCTGGCAAGATTTGCGAAAAGCACGAAGGAGCTAAGTAGATTTAAACATGTTTACCCCATTCACGCCAACCACGGAGGCACCAGGTGTCCAGGAGGCTTTCCTTAGCCAATACCCGTACCACGCCGCGAAGGGTGGCGCCATGCACAAAGTGCCCCTCATCACCTCCGTCACTTCTGAAGAAGGGCTGTACCCGGCTGCTGGTAAGATTTGTGTAAAGCTCGAAGGAAAGGAGTTAAGTAGGTTTAAACATGTTCACTCCGTTCACGCCAATCACTGGAGCGTGTTGCCAAAGGGCAAATATATGAATTTAAATATTCTGCTTCGCTACACTATTATTATGGGAGGAATATACATCATACACATATCCATGCCAAGCTGATTTGAAATGTAAAGAATGGGCCACTGCCCTTGCAACGGTCTCCTCATCTTCCCCTTACAACCGTCCCTTACCACCAGAACCATTTCATATCACCTTTGCATCGATAACCACATATTTATCATAAAACTATATTATGCTAAGATTTACTTACAAGAGCTCCGAAGTCTCGCACGTTTTACCCGGCATCCGCACTTCGACTCCCTCTGCTGCGAGCTGTCAGAGAACTGGCCGCCCGCCATCTTGTTCCCCCAGACTATAGCTAACTACCTACTTTGACATTTGATTTGTAACGGCAGTATAAATTTATTTTATTTACTTATTTGATCATTTTATATTTCTATTGGTATTTTATATTAAATTTTAGATATTTTAAAATCGCTTTCGCGACACACCCGCCGGCGAAACATATTATTGTCTTGCCAAAAGTTGCTTTGTTAACCTTTTTAGTAACGCTCTAGCTTTGATAGCTGCTACTCTTCGTGGTCTAGATTGCATCTCCTTTACTGGAGACTTAGACGTTTTGTCGTCTGCTATGGGCTCAGAGGTTCTGTCGATTACCGGGGACTTAGACGTTTTGTCGTCTGCTATGGGCTCAGAGGTTCTGTCGATTACCGGGGACTTAGACGTTTTGTCGTCTGCTATGGGCTCAGAGGTTCTGTCGATTACCGGGGACTTAGACGTTTTGTCGTCTGCTATGGGCTCGGAAGTTTTGTCAACTACCGGAGACTTGGATGTATCGTCATTTTCTATGGACTCATTATCAAGTTCGAGAGGGTACAAGTGAGCTATTGACCGCTTAAGTATATGTCCATTATCAGTACGGACTTTTGCTACTCTAATATTACCATCTCCACTCCTATTCAGTTCAACAATCTTTCCTACCTTCCAGTTTGCGCGGTTACCACTATCACCTTTAATCTGTACTATCTCACCTACCTTTGGCTCTCTACTGCATACTACACGAGGCTCTTTATGAACAGAACTCCTTTGTCTCAGATATGGCAGGTATTGTCCAATAAACATCTTTGAGAACTCTTGCATAATTTTTTGACCCCTTTTCCATCCCTGGATCAAGTTTTCCTTTGTACTAGTACATGGTATTAAGCTCTGTTCTTCAGAACTTTTAGTAACTACTGGACCACCAACACGTAGGAAGTCAATTGGTGTGAGTACATGTTCCATTTCATCCGCTACATATGTAAGTGGTCGTGTATTTAGAACCGCCTCTATTTCCTTGACTGTCGTTAACAGCTGCTGATCATTAAGAAGGTGTTTCTCCAACGTCCTCTTCATACAGTTTTTTATCAGACTCATTAACCGTTCGTAGAAACCACCAAACCAGGGGGCCAATTCTGGTATGAAACGCCACTTAACCTGGTTTTCAATACATTGATTGCCAGTCAGCACGTCAGCCATCAACTTCATCTGTGTAGCATTATCAGATGTTATTAACAAAGGTAGTCCTCTCGCAGCAATGAATCTTCTAATGGCTAGGTTAAATTCCTCAGCTGTAAGGTTGTGCACTACTTCCATATGTATAGCTCGTGTTGACAAGCATGTTAGTACACAAATCCAACGTTTGTCTCCCGAAGATATTTTTAAAGGACCCATGTAGTCTGTACCTGTATATGAAAATGCTGGACAACATGTCACCCTTTCACCAGGTAAGGGTGGCATCGGTGGTAGCTTGAAAGGTCCACCCGCATACTTATGACATTGTATACACTTTCTGATGACCTTCTGTACTGTAGATCTGCCTTTGGGAATCCAAAATCTTTTCCTCAGAAGTGCCAATGTATGAGACACTCCTACATGATAATTTGTTTCGTGAATATTCCTTATTGCTAAATGAGTGAATTCCGCTTCTCTTGGTAACAATATTGGAAACTTTTGTTCTTGGGACCACTCCGCGTTTTGGAATCTTCCTTTACATCTTAACAGGCCTTTCTCATCTTTATATAGCTGTAGAGATCTGGAGATGTCGGTTGTCTTTCCGCTGTATTCCCGGTAGAAGTAATGTTTCTGAATATCCCTTATCCTCCCAGACTCCTCATCACAAACGGGTTCCACTTCTTGTACGTCCTCTTCTTGGCAACTGTTTCCCTCGCCGTGACACGCATCCTGTTCACCTACGCGAGTAGGGACCTCCCCAGCAAGAAGAGTGCTTTCTGTGGTAGTTTGTGCTGGCCATTCCGATTCACTTTTCTCCAGAAATGGTGGTCCACTTAGCCATATGGTTTGTGATAAAGGAGTTGTAAGAGGGCGTGTTCCTACATCAGCTGGGTTATTTTTAGAGGGTACATATCGAAATTCAATTTTATTATTTTGTTTTATCTCATTAATTCTTCGAGCAACGAAAGGAGAGAGCAGCTTATTACTTTTTATCCAGCTTAATACAATTTGACTGTCAGTCCATAGCACCTGCCTACTAATTGACAGTTGCAGTGATTTGTTTATATATTTCACTAAGCGGGAACCAATTAAAACACCAAGAAGTTCTAGTTTGGGGATCTTGAGATTCTCCTTCTCTTTTAGTGGTGCTATCCTACTCTTTGACATGATGAGGTACACTTTCTTTGTTTGAGCGTCTCGTAGGTAAACAACAGCTACATATGCCTTTTCCGCAGCATCAGCAAAACAGTGCAGTTCATACATGCATCCTACGAGACAAATATAACGTGGAATCTTAATCTTGGGAATCTCTTTCAATCCTTCTGAAGCAATTTTCCAAAGTTGTATGGAATCTTCAGATAATAATGTATCCCATTTTACTTTCTGTCTCCACAAATTCTGCAGGAAGAGCTTGAGTGGCATTAGCAAAGGAGAAACCAATCCACAGGGGTCATAGACCGAACCGAGTATCCTAAGTACATCTCTTTTGGTACTTATGGTAATATTTGCTGCTCCATTTGAGTTATATTTAAGCTGCAGTGTGTCATGCACAGTATTCCACAGCATACCGAGGACTTTACACTGATCAATATCTTTTGACTTCACCTCAGTTGGTATTTTTTCCATAAGGTCAGTATCATTAGATAACCAATCCCTTATGTTCATCGAAAGATCATCGAATACAGCTCTGGTCTTCACAAAGAGCTCATAAGCTTCTTCTGTACACTTTGCTCCAGACACCAAGTTGTCTGCATAGCATTTGTCAGCTATGAGTGGTAGTAACTCGGGGTCCTTTTTATTTATATGATACCTAACAGTGGCAGTCAGCAAGAACGGACTAGAAATTATTCCAAACGGAACTCTACAAAACCTCATATGAATAATATTGTCTGGTGTGACCTCACATTTAGTGTCTTTAAGGCAAAGAAAACGTGTCACATCTCTGTCGTTTTCCTGAAGCCCGATCTGCAAGAAAGCTTTTTCGATATCCGCAGTAATGCCTACTTTGTGTATTCTGAAATTTATCAACAACGCAGTAAGATCTTCTAGCATCAACGGTCCTTTATAAAGGCACTCGTTCAAGCTGTGATGTCCTTTTATTTTAGCAGATGCATCATATACGATACGCCCTTTCTTGCCGGCTTGATGTACTATGTGATGTGGAATATAATGGATAGGTGAGCAATTTTGGTGAACTGGTTCTGGGGTTGGTACTACTTCAACAACGTTATTCTTTATTTGTTCATCTAGGATACTGTCATACTCTGGTATTGATTTTTGATCTAATCTTTTTATTAGACTCTTAAGTCTTCCAAATGATAGACTATAGTTTGTAGGTAAATCTGGTGGGTAATCAATCCAAGGCCACGTGACATAGTATCTACTACCTCTAATCTGAATGGTGTGGTTGAAGTTTTCTATAGCTTCCTCATCTCGCTTTGATTTTGGTGAATCTGTGATTCCGAGTGTTTCAAGTTCCCATATCTGATTAATAATACTTTCTTTAAGTGGTAAGTCAGGTATAGCAAAATTATTGCTTAAGGCATGTACGGCTTCTTGAGAGTAAGTAACTACATTCATTGTCAGTGTACTTGATTTGTCAGGTCGGTACCTCCCTGTGGTTAACCACCCAAAATCAGATTTAATTAAGAAAAGGTGTTCATCAACTTGCACCCTTTCGCTATGTACAAATTGAAAGTAAAAATCATTACCAATCAAAAGATCAACCTGTGTACCTATCGAGTAATCGTCTGCCAAAACTACCTTACTTTTGAATTTTCTTTGAATTAATTTTACTAATGACTTTGAAGAATGATTGTCGCCTACTCGATCTGTAATTAAAGGTATGATATTAGCTTCAATAGTTTTACAGATACCAGACTTCGTAAGCAAATTTACGTCAACCAAAGGACTAATAATTTCTTTTGGTTTATTAGAACCAAAAGTGTAAACTATTAGACAATTTTCTTCTATGCTTTTAAGTTTCAATTGTTTAGCTTTGTTGCAAGTTATATATGACCTCTGACTACCGGAGTCAAGAAGTGCACGACACTTCACAAAAGTATCCTTTTCATAACCTTGAACTGAAACAATTGCGGTTTGTAAACTAGTACTATAGCTAACCAGTGTAGTAGTAGGGTTCCTTTTATTATCCTTCAGCTTGTCACAAAGTGCTCTATTGTGATCATTTTTCTTACAGTGGAAGCATCGCCTTTTGGTTTTGCAGACCTTTGAAAAATGTCCTTCTTTAAAACAAATATAACATTTTCTTTTATGACGAAATAATAACTCAGCAGTATAGGCATCCATTTATTTATGCTTCATTCGTACAATCACTGGTTAACGTCCTCTCGACTCGACAACTCGAACAGAATTGACCACACAACTGACTGTCCGCCTACGGGCAGATTCCCGCCATTTTGTCTATCCCCGTTCAAAACACAGTGGCGCCATGCCGGCGCTTTCTGTCAATTTCAACTTAAAAGTGTTGCTAGTGAAAATTACAATTTGTACTACAATAATTTAATTATTTTAATCATTACTTTTTTGAAATACAACATTCGGCCATCCGACATAGTGCTACCTCCTGGTGCACTGTATGTAACAAGTACCTAGTCAGATTCTTTATTTTTACTCAATAGGTTTAAGAATACAATTTTAAAGGAATATAAATACAACTTTCGGCATTATAATCACAGTATCTGAAGTATAATCTCAATAAAATTTATAAAAACATGATAATAGTTAAAATAATAATTTACAATATAAATGTACCTATGCACATCTCAGATTTCTGCGAGCGTTTCAGTATCACTTATTTTTAGCATTTAATTGTATTTTTTTCTTTAGTTTTTTTAAATTTTTATTTCATGTCTCTTTCCGTCTGATTTCAGATCATTTCGACCTTCAGATTTAACATTTTATTATTTTGTTTGGTATCGGGATACGGAATTTACTATTTTTAAGTTATGACTGTACTGAGGCAAGGAAAATTATCTATTTGATATTTAGATTTATTTGAAAAGAACAAGACAAATAATTATTTTAAATCAAGGCAAACTATTGACTCGACCACCAGTTCACAAATGAGGAGGCCCTTCGTACTTTAATTTAATTTTCTACTTATCTAAGTACAAAAGAACTTAAACACATCTTAGATTTCCGCGCGAACCGTCCATACAAATAAAACATTTCACGGATTTTACACGCAATTTATTCAACAACTTGGTTAAATTTTAGTTGTTTTTTGAGATTTTTTGGTTTATCCGACGTTTCGGCACCTTTCCAGGGGCCGTGGTCACGGAAAACTACCCACTATTTTTTTATTTTAATAAAAGAATATACCCACTCTAATTGTCTTTGTTTTTCGTTCGGAAACAGAGAGCCTACTCTGAAATGCAAAACCCGAAACTTCGTTATACCCGTCCCTCGCACGCTCGAGTCATGACAGAATCGAGTGAAAGGGACGGGACTAACCGAAGTTTCGGAAGTGCGTTTCAGAGTACAGTCCCTGGATACGGTTAGGTATTGATTATTTTAACATTATATTTAACTATAACAAAATGATTTATTAATTTAATATTTTGATTTGTTTAAGTAATTTGGATAATAATTATTTATAGCAAAGCAAAAAGTTACTGACTCGACCACCAGTTCACAAAAGTTGGAGCCCTTCGGAGAAAGAACTGGCAAGAAAACTACACGAAGGGGGACGATCTCCGTTTATTAAAATTATTTGCAAAAAGAACTAACCGTATCTTTAGTTCTTGCAGTGTGTGGTTTAGGTTGTGACTTTACTTGATGGATTATAGGGTCCCAAGCTGGTGGATCTTCCAACCATCTTCTCTATTGAAATTTGGGTTATTTGCTAATTTCAATAGCCTCGCGCATCAATCTGGGAAAGTATCTTGGTTCTCTAGCGAGGATCTGCGCAAAAAGAACTTGCCAGAATATATTATTATTTAGGTCTCAAAACGATGTTATATTATATTTGCTGTTAATTTATTATGACACTAGTAGTTTTCATTATTAACATTCTATTGGTTGGTTGATTAAAGTTTTAATTGATCTTGAATAAATAATAATAAAAAGTTATGTCAAGTAAATATGAATTATAACGTAGATACAAATTGCTAGATTATAGATATGCAAGAATTGAAAGGGATTTCTTTTCTTTGAAAGTCCTTCAAGCGTTTCATGGTCAAACGTCAGATAAATAATGCGAACGTGATACAAAATATGAAGTGAATGCAACATTTGGTAATACAAATGTACCATACTTTACAACATTTAGATTTACAGAATTGCTCCGGTTTATGACGCCTAAGTTAAAAGAGGACACAAACTACTAAACTACTTGATATAAGCAATTATTATGAGCAAAAATAGATTTAAAGCGTAAAAATAGATTGAGATCTTTGTATCGATATTATAAATAACAACAAGATTACCAATTTAAATGAGTGTCTATAGATATACCAAGTAATATTTTCATTATTTCTATTATTTATCACATATTATTAAGTTCAACAATTCACATTTGAAAATACCAAATTGAATGTATTTAATATTCGTGGGATTAACTACGCACATCAGACGTTCATCATTTTAAGTTTGTAAATCACTTTTAACCCCTGAGGCCCCTCGCCAACTTACTATAAACGAACGCACCGCCCGCGCTACTAGGTAAAATGGAAAAAAATAATTTAATGTAATACTACGTATTCCGTTAAATTCAGTCGGTTGTGCAGTACGTGACCAGCTACAGCCTCAAAGTTTCAAACATGTCTATGAATAAGCCTACACGAGGCGTTTCTTTTGTTAATTGCGCTTTCTTTATGTACTATTATGTCAGTAAGCAACAGTAAAATTGTAAGATACTTAAAGGTCATAAAGATTACTTTCTCAAATATCAAGCATTGGAATTTCCATGTACCTATTATTTGTCAATAATAGTTTATTTGTATGTCGCTCATTTATTTAACCTGCGAATACTCGCGTTTCTAACTTTAAGTTAACGACTCATAAAAGAGGCGCACATAATGAATCAATAGACTTATCAATTACATTTCATGCATCGGAACACCGAACGTCACCGCTCCACTCGGAATTCAATCCTGTACAACTTATATCAAACCTATCAGAATAGAACCCACGGGCCTTAGAATAAATACTATTGCAGTTCAGTTACCTACAGTTAAAGATTTGTCTTTCTTTAGTCCTATAATTAACCACTAGGCCCCAAAAGTGCCTATATGTATCTTGGCTATGGCTTTCGGCCATCAATAGCAGTGTCACCAACACAAACAATGAGGCTGAATGACGGATTTTAATGTCCTACAGTACTTTTCATAATAAGAAACTATATACCTATTTGTATTTGTATACGACCTATTATTCTATAATTTTATTACCCCTTAAGTTATGTTTTCATGTACCTTACTGCCACTTTGATCTCTTTTATATTTTGAAAGCTCTATACGCTTTTTTTATCATTATGCAAGAAAACATTTGCAAAACAAAGTTGAAAATGCGATCTAGAAATAAATTTACAAACAACAATTGTTTTGTTTTGTAAAGGTACTAATATCAAATCCCTCGCTGAAAGATTTGCATTGATTGAGCTGAACGATCCGAGAGGACAAACTTTTTACTTTATCGATCCAAGGCTTGTTAACACAATTTCCAAATAGGTCCATGATATTGGTGTTATTCAAGTGGTTTCCATAAGTAGAAAGCTTGTCGTAGTAAGCAATTGGTAAGTTATCATTACATTTAAAAAAGTGATTTTTTCATATTTCTGCTACCAACCAAACTGCCAACTTAGACTTTTCCCTGTTCGTACCTACTCTTAAGTAGTAGTGGTTTTGATAAAAGTTTTAGCATCTTTTTAAATAAGTATATCCAAACTGGACTTTAAAACATTTACAGTCACATCATCAGCAAAGTTTGAATCGAAGAGTAAAATAATGCAATATTTGAAAGTAACGAATTTACATAATCAAGTTCCAATATTTAATGCCGATATTAATCTACATACACACTCCGCCCGTCATCCCGTTTCGGGATGAAGACGAAGCCAACTGATATCCTGAAATCACTTCGACGATCCAAGGAGTACCAAGATGACGGCTCAGAAATCCTCGAGACGCAGCGGCCGGCGCGGCGCCATCGACGAGGCATCAGTGACAGAGTGGCGATCTGCGCTCCTCTATTCGGTCGTCGCCTTCTTCCTTCAATGACTCGTTCGCGCTTCATGACCTCGGAAACATTAGAACAAATAAATGATATTAGTGTATGGTGTTTTATTCATCCTTCTTGTCAATCTACTTAGTTAATCCGTAAAAATACTCAGAAAGCTAATCTTCTATAGAAAATTCACCGAATTATTTATTGACGCCTGACCAGCCAAATAGGGCCAGAGAACAATGTAAAATCTATTGTGTCTCGAAAAATTTTAAATGAAGTACTTCAGAAAAAATCGACCCATCTCATAACTAGCTCCTATGGGACTCGAACCCAAGACCTTTCGTTATCCGGGCGACCGCTCGGATCATTTTCTCCAAAACACCCCACCCTCAACTCTTCGATAATAAAAATTGCATTGTGAATGCAAAAAGTAAAAATTTAAATAACTAAGTATAGTGTCTCATTTCTGGGGCGTTGAAGGATTAATGTTCAACGTTCTTATATTGTACACTTAAATAAGACCTCATCCTGTTGACATTTTTGAATTAATGATTTTATATCATCAAAACTTATTAAGTAATTATCATTATATTTGTGTGCCAGTACCTGGTGCGACACGAGGTCTTGCATGTCCTTTTGTTTTTATCTTTTTTTGTACCGTGTTTGCTTGCAAATAAAGAATTATTCTATTCTATTCTATTCTAAGAATGGCCAACTTGACCAACTGAAATAATTGTATGCCGCATAAATTACGTTCGAGCGACACACATAGCCCAATTAATTAAAAAGTGTATAAGGAGCCAGTATACGAAAACTTTCGTTATTTATCAAATTCAACAAGTCAAAACTCTTAGTACATTCTGAAACTAATGCACTTGTCTAGTACAACTGCATATAAAATTAAATTCACTTTTTATGATAACAAGGGACAAAATAGTAAAGTAATATAGCTACATATAGGCCTTCGACCTACAAAAACCACAAACACATTTAATCAATCAGCTCTAGGTATTGTTAGCAATGAGACATAATATACCGACAAGCTGAAGGCTCGTAGGCGAGTCTAGCCTGACAAACTGAAGGCACTTCTAGCATTGTAATCAAAAGGCGCGTGTAGCCTTTTAACCTAAATATACACCTAGATTTTTAATCTAGAAGGAGCTTCTATCCTTGTATCTAAATGCAGATAGTCATATGAACTGGAAACGCACCTAGCCTTGTAAACTGTTGCCGCATTTAGCCATGTAAACTGTAGGCGCGTCTAGCCTAGTAAACTGTAGGCGCGTCTAGCCAAGTAAACTGTAGGCGCGTCTAGCCAAGTAAACTGTAGGCGCGTCTAGCCCAGTAAACTGTAGGCCCATCTAGCCTTGTAAACTGTAGGCGCATCTAGCCACATAAACTGTAGGCGCGTCTAGCCTAGTAAACTGTAGGCCCATTTAGCCTTGTAAACTGTAGGCGTTTTAAAGCCACATAAACTGTAGGCGCGTATAGCCTAGTAAACTGTAAGCGCATCTAGCCTTATAAACTGTTGGCGCATCTAGCCATATAAACTGTAGGCGCATCTAGCCTTGTAGCCTAGCTTTTACTCAAGCATAGACACACATGACCGACTCTTAGCTCCCATGGCTACTCAACTAAGCTGTAGGCACACATCGCCTTTTTCTAACATTACTTTTCGAAGCGACTGCAAAATTAATTTCAAACTATCTATGCACTGATGACCTTTCGGCAAATGACCACTACTAGTCAAGCTTAGACACTCATGGTCTATCTATAAGCGACACACATGGCCGACTCGTAGCTCACATGGCTACTAAACTAGGATATAGGCACACATGGCTACTCAACTAGGCTATAGGCACACATCACTACTCAACTAAGCTATAGGCTCACATGGCCGGATTATAACTGACACACATGGCGGACTACTAGCTCACATGGCTACTCAATTACGCTATAGGCAGACATGGCCTTTTTCTAATACCTATTACTTTTGTAAAGCGACTGCAAAATTAAACTTCAAACTATCTAAATCCATTAACGACTTTACGGCAAATGGCCACCACTAGGTACTCAAGCTTAGACACACATACACATGGTTTTATAATAAGTGACACACATGGCCAACTCAACAAACTAGTTGTATAGTATTAGAATACAAAGAATTGAGTATTGTTCATATAACCTAACCATTCGCCCTTTTTGCATTCTTGTCTGTTAAATTATATATTTCCATTGTAATTTCAAAAACATAAAATCACTCATTCTCTTTAAAACATGCTCAACATATTTGGCCCACATCAATGGCATGTGAAAGTCAAAATCAAAGCTATCTTTATTAACTATATTGAGTACCTACAATAATTACGCAATCATAGCATTTACATTCCTAATATTCCTCAACACGTATCATATAAAATTTAATTTCGGTTTCGAATGTTTTCAATCTTCATTCGAACTTTTGAAAAAGATTTGAAACGTCCGGGTCGATTGACTCCGAGTCATAAAAGACAGCTTTTTAAATAAAGTGCCGATTTTTCACAGAAAGGCGGAATAAATTTGAAATATTTTGTAAATGCGAATAAGGTCAACTGATCAAACTGATTTTATACAACTTCTAGAGAAAAATTGCACGTACCTTATAACTGAACTTCTTTGCGGGTTTTCTGTTGCCACTTCTGAATTATGACGAAATAATAACTCAGCAGTATAGGCATCCATTTATTTATGCTTCATTCGTACAATCACTGGTTAACGTCCTCTCGACTCGACAACTCGAACAGAATTGACCACACAACTGACTGTCCGCCTACGGGCAGATTCCCGCCATTTTGTCTATCCCCGTTCAAAACACAGTGGCGCCATGCCGGCGCTTTCTGTCAATTTCAACTTAAAAGTGTTGCTAGTGAAAATTACAATTTGTACTACAATAATTTAATTATTTTAATCATTACTTTTTTGAAATACAACACTTTTTTCCCTAAGTTTATCTTTTCTACTGCTTAGGGAGAGAGGACATTCTTCATTATAATGTAGTTCTTGACAGAATATGCAAGGCATGAGGCCTCTTTTCTTCTTTGGAGGCTCGCGATTCAGCTCAGTTTTCCTTTTCCTATTTATATGTTGTTTCTTAGGTACGTAGTGATTAGCACCAGCAGGCTTTGAAGCTGTAGCAGTAGATACTAGAACCTCAGTAGTGAACTGCTCAACAGGTGTCGAACGATGAGACATTTCGTTAGCACGGATGAGTAACTCCAAATGAGATCGTATATTTCCTACTGTCCTCTCATCTTCTTTGAGACGAAGGTTGAGTTCATACTTAAAATTTTCTGGAAATTTGCTTATAATAATGGATCGCAGGTGGTTGCCCAATGTGTCCTCGCCTAGCGCCTGAAGTACTCTAAGGTGCCGTTCTATCTCGTTGTAAGTCTTTCTGCATTCGTTTATGTCTTGACTACATGTCTTCAAACTGTATAATGCGTTGTAGTGTGAATCAATCAGAATAGATTTATTACCATAGCGGTCTCGCAGAGCTTTAAGTGCTATCTGATAATTAAGGTTTGTCGCTTGAATGCCTTCTATAACTTCTTTAGCTTTCCCTTCAAGAACTGATTTTAAATATAACATTTTGTCTACATCGCTCAAGTCCCTACTATCAATATTCGAGCAAAAGGTATCGTGAAATTCTTGCCATCGTAGTACCTATGTCCCCGTCGAATTTAGTGAGTTCGAGGGTAGGAAGTTTGCTGGCTTTCTGCTCCGGCCCACGAGAGCCCCGAGACGAAAATAGTTCTGTGCCGCTAACAAGTCTTCACATTCTAATTGGAATTGGGTTAAATAGCTAACGATTTCTTCAGAATCATAATTCGTAAAGAAATTTGTAATTTCGTTTATATAAGTTTGTAACTTTTTCTTAAATATGTTAATCTTGATTGGACAGTAATTATCCTGAGTAAATGTTCGGCATTGTTTTGCTAATGTTTCTAATTGGTCCCTAATCAGATTGACCCTAAACACTGAAGCTGGATTCGTAGTGTTCTCCATCTCACTGTAAAAACGGAATTTGGTCGTACAAACCAAGTCGTGTCATAGAAAAAAAAACCAATGTTCTGTACGAAAATGTCAGGTAAGGTAAGCTCTCGCCGGCGTTAAAAGTTAAGTAAGTATGTAAGGAATGTATTTATTTACAAAACACCTATCATACTTTCCATGTAAAAGCATTCAAGTTCTCATTAAAGTGATCCCGCATTCCAGTTACATACGAAACCACGCCATGACGCCATAGCGCGCGCCGCGTGCGCGTGCTATATCAAGCACGAGTTTTCCTTTGCAGGTACTAATAAAAATATGAACTTTCATCATAAAAGCAGCTAAATCGAGTAAAACAAGTGTTCTATTGAACAAAAACAATGAATATGAGGTTCTATTTTATCAAAAAACACAACTACAAATGCCGGCCGGCGAGGCGTCACCTCCATTACATTCGTCTTATTCTCGTATTTTGCAGAAATTACTCACCGATAGCAGTCCTTCAGCTCACAGTCGGTTTTTATTGTGTTCGTTTTGCCACTTTACTCACGATTTAATTGCACTTGTTGGAACTTTCGATCAACAACGGACACAATATAGACGCACCACGGGCGCACGCAACGAACAAGAAAGAACAAGAACCACCAAAAATATTCACCAAACCAAGCCATGAATGACAGGAAGTAACAACACAGACAATCTGATGAAACCGACACGCGACGTTTCGATTCACGTTAATCCTGAGTAAAATGCTAAAAAAAATACGAAGTCGATAGCTCATCTTTTTCGTACCCCTCGTTTATTACCACTTTATTACATGCATACATCAGAGTCTTTGAACAACTTCCGGTTGACATACCAACACAACAACTCGTAAACTTTGCAATCTTGCGCCAATACGGTACCGTTTAAAAAGGGCGGGAAATTTAAATAAATTTTTCGCGGCAATTTTAAATTTTTTCGATCGATAGGGCTTGATTAATATTTATTGCATGCATACTATCTATATCAACGTTTTTCTTTTTTGAAAAACTGATTATAATTCCGATCTCTTTACTTGAAATCGAATACTACCTTTTGTTATGGTTTTCTTTCGCTAAAAACCAAATTCCGATTTCTTTACTTGAAATCGAATAATAAACTTACATCATAGTTTTCTTTCGTTGAAAACAGATGCTGATTTCTTTACTTGAAATCAAATACTAACTTTAATCATAGTTTTCTTTCGCTGAAAACAAATGCTGATTTCTTTACTTGAAATCAAATACTAACTTTGATCATAGTTTCCTTTCGCTGAAAACAAATACTTACTGATTTCTTTACTTGAAATCTTAACAAATGACTTTCATATTTCAAACTATTATTTAGATACGTTATTTTTACTGTTATTTTTACACTCAGCTTGTTTTTAAATCAAGAATTCTTTTAGAAATCCAAACACAATACATTTCCTCTTTGGAAAAACAATAGCGTGACTTCTTTTTTAAGAAAAACGTGACATTCTTTTAAGAAAACTAACACGTGACTTTCTTTTATGAAAACTAACACACGATTTCTTTTCGAGAAATCGTTATCTCGCCAGAATACAAATCCCAGCATTCTCCACCATGTTGCCAAAGGGCAAATATATGAATTTAAATATTCTGCTTCGCTACACTATTATTATGGGAGGAATATACATCATACACATATCCATGCCAAGCTGATTTGAAATGTAAAGAATGGGCCACTGCCCTTGCAACGGTCTCCTCATCTTCCCCTTACAACCGTCCCTTACCACCAGAACCATTTCATATCACCTTTGCATCGATAACCACATATTTATCATAAAACTATATTATGCTAAGATTTACTTACAAGAGCTCCGAAGTCTCGCACGTTTTACCCGGCATCCGCACTTCGACTCCCTCTGCTGCGAGCTGTCAGAGAACTGGCCGCCCGCCATCTTGTTCCCCCAGACTATAGCTAACTACCTACTTTGACATTTGATTTGTAACGGCAGTATAAATTTATTTTATTTACTTATTTGATCATTTTATATTTCTATTGGTATTTTATATTAAATTTTAGATATTTTAAAATCGCTTTCGCGACACACCCGCCGGCGAAACATATTATTGTCTTGCCAAAAGTTGCTTTGTTAACCTTTTTAGTAACGCTCTAGCTTTGATAGCTGCTACTCTTCGTGGTCTAGATTGCATCTCCTTTACTGGAGACTTAGACGTTTTGTCGTCTGCTATGGGCTCAGAGGTTCTGTCGATTACCGGGGATTTAGACGTTTTGTCGTCTGCTATGGGCTCGGAAGTTTTGTCAACTACCGGAGACTTGGATGTATCGTCATTTTCTATGGACTCATTATCAAGTTCGAGAGGGTACAAGTGAGCTATTGACCGCTTAAGTATATGTCCATTATCAGTACGGACTTTTGCTACTCTAATATTACCATCTCCACTCCTATTCAGTTCAACAATCTTTCCTACCTTCCATTTTGCGCGGTTACCACTATCACCTTTAATCTGTACTATCTCACCTACCTTTGGCTCTCTACTGCATACTACACGAGGCTCTTTATGAACAGAACTCCTTTGTCTCAGATATGGCAGGTATTGTCCAATAAACATCTTTGAGAACTCTTGCATAATTTTTTGACCCCTTTTCCATCCCTGGATCAAGTTTTCCTTTGTACTAGTACATGGTATTAAGCTCTGTTCTTCAGAACTTTTAGTAACTACTGGACCACCAACACGTAGGAAGTCAATTGGTGAGAGTACATGTTCCATTTCATCCGCTACATATGTAAGTGGTCGTGTATTTAGAACCGCCTCTATTTCCTTGACTGTCGTTAACAGCTGCTGATCATTAAGAAGGTGTTTCTCCAACGTCCTCTTCATACAGTTTTTTATCAGACTCATTAACCGTTCGTAGAAACCACCAAACCAGGGGGCCAATTCTGGTATGAAACGCCACTTAACCTGGTTTTCAATACATTGATTGCCAGTCAGCACGTCAGCCATCAACTTCATCTGTGTAGCATTATCAGATGTTATTAACAAAGGTAGTCCTCTCGCAGCAATGAATCTTCTAATGGCTAGGTTAAATTCCTCAGCTGTAAGGTTGTGCACTACTTCCATATGTATAGCTCGTGTTGACAAGCATGTTAGTACACAAATCCAACGTTTGTCTCCCGAAGATATTTTTAAAGGACCCATGTAGTCTGTACCTGTATATGAAAATGCTGGACAACATGTCACCCTTTCACCAGGTAAGGGTGGCATCGGTGGTAGCTTGAAAGGTCCACCCGCATACTTATGACATTGTATACACTTTCTGATGACCTTCTGTACTGTAGATCTGCCTTTGGGAATCCAAAATCTTTTCCTCAGAAGTGCCAATGTATGAGACACTCCTACATGATAATTTGTTTCGTGAATATTCCTTATTGCTAAATGAGTGAATTCCGCTTCTCTTGGTAACAATATTAGAAACTTTTGTTCTTGGGACCACTCCGCGTTTTGGAATCTTCCTTTACATCTTAACAGGCCTTTCTCATCTTTATATAGCTGTAGAGATCTGGAGATGTCGGTTGTCTTTCCGCTGTATTCCCGGTAGAAGTAATGTTTCTGAATATCCCTTATCCTCCCAGACTCCTCATCACAAACGGGTTCCAATTCTTGTACGTCCTCTTCTTGGCAACTGTTTCCCTCGCCGTGACACGCATCCTGTTCACCTACGCGAGTAGGGACCTCCCCAGCAAGAAGAGTGCTTTCTGTGGTAGTTTGTGCTGGCCATTCCGATTCACTTTTCTCCAGAAATGGTGGTCCACTTAGCCATATGGTTTGTGATAAAGGAGTTGTAAGAGGGCGTGTTCCTACATCAGCTGGGTTATTTTTAGAGGGTACATATCGAAATTCAATTTTATTATTTTGTTTTATCTCATTAATTCTTCGAGCAACGAAAGGAGAGAGCAGCTTATTACTTTTTATCCAGCTTAATACAATTTGACTGTCAGTCCATAGCACCTGCCTACTAATTGACAGTTGCAGTGATTTGTTTATATATTTCACTAAGCGGGAACCAATTAAAACACCAAGAAGTTCTAGTTTGGGGATCTTGAGATGCTCCTTCTCTTTTAGTGGTGCTATCCTACTCTTTGACATGATGAGGTACACTTTCTTTGTTTGAGCGTCTCGTAGGTAAACAACAGCTACATATGCCTTTTCCGCAGCATCAGCAAAACAGTGCAGTTCATACATGCATCCTACGAGACAAATATAACGTGGAATCTTAATCTTGGGAATCTCTTTCAATCCTTCTGAAGCAATTTTCCAAAGTTGTATGGAATCTTCAGATAATAATGTATCCCATTTTACTTTCTGTCTCCACAAATTCTGCAGGAAGAGCTTGAGTGGCATTAGCAAAGGAGAAACCAATCCACAGGGGTCATAGACCGAACCGAGTATCCTAAGTACATCTCTTTTGGTACTTATGGTAATATTTGCTGCTCCATTTGAGTTATATTTAAGCTGCAGTGTGTCATGCACAGTATTCCACAGCATACCGAGGACTTTACACTGATCAATATCTTTTGACTTCACCTCAGTTGGTATTTTTTCCATAAGGTCAGTATCATTAGATAACCAATCCCTTATGTTCATCGAAAGATCATCGAATACAGCTCTGGTCTTCACAAAGAGCTCATAAGTTTCTTCTGTACACTTTGCTCCAGACACCAAGTTGTCTGCATAGCATTTGTCAGCTATGAGTGGTAGTAACTCGGGGTCCTTTTTATTTATATGATACCTAACAGTGGCAGTCAGCAAGAACGGACTAGAAATTATTCCAAACGGAACTCTACAAAACCTCATATGAATAATATTGTCTGGTGTGACCTCACCTTTAGTGTCTTTAAGCCAAAGAAAACGTGTCACATCTCTGTCGTTTTCCTGAAGCCCGATCTGCAAGAAAGCTTTTTCGATATCCGCAGTAATGCCTACTTTGTGTATTCTGAAATTTATCAACAACGCAGTAAGATCTTCTAGCATCAACGGTCCTTTATAAAGGCACTCGTTCAAGCTGTGATGTCCTTTTATTTTAGCAGATGCATCATATACGATACGCCCTTTCTTGCCGGCTTGATGTACTATGTGATGTGGAATATAATGGATAGGTGAGCAATTTTGGTGAACTGGTTCTGGGGTTGGTACTACTTCAACAACGTTATTCTTTATTTGTTCATCTAGGATACTGTCATACTCTTGTATTGATTTTTGATCTAATCTTTTTATTAGACTCTTAAGTCTTCCAAATGATAGACTATAGTTTGTAGGTAAATCTGGTGGGTAATCAATCCAAGGCCACGTGACATAGTATCTACTACCTCTAATCTGAATGGTGTGGTTGAAGTTTTCTATAGCTTCCTCATCTCGCTTTGATTTTGGTGAATCTGTGATTCCGAGTGTTTCAAGTTCCCATATCTGATTAATAATACTTTCTTTAAGTGGTAAGTCAGGTATAGTGCCACTCATCACCTTCGTCACTTCTAAAGAAGGGCTGTACCCGGCTGCTGGCAAGATTTGCGAAAAGCACGAAGGAGCTAAGTAATTTTAAACATGTTTACCCCATTCACGCCAACCACGGAGGCACCAGGTGTCCAGGAGGCTTTCCTTAGCCAATACCCGTACCACGCCGCGAAGGGTGGCGCCATGCAGAAAGTGCCACTCATCACCTTCGTCACTTCTGAAGAAGGGCTGTACCCAGCTGCTGGTAAGATTTGTGTAAAGTTCGAAGGAAAGGAGCTAAGTAGGTTTAAACATGTTCACTCCGTTCACGCCAATCACTGGAGCGAGCAGAGTCTGAGAGCCATTCTTTATAGCCAATACCCGTACCACGCCGCGCCGCCACAGATTTTTTTTTCTATCTTTTCCATGTTCTGTGGGTGGCGCCATGCCCAGAGTGCCACACATCAGCTCAGTCATCTCTGAAGAAGGGCTATATCCTGCTGCTGGATGGATATATTTTATTTGTTCACATTCTTATCCATCCATTAGAGACCAGCGCTCCAGTAGTTTAAAAACCCTTATTTCTGTCCCATAAAGCAGTTCACTTTCATGTGTATCTTCATAATTTTCAAGCTCTTAGCGCATAATTTGCAATTTGATCAACAGCCTACCTGCCCGACTCCTCATTGATACCGGAGCTGGAGTCCCGCTGGGAACAGCTGGCCAGCAACATCTTCGAGTTCAACGACACCCTGCCCCTTGCTCAGCACCGCACCGTCGCTGCCAAGATCAAACAGCAGTACCTCGGAGGGAAACCTGTCAGCATGGATACATTCCCACAACTTGTACAGGTAAAGATGAAGAACTATTCCCATTCTTTTTTTTTTATCTACTACGGGGTAGCACTTAGCCTTCATCACACCTGATGTTAAGTGGTGATAAGGCTGAAGGTGGAAGCGCACTACTCCCGGAATCCTCACTGAGGAACTGGCTATCTTATCTTTAACTGCCGGAACACAATAATGCTGAAAACATCATTGTTATGGCGTCAGACTTAGATAAGATGGACGCCCATTGACGAACATGGACATTCATTGACGCCCTCCCCTAAAATGTAGTGGGTAAATACTGAGAATGAACTTTTCAATATTTCCTCGGGTCTGGGTGAATGTGGTAATCCCCGTCGTAGTATCCATATTACTAGTGCTCTAACTACTATAGTTTGGTATTGGAACATCGTGTGTGATGGTGGTGACAAATATTTATTACGATGGATCTCATGGCAGCGTCGTCGCGAGCTGGCGTCGCCAATCAAAACATGTTAAATTGTATCAGAAAGTTAAATTGTATTCTACCACCCTCCCTACCTCACTTGCGACCGCCTGGCGTCTCACGGACGCGAAGAGTAGCCACCTTACCTTCGATTTTATGATATACGTCACAGTCGACGTCACAGCCATGGCATCTAAAGATACATAGCTCTAGCGAATTGAGGCAAAAGGTCATTTACAAAGGTGTTTTCTTCGTAATAATAACAGCAGACTGTTTTATTTCAATTCATAATTGTATTAGCGATCGCCAGAGACTTCTTGCGCGTCATGTTTTCCAAGTCCACGTAATAGACGTTTTTCTGTATTTTTCTATTTTTTGTTATATACCAGATAGTTCATTATAAATTAATAAATTATACAAGTAGTACAATAATCAATTGTCATACATCACTATTATTTTAGACACGATTTAGATTGCGTCTATACTGAAGCGAAGTTAAGTGGAGCACAACTGTGTGTCCATAGATTTCTGTTTCGGCAGGCAGGAGTAGTCAGCCCTACTGTAAGAAGTTTAGAAACATAGCTCAGAACGCTGCTACACTTCGCGTCTTGGTGGAACTCCTTACATAAGTTCAACGCCCCAGTACACATTATTTTCAGTATAAAAATAGTCGGGTAAGAATGCTTGCTTTGAATGTTTTAGTGAATCTTAACTCCCCACAGGCCCTGGGCGATCGCCTGTTTGCGGTGGACGTGGGCAAACTGGCCCAAGTGCACGCCCAAGTGTCTGGACAGCCGGTGTATGTCTACCGGTACTCCTACAGAGGCGCCACCAGTCTGTCACTACTCATGGCAGAAAGGGCAGACAACTACGGTAAGGCATCTTCTTGAGCCTATGTAAAATATATTTTTTTTTATTTACAACGGGGCACTTAGCATGTGACTTAGCCTTCATCATACCTGATGTTAAAATTATGATAGGGCTGCGTGAAAGCGCACTATTCCCAGAATCCTCAACTGCTTAGGAACTGGCTATCTTATCTCTAACTGCCGGAACACAACAATGCTGAAAACATCGTTGTTATGGCGCCACACTTAGATAAGATGATGGTAGCTAGCCAGGCGGACTTAGAATAAGCCCTACCACCAACCAAAAGACTTAAGCGAATGTTTTTTCTTCGCGGTGGACTTGGCCAACCTAGTCCAGGTGCACGTGCTTGTATCTAGACAACCAGTGTACGTCAGAGGTGGATTAGAAGGCGGAAGGGGCGGTCCGCCCCGGGCCCCCGATCCAAGGGAGCCCCAAACGCACTCTATGCTATGCTATGCCCCTTTGATCAACTCATTAGCAAGCGCATTGAGCCTCCAGTCCAGTTCTTGGGGGCCCTAAACGCGTCTATATTTCCTTGATCAAATTATAATCAAGCACTCTTGACTGTTCCTACCGTATTTTTTTGTAAATCTAGGAGATATACCTAAGTAGCGGCACGTAAGTTTAGCGCTGACCGTGACGTGGAGGGGATAGCTGCGCATGTTTATGGTATGGCGCAAGGTTCAAAATAACATATTTTTGACTTCTGCGCAATAACTGTCAGCGGTAGAGATTCGTGCCGCTACTTGTAGTCCCACTGAGTTTTGGCGGCAGTCTCTTCGCGATGGAAATTGGCAAGCTAGCCAAGGTGCAAGCACAAGTTTTGGGGCAACCAGTGTACCTACCTGTACCGCAACTCGCATAGAAGCGCCAGCAGTCTGTCATTAAAATTTGCCCATTTCAGTGAAGAAGGACCACTAATGGGTTTGTACGGGGCCAACGTCACCCCAAATAAGTTTGATGCGTTTATTCATGCATACATATAGCTATGAATTTATCGAACCGGTTAAATTCAATACGATCATAAATTTCCTACATAAAATAATCCAATCGACGTACCTAAATCACAAACAACAAACATAATAACAACAAAACATGTCTGTGTTATGTCATTAGTCTGTGTGTTAGTTTTACAGATGTGCCAAGTTTAAGTTTGTGTAGGTTTAAGAAGGGTACTCACCTCATGAATTTTGAATCGGTGCCAAATCATTTATGGATTGACTACAAAGTGGCAAGGTAACGTGTTAATAAATTGAGTAGAAGTTGAAATTAGTTTGTTCAAAACTCGAGAGAATAATCGATTTCCATTATAATAAAAAGTAAGGGTCAAACTTTGTAAAAAAATACTAGCCCTTTTTTAATTACTTCACTACATTAACTCAATGCTTCACTCTATCTTCTCTTTATCAGAAATGAAGCGGCAACATGACAAATCGCTCGTATTAACCATAGAATTTCTAATTTGCGAGGAATTCTAGAAAACCTGAAATACAAATATCTTTATAAACAATCCGTGATAAATACAATCTATATTAAAAACAAAAAGTATAATACTAAAGATAAATTGGGTGTCTGAGGCATAGATATAGGTCTGAGGTTCCTCGCTATTAATTTCACGAAAACGTTGTATAATTTTGCCATTTAGGTAGGTATATTTTGGAATAGATTTTATTATTAGTAAATACTTTTGGTAGTTTTCTTTGTGACTTTAACATTATTTAACTTTATATGTTACTAGAGGATCCTCGCAATGTTACCCGCGTGGTACCCGTTCCCGTGGGAATATCGGGATAAAATATAGCCTATTATGTCACTCGGGAAGAATGTAGCTTTCTAATGGTCAAAGAATTTTCTAAATCGGTCCAGTAGTTTCGGAGCCTATACTATGCAAGCAAATTGTTTATTTGCTTGCATAGAGTATAGGCTCCGAATCCGAACAAACAATAAAATCTTTCCTCTTTATAATACTACTTAGTATAGACTAGACTTCCGAACGTAGCTACGCCCTGCGTAGACTACACGAATGTGATATTCTCTCACCAGCCACTCTCCATCCAGCTTCCAAACTATCCCCATACCAAAAATCACGTCGGAACGTAGCTCCGTTTAGACGTGACAGACGGACAAACAAACAAACAAACATACTTTCACATTTATAATATTAGTATGGATCCTAGCCGCGTGGAATACCTAAACGACGCTGCGATAAAAAGTAGCATTATCATGTTACTCTTCAGCTCACAAACTCCAAAAATCACGTGGATCTGTTCTGTTGCTCCGTTTTGACGTGAAACACGGACAAACAAACAAACACTCTTTCACATTTTAACCTATGGATTCTTTGTTCGCAGGTGTCTGCCACGCTGACGATGTCTTCCAGATAATCAAGTTCCCTGGCGTAGATTTCAGCTCGTCTGAAGACAAGATGATGAGTGAACAATTAGTCGACATGGTTTACAGCTACGCCACTACCGGGTAAGATACGAGTTTTCTTATACTCATCTAATAACAATCTTTTTCAGTTGACAAAGAAAACTTGTTCATATGAACAGCAATAACAAAAAACCTTACTTAACTCATTTAGATATGTTTAATTAGATTTACGTTTCGGGGGGTTTCGGTATTGATTATATCGTTTATAAGACGCGAATATCGTTCTTAAGCATTTATATTGTAAGACGCGATGAAGGCCGAGACGTCAAAGCCTAAAAAGCCAGTCAAAGTCAAAAACTCTTTATCCAAACGATTCGAATAAAATGAAATACTTTTGAATCGTCCGACTTCTTTTTTATCGATTACCTTCAACTGTCAATAATCAAAGGTTGAGTAGGAAATATCCTTAGCCTTTCTAACATATTGGTGCACATAGTGGCACGCTTAATTTTAGTGGATTTCCGGAAACAGATTTCATTAACAGTCTTTTTGATCATTCATCAAATAATTCTTGGAATAGCTGAATTTTGGAGAACTTATCAACAAGCGTGTACTTTGTTAAAATTGACACAATGGTAGTAGGTCGTATTGAATCTGCTTACGTCATACCTTTGTTTTAAACAACATCACCAATCATTGTCTTTACTCATAGCCGTAACAGACGTTCCGACGGATAACGGACTTGGTCTGCTGATGAACCATATCGGACCGTCTAGCGTCTCTGTAGCGTAACGTACAAGTCTTCCGACCATAATAATTAACACTCTCCCTGCCGGTAATATATAAAACTTTGCATGTGGACGCCGAGAGCCAAAAGTCAAAGTCTTTACAGGAGGCCATGGGATCCGCCGGCGGGCCCAAAAAAAATTCTTTCAGGACGCCGTGGAATCCGCCCTGACCTCCCAAATTCAAATATAAATAGAAAATTCAAAAACAATAGGTGCGGTGTGCTGATTGAAAAAAATGGGGGTCGCCGGCGGACTCCATGGCCTGCTAATACAGGTATTAAGAAATGTACTTTGGCCTGCTGGACAAATTTTTTTGGGGGTCGCCGGCGGACTCCATGGCCGGGAGAGTGTTAATCGTGTCTGGCACGGTATTTCTATTTTCGACGTTTTGACCCCGGCTTTTATCCACCTTTTGGACTTCACTGTTCTTCAAGTCAGGTGACAATGAAGATGAAATCCATGTAAACGTTATCTTACTATAGAGTAGGTACTATACACATTACGATACTTAGATTTAATTTCTGTTGATTGTACGACGTAAGTACAACCAACAGAAATTAAATTGTACGTCCGTGGCCATATAAAAAAGCCCATCATCCTATGTTATTTTCATTAATTTACTTATTTGTTGAAATATTTACAAACACATAGGTATTAGCTAGTGTATTTCATTGTGATAATTAGTTAGCAACAGCGATATTTAAATAACTTCACATAATATGTAGGTACGGTAATTACCATAGATTTGAAAATTGCTTTAGGTAGGTACCTAATTAAGTTGCAGAACTACAATCTACCTAATTCTAAATCCCTTTCATCTCACATATCGTAAATGCCTTTTCTAGTGCCCATCTCATATGTAAATTACTTATGTGGTTAGTTAAACCGCAGGTATTCATTTGAATTATTCATTATCAATCAAAGGGTACTTTGTCTCTCCAGTTCTCCACTCTCCAGTTCATAGTGTATGAGCTGAAATGAATATTTACCAGCTGGTTGATGCAAAATGTAATATTTATTAAATACAGTGGTGCAGGGTGTCAGTTGCAAGGTTATATGCAGATGCAGATAAACGCATGAATTGTTGTCACGGAATCTAATCGAACACTAATATAAAAATAAATTTTGTTTTAAAGTGCATAGTAAACCCGGTAGTTGGCGAGTAAAAGCAATTTTAAATGTGAATGTTTAGATGTTTGTATGTTGTTACTAAATCACGCCAAAACGGCTGAACGGATTTGGCTGAAATTTGGGACACAGATACTTTGTAGCCTGGAAAGGAGCATAGGCTACTTTTTATCCCGGAAAAATATCGCATTCCCGCGGGATAACGTCGTGTAATTCACGCGGGCGAAGCCGCAAGCGGAAAGCTAGTATACATATATATAAATAAGCAAAATTTCATCTAATAATAAAATAAATCGCATGTACGCATCGTACAGCAGCTGGATCTTCCAAATAGTCAATAAACGTCTCTGAGTAGGTACCTACGGTATTTAGCATAGATTTGATTCGTCTCACATATCGTAAATTGCTTTGCTAGTGCCCATCTTGTATGTAAATTAGGTGTCTAGTCAAACCGTAGGCAGGTATTCATTTTGAATAATTCATTATCAATCGGTAGGGTTGTCTCTTCACTCCACTCTCCAGTTAATAATGTATAAAGCCGGATGAACATTTACTGACTGTAACTGTCGATAGTAAAACTGCTTTAGTTTTCGAGCAGGTAAATTCGAAATGGCTGTGTTAAGCAAACTTTTAATTACAATAGTGTAACGAGCGATACTAAAGCACAACATTGTATTTTAAAGTCTACTACGCGATTACATTAGTAGCTACAATTACTTACTGAATTATAGGATACTAGCGGCCGCCCGCGGTTTCACCCGCGCGGTACCCGTTCCCGTGGGAATATCGGGATAAAATATAGCCTATGTCACTCGGGAAGACTGTAGCTTTCTAACGGTAAAAGAATTTTCTACATCGGTCCAGTACTTTTTGAGTTTAATCGTTACATACAAAAATACAAATCTTTCCTCTTTGTAATATTAGTATAGAATTGTGATAGCAAAAACCGCCTTCAAAAAAAACCACATCAAAAAAGTAAGAAATAATTCCTCACCAAATAAATAACGTAAGTACTTTGAAGTCGGGCGTGAAACATGTACAATTTCTTGTTGTTTTTATTAAAACCCGCCCGACTTCAAAGTACTTACGTTATTTATTTGGTGAGGAATTATTTCTTACTTTTTTGATGTGGTTTTTTTGAAGGCGGTTTTATTTTTTTATAAAAATAATTTTTATTTCACTCTTTTTAGTGCATCGTGCAGGCAATTTACGTGTTTTCTGGTAAATAGGTATGTGATCAAACTCAAAACCTCCTTTTTCGAAGTCGGTTAAAATACTTTGAGGTATCCCCTTTTTAACA
Source organism: Crambus lathoniellus (assembly GCA_949710035.1). Lineage (NCBI taxonomy): Eukaryota > Metazoa > Arthropoda > Insecta > Lepidoptera > Crambidae > Crambus > Crambus lathoniellus. The sequence goes on along the minus strand of OX453303.1, from coordinate 4,736,127 downwards.
AAACAAGAATCATCTAAATCGGTTTATAAACAAAGGAGTTATGCCTAAAGATACGTATTAAATTCACATAACGTGGTAACGAAAACGACAGTATTTTCAAGATTTCCTGAAAACTACTGAACCGATTTCAAAATTTTAAAAAATGGGACCAACTTGGAAACCAACCTGATGTAAGAACGTTCAATCGGTTCAGCCGTTTTCGAGTAATCGGTGGACAAACACAAAAAAAAAAAAAAACATACATACAGACGAATAGAGAACCTCCTCCTTTTTAAATTTAGAAGTCGGTTAAAAAACCATGAGCACGAGCCCTATTAAGTAGCTTTCAGGCGGGATCACACCTGAAAGCTTGCATTGTGAATGCATAAAAATAATTTAAAATCTCAAAGTAGTTTGAGTTTATGTTGTAACTTAAACTAAAAATAGGTAGGTACCTACTTTTTATCATTTTATTAATATCTACTTAATCCAAAAATTAAAATATCCATGTAAAGGGGAACTTACGAAGTACTTCATCGAATTTACTAGCGGAAATATGTCTTTCATTACAGAGTTTTTTATTTTCCCTCTATTACTCTCTCACCTCTAATCTAAAGCTATATCAATAGATAAGAAATACTTTTTCAGGCTATTAGTTGCCTCAGGCCTGTCTTCGATTCACGTTTTGGCATTCAGTACCTAATTTACTAGAGGCCTAGAGAGTGATGGGCAAACTTTCTTAATGGAGCGGCCAGAAAGTTTAAGACATTTCAGAGGAGGGCCAGAATTTATTACTATCAGAAAATAGTAGTTTATGTGACTGTTGCATAATGAGGAATAATACCGAGTCATGTGCAGTCTCATGTTGGAAATCAGAGCCGGTAAATCCTACGGTAGTCATGGAGATGGCAAAATTAGGAAAAATAACTGTACTACAATAAGTGACAGCTGTATCATAATGACCATTATGATACAGTTTTATTTTTTAAATTTCTTTAAAGTTGGCTATGGCATAAAGTGTGTCATTATACGTTCAGGTTAGAGTTCATAATTCGAACATTATAACATGAGTGTAGATAAAAATAATTTTGGCTAGATATTTTTACCCGCATTACATGAACTACCTACGCAGCTAGTAATATAATCATCGCGTGCCATAATACTATTCCTTTCAAAGCTTTCAAAGGACCCTCAGCGGGCTGGATTAAATGCGGGCCGGAGATGGCCCGCGGGCCGTACTTTACCCACCAAAGTGCTAGTCACATTGCTTCTTATAACCTCTATCTTGTGTTCTGTGGTTTTAAAAGACAAAACAAGCTGAAATAATTTTCATATATCTAGTTTCTGTAAAGATAAATTGTTTTTTTTAATCCACATCGGGGTAGCACTTAGCCTTTCTCACACCTGCTGATGTTAAGTGGTGATACGGCTGAAAGCGCACTACTCCCCGGAATCCTCAATCACTGAGGAACTGGCTATCTTATCTCTCTGCCGGAACACCGTAGGTAATGCTGAAAACATCATTGTTATGGCGTCAGACGTAGATAAGATGGCGGTAGCTAGCCAGGCGGAGTAAGAAGAAGTCCCTACTACCAACCAAACCGAATACAATTCTTACCCCCACTTGGAATCGAAGCCGGGACCTCTGGGTCAGAAATCGGTGGTGCGAACCATTAGACCACAGAGGGAGTTGAAAAATAAAAAGCTAATGAACCATATTGTTTTTCTTTCAGGGTGCCAAAGTTCGGCAACGTCGCTTGGCAACAGGTGACACCAGGGTCTCCAGAGCTGAACTACCTGGAGATCTCCTCACCGACCAAGGCCGAGATGAAGTCCAGCAGTGACTTCGGGCACAAGTCCTTCTGGAACAGCTTGGGGCTGATCGAAAACGAAAACTATCAAGCTTACATTAGGGACGAACTGTAAACATTGAAAATAAAACGTACCTACAGACAATAGTGCCAGATACCTACAGGTTACAGTAAAGGTTGATGAACCTACCTACAATCTGTCTAATTTATAAAATGTAGGTACTTAACTACAAATATGATAAAGTCTCTATAGACGTTTACCAGACGCCTTGTACTTGGGTGTTATGTGTGCAGGAACAGGAACAAACAATTTGAGCCAGGAACTCGACATCGACGAAATCTAATTTTACATCTTGTCGTAACCCGATGTGCTTGTGACTGTACTAATACAGAATAGTGTAGGCACCCTAATCAAGTATTAATTATAAAGCGTGGTTACCTCTTTATAATAGGTAATTGATTAGGATAGATTATTCTGTAATAAATAATAAATTTAGAGCTCAATTTTTTTACTTTTATAGTTACTCGTACGTATATCTACGGTTGTTTTCATTACCTATCCATAATATTGATATTGTGCCATGAAATAAGAATCAAACTTTTTTTACGTTTTGGTACTTACTTTAATTAAACAATGCTATGTTAAAAAATGTTCAACAAATATAATCGATAAACAAACTGTGTTTGTGTGTTTATTACATTCCGCTTTGTACAAATAGAGCCCAACGGACTCGCTGTCACACCGTTTTGTCACACTGGTGTGACTACGAAGAATTTTTTTCCTATTTTTCACACTGGTGTGAGTGTGACTACGAAGAATTTTGTTTTCCTAATAGTCACACCATTTTCAAAAAATCGTACTTGACGTAAATCACTTGATAATTTGATACCAGTTTGATACTTTGATACAAAATACGTAATATAATACTAAATTAATTATTATATTAAAATATTATTAGCTGAAAGTACCAGCCCCTGTAGACAAGTGGCTTTCTATTAGCGAATTCGCCAGTCGAATAGAAAGAAAATGTATGGGATTGACATTAGCAGTCACGTGACATTTCGATTGCTAATGTCAATCCCATACATTTTCTTTCTATTCTATTCTAGCGAATTCGCTAATAGAAAGCCACTTGTCTAGGGGGGCAGGGTTGCATAGCTAACCAGGAGTTATTTTAGATGTTTTGAGTAATAGTAATAATAGGTATACTCGTAATAACTCCTGGTTGCTTAGGCTGCCCTGGTACTTTTTGTTCAATATTTTTCCAATATGCCTAGTGCCTAGTACTTCATTCGACTCAGGGGGGGCTACTTATCCTTTATGCAGCAGTAATGTGGGAAAAAAATATCTCCCGTGTTACCTACTACTACAGCCGTTAGTAAGGCGGGTAATAAAAGTTGTCCCCCTTACTATCAGTAGTAAGGTCTTCATAACTTCATAATAAATGTCGCGTTGAGTCCCGTTACTCTTGTTTATAATTATAATGGAACGCGAAAGTTTAAAATCTTATAGTAGTAAGGTCTGGTAGTAAGGAGGGTAACGAAGGATATTGTCGGTCATTTCATACAATAAATAGGTATTTTTAATTTTCATTTATAAGTAAAGTACTTACCTACCCTTTTATACTATCCGAAGAATTTATTTATGTTTTGTTTAAATTTATTAGATTAAATAAGTATTGTGTACATACATAGGTACATGTTTTGTTTTATTTTAAAATCTGATGAATGCAAAGTTTGCAATCCATGTTATAAAATATGCACATACAGGGAATTTAATTTCCCCGCACTAGTAGTGTGACAACAAGTCTCATGTTTTGGTAGTAACTAACATTCACACCAAAGAGTGTGACTACGAAGAAAAAAATTCTCCGTAGTCACACCAGTGTGACAAAACGGTGTGACAGCGAGTCCGTTGGGAAATAGAGTTCCTGTGAATGAAGTTTACTTCATGCCATCATTGATTGAAGGGCCATAAATAATATAATTGTCACCACTCCCTACTTACGCGTATAGGTAGGTAAAGTAGGTATATTCCCGGACTCCCGGTTAATAGCATTAAAATAACGAAAAAATGTAACTTATGTTATTTTTTGAAAAAATGATTTTTCATAGGACTGTCGTGGACGGCCAGTATTAACCTTTCCCGTGTTCTGTGGTATTACCCCCACAACACAAATTCGGTGAACCACTTCTTACTTCTTTTCCTGTGGCTGGTACATCGATATTCACTTGGTTAAGTAGGTAGGGCAGAGGTACCCTTTGTGGCCACTTTAAGGATTTTTTGACTTTTAAGCACTAATTACTAAATGGTCTTTGGTATTTAACACACAAGTTATATCTTAAATTATAGATAATTTATCTACCTTTAAATGTTCATTGTTCAAATTTAAAAATTGAAATAGTTTTTTGTATTTTATACAAAATGTGTGAGGGGTGCCAAATGTACCGGTTTTGGCCACTTATTGATAGTTAAACTTTTGTAAGTTTAGCGAAAAATCAAAATCAAACCCAGGTTAAATCAATATATTCTAATGCGCTAGAAACCAATCAATTGCAAAACAACAATTTAATTGTAAAAAACAAAGGTTTTTATAATATTTCATCCAAAACAAATTTCTTAAAATTCTCATACAAAACATTATCTAAAACAGAAAATGGAATTTATTTAAAAAAAACGTATGACATAAGGAATTCTAACGGTTGTTAGGAACCTTAAAACTTACTTTAATTGCCTTTAGCAAAAATGACGAAAAGTTGTTTAGAAAACTTTTAGAGCAAAAATTGGCCAAAACCGGTACAGTGGCCAAAACCGGTACAGTGGCCAAAACCGGGGCTTCTGCCCTACCTATGTATTAAACTAGGATAGTACCGCCGCACTGTCAGTGTAAATATGTTAATACTGTGGTAGTACAATGCACACCTAAGCAATTAGGGGTAGGGTATGCAAGTGACCGGTGAGATGTCAGCCACACGAAAAGAAGTAGGTACTAAGAGGTGGTTTACTGAATTTGTCCCTGTTTGTACCAGCATCATAATAGCGGAGGCGAATAGCACAATGCCAGGGTCGTACTCTTATGACCGATTAACATTGGTTTGTTTTAGCGAAGTAGATAAAGTACACCGATAAGCAAATAAGTACACCGATAAGCAAATAAGTACACCGATAAGTAGATAAGTACCGATTAGCGATTGGCGCGTATCGTGTCGCGACTGTCGCGAGGCACTTGCCACTCGTCATTCTTGTAGGTACTTGCCCCTCGTCGCCACTGTACTTGCCGATGGCAATCGACCTGAGGCCTATGTTTAGGCAGTGGACGAATATTATCACTATTATCATCCGACCTTTCACTGTCCATTCATTCATCAGAGCTTCGCCCGGACAGTGAAAGGTCGTTGGTTCGAGTCCCATCAGAGCTAGTTGTAAGACGGGTCGATTTTTTTCTAAAAGGTACCCTTCATTTTCACTTTCATCCAACTATTAAGTACCTACAGGAAACTCCCGAATAAACTATCAACTGAACGATTAATAATTTATTTACGTGCTTTGCATTAGCCGAGATTAAATTGTACCATTTGGATATAAATTGGTACAATTTAATCCCGGACAAGGTCAATAAATAAACTACGATTTATTGAAAGAGAACTTTGGGGAATTGATGGGACGAAATAAGCGAAAAAACTCCAGAGTAAATTTTACAGTAGGTACTTGAGGATTAACACATTTGCCGCCTGTAGTGTAGCCTAATTTTGCCGCTCCTACCGACCACTACAATTTGATATGCTACTTCATGTTTAGTACGAAATAACCGAAATCGTAACCCGAGACGGCAGTCTTTCTTAAGAGCATTATGAATTGAGCAGTTGTCATTATCTTAACCTTAACTCAGGGCTTCCCAAACTGTGCGTCGCGAGACGCTCTCCTAGGGACGCGGACGTCGCAAGGCGTTCTACGTACCTACCTACACTTTGTGACTGTCTTGAAGCTCAGTTTCATAAGAATTTAATGTTATACTTATGCTGCAAATTCAAATATAGCCCCGTTTGAGAGGCTATGGCAGAAAAGCGAGCACATCCTTCTCATTCTCATTAGTTAGTAGCCAGCCATCCAAAAAAGTAAAATGAATATCTCCTTTCTTTGTAGTTATTATTGATTAATAAAAAAAATGCCCAGATGGGGGCGTCGCAATCGATTGGCAAATGCCCAAAGGCGTTACAGTAAAAAAAGTTTGGGAACCCCTGTCTTAAACGAGGTACTTATTTAACCTACTCATCGTACTCAGCCTACCTATCCACCACTGATTTACAGCATATCAAGTTTTACTCGTTGACCTTGATGCGAACTTCTCACGTAGGTACGAGGGTTTTAGGACCTCAGCGAACGCGGCACCTTAAATACTGGTGCGTACGACACAGTGATCGTCGAATGGAATGTACGCTTTGTTAGGGGTTCCGGGCTTCGACTTCGATCATATAAAGTTCCTGGGTAGGGTACCCAAAGGTTAAAAACAGGACCCGTGCTATTTATTTAGATTTGTCCCCCACTAACTAACATACCTACTAACTAACATAGCAAGTTAATAATAAGTTTTTAGTAAAAATTACATTTTTATGACAACCTTTTTTGCTGACTGTACTTTAATATTGTATTGTCATCTAAATCAAAACTGTATACAAAATGTCAGCTCCATCGGACACTGGGAAGTAGGTCAAATTAAGCTTGCAAGATTTGTCCCCCACTAACTAACAAATTAACTAAATAACTAACATAGCAAGTTAATAAAAAGCTTATAAATTAAACACTTTCACGGATTTTTTCACGCAATTTATTCAACAACTTGGTTAAACTAAGTCAACTTGGTTATTTATATGGACAGTTCGCGCAGAAATCTAAGATGTGTTTATAATAAAAAGCTTGTTATAATAAATAAATAAGTTTTTAGTAAAAATTTCATTTTTATGACAAGTTTTCTTGCTGACTGTACTTTAATATTGTGTTGTCATCTAAACAAACTTGTATACAAAATTTCAGCTTCAACGGACACTGGAAGTGGGTCAAATTAAGCTTGCAAGATTTGTCCCCCACTAACTAACAAACTAACTAACCAACTAACATGGCAAGTTTATAAAAAGCTTGTAATAAAATATGAAAGGGGGCTTTTTGTTATTTTTTTTTAGGTAAGTTTTAGCCTCTAGGGGGAGCGACGCCCTTGTTTGTTTACATTTACCTACTTACTCAGGGTACAGGACAGGGGTAAAGACAAGACTAATGTATGGTACGTGTAGGTATTACGTGTACAACATTCAGGAATAGGTACCCGAGAACCTGACTAAGTAGTTGACGTCACAGAAACTAAAAGGTGAGTAAACAAATTCGGGAAAAGCTTTTGGGAAATATTCGGCATAGTACAAACAAATATCGGGCTCGGTTGTTAGATTTTTCGTTCAGACTTCAGCATCAGCAACTATGTAGGTATATTTAGTAATATAGTACCTGGTACCTAGGTACTTTGACGAAAACATGATCAGGATCATGAACACCAAAACAACCTAGTTGTCGAAATTGTATGTCAAACGTCTGTAGGTATTATAAGTACCTACTAACCTACACTTTTAATGTAAATACTACCTACCTACTTGCTATACCGCCGCGTCAACACAGAATACTCTTTACTGTGGTAAAATGTCTCGAAAACACAACAAACAAATACAATGACACGCTACGTGCGACCCTTATAGGCCTTAGCCCTAGCAGACAGTCGCAAAATATCGAGAATTCGAGACACACTAACTCTAACTCTTAATAAAGACACTCTAACTCTTAGGAATAGGGTGCGTTCCTATTGAGACAGAGCGGAGTGAAGCTGCTTTTTATAAATTTTTCACGAGCGGACCGGAGATGCATACTTTTCACACATTAATTTGTGTAAAGTTGCGTGTAGGAGGGTGGTCACAAGGGTGGAGGAAAGAAAAGTAGCTCCTTCTTTTCTTTCAGACATTTGTCACTAGCGGAAATAATAGGGCTGGCCTGTAGTGTAGCCGTGAAAAAATCAAAATTCCAAACCATTTATTTGTTTTAGGCTGAACCATCACTTGTGAACGAATAAGGCGTCCATTGACGATTGCATGACGAATGCTTGCATCTTGATAGAAACAATCAAAACTGTGTCCACGAAGCCGCGCGCACGGCGCGATGACGAGATGCTGCCGCCGCACCGTGGACACAGTTATAGAAACAATCAAAACTGTGTCCACGAAGCCGCGCGCACGGCGCGATGACGAGATGCTGCCGCCGCACCGTGGACACAGTTATAGAAACAATCAAAACTGTGTCCACGAAGCCGCGCGCACGGCGCGATGACGAGATGCTGCCGCCGCACCGTGGACACAGTTTTTATTGTTTCTACGTAAGATGCAAGCATTCGTCTTGTAATAGTCATGCAATCGTTAATTGACGAAAGCGTGCGCATGACGTGCGGTTACGTGGACAGTAGGCCTTAGGCTCGATTGTACGATTAATAAGCCACCATATGCCCGCGTCTCTCGACTTCAATGGGGATACTGGAGATGCACCCGTAATCCATGGAGACAATATTCAATAAATCTTGCCAAACCTCCGATAATTAAAAAAAGTCTACCTCCCTAGTCTCCTTCCAACGAGGTGCACAAATACTGCCGCTGAACGAGTTGTAAACAAACCATAGTTGTTTGTCGAAGATGTTACGTAAGGTGATACCTACTTATGTAAATAGTTTACTGATATTGTCGTTATACTGCAAATGGCATTGGGCGTGGGTAGGACAGCCGAACGAGGGACGCAGAGGATTTTCCTTCAAATCTACCTACTTATCATATATGAATTAATTATACTTACGTAGGTACGTGAACCTACCGCGACAGTTGACAAACGCATTACCTACTCATGTGAGACATAGGTATTTATGTCTGGTAAGTATCAATAGAAAGCACGTAAGTACCTAAGTTAATAACTTATTACCGTATTATTTATGTTTCGCTATTGGCTTTATATGACTGATGAAAACAGGTACGTTTTACCGGGAGCCTTCACGCGAAACATTTAATAATGCCTGAATCATCATCATCATCATCATATCAGCCGAACGACGACGACGTCTACTGCTGGGCATAGGCCTCCCCCCAAGGATCGCCACAACGATCGGTCTTGCGCTGCCCGCGTTCAGCGGCTTCCCGAAACCTTGACCAAATCATCGGTCTACCCACATTGTAGGGGGCCTGCCCACGGAACGTCGGTCGTCCGGTACGCGTCACCATTCGAGAACCTTTCCGCCCCAACGGCCATCGGTTCTCCGCGCTAGCTATGTGACTCGCCCACTGCCACTTCAACGATGAAATCCTTCGAGCGATGGCGGTTGTTTTAGTTCTCCTGCGGAACTCATCATTTCTGATTCGATCGAGCAGGGAAACACCAAGCATCGCTCTCTCCATTGCTCGCGGTGACTTTGAGCCTTCTTATGAGACCCATAGTAAACGACCACATCTCACTTCCAAAGGTCATTACTGGTAATACACACTGGTCAAAGACTTTCGTCTTGAGACATTGAGGTATTTCGGGCGCGAATATATGCCGGGCTTCCCGGATGCTGCCCATCCGAGCTGGATTCGACGAGAGATTTCTTTCTCGAAGTTGGACTTACCTAACTGGACCGTCTGACTAGGTAAATATAGTGGTCAACAACTTCGAGTGTAATGTTCCTATCATTAAAGGGAGCGGGTGCCACATGGGCATTGGCCATGATTTTCGTCTATTCCATGTTCATCTAAAGACCCACTCTTTGAGAAGCATTGCTGAGATCTTCGAGCATTATGTTCAGGTCTTTCAAGGTCTCAGCCATAAGAACTACATCATCGTCAAACCGTAGGTGTGTTAGGTACTCGCCAGTTCGCCATTGATATTGATGCCGCATCCTTTCCAATCCAGAAGCTTAAAAATATCGTCTAACGCAGCTGTGAACAGTTTCGAAGAGACGACGTCTCCCTGTCTCACACCTCGCTGTAGTTGGATAGGATTAGAGCTCTGGTTCTGTAATCAGACCGACATGGTGGCGTTTTCGTATAAGTATCTACCTCAGCACATCGATGTACCTGTAGTCTATTTTGCACCTCTAGAGAGACTGCAGCACCGCAGGTCTCAAACGAATCAAAGGCTTTCTCATAGTCCACGAACGCCAAGCAAAGTGGCAAGTCGTAATATTCAGTCTTATTTGTATAACTTGCCGCAGCGTATGAATGTGGTCTATGATACTATAGCCTTTCCGGAACCCGGCTTGTTCGGGAGGTTGGAAGACGTCGAATCTGCGAGCGAGACGATTCGTAATGACTCTCGAAAATAACTTATAGATATGGCTCAAGCGAGATGGGTCTGTAGTTCTACAAGAGTCTTATCACCCTTCTTGAAAAATAGCATCACATTGCTTCTACCCCATGCCTTTGGCGTTTTGCCCTCGAGGAGGATGCCTGAATACTCTGACTTAAAATGACTGAATACTCAATGAAGTAAGACAATGACTAAAAATTGTAGATAGGCAAGTCATGGCCTCTAAAGTCTATGTCCTACTATAATAATATTATAAATGGGAAAGTTTGTATGTATGGATGTTTGTTACTCTTTCACGCAAAATCTACTTAACGGATTTGGTTGAAAGGACAATGGGCGCAAATGTATGGAGTCTGGTCCCACCCCTCAATAGTAACATGTGATATACCGTTGGATAGGCCTTTTTAAGCAGAACATTAGTTACCAATAAATATAACATGTTACTATTGAGGGGTGGGCCCAGACTACAAACATTTGACAACTTTCAGACGTCGTATCTCCGAAAGTACTGACATTTTACCATAGGTTTATTAGTAACTAATGTTCTGCTTACAAAGACTTATCCAACGGTATATCACATGTCACTATTGAGTGGTGGGCGCAAAACTTCCCATCATCCTACAGATAGTAGATAGCCTGGATTAGGACATTGGATACTTTTTATCCCGATATTCCCCGATATTTCCACGGGAACGGGAACCACGCGGGTGAAACCGCGGGCGGCTGCTACTTTATAATAAATGGCATTGCAACGTTGTCTAGCAATGTTGGCGCTTATGCTTAGGAATTGCACAACTACTTACAGTATTAAAAATAATTTCATCATAAACCCACTAAATGGTGTTATGGTGAACATTAATGGGAGTACTAAATAAATAAAATAATTTACAAAATACAAAATGAATGTATTAAACTAAAGCAACAAACTTATCCTTAAACAAAAGTTATTGTTTCTACCGAACACACCCCAACCAACACTTCTATTCCTATGAAATATAGTAATGTTTAAAAATACAAAAATATCATAAATAGTATGAAAGCCTGACAAACAAAATGGAGCAACTGGTTTAACTTGTTAAATTTACCCACATTTTCACCCACATTTATTCTTCACACAATATCATTAAGTATTTTATAAATAAACAACATTTGATTGAAAAGTTTGATACCGTTTTATAACCATTAATTAACAAGGACTTAATGCAATATTGAAACATATTTAGAAAATACATTTCTAATTAAATATTTGAAACTGGCTGTGCTAATGCCACCATCTCAATAAAATTTACAAGACTTGCTAAACTGAAACTCATTTAATTCAGATTACATTTTTATTATACGTTTGTAACTTCTTGAGTTTCATTATAGTCTATTACATTACAAATGAACAGCCAGTTTTAACAAAATTTATTTATCTATAAATGCTTATATTTAATAAGGTCCATTAAATTGAATAGTTAATTTAAAAAGCTTTTATTAGAAAGTTGAAAATATAATACAGCAAATCTTAATAGTGTGCCATTTTCATGTAATGATGAACAAGGAAGTAGCTATAAGTCTCTTTTGGAATATAAATTTAGATCAGACCTTAATTATTATAAGCACACATCATAATAAACACAATCAGTCTACTCATCTTTCTTGCTATCTCCACCGGACACTGTCAACTTTTTCTGGAGCTTGCTGTGTTCCTCTGACAGACGATCATACTCTTTGGTGAGGCTTTCAGCCTGAGACTTCACTGCTTCTTTGTCCTTCTTTTCCTTTAACAGCTCCTTTTCTAGCAGTGTAAGTTTGCTTCTCAAATCCTCAACCTCTTTTTTGGACTGATCATCGCCAGCACCTTGCTGAGCCAGGAGTGTTCTAGCTGTCGTTGTTGCACTCTGTGCTTGGCGGAAGTTAGCCTCACTCTGCGCTAGCAAAACGGCCAATTGCGAAATCATTTGCACCAACCGGCGGATGACGACGAGAAGGAACAGTGCAAAGCCAGAAATGTAGAAGTTCCTCTGAGCTCGGAACAACCGCATGTTACCTTGCATCTCAGCATCAAGATGTAGGTGGTCAGCCTTATCGCCACCCTCCGAGTATTTCTGCATTTCACGAATGGCATCCAAAAGGCACAAAACCAAAACGCCGACCAACACGAAGAAGTATATGTAAGCTTGATTTCCTATATACGCTAGAAACTTCGATTTGAAGAACTTTTGCCATTTTGAAGGACTTGCTATTGGCAAAGTAAGAAGTAGCACGGCGGCTATTTCGGCGTATAGAAACGTGGCGATGATGGTCCACTGTAGACTCATGGTTATGAATTTCAAACACAAACTAAACTAGAAATTCACCGGCTCCGGCAATTTTATAAACAGTGTCCTGACTGATGAATAGTTGTGAAACAAGGTAGGAGACGAAAATATCTCGGTGACTCACAAATAGGAAAAAATACAATGACGAAACGACGAGACGACACAATTCACTCTACTCTACGTTGGTTGTATGTAGTCTACAACGTTAATGTTGTCAAGAAAACGCCAAAAATGATTGTAATTTGTAAGTGACAACGATAAAATTAGTGGTTTTAGTGAAAATATGCTTAACAACGGAACATAGTTTCTTTCAGCTGATGCACCGATGACAGGACGTCAATGACGTGTGGGTCAAAGTAACAGCGTTCGTTTATACGCAGTAAAAAACTAGAAAAGTATAGTATGTATTGACTCAATGAAAAATATTTTAGAACAATGTCTTATTCATTTTGATGTTTCGTACGCGAAATATCGCGAAACTAATTTTGATGATTCGTACGCCAAATCGCGAAACTTTCAATATAAATTATCAATACCTATCTAATAAGATTGATCATAGAATGTGTAGACCGTAATTTCTTAAACAATAGCACTTCACTGTTAAGCTAGAAACACATTTCGCTGGCGCAGCGCAGCGTCGACCCGGGTGTGCACACTTTACTAGCGTGGCGCAGCGTTTCCTGACGAAATTTTTGATCAGTGTCAATCGAGTCGTTGCCGAGCTAACATCTGCATTATCTTTTCTTCTAATTTTCTGTTCTTACTTGAACATATTAAATCCAAAAAAATATATGTTGATGATTACGATGATAAGATGATGATGAATGATTACGAGATGCAATTTATATCTATACTAATACTATAAATACACTTTGTTTGTTTGTAATAGATAAACTCAAAAAATACTGAACCGATTTTATAAATATTTAGTGTAATTTATTTTCAAATCAGAATTATACATTCTTTTTGTTATAAAATTAAAAAGTATAGTGTACTAAAAACACTTTAATACTGTTTTAACAGTATAATTAACAACCCTACATGATAATGTATTGGTGACTCTTCTAAGCGAGTGAGCCGAGCGGAAACGCTGCGCTGCGCTGCGCTGCGCTAGGGAAATGTGTTTCTAGCCATACTAAATGTATGAAACCGATCGCGCTGCGCTGCGCTGCGCCAGCGAAATGTGTTTCTACCTTAAGAAAATCAAGGCTACGTTCCGTTTTGCGTCAACAGCGATAATATCACTGATATCGCGCTCACACATCGTTCCGATTTGTTGTGAGCGCGACAACGAAAGCAGTAATTACGTCACGGATGACGTCACTACCGCCGCCATTTTGCGATCACGGTGATATCGTTCCTCTGAGTACTGAATCCTACTCAGAGTATCGTTCTCAAGCATTTCTCAAGCGTTAGCACTGTGAGCGGGCTGTCATATTTGACGTTTTGTTGTCAAACGTCATTGTTTGTTGTGGTTTTGTTTGAGTAATCTCTGCGTTTTAGGTTTTATTTAGGTATTTTATTTGTTTATCCCGAAGCAGAAAGCCAGAAAAATGATAGTGCTTATTAAAGATGAGACGACGGGTAGAGACATTACTCTAAATTTAAGCACGGATCACTATCATCATCGCTTTCCAATAAAACGTTTACTAATTGACGAATATCCATATTAAACCGGTGATTATTTACTTACAAATTCAAATCAAAACAACGCTCGCTCGCGATGCTTGCAAATAGCCGTTCCGAATTGAAATCGCGTCAACAGTGCTGTCAGCGCGATAATCAAATCGGAACAGCTTTTAGCGCTCACAGCGCCAACAGTACTATTGACTCAAAACGGAACACGGCCCAAGTTGTCAAGTAAATGCCAAATTTTTGTAATGTCAATGTCAAAGTCAAACGAAAGTAACGAAACGAATCTGACGTCATTTTTGCCCAAAAACGAAAAGAAATATTTTAAAATTTCAACAAGAAAATAATTGTCTATATATTAATTATTTCTACAATGGCAGACCCAAAATACGAAAACCTGCCCGGAATAGTTAGTACAACCATTTAAAATATCAATCTATCTGCTTTATGTTATTGATTGGTCTTTTTGGCTGGTATTGAGGTTGTGTGTGATATTTTACAGGCTTACGATCAACCCGATGTTTACGAAACTGGCGATTTGCCTGAGGCCGATCAACCTGATCCTTATGAAGAAGAAGAAAATGAATGTATCGAAAACTTGCACATCTCAGTAAAAGATTCTTTTAATAAGTTCAAAGGCAAATTTTTAACTGGAACAGTTGATTTTTCTGACAGACTTAGTCGAAAAACAAGAATTGGATACAGGTATGAACAGATATTATCCCCGGCCAACCTTAAACAGTGTCTATAATTACGTAACATTATGAATAAATCTTACTATCTACTACTTGATTAAATGAAGTTTTAAATTATGACCAAAAGAGCAGGCGAGTGGGAGTTGGCAGCAGAGGGTGAGCCAGAGACATCCATAGAGCGCTACAACCGGCTCCGATGTGAGTTTTCTGAACTTCTTGAGCAAGTAACAGAAGAGAAGAATAAAGCTTCAGAGAGTGAAAGAGTAAATATTACTTCTTTTTATATTACAGTAATTTTAAATTAAATATACTGAAGTCTGAAGAGACTGCATACTTGGGACAACATACAATAACCTTACCAGTTAGCAAAACATAAAAGCAGCCTGACAGTGGAAAGGCATGCCTCCATGCCTGCATTAAAAACAAAACAACTGCTTATGGCCCAAAGATCGATTGCATGTCAGCAAACAAATATGAAAAAAAAATATACATATATATATCATCATCATTTCAGCTGTACGACGCCCACTGCTGGGCATAGGCCTCCCCCAAGGATCTCCACAACGATAATATATAATACTTAACTTAAAATTAAAATGAAGGATATATATAGTAAAAAATGCTATAAAATTAATGCACCATTTTTGTACCAAGGAAAATATGTTTAACTCGCTTTCCGCCCGCGGCTTCACCCGCGTGGTATACACGGCGTTATCCCGTGGGAATGTGATATTTTTCTGGGATAAAAAGTAGCCTTTGTCACTCTGCTAGTAGTGTAGATCCTTTTTCACAGACAAACAAACCCACAAACACACTTTCTTTATTATATAATATTAGTAAGCATGTCTTTGCTGTTTTCCAGGATGAATTTACCAAGTTGGCAACCCAAATTAACACTACAAAAAAACTACTAGAAGAATTAAAACTGGAAGAGGGAGAATTAATAGACCCTAAAGCAGAGAAGTTAAAGTAAGTAATATGTGGTAATATTTTAAATGAATAACAAGGAAAATAATAATTAATATTTGTTACCGTTTTTTGGTGAAAGACTGACCATATGGGCCCTATAATAATTAGTTTACAACATGTAAATGACAATGAATGACGTGAGTTTTTTGTATGTTACAAAAACATCTATATTTCATTTTTAATGATAACATGTGACTTTACTCAAAATATTCTTAATTGATTGAGGACTCCAATCTTAGTGTATTAAGGTTCATAATATAGTTTTTTAGCACTATTTGTGATCAATTTGTGCGAAGGAGACTTGATCCTTTGCTCTAATAGTTCTTTTACACTATTATATTACACTAAAGCAATCTTTTACAGGGAATACCTCTCTGTGGGTGGAAAGAAAAAGGGTGAAGTGGTGACAGCTCACCTCAAACTCAAACCGGAAGTTAATCTCGCTCAGACAACGAGGATAGCTCAACTGGAGCACAGGTGAGTGAAATGGACCTTATGCAATGGTAATAGAAGATATGGGCTATATCATATTCGGCGTCTGGCCAGTATTTATTGCAAAAAATCTTAGATAATTTTTTTCTTTGTTCAATTTAATAAATTAGCATATAGGGGTCAATCAACTATTTCTTGTACCTAATCATGTCCTTGCATACAAAACATTTAAATCTCCAAAACCATCAGTTTGCTATAAAATTTATTACTTACTTATCCAGCCAGATCCCTATTTAAACAGATCCCTAGAATATGTTACTTTATTCCATCAATTAAGTTTTACTAAAACAATAAAAATTATATCGTTTTATTAGTCGCCTCGGGGACTTCATCACAGTTCCATACAAATTGTAAGTTACCAATAAAACGATATAATATCTATCGTTTTAGTAAAATTTAATTGACAGAATAAAAAGTAACATATTCTTGGGATCTGTATAATCATAAATTGAACCATATTGTTTAATTGTGCTTTATTAATTGATTATAGATTGCACAAGTTAGAACAATTGGCTGGTGTAAGAGACGAAGAGGCATTCCATAGATTGCAGGCTGTTACTGGAGAGGTGAGTAACAGTTGTGGCAAAACATTCTTATTAGATTTGAGTCACCAGATTTTTATATTTGATTAGGTCAGTCAGATGTATTGGGTATTTATATTCACGACTACAATCAATAAATCATTATTGTGTCTATGGTATTTCGAATATTTCCAGCTCAGAAATCAACTACTCAAAACGCGAGTTCTGAACAAAATAACGATAACGACAAAACTCCTTAATTGATTTACTGCCGCACTCAGAGACGCCACTTAAAAATTGGCATTTAATTATCGTTCTTACTTTATTCAATACTGGACATATAAAAGAGACAGAAACAGATTTAATTGTCAATTAAAGTTAATGCGTCTCTGAGTGCGGCAGTTAGTGAAATAACAACTTTGCAACTTTATCAAGATTAGATTTATTTATGATTAGATTGATTAGATTAGATTATCTAAGATTCAGACCAACCACACCGGCACACATCGGCTCGGCCCGGACGGTATTTTAAAATGCGGTAATGAAAATTGAAATGTATATACAGGAAATACAGTTCATAATTATTATTAGCTGCACAGCTAATCGCTGTTTGCATTCCGCAACGGCCGTTCGGCTTCGTACGGCCCGTTTAGTCGGATAATGCCCAATTCTCATAGGTATATTCCCTGTTCGCGGATTGGCTAATTCTCAAAAGGACATATTCGCAAAATGGCGAATTCCTCAAAAGAATTCGCGAAAAATCCTCAAAGAAATGTCGTGTGTTGCAACTTTTAAAAACACACGACACGACCGAAACATTTGATTGGGCTTAGATAGTAACTGATATGTAATTTTCAGGTTATTTATGTTTATATCCAAAGATACAAATATAAACGAAATGCAAACAATAACTTTTGATAACACTATCCGACTAAACGGTAAGGCCCCCGCTGCAGCCGGGGCTCCGTGCCACAGAATAAAGGACTAAAGGTCATAGCCCACTTATACCGCACCGCTCCAACACCGCTCCTACCCAACACCGCCCTAGACGAAGGCGACAGCTAGCAGGCACCCAGCAGTCCACGCGGCGACAGCTAGCAGATTCCCAGCTGTCCACGCGTCGACTGCTATTCCCTCTACAGGTGCGCGACGGCGACGGCTAGCAGTCAGCGCGCGGACCGCGCGGCGTCAGCGAGGCGTCAACTACTGAGCAGTCTGACGGCGGTAAGCTCGCGGACCGCGCGCTGTCCGCTATTTTATATTGTTACTGTAAAATGCATCTACAGTGAACGATATTAAGTCCATATTTGGCTGTTCATACTTTGGTTGGGTGGGAGCGGTGCGGTCTAAATGGGCTATGAACTTTAGCCCACTTATACCGCACCGATCCCACCCAACCCAACTAATGTATGAGCAGTCAAATATGGACTTAATGTGGTGCTCTGTAGATGCACTATAGCTTGCGGCAGACTCGCTTACCGCGCGCTGTCTGCTATTGTATATTGTTATTACTGTAAAGGGCATCTCTACAGTGAACGATTGGGCCATAATTGGCTACTCATACTTTGGTTAGGTGGGAGCGGTGCGGTATAAGTGGGCTATGACCTTAATACCGTGCCGGGCCGATCCGAGTCGAGCCGGTTAATCTGAATCATAGCTAATGCTCTCGTGCGAGTGTTCAGGCGACGCTATGCGGGGCGGCGTCGTCGCTGGCAGCACAGGCGGCGCTGCTACGCGCGGGGGAGCTGGCGGCCGCGGAGGCGCGCGTGGCGGCGCTGCTAGCCGGCGTCGACGCCATCAAGGCCGCCGCGCGCCCCGCCGACCCCGACCTGGACGCCAAGGTTAGAGTACGACACTACACTTAACTAGCGGTCGACTCGCTGAAACTCAAGTCTCAACTAGATGGCGCCACTCAAGTAATTTTTAATTATTTGCATTTTAATACTTTAAAAAGCATTTTGCGCACATTAATTATTTTAAATAAATATTGTACTAATTAAAACACATTCAAAAAAAATTTTACAAATATCATCCATAAAAAGATAAAAAGCTATATTGTGTTCCTATCCTAAATAAAGAAAATAATGGCCGTTTTTACCAAATCTCAAGTCTTTGCTGAACTACTACCCGAACAAGTTAACTCGGCACCTGAGTGTAAGCACGTCGCTTCACACTGCGCATCATGTCACACAATGTTTCGATTGGTCCGAGACGCCAAAGTTTTAGAGCCTGCGCGCACTTGTGAATTTAAGTCGACCGATAGTTTAGTTGGTATGGTAAGAGAATCGTGATTAAACTGTCGGCCGATAGTTAGACCATAGTTTAGTTGAATGCAGTGCGCGCGCTCGCATAGTCCTTCATGCACATTACCGACCGGTCGATAGTTGTGCTGTGCGATAGTTTGATCGAACAACTATCGGCCGATAGCTTGATCGGTCTATTTTTAATCGTCAGTGTAAGCGCACTACCATTTAACTCTATAGGTACTGAATCCGAGAACGATCAAACTATCGCCCGATTAATAATCACATGTGCGCGCTGGCTCTTTATCATGCTGTGCAAGCCGGGAAGTAAAGTTTTACGTCCTCAATGACTATTTTAGTTTTAAGATGTGTCAACGCCATGGCAAGTTCTGTTTATAATGTTCTGTATTGATTTACAGGTCAACGAACTGTACAAACTATTGAAACAGATTGACGGCATTTCACATTCGGAGATCCTGGAGCGAATGGAAGCGCTTGAGGCGCTACATAACCAAGGTAATTTTTCTTAAAATCTTCAAGAAATTATTACTTATTATCTTTTCTCCCAATTCAACTTGTAAGTCCCACCTTATTGTCTTCTATCAAGTTTTTAGTAGTAGTAGTATTTGTTATGTTGCTAATTAAAACTACTAATAAGGTTAGTTTGTGAATATGGATGTATGGATGTTTGTAACTCTTTCACCCAAAAACTACTGAACGGATCTGGATTAAATTTGCAACAGAGATAGATTATAGGCTGGAATAACACATAGGGTACCTTGCCGCTTGTGCACTTCACTGAATTTTACCGTCCCGGAAAAAAACGGATGACTGTATTTCGACACCCTGCTGCGTTGTTGCCATCCTTAAAATAATATTTCTTCTGAAAGCTCATGTTAGTGCCACAATTTTAATAATCTGTTTCCCTTCCAGCTAGTAACTTCGGTAAATCGCTGACTGAACTAGAGACTCTCCAGAGCACGATCGCCAGCGGAGTACAAAACAACAAAGAGCTGCTTCAAGGAGTCCAAGAGGTGTTTGCACACAATGTGGACAGCCTGCAGCGGGAGATCAAGAAACTGGACGAGAGAATCGGCAAGATCGCCTCGGCCACTGCGTGATGCCCATAGCCTAGCTTGAATTCTGCTGCTGAATGTCTGCTGATTTGTAAATCAATGTGTTGCTGAGTAAAATAGTTGAAGCTTGATTTAACTGTCCGACTAACTTTTGGTGATAGCCCTGCTATTATTATATATGCGAAAGTTTGTGAGTATGGATGTTTGTTACTCTTTCACGCAAAAACTACTGAACGGATCTGGATGAAATTTGCAAGAGATAGATTAAAATACAGATAGGATACTTTTTTATTCCAATCTTCCCACGGGAACGGGAACCACGAGGGTGAAACTGAGGGCGGCCGCTAGTTTAACAATAATATTTGGAAATTGTCATACTTACTCATTTTTTTGTACTTTTCTGTCTCCAGTAGGTGTCTAAGAATTTCCCATGATTGTAGATGTAGCATTCCATTTATTTACTAACTCGCAAATCAAGCTTCAACAGTTCAACAAAACTGATTACAAGATTGGCATACATAGAGAGAAACTATTCTGTAATACAATTTATTGTTGATGCTCTGATTTCTTTGGGGCACTAAAGGATCACAATAGCGTCACAATTTATCTTAGCACTTTCAGCCACTTTCTAGTACTTGTTGTTAAGCAGATTTCAATGTAGAATCTGCCCGAGGACCATCTCATTTATATAGGTACTTAATTAATTTTGTGTTGTGATTTAAGTTTCAATATTCAAGTGGAATGTTTCCTTTGGTGCATTTTGTTACTATTCTTTCATACCAACCAAGTAAGAGAAAATCAATTGTTAACATTTATAATAATTACCATTTTATGATAAAGCTGTTACTTTATAAATAACTTTTTAAATTAATTTAAGACTGCTTACATACTGAATTATTTATTAGATTAAAGCTATATTATATTGAGCTGAAATTGATTGTTTTTTTTAGTCCCAAACCAGTTATTTTATTTGTTTATTACAATACAACCACTGGTCAGTATGCAGCAAAGAGTGCGCAACTGCACATACTATAAAATCAAATGGTTTTCTGGCGCTTCGCTTGCCCCTGGCGCGCTCGCCTAACCTAACCAAATATTACATTCACTTGTGGTTACTAAAAGTCCTTGCTCACCTTTTCGGTCACTCGAACCCAACCACTAGGAAAGAGCAAGATTTGACTAAAGGCATCTTGTGTATTAATATGAATTCAATAAAGAAACTGAATTTAGAAGTAACTTCTTTGTATGGATAATGATTGGATCAAATTCCCAATTAATTTACTTATTGGAAAGCACATTTTTAAATTATTTAATTTTTACTAAATATGGCATACAAATCAAACAAAATGTACATTACAACAGTAATGTTTATTTTTTAAAATTACACCTTAGAACCTAAGCTTACGGAAGAACCACTTGTTCTTTCCACTCTTGTATCTCTCCTCAAAGCGTACACGTGTGTTGAAACGTAGCTTCTTCCGCTTGGCAGGGTCTTTGAGGTCCTTTGCACTGAATTTCTCAAAGCTGAAGTCAACTGAGAAACGGGTAGGCATCAGATGGTTGTAGTTGACTAGCTGAAACAAACAATTGGTAATTTAATAATAAAACAAAGCAATAACCAAAGAATGATAATTTTTAGAACCCTAGTATGTAAATAAGAACCTACTAATAATAGAAATAGATTTGTTCTATGTACTGAGAAAAAATATACCATAATTTTATCATTGCCATTGATAGCAATAATAAAGAGGTGTTTACATTGATTAAGAAGTTATAACAAGATATTACAGCTAATAGTCGAAATTATAGTGATAATCAATCTGGTACCGATAGTTTTGAGGAATTAAGTTATAAAAACAACTGCTATTTTAACTGAGATACCTCAAAACACATAATTAAAATGCCACAAACTTACCTTTACGAAAGGCTTTATCTTGGAGCGCTTGTGAATTTTGTTTTTGCCCATCCGCTTGTGGACTTTGCGGGGATACCTGTCGATGCCGGCGACGAAAGCATGACCGTACGGTTTGTCCGACGTGCCTTCGTCGTAGTTTTTGACTACGATAGCCTTGCGGCCCGCGTACCGGCCACTGAGGACCAGCACCACCTTCCCCGGTTTCATAATCTTACCCATCTTGGATGGATCTGGGAAAAACAAACCTAACCTTATCACACCATTCTTAACTTTATCTCGTAAGTTTCACAATAAACTATTTTCAAAACCACAGTGCCAGCTTCTAGGTTTTACTTTTGGTTTAATTGTGAAACCACTGAGGCACCCTCCAAAAAACAACCACTAAAAACTATGGGAACATCACAAATAAAACATTCGATTTGAATCGTAATTTTCTGAGTAACGTTAAAAATCTTTACATGTATTAAAACTACAGCTCACAAATTTCACAGCGGGTAAAGCTTTTCTGAGATTAATTGTACTATCATACAGATTTTTATGGATATTTATCTAATATTCGCGAAACTCACATTCTCTTTACCCGTCGTCAATAAAAAGAACTTAGAGTTGCCATAGAAAAAAATACGTCACTTTGGCAGATGTCAAGTTGATATTTTGCTTTTTTAATACGATATAAGGTGGACCCTAGACACTCAGTAAATACTGTGATCCATCATTATTATCATTCCAATAACGGATTGCAAAAACAAGCCTACACAGTCATGTGCTACACATTCAGTATTTACCACGTCAGTATTGCCACAGATTTCTAAATAGTTACTATGTAACAGATAGCTCATTCCGCTAAGTCATTTAAATAAATAGCAACTCTAAATATAACGCAATAAAGTAGAATTCAGCTTGTATGGTGCAGGCAAATTACGAACGGCCACTCGTTGTCGTTGCATCTCTTTTTATCGCATAATTCTAGCTCTTTTGCGGACCTAATTTCTATGGATTTACAGCGCCGCGCCGGCGCGGCGGCGTTGCCCACCGCGTTTTCGAGCCGACACGGAGAGTGAAAGAGGCCGTATTGCACAGTTTTTCGATCACACGCGTAAAATGGATGCGGCAGAAACAAAAGCTTGTGTGGCTATTATCTTAGCGATTCGATTAAAAAAGCGCGTAAAAAGGAAGCAATGGACATGTTGGATAAAAAATAGAGCAGAATACACGCATTTGAATTTATTGTCTGAAATTCAACTACGTGATTCAAGTATGTTGAGTACTAAGCGAGCGCCAACGTTATTCAATTTCACCATCTCGCTCGATTAGTAGGTACCTACTCATTTTCAATTCAAAAATAGACCCCCTGGGAGTCTACCGGCTATGAAATATGGATATGATGGGTATGGGCTTCACCTGTCATTTGAATTCCTTATCCTGATAGATTTTTGCTGCTTTGATCTGTTGAACGTTGCTAGCTAGTTATCGTTATACGCCGACGTCACAAAAGAAGGAACTGATACTTAGCGGCTATTGTCTTTAAAAAATTGACTTATAGTTCCCAAAACCGTATGAAGTTCATACCCATAAAGTTTACCCATACCCGTAACTTTATGGATAAAGAAAATAGCCGCTATCAGTTCCTTGTTTTGTGACGTCCGTCGGTTATAACGATAACTAGCTAGCAACGTTCAACAGAACAAAGCAGCAAAAATCTATTAGAATAAGGAATTCAAATGACAGTTGAAGCCCATACCCATATCCAGATTTCTTAACCGGTAGCCCCCCAGGGGGGCTACCGCGTAACTTTATGGGTACGAACTTCATACGTTTTTGGGAACTTTAGGTGAATTTTATAAAGAAAATAGCCGCTTTCAGTTTCTTGTTTTGTGACGTCGGGTATAACGATAACTAGCTAGCAACGTTCAACAGAACAAAGCAGCAAAAATCTATCAAAATAAGGAATTTAAATGACAGTTGAAGCCCATACCCATATCCGTTTTTTTAAGCCCCCAGTACAGGTTGGCCGACCATGGTCGGCGACCATGACCAATACATCGTACCGTACATTGACACTTTTGAACGAACAAGTTTAAAAAGGTTCTTTCAAAAGTGTCAATGTACGATGTATTGGTCATGGTCGCCGACCATGGTCGGCCAACCTGTACTGGGGGTTTAGCCGGTAGCCCCCCGGTCCCTGTGACGCACCCTTGCCACACCCCCTTGGCATATCTATAAGTATAATACTAAATGATCTGAGGCACTGGCCGACCACAGTATTTAAATGGTATAGTCTAGTGTATTGACGGATGTCAGTATTTATCAGAAATCCGCAAGAAATACTGACATTCGTCAATACACTAGACAAGACGATCAGTATCTTCGAGCAACGCGGGTCTTCCGTCTTTCCGGGACGGAAGACCCGTGTTGCTCGAAGATCAGTATATTATCACAAAATAAAATAAATACTGATGGGTCATAATAACTCATACATTACATAGTATTTACTGAGTGTCTAGGGTTCGCCTATGGGCCCTGTTTATCGAAACTTACAAGTCTACAATAAAAGTATATTAGAAAGTTCTATTTAGTCAAGTTTTTCGATATCTTGTATAGTTTTCGAGATGTCCGCTCTTGAAAGGAAAAAATATTATTGCTTCACATTTCACCTCTTGCCCGGATAACTTTCCAACGATGCACCGAAAAACTCAATGCTAGCCATAGAGTTCTTGACTTATTACTACTAGCGCTACCCCCGCAACTTCACGAGCTTCACCCCCGTCACAGCGGTGACACTTCGTGTCCGTGAGTTCAAGCGCCGCCGCCGGTGACATTTAAGGTTCGCGCACATTATGTCGGGGCGCAACGGGCCGGGCCGCAGCGCAAAAACCTGTCCAAATCGCTCGTATGTATCTTATATGAACTATCGCACGCACACTATGCCGGGGCGCAGCGGGCCGCATAATCCGCCGCGGATTTTGTAGCGTGCGTGCGATGCGATGCGGCCCTCCCCGCCCCGACACAGTGTGCTATAGCAAGCGGATTTTTCTCGGACTACTCGGTCAGATAACATGACACCTACTGAGTGAGTACAACCAAATTCAAACATCCAATTTCTTCTACTACTTTCGGTTATACCCGTCCCTCTCAGTCTCCGGGCATGACAGAATCGAGTGAAAGAGACGGGTATAATTTGTAGGTGTCATGTTATCTGACCGAGTAGTACGAGAAAAATCCGCTTGCTATAGCACACTGTGTCGGGGCGGGGCGGGCCGCATCGCATCGCACGCACGCAACAAAATCCGCGGCGGATTATGCGGCCCGCTGCCCCCCGGCATAGTGTGCGATAGTTCATATAAAATACATACGAGCGATTTGGACGGATTTTTACGCTGCGGCCCGGCCCGCTGCGCCCCGACATAATGTGCGTGTACCTTTAGCCGACGCTAGGGTTGATACCGAAATGGAATATAGACTTATGCCGCTTATTATGCCAAAGAAGATTACACGTAGGATGTTTTTTAATTTGAACTTGTGTAAGAACATTTAGGTAATGAAAGACACGTTAAATTTTTAATCAACTTTTATTTATTAAATATCTTACTTACAAATGGGAAATAATAAAATTTCCGATAAAATAAAATATGAACGACATTGAATAAAATACTCAAATAACCGAGCAGCGTTATAATTTGTTTGCGAAAAAAATAACTAAACTAGCGAGAATTTACGAATGACTAATTTCGAGTCAAAATACTTTATTAGAATATGTTCAGGAATACGTAGGTATATCTCGGTAAACAAGTATCATTTTGGTAAAACCGAAAGTTTTGTCTGTGCAGTTATGGATAAGGTTGTGATGACGATTAATATAATAAGGGATGACACAGTGGATATTTGCCGAGCGTGCCATCGTCCGGGTGAATCCCTTAGACATATAATCTCCGATTGTTCTCGTCTCGCAAACGGCGAGTATTTGCTTAGACATAACCAAGGATAATACACCAATTATGATCTATGTCCGGCCGGTATCATTCGTCAAGGGTCTCATAAGATGTGCCACTCTCGACGAATGGAACGCGAGATATACACTTGGCTCCACAGCCAAAACAACAAAATTATTTTTTCCCGACGCGGTGGCGGCGTACAAAACTGCGCGAAAAATACGACACAACAAACTGACCACACAAGTCCTTACGGGGCATGGGGGGTTCTCTTACTACCTGCACAGATTCAAGTGTAAGGATAGCCCCGCATGCGCTTGTGACCCTGACACAGATGAAACGGTGATCCACTTGTTGACTGACTGTCCTATCCACCACAGGGAAAGGTATAACATTGAGGCAAAATTAGGAATAGATATTAGGGCGGAAAAACTTAGCAAAATAATTGAAACTGACGCCAGGGATGAATTCCTGGCTTATTGTATTAAAATCGTAGAAATTGTTAATAAAAGAAATGCTAGTTAATAAGATAGATAGTAAAGAGTAGCAATAAGAAATAGTTTTGTATGCTGCGTATACAAGACGACTGTTCTAGACTAAGAAAGATGTAAATAAATTTATACAATAAGATATGTAAATGTGGTAACAATAGAAATATGTAGAAGTAGCCTAAGAAAACATTGTAATCGAATAAATAATAGAAATAAGTAATAATAATATAAGTTCCTCACATTGTAAATAAAATGATTAAAACCGATGCACAGTCATTGCCCCTTAGTACTGTAATAAACAGCAAGAAATAAATAAACAAGATACAAATAAAGCTTACAATAGGCGGGCAGTACCCAGCCCGTTAAAGAATAAAAGACGATGAATGAAAAAGTAGTATGCAGAATGAAAGTGCGAGAAGCAAACACGCGAGAACTGGTATGGAAGAGTAAACAGCTAAAATAGACTCCGATTATGTTGGAGGTACTAGGAAAAAAAAAAAAAAAAAAAAAAATACACCAACAACTTGCTCCGAAACATAATCTTGTGGCATCCGAGGTGCCGTACTACAAGTATGCACCAGAACGGGTTCCTGAAAATAGCCATGCCACATTGTATTGGGATCGATCTATCATTAGAGCTGGTACACACTGGGCGCTTGGCCATTGGCGTTGCGTTTGGCGAGCGTTGATAGCGTACACACTCAGCGCTTTGCATGGCGTTCGACGAGCGTTACTAGGGCGAGTATACTTCTGGATCAGTGCGGATATGGGTTCCGAAGTAAATTGATTTGAGTGTGGCTCCTCTACAATCGCTTCAAAAGACGACGACGACAGAGAAAAAAGAACCTTGGGTGCATATAATACTAAAAGATAAAATAGACGCATGGAATGTATTTTACACTAGCCTTCCGCCCGCGGCTTCGCCCGCGTGTACTACACGACGTTATCCCGCGGGAAGGTAATATTTTTCAGGAATAAAAAGTAGCCTATGTCCTTTCTCAGGCTCTAGACTATCTCTGTACCAAAATTCATTCAAATCGGTTTCGTAGTTTAGGCGTGATTGTGTAACACACAGACAGACAAAGACGCATTTATAATATACTAGCTTTCCGCCCGCGGCTTCGCCCGCGTGGACTACACGACGTTATCCCGCGGGAATGTGACATTTTTTCGGGATAAAAAGTAGCCTATGTTCCTCTCCAGGCTACAAAGTATCTGTGTTCCAAATTTCAGCCAAATCCATTCAGCCGTTTTGGCGTGATTGAGTAACAAACATCCAAACATCCAAACATCCAAACATCCAAACATCTAAACTTTCACATTTATAATATTAGTAGGATAAGTAAAGTAATAAGTAATAAAGTAATAAGTAATAAGTAAGGAAGTAAGGATTGTATCATAACATCGACCTAAGTTTATTAATTGTTTTAGAATTTCTATAAAATCATTTGATGAATTTCTGTATATTTTATAAACTGACATAACGGGCGATTCATAAAAATGTAGAGAGTCAATTTCCCTAAAATTTTCCTCAACGTGTGTCCACTCTACAGGAAAGCGCGCGATCACATGTACAGCCCCATGGCGGCCCATGTATCTGAGAGCGCTCGGCTAAAGCCCCCAGTACACGATGGCCGATCATGGTCGGCGACCATGACTAGTGATGTACCGTGCCCGGGCACGTTCCCAAGGACTGGAAATTTTGCCGGCAGCGTTGCCGGCAATGTTCCCAAAGTGGGAATTAACTGGGAATTTTGGTTATATTCTTTAAATTTTTAAGATGTTTTAATTGAATTCGAATTATTTTATGATGAACTAAGTACTAGAAACGTCAGCTGACATTTAAATGTCATAATAACGAAAATTCCCAGTACGTTGGCAATATTCCCGGCAATATGCCCAGTTCATTCCCAGCAATATTCCCAAGGACCATTTTAAGATGTATATAAAAATTATTTTACCATGCAACACAATTTAAATTTAGATTAAAATTGTTTGATTATATTGAATTACGTAATAAATAGCCATCAACATCAAAAGTAATAACATATAGGATATGAAAAACAGTTTTAAACAAGATGGTTAATTTTTTATCCTTAATCAATAAACAAAAAAATCAAAACAAAATAATCTTGCCATGATTATCATCATCCTCATGTCAGCCAAACGACGCCCACTGCTGGGCATAGGCTTTCCCCAAGGATCTCCACAACGATCGGTCCTGTGCTGCCCGCATCCAGCTGGTTCCCTCGACCTTGACTTGATCGTCGGTCCACCTTTTAGAGGGCCTGCCCACGGAACGTCGTCCGGCACGCGGTCGCCATTCGAGAACCTTTCCGCCCCGACGGCTATCGGTTCTCCGCACTATGTTTCCTGCCCACTGCCACTTCAATTCAACGATGCAATCCTTCGAACGATGTCGGTTGTTTTAGTTCTCCTGCTGATCTCATCATTTCTAATTCGATCGAGCAAGGAAATACCATGCAGCTCTCTCCATTGCCCGCTGGGTGACTTTGAGCCTTCTTATGAGACCCATAGTAAAGGACCATGTCTCGCTTCCATGTGTCATAACTGGCAACACATACTAGTCAAAAACTTTCGTCTTGAGACATTGAGGTATTTCGGACGTAAATATATATGCCGGAGCTTCCCGAAGACTGCCCATCTGAGGTGGATTCGGCGAGAGATCTCTTTCTCGATGTTGTACTTACCGAACTGGACCGTCTGTCCTAGGTAAACATAGTGGTCAACAATTTCGAGTGTAATATTCCCAACATTAACTGGAGCGAGTGCAACATGGGCATTGCGCATTGGACATGATTTTCGTCTTAACCATGTTCATCTTAAGACCCACTCTTTGAGAAGCATTACTGAGATCTTCGAGCATTGTGTTCAGGGGGGCTACAGCGTAACTTTATGGGTATGAACTTCATACGTTTTTCCGAACTTTAAGTCAATTTTATAAAGAAAATAGCCGCTATCAGTTCCTTGTTTTGTGACGTCGAGTATAACGATAACTAGCTAGCAACGTTCAACAGAACAAAGCAGCAAAAATCTATCAAGATAAGGAATTAAAATGACAGTTGAAGCCCATACCCATATCCATATTTCTTAGCCGGTAGCCCCCTAGGTCTTCCAAGGTCTCAGCCATAAGAACTTCATCATTGGCAAACCGTAGGTGTGTTAGGTACTCGCCATTGATGTTGATGCCGCATCCTTTCCAGTCCAAAAGCTTAAAAATATCCTTCAACGCATCTGTGAACAGTTTCGGAGAGCTGACGTCTCCCTGTCTTACACTTCGCTGTAGTTGGATAGGAGGATTAGAGCTCTGGTTCTGTAATTGGACTGACATGGTGGCGTTTTGGTATGAGTACCTCAGCACCTCAATGTACCTGTAGTCTATTTGGCATCTCTGGAGAGACTGCAGCACCGCCCAGGTCTCAATCGAATCAAAAGGCTTTCTCATAGTCCAGGAACGCCAAGCAAAGTGGCATGTTGTACTCCTCGGTCTTCTGTATAACTTGTCACAGCATATGAATTTGGTCTATGGTACTATAGCCTTTTTGGAACCTGGCTTGTTCTGGAGGTTGGAAGTCATTAAACCTGCGAGCGATAAGATTCGTAATGACTCTCGAAAACAACTTATAGATATGGCTCAGAAGCGAGATGGGTCTGTAGTTCTTCAAGAGAGTCTTATCACCCTTGAAAATCAGCATCACATCGCTTATGCCTTGCCTTTGGCGTTTTGCCCTTGAGGATGACTGAATTGAAAAGCTTCTGGAGGACCTTAAGTATTGGCTTTCCGCCCGCTCTCAAAAGCTCTGTTGTGATTCCGGCATCGCCCGCCGGCGCCGCCTTGTTGTTTAGTAAAAGTAAGCAGTAAGCTGCTTGAGAGCCATTTTAATCTCGTACAGGCTGACGTCCGAGATGTCTTCTGTATAGTGTCGGGTAAGTTTGGCTCTAGGGTCTGTAGACTTACTTTCAACAGTTGTGTGCGTGGAATTTAGTTGTCCATCGAAACTCTCAATCTCCCTCAAGATTTCAGATGTTGACGAAATGATAATACCTTCCTCAGTTTTCAGCCGTCAATTGACTTGGCCCGATAGACAAATCTCACTTAGGAGCCTTTGTTCCGCTCAATGGCTTCTTTAATACGCTCGGTATTAAATTGGCGAAGGTCGCTAGTCAAAGACTTATGCCCCCAGTACACGATGGCCGATCATGGTCGGCGACCATGACCAATACATCGTACATTGACACTTTTGAAAGAACCTTTTTAAATTTGTTCGTTCAAAAGTGTCAATGTACGATGTATTGGTCATGGTCGCCGACCATGATGGGCCATCGTGTACAGGGGCGGTTTGATATCTGTCTATTAAGCAGCCGATAGCGATGGGCATCTGCTGAGTTCTGTAGTTTCATTTCTTGTCTCTGATTTATGAGTAGGAGAGTTTGGCTGAAGAGTTTCTTCAATTTGGGACGGCGGGTTTATAGTACTTAGACCCTACCGTGCGGACAGTATCCACCACCATGTTGTATAGATCGTCCACATCTATGCTATTCTCAAGGGCTTTGAAGCGGTTTTGAAGTTCGAGCTGAAAGCACTTGGGGTTTTGAATTTGAGCTGGTATTGTTTCGTGGTTCGTGGATTTTATCAGTCGCAATCTTTCAAGCTTGATGTTGATATTCAATATACCTCTGACCATGCGGTGGTCGCTTCCTGTCTAATAAATGATTATCAACAAATTATAAAATTGTAAGACACATAAGAAAATCAATATTTTTAGTAGTCTTCAGTCTGCATATAGGTAAATTATTGTAATGAAATCAAATAAAATCACATGTGATTCATTTTCCTTGGCCCTAATATAATAAATACTTTAAATTAAGAGGATCAGTATCATTATTAATTCCAAAACTTACAAAAGAGGACTTTCAAAGATTTCTGTGACAGACCTAAATTTAAATTTGGGATCGTGATTGACCTTTTGAATTTGGGATCGCTGCACGACAAGGCAGCGACTTAGTAATTTGCATTATCATCTGTATAAAACGACAAAAACTCTACTGGGAATTTTGGGCAATATTCCCAATGTGCCCGGAAATTTCCCGGGCACATTGGGAGTGGAAAGTTCCCGGCAGTGGCAATATTCCCAGGCGTACATCACTAACCATGACCAATACATCGTACATTGACACTTTTGAAAGAACCTTTTTAAGCTTGTTCGTTCAAAAGTGTCAATGTACGATGTATTGGTCATGGTCGCTGACCATGATCGGCCATCGTGTACTGGGGGCTTAACGCCAAAACTGACAGCTCGCATCTGACGCGCGTCAGTCAAAAAGCGCGCGGTTCAGTGTGTACGAAACATCAAAAATGTATGAGATGACAGGTTCTCAGAGCGCGCGTTACCAAAGCGCGCGCTCGGAAGCGCCCAGTGTGTACCAGCTCTTAAGCCACCAGTACAGGTTGGCCGATCATGGTCGGCGACCATGACCAATTCATCGTACATTGACAGTTTTGAAAGAACCTTGTTTAACTTGTTCGTTCAAAAGTGTTAATGTACGATGTATTGGTCATGGTCGCCGACCATGATCGGCCATCGTGTACTGGGGGCATCACAGACAGGACTATTGTAGCTAATAAGCCCGATATTGTATTGATAGATCGACACGAACGCCGCGCAATAATTGTCAATCTTTGACGCCAGATTGTTCTCAATTTATATAAAAAACGGAAAATATGGCGCGGTGAATCAATTCTATGTTTCATTGTCATTTAATTTAACATTAAATATTATTAAAAAGATTATTTTTCTTTAACAATATCTTTAAAACAAAAAACGTTGATTTTGCTGTTTTTAGTGAAGTTTGCGTTTTTTTGCCATTAACGTGAGTAAAATATTTAAAATTTTCCACGGTGTTATTGTAAAGTAACTATTCCTGTTCACTATCATATTTTTTAAAGTAATATCTGTCCTTAATTCTATGCTCTAAGTTTAAAACCCTGCAAGCTGTTTTACGCGTTTCACTTACCGCCTGCCCTTAATGGTTAAGTATGCGACTAAACCATTTGACATGTTTTAACTTCAGCCTCTTCCATTTATTTATATTTGCATGCTATTATTAGATGGCAGAACATGCTCGCTCTGTAAACTTTTATACTTACCACCTGTTTAACTATCTATCTATCTATAATTATGAAGTGGCCGGCCGCTAGTTAGCAGCAGTCGTCGCTGGTGGTTAGGTTGTTGGTATCACCACATCACTCACGCGGTCAATCATGACGGCAAATGTGGTACGTGTGAATTGTACTTTTCATTTCCAATACAAAATGCGCCCCGCCCACGTATTGTGGTTGCGGTACGTGTGAGTAGATCCTTTAACAGACTTCCTGGATGCTTGTTTACAGCTGAAACTAATTAAAGGAATATAAAGTATCAAAGGGGTGTAAGGCCAGATAGAACCTCCACGTGTGCTCACCTGCTGTTCGTCCCAGTTCATGTTCGCATCGACTGGGAAGAACAGTAGAGGGGACGGTGCACCCCGGGCGCCACTGTAAGTAATTTCTCTCTTCAGTAGGGAATTGCTTACAGTGGTGGCAGATAATCTGGCACCCAATCCAAGGTGTTAGACGTACCGTGCCGAAGGATGCGTGGCCAAGGGGGTGCTTGGTCTCAAACGAGTGTCTCTCCAGCGAGATGGCAATCCTGGAGCAGTAAGTGGCCTTACCCGGGCAAGCGGGGCTCTGCTCGGATGGACCGTGTAGTTCCCTCGCTACTCGTGGGACCAATATGGAACCTTTAGAATTTAAATTAAATGAAAACTTAATTAAGCCTAACAGACGCGCTGAAAGTGAGGAGTCACTTCCAAAAGCTTTCGACGCGTCTCTTAGATTAGAAAATGAAGAGTACAAAGAACAGATGAAAGAGGACGTCTTGCTGGAGTCGCCAACCCCGTCCCCTAAAAAGGATGAGGAAAATGGTTCTGGCATAGACGATAAGTGGAAGTTGACCGTGTCCAAAAGTAAGTGGAGACGGGAGAAGCGCAAGCTTATGAGGAGACTAAGGGAGGGCCAAACGGCTTCTGGATCACAGGTCTCGCCAACAAACCCGGCGGGCTCTGGGACCGAGGAGCGTAAACGGCCACCTAAAGTCAAAAGACAGGGGACGAATCCTGATGACGGACCGTCGCAGCAACGTCCGCCCAAGCGGCAGAACCGAGGCAGTGACTGGGTGGTGGGACCGCGAGGCTCCACCAAGGAGCAGAGCGATCTCGCCGTCTTTGTGTGCCGAGGGGATGGGGCCAAGGTGGACGAGGCTGCGGCGGCTCACATCAGGAAGAAGCTGGTGGGTCTCATCAGGGAGAGGCTGCTAGCCCGGATAGAGGGGGACAAGGGACGATCTACTGCCTTCGCTACGTCCGGTCTGGTGTCGGAAGGATTTTTCCTTGTGACACCATACACGACTGAGGCAAGGGAGTGGATCTTAACTTGCGACCTGGGGGAGTATGAGGGCACTACGCTCGTAATTAAGCCCCTAAACAGATGCCGAGTAGCTGTGTGGCTGCCCGGTTGTGAAGAGGACCACGCCGATGCCCTAATGCTCCTGAAGCTCGCCAACGAGCACCAGGAGGAGCTGAGGATCCAAGAGTGGACCCTCCTCTACGGGGAGAAGTTGGCGACGGGATCTCGGCTGGTTGTGGGAGTCCCAAACGAGGTCTTTGGGAGAGGAGAGACCATGCCCAAGTAACACACAAGCAAGATAACCGTACACATTAAGAAAACTTTACAGTTTAAAGATGAATATCGCTTGTACAAGAGCCTTAGAAATAGCTAAATGCTGAATTAAGTTGAGTTTGGGCTCTTAAAATTTTTGATGCTTAATAAGTTCTGTATTTTTGTACTTTATTTCTTTAAACTTAATAAACAATATTTGTTAGACTATTATACAAGCTTTATTAGGCATTACGCATTCTAGGTATCTTAACGCTGAAAAAAAGCCCCTATGGAAGCATTTATCTGAATAATCATAATCTGTATTGCTATTATTCAATAATTACTAAGCTAGTAGCGTTTGAATCAGCTGATTGCTGAATAAAGTATAACAATCTGAATAAGCTATTACATAATGCTCTTATACAGCTTGATACTGAATAAATGTAAAGTGAGATAATTATTTACTGCTTAAATTGGAAAAGATATCATTTTTTACCAGTTATTCAGCTGCTGAATAAAGCAGATTATTAAGGCTTTTATTAAGTTTTCACCGGCATAAAAGTATGTTATAAACTAACTTATTAAAATTAAAGACCACAGGCACGGTCTATCAGCGCAAATAGCTTAATACCAGCTTTGTTTAAATCTCTTTGTAAGCTATATTTTTTATGAAGAGGATTCCGTACATCAAATATATCAAACAGAATTGCAATTCTGATTCTCCCTTGCTACAACTACCCATAGATATGCAAATCGGCAAAAAAGTTAGGTACTTAGGTGTCTATTATTATTTTCTGCGCTAGGTACCTACCTAGTGTGTAACCGTGTTGCTGTTAGGAGTTAATAAAACATTATTTTTTATTGTTACAAAGTATATTTTAATTTTTAGTGTTCACAAGTTTAAATTAATCAAAATAATTACAACAACATTGTCATTCATTATTATTGCAAAACATTACTACGTAAGTAACTGGAAAATATAAAAACTCAAGTTCAATCATGGTCAGCTGTCTTTTTTTTCAAGCCTTTTTAGTACTTACTAACTTAGATATAATAAATAATAATAATAATAATAAAGTTGTTTGCATTTGTTCCATTTCCTGCATATCATTGGATGAGTTCTGACTTCTGATCCTCTTGATGTATATCTTGTATGACCTCAAACATTTTGATATTTGCGCTGGTGCGTTTTATTTTCGGGTAGTCGTTCCAATTCATATGCTATTATTCTTGCGAAATCGTTATTTCTTGGACCATTGATATTATGGTTATAGAATTTCATTTGCATATGGCAAATAGCGAGTTGAATATGTAATCTCTTTTTTCTTTTTTTTTTCCAACGTCGTCTCTTATTACTTTTGTAAACACGATATCGGTTTCACGTGTTTGTGTTCCCTGTTCCAAAAATGTTGGTTTCTGACACAGCAAAGCGCATAATAGGTATATCGGGTGATTTCTGATCTCCAACGTTACAAGTAAACAATAATTGAGTCTCGTCTTCCATGCTTAGATGATATTTTAGTTTGATTGCGACCTAAAATAGAAATAAAAATATTTTTGAGTAAAATTAATTTATTCATCAATTCGCGAGTGTAAAACTCATGTGTGCAATGGACCAAAAATTGTAATAACACGTGTAAATAACCATGTGACAAGCAAATATAATTTTTATTATATTTTATTCGTCATATCTACAAATCTTGGGTATCGAGCAAGATATCGAATCGAGCGTATCGCAAAAATGCAGCAATATCGTGTTTCAAAAAATATACAGGATAATTTTTTTATCACTGCACAAATTTTTAGGATCGACTCAGAATCGGTAAGTGAACAACTTTCTCCTAGAAACATAGGTCGAAATATGACAAAAAAATTTTGACCTTTCATACAAATCGGACTGATCACGTGATCGAATTAGTATGGGAAGTCCAAAAATTTTTGTCGTATTTCGACCCACGTTTCTAGGAGAAAGTTGTTCACTTATCGATTCTGAGTCGATCCTAAAAATTTGTGCACCGATAAAAAAATTACCCTGTATAGTTTTTACACGCATCGTTATCAGGTATTACAATATTGATCTAATATAAGTTTCAATATCAATATACGATTTGTATCGGTCAACCCTATTCCACATTAGAAAAAAAATCATTCGATTATAGAACCCTAAAAATTCGAAGTAATGTAGAAATGTGGTCAACTATTCAATTGTTATTCAGAAGTTAGTGTAGTGAAATGACTCTATTCAAGTAAAATCTTAATAACTAGACTCTTGTGCACTTTTATTCAGCAATGAAAGCAAAACAAGCGATCGCCATTTAAAGTCTTTGTGAATAATTATAATTACAAAGAATTCACCAACATTAACTGAATGTTTAATCTTACAACTACAACATTTTCAATTCGATTTATCGTATATTTAATTGAAATGGCTAGAACTAGAAATTTCGCTAAAAATATTTTAGTCAGATCGAGCATGCATGTACTAAAATAATATTTACAATCACTTATCTTGATTATTCACGAAGCGCGTCAAAAATAACCGAAAAAATCATAAACTATTTACGACAAAATAATTTGCGCACTAAGAATTAACATGTAGCAAACCTCTAACTTAATTAATGAAACTTTTGCTTACCATTTTAATAAATTCACCATTTTGTCAATTATCTATCACTCACGACATTAAAAATGTCTAAGTAACTGATTGTCAATCTAATTCCACGATTTGTATGAAAAAAATATGTATTATTGTTAACAAGAAATTAATGTTGAGTAAATTCTGAATACAATAACTAATTCGACATAACTGAATATTTGAGAAATAAGAGCTTAATAAAAGCAATATCAGCTGTTATTCAGAAGTTATTAAGATTATTGTACCATTACTAAGCTCCTACTCAAATGTTACTCAGACGTTATTAAGCTTAAAGCATTTTAATTTGGGGCCTATTTTGTTTGAATAAAATCTGAATAGATGGTACTCAGACGTTATTTAGCTTAGTATTCAGCTTTATATTCTAATGATTGCTCTTACTCAACCTATATTCAGCACGTTTGTGTTACTTGGGTGCCTGGCTCCATTACGAGCTCACTAGAGTTCAGGCAAGGGTCTTACGAGCGGGGAAAGGGGGTAGCCATCCACAGACGGGGTGCTCTGCCTCAAACACAGCTACACGGACAGAGCACCCAACCACAAGCTCAACACACGCACACATACTCAAACATGTGGGCCGCCTGGCGATCGGGGCAGAGACTGCGGGGCCAACTGTGTGGCGTCAAGACGCGTCGCACAGCCCCTGCGGTCCAGTTCCCTGGTTTTCGGCGGATCCAACCCACATGCTACAAGCACAAACCCGGACCCTGTGACAAGCATCCTGGGGTCGGCACCTTCTGGCCCATCACCCGATGCCCAGAGGCGCACGACCTCGGGGGCGAATCATTAGGGTTCAGGAAGACTCACACAGCCACTAAACACAAACAGTAACACTCAACATGCACAACAACACACACAAAACACAAACACATAAACAAAAAAAAATAAAGATACTTCAGCTAAATTTGCACCACTGCCGCGAAGCCATGACTGAGCTTTGCAGATTCGTGGTTACAAATGACATAGACATCGCCCTGCTACAAGAGCCTTATGTTAACACTGTAGGCCGTGTGGCTGGCATTGGATGTCTGGGAGGGACTACCATCTACTGTCGTGATGGTGAGTCGAATCCTAGGACATGCATATACGTCAGCGAAAGGGCAAGGGCATTAGGCTTAATAGAAGTTGAATGTTACAGAGATCTTACGGCAGCTATAGTCACAATATGTGGTGCAGATGGGCGCAGGAAAAGGATGGTCTTCATGTCGGTCTACATCCCGAGTGAGACTGACTACGAGCCACCAGGGACACGCCTAGAAGAAACAATAGCGAGATATAGAGGTATGGACATCCCCATTGTGGCAGGCTGTGACGCAAACTCTCACCACACGGTGTGGGGAAGCACAGACTGCAACAATAAGGGTAACTTATTACTTGAATACATCCTTAGTACTAACTTAGAAATAATGAATGTAGGTAACACACCGACGTTCGTCACAAGAACAAGGAAGGAAGTATTGGACATAACACTTATGTCCAGAGAAGAAAGCCATCTGATGAAGGACTGGAGGGTTGACACCTCACACTCCTTCTCGGACCATCGCAGAATCACCTACAGTTTGACTTGTCAAGTCGAAACTGTAAGCTATAGAAACAATAAGAAAACCAACTGGGAAAAATTCGATCAAGAAATGAATGAATGGAAACCCGGCAATGGTAGGCTAATTAATAACACAATAGAAATCGAAAAAGAAGCAGACAGGCTGGAAAAGGCCCTTACGAAAGCCTATCTATCGGCCTGTCCGCTGAAACAAGTTAAGTCAGGGAAGGGACAACCCTGGTGGAACAAAGAACTTAAGAAATTAAGGAAAAGAACCAAGAAGGCACTCAGAATTGCCCTAGAAAAGGACGACGACGAGAGCTGGAACAAGTACAGAGAAGAACGTAACAACTTCAAGTACACAAGCCGAAAAGAAAGCAGAAATGGATGGGAAGCCTTTTGTGAAGGCATCTCTGGACAACCTGAATCGGCCAGGTTGGTGAGGATGCTAGCAAAAGATAACACCTGTAAACTAGGAAGCCTCAAAAAAGATGACACTATTTTAGTGGACCCTAAAGAAATACTTACGGAAATGATGGCCACTCACTTCCCGGACTGTATAGAGCATACAGAGGAGGAGATGAACACTCTGTCGGCAGAAAATCTATCAGACGGCGAGGCAGAGGTCAGAAAAGTAATTACAGAAGACATGCTAGTGTGGAGCATTTCTTCCTTTCAACCATATAAAGCAGCAGGGCCAGATGGCATCTTCCCAAAGATGCTACAAGCTGCCTTAAGGTTTATAAAGGAGGACCTCCTAGTTCTATATCGAAGCAGCCTAGCAACTAACTATATACCTAGTTGCTGGAGAAAAGTTAGGGCCGTCTTCATACCGAAACCAGGGAAGGCCACGTATCAAGAGGCGAAGTCCTTCAGATGCATCAGCCTTTCCTCGTTCCTACTGAAGACACTAGAAAAAATACTAGATAGACACATAAGAGAAACCATAGGCAAAAGTAAAAAACCACTACATGACAATCACCATGCCTATATGGAAGGGAAATCCATTGAGACAGCCCTCCACAACATGGCAGTCAGAGTGGAAAGATCAATCACAAACAAGGAAAACGCTCTAGCGTGCTTCTTCGATGTTGAAGGCGCCTTTGACAAAGCGTCTGCGCAATCCATCGTGGAGGCACTAAACAGAGAAGGCGTAACAAAGCAAATATCAGGTTGGATCACTAACATGCTACAACACAGATCCATACAAGCAGAACTAGCAGATATCAAATACACCATCAAAGCCAGGAGAGGCTTTCCCCAGGGAGGTTGTCTGTCTCCACTGCTTTGGTGTATCCTAATAGATGAACTAGTAACTAGAATCACTGCTATGAATATATACATCCAAGCGTACTCGGATGATGGCCTGTTACTTGTAAGAGGCAAAGTTCTAAGCGTGGTCAGAGATATAATGAGAAGTGGAATTATGACAACACTGAGATGGTGCAGGGACAAGGGATTGAACCTCAACCCTAGTAAAACCAAACTGATGTTGTTCACTAACAAAAGAAAGATTGATAGCATGATCCCAATTAACATTGAGAATGTAGAACTCGAGATAGTAAAGGAGTTTAAATACCTAGGGATAGTCTTAGACAGTACCCTAAGTTATAGGACACACATAAAAGAAACCAGTAAAAAGGCAATGACAGCTCTCATGCAGTGCAGAAGAGCCGTTGGCAGGAACTGGGGCATGAAACCCGAAGTGGTCCAATGGATCTATAGGGCAATCATCCTACCGAGAATCCTTCACGGAGCACTAGCATGGTGGCATAAAGCAAAACTAGAATACAACAGAAAAGAACTCACTAAGGTACAAAGACTAGCTAGCGTCATGGTATCGGGAGCCATGAGAACAACTCCCACGGCCGCCTTAGAAATGATACTAGGCCTTAGTCCAATAGATCTTGAAATCGAAAGGGAGCTACAGAACAATGGTTTAAGCTGAAAAGCACTAACCTGTGGATAGGAAGGCACAATGATCATGGTCACGCTGAAATAGGAAAAAAGTACGAAGAAAACCTTTCCATGATACTGGTTAATAATGACCTAATAAAAAAGGAAAGGATCTTCGACAAAAAGTACAGAATAAGCATCAGATCCAGAGAAGACTGGAAAATAGAACATGCCAATCTGGATAGCACTGCAGTATGCTACACAGATGGGTCAAGAAAGGAATCAACTGGACTATCGGGAGCTGGGGTATACATAGCTAAACCCAACACTATAAGAACTACTTTTAATCTGGGCAAGTACGCCAGCGTGTTCCAGGCGGAAGTATTCGCGATACTGGAGTGTGCGAACATGATTAAAAGTGAGATAGGCAATTATAACGTAGGAAAAATAATAATATATAGCGACAGTCAAGCTGCCATCAAGGCCCTTGACAAAGCGGAGACTACCTCGGCCCTGGTGAAAGAATGCAAACAAAGCATTCAGGCACTTGCCAACTTGGTTGAGGTAGAAGTTGCCTGGGTACCTGGACACGAAGGTAACGTAGGCAATGAGGAAGCCGATGAATTAGCCAGGGGAGGAGCTGATGAACCCTTCATTGGCCCTGAACCAAGACTACCAATCGCATATAGAATTACTAAGAACATTATCGGGATCAGAACAATCAAAGAAACCAACCAAAGATGGATGAGAAGAAAGGACTGCAGACAGTCTAAGATTTTCATCAAATCGGTTGACAAGAAGAAAACTAGAGAACTTCTGAAACAGAGTAGGAGAAATATAAGAACGATTGTAGGTGTACTTACTGGGCACTGCCCACTAAACAGACACCTATCAGTGATTAAACGGACAGAGGACCCGATCTGTCCGCAATGCAAAGAAAGAGAAGAAACAAGCTACCATTTCATGGCAGAGTGCCCGATGTACGCATCACTGCGCTGGGAGCTCTTTGGAACGGACAAGCTTAAGGAAGAGGATCTAAAGAAGTTAACGATAAGTCAACTCAACAGGTACTGTAAGCGCACAGGTAGGTTCGAGGGTCCGACGCCGGTGGGGTAAATGATAACCCGCCTCCCCCCTGATTTTTCAGCTTTTAGGGGACTTGGGGAACTGGGTGAAATGGTCCCGACCTAGGTGACTGATCACCCGTCCGGCTTCGCTGGCGTCCCCCCTATAAATAATAATAATAAGTATCAAAAATAAAATTCCAATTGATTAATTGAGTTTAATATCAATAAAATTAGAAAATTATTTACACAAATTTTATCAAAATACAAAAATAAAACACTGTCACATACATATACATACAAGTAATAACGACTCGGAGGATGATGCAAAAAATCATCGGGGCGTCCCATAAAATCTACTTCAGCGGCACGGCTGTTTTTATCATGTGCACTTTTATTCCTGTTATAGTTTGTCTTGTCTGTTTTAGTTATTTGTATAAAACAATCAATCGAAAGTTTAAATTAATAACAATAAAAGTTTTTAACACACTTTAATGGTCATATTTTTAATATTATGCAGGCCAAGACTTTCCCACTCATTTTATAAGGTGGGAAATCGAGAAGTCTGACATGACAATTGTACACTGTGTACAATGTTTCACTGACTGGTTGGCTCACTTTCAGTTTCTTTTTTCATTATCATACTGCGGAATCCCGTGTCTATAATTCAAATGCAGTGCTGAACAGACTGACTAAATTACTGTCTATGTTGGGTCGTTTCTTGGTTCCCAATTCCCATACAAAAAACACGGGACACACAAATGTAGGTAGGTATCCGTCAATTTGTTTGATCAAGCTGAATGCTTGCTTATGCATCACTTATAGACTTGCATCAGTGCGAGTCATTTCTTGATTTCTGAAAGTGGTGCAAGCAAACAGTTGCTTTAGATAGAGACCAAGACACAACTCATGGCCTGTGACAAAATTTAAAACTAAAATTATGACATGATGGTAATAAGGCTTATTTTTCAGGGACCTCCTTCATGCGCCATGACATGAGTGGTGTCGTGGACTCTCTGAAGGCTATAGAATAGAATGTAGCACCATCTCGCGTAGAGTATTGCTTGAGCATCACGTTGAGACGTCACGAAATGTCCCCAGCACGCGTAGCATGACGAACCCGAGAAGAGTTTTGTCTACCTCGAAAGTCTATAATTGACAGCTGAACAATAGGTTTGTCTACGATGAAATGTCATTTTTGACGTTTCGATATAGACAAAACCTTTCTCGAGTTCGTCATGCTACCCGTGCTGGACAAGCCATTACATTGTACCAGTGATCTAAATGCGTTAAGTGCAATCGTTAGATAATATCTATATAGACAACTTATTTAGTGTAAGTACTCGCTCGAAAATGTCAGGATTTCTGAAGTCTAAAACTTATTATTACGGAATGTGTATACAGGATGTTAAGAATT
Organism: Crambus lathoniellus; assembly: GCA_949710035.1. NCBI lineage: Eukaryota > Metazoa > Arthropoda > Insecta > Lepidoptera > Crambidae > Crambus > Crambus lathoniellus. The sequence goes on along the minus strand of OX453303.1, from coordinate 4,693,428 downwards.
CAATAAATACTTATTTGTTTGCTCAACAATAGGCCGTGAACACTGCTTAACACGGAATAACTAAATTTGATTCAAAGTCTTTGGGCAATGTAACTGGCATTATTTGATACTGTTCTCAATAAACCTAAATAAACTTTGGTGTTAGAGAATATTATGCAAAAGGATTTATCGACTGTCTCGGATCAGTGAATTATCTAAAAAGAATAATCAATTAATCCACATTACTATTGCCCGTTAACATGCAACACTCATAATATTATCCCATAATGCAATCAACCACGGTTTACCTAGGTACTGGCACCGAAAACAAACATTTAAATAAGATAAAAAATTATTTATACATATAAATATTACAACATTCACAACAAAACACTATTACACAATCTATACAAATTGTCCTTAAAACTGTTTACATTGCAGGATATTTACATTCTTAAACTTAATGAATATAAGACAGTTATTGTGTTTGCAGGTGTAAAAGAAAGGGTAAATTGCACACATACATACTAAAAATGGTAATAGCTCGTGTTCCTCAACAATTAATCTTATGGAACCCAATATGCTTCATTAGGGACAGTTGGTCAGCATCATCACCACTCTAAATATATAGGTGTACGTACCATTTCGATCACACCCTGTATACAATAAAACATATCAAGCCGTACTTATTATATTTTTACTTTTGATCATTTTTATGTGGTTTGTTTTTGCGACACATTTATACCAATAAATTCAAAGGATGTATATCCAATCCATAGGTAACGGCAAATTATTACATAGTGTAAGAGAGGCTACCCTATGTAGTGTACGTAAGTAAGATAGTTAGTATACATATTACACTATACTATTCTGTAGAAAAACACTCAGCCAATTTGTGCTGATTAGAATTTCAAGAAGTTTGATAACTTATTCGAACATATAAGTATGTAAAATATATTGTATATAAGAATGAAAAACACCAAACCACAACTAATGCTCGATATGTTTTATCTGTTCGGCTTTGCGTTTAAAACATCTTTAACATATACATACACAGTTACATATTTACATTGATAAATAATCTCAACCGAGTCATATAACATACTGTCTAAGTGTTTTACACACCTCTTCAATTCACAATTGTGTCAATATTACATATAACTTTATATATTATATAGTCAAAATATATATAAATAATCCTAAGTACCGTTTGACAAAACATTACGGTGAGGTGAGATCTCTTACAATTAACCATCATACATCTTGTTTAGAACAGAATCATTACATTTTATAAGCATATATGTTAATCTGGTGTGACAATTGAATTTTAACTTAAATTTATAGATTACTAGCGGCCGCCCACGGTTTCACCCGCGTGGTTCCCGTTCCCGTGGGAATATCGGGATAAAAAGTACATATAAACCTTCCTCTTGAATCACTCTATCTATTAAAAAAAAACGCATCAAAATCCGTTGCGTAGTTTCAAAGATTTAAGCATACAAAGGGACATAGGGACAGAGAAAGCGACTTTGTTTTATACTATGTAGTGATTTTTTCCATACTTAGCTGAATTAAAAGTGTCACATCAGTCTGTAATCTAGGTTAGGGGCTCTACCGGCTAAAAAACATAGAAATGGGTAGGAGCTTCATTTGACGTCCATATTATGCCCATAATATGGACTCCAAAAGTCAAATTAAGCCCATCCTCATATCCATATTTTTTAGCCGGTAGGTACCCAAGGGTTTCTATATTCGACTGAATATTGCCAGGCATAATTTATAACTAGCAACAACAACTTGTGACGCAGGGCTACCCGCTACTCTGAGCAAAATGCTAGATGGAGGGGAACAACCTTTGTTTCAAATTTTAATTTTAACGTACATACGCCTCGCAACTGCGAAAACAATATTATCGAATATAAAAACCGTTATTATGGTGTACTAAGACAACTCTTTAATGTAAAGGATATCGCAAGTAATTTAATATCGGTTAGAAATGTTTTGTATATACGCATTCATCGTAAGTACAGTGAACACCCAGCTTTGTAGTTTCATATCTAAAATGTACTTTGAACATCGCTTTACAACTCATTACAGTCAACATTTGGTAGGGTTTAACATTTGTTTTTATATGTGAAAAGTTTTTAACACGCATAAACAAGTATATAGGACACGTAATATGGAATCATACATTTATTTCTGTACAACTGACTTCTATTCTTTACTTATTAGGTATATGATTCCAACACACATGGAAAACGCCATGGTAGAGCGTCACTATGTATTTTCATACTGGAAGAACATTAAGATATTTTTAATTACAAATAGATACACAATAATATAAAGAAGGTAACTAATATCATGGATAAGTAATTCCTACTTATCGGTAAATTGTATGCGGTGATATTTCCAAGATATTCCTGAAAATACCACCGCATGGTATAGCTGCTAATTGGTTAAATACATTAATGACATCAAATTCATCAAAGTTATCCAAATTCAAACAATTCCAAACCATCTATTCCAAAACATCTTTCAACATAGAGATTCCGATCTAAACCATCTATATCACAACCCGAAAAACCAAAAACAATCTAGAACCAGCAAAATATGGTTAATCGCCACACCATTCCATTGGAAAAAGAAAATTAAAGATTGACAGCTTTACCCAAACATACGGTAATAATCAATTCAAGTTTAATTACTCTCTACAAACTGCGCTATGGATAGGACGGATGGTAACAATTTAAAACCAAATTACCTTAACTTAATAAAAACTTTAAGCTCAGAAAATAAAACTGTTGTCAAATATACTGAACGTCTAACCAACTGCAGTTTAAGTAACGGCCGAGCCTCACAAGACGAGAAAGGCGAAATAATGCAGTGCAACTAATCCCAAAACGTCTGAATAAATTAATTTAAGCTGTGCACTAAAACTAACCAGCTCTACAAAATATTTGGCACATTTATACATTTCATCGATCAGGATAACTTTCTTTCACGTACGAAGGAATATCTGAAAGTGCATTCTCACTCTGTTGCCATCCTAGAAAACGAACTAAATGAAAATTGAGGCTTATCAGTCAATTCCGTACTAACTAACGACTATACGACGTGCAAGTCGAGTCAACACAAAACGTCGGAGAATCCTTCGGCGAGCCGTGAACGTTTCATCGAAATCTCTTCGCACGGCCATCGACGCGTTCGAACGACAACTCTCGTTACTACAAGTCTATACATATTATTATGTCGTCTCGGGGTCACAACACTGGGAAACTATGTACAATATTTCAACAAATTCACAATTACATAATCAACGATAGGGATCGTTCACAAATATACATACATCGTTAACCTTCGATCACTCGTGACTACCGGGCGTTTCTGGGACGCACCCCCGAGTGCCTGGCCGCGGCGAGGCGAGGCGGGGGCTCGTTTCACACCGAGATTTCGTAGTTGCAATCGTAAACGGACGCGCGGTCGGGGGGGTCGGGCGGCGCCGCGCGCGCTTCCAGCTGATCTTGGACTTCGAGCGCGCGGACGAAGGAGAGCGGGCGCGCGGGGCGCGGCGCGGGGGCGGGGGCGGGGTTGGGCGGGGCGCGGCGGCGCGCCAGCGGCGACGGCTGCGGCGGGAACACGGGCACGCCGCCGCGCGGCACGAGCGGGTGCGGCGCGGGCGCGCGCTCCGCCCACAGGTAGTTGCCGCGCTGCGGGGAGGCGGCCAGCTCGCGGATGTCGTCGGCGGTGGGGCGGTGCGCGGGCGGCTCGGCGCGCAGCAGCTCGCCCTCGGACAGGAACCGGCGCTGCGGCGAGCCGCGCGGCACGCCGATGAAGTCCGGCCGGCGCGGCTGCGTCGGCGTGCCGGGGTTGGACCTGTGCGCGGCGCTCACGTCAGGGGTTTAATCGCGCGAGCTCGTCCGAGCCCTCGCTATCGTTATCGTACGGCCTACGGACAGAAGGAGAAGGGAGCTGCGGGGCGAAGCGTTTGCACGTGCGATCTCGCGACCGGCGCTGTCGCCCGCGGACTGCCGCCTCGTTCAGAACTCGAGGCAGATTTACATTAATCAACGAACAATAGGGTACTTGACTGAATTTTTTCAGCGATATAGAGCATCAAACTTTCTAATTAGACAAGGAGAGCGCTATAGAAAAGTGACGTCACATTTCTATAACGCCATACTCTCGCCAAAGAAAATTTCGTTTTAGAATAAGATAGCCTAGAGTCACAATTAAGTAGCTCATAAATAGCGTTTTATCATACAGATTGAATTTCTTTTTTCACATTAGTTATTCAATAATGTTATATTTCTGAATGTCATAATTAAATATCTACATTTCAACAACAGTCAAATACCCAATTTTAGTTGATGAAGTGACGACTTAAAGAAGGAAACGAAAATGCTCAATGTTGGTGCTAAATATTGAATAGCATAAAGTGAATTGTTCTGAACGCGCGACCGAGTCCGGCGGCGACGCGCGCCATCTACGGTTGCGGGGAGCATGCCAACGCCACATGCCTCAACTGTACACTATGTTACAATATACACACTACTACAACAACTACTGCAAGCTATATACGGCTATTCCAATTCTGATAATATAAGCATTGACATTAAAAACGAAAACAATGAAAATTTTAAAATAAAGACTTACATCAGAATTGGGATCTCGGTAAGAGCGGTAAAAAATAAAGACTTACATCAGAATTGGGATCTCGGTAAGAGCGGTAACGCGACATCATTTTACAATGGCGACAATAATTATAATTTTCCCAAGCTTTTTATCAGTATTAAATGGAATTAATAGAGTACGTATTTAAGACTAAACAAAACACATCGATACGTAAGACAAGAAACATTGCCTAGCGAATACAAAATGTGAGAGAAAATAATTTCATGAAAAAAGTTGCTGACACATTAAAGTGCGAAGCACAGTATGTCCTACTGCCTAAAAATCGGACATCCTAGTTTTTTAAATCCATGTGATAGAGTATTCTACAACAAACGCCCGAGTAAAACTCCCGCGAGCATAACTTGTATAGTTTTTTTTTAAATAATTGAAAAAGAAAAGATCCCGGAAAGAGCAAAAATACAAAAACAAATTCTAACTTTGAATGCTTACGTAAAATTAAAAAAAAATCCTAAGTAAGTAGAAAGGTCTAAGGCTTAGCTATATTTCAAGCGTTTTCTGGATGCCCTACGACTTATGAGTGATGAATAAGTCGCGATCGCGTGATTTTCGTTATTATTTTTTTCTGGCTCTGTTTTATGATTTGGGGATTTGCAATCAGCACTAATCGGAGGGTCACTTGTATGCGCTAATAATAAGAAAAAAACGAAGTCCCCATTCCGTGGCCACAAGGAGAAAAACGACATTGAAAAAAATCCCGGGATCCTGAGATTTTTTTTATGAATAACTGTGAGTCTCTTAGCCTTCATCATACCTGATGTTAAGTACTTATTGATAAGGCTAAAGATGGAAGCAAGCCTCTCCCGGAATCCTCAACCACTGAGGAATTGGCTATCTTATCTCTAACTACCGGAACACAACAATGCTGAAAACATTGTTGTTATGGCGTCAGACTTAGATAAGATGGCGGTAGGTAGCCAGGCGGACTTACAACAACATAGCAGTACCGGTCAGTCCATTTATAAACAAAAGGTGCCCGAAGATCCTCAATTTGAAGAAAACACAATTTTAGCAATTAATATGGATAAATCCACTAGGATTTTTTTTTTCATTACCTTACCATCTATTATGCTTAGGGTTAACTCGCAAGTGGTTGAGACGCTATAACCTTTGGACGTTTCATAGGTAATTAGTTGTAGATTTTGTATTTGCGCTTCCACATAAGCATACATACTAATTACCTATGAAACGTCCAAAGGATATAGCGTCTCAACCACTTGCGAGTTAACCCTAAGCATAATAGATGGTAAGGTTTACAACATTATCACAAATACACTCTCTCAACTAAGGTGCCCAATATGTAATATCACAGCAAGTCAATTCAACAAATTAGATTATGTTTTCAGTAAGCCCGTAAACGAAGAGGCTTTGAGATATGGCTTAAGTCCTCTTCACGCCTATATCAGGTGCTTGGAATTTCTTTTACATCTTGGGTATAAAAAAGATCCAACTGTCAGACGCTGGCGTATCTCAGTCTTCTGTTGAGGGAGGAATTGTTGAGAGCCGCAAAAAGCGCATACAAGCTGAAATAAAGGACCGCATGGGACTTTTAGTTGATGTTGTTCGGCCGCATTCTGGGACTACTAACGATGGAAATACGGCCAGGCGAGTGTTTTCCACAAAAGAAAACCGCATAGTATTTTCTGAGATACTTGGAATAGAATATTGGCTGGTGAATGACATAAATATAATATTGGTTACGTTGAACAGTGGTTTGCCAATCAATTCCCAAAAAGTTTGGTGACTTTTGTAAGAACTTAGCCTACAAATATGTTGCGGAATATAATTGGCTTCCCATGACAGTAACACTGCACAAAATCCTTGTCCACGGTCAACAAATAATAGACGTGTCAACTTTGCGAATAGGAGTGCTCTCAGAGCAGGCTGGAGAATCCAGAAATAAATTCTATAGATATGACAGAACACCACAGTCGTAAAAGTAGCAGAATAAGCACGATGACGGACTTATTTCACAGGGCCTTGGAGTCATCAGACCATATAATTTCTTATACGGGCCTTCACTGGCGCCAGAACCGTAGAAAACGGACACCCTTTACGGCTGAAGTATTAAATTTACTTCAGTCATTTGACCCTCCAGAAAAGGAGGACGACGACGATGACGGCGATGAGTAGGTATCAACAACATACTCAAGATGATCAAAACGAGTACACATGTGTCGTTACCAATGAAAGCGAGACTTTCGAATAGCTTTCATAAAAAACAATTTAATATATTCCGGGATTCCGGGATTTTTTTCAATGTCGTTTTTCTCCTTGTGGCCACGGAATGGGGACTTCGTTTTTTTCTTATTATTAGCGCATACAAGTGACCCTCCGATTAGTGCTGATTGCAAATCCCCAAGTCATGAAACAGAGCCAGAAAAAAATAATAACGAAAATCACGCGATCGCGACTTATTCAAGACTGGTAAGTCGTAGGGCATCCAGAAAACGCTTGAAATATAGCTAAGCCTTAGACCTTTCTACTTACTTAGGATTTTTTTTTAATTTTACGTAAGCATTCAAAGTTAGAATTTGTTTTTGTATTTTTGCTCTTTCCGGGATCTTTTCTTTTTCAATTATTTAAAAAAAAAACTATACAAGTTATGCTCGCGGGAGTTTTACTCGGGCGTTTGTTGTAGAATACTCTATCACATGGATTTAAAAAACTAGGATGTCCGATTTTTAGGCAGTAGGACATACTGTGCGAAGGCCAGAACAAGGATATGAATAGAGAATAAACATTCACAGAAATGCAAAGTAGATTACCGTTTGACATTTCTAGTAGTCTATGATCATAAATCGACCATAGTCAAGCGGTAGTACCCGTTACCGGCCATTGTATAGTGCGTCGCGCTACGCCCACCGTCCAGTTTCTCACAACAGCTTGCCAATAAAAAATATAACATAACGTTTAGTAATCATCACACTGGCTTAGGATAAGTTTTGCCTCTGAATAAAAAAAATCGCCTTAAAAATGTTAATACAAAACTATTTTATTTAAATTGTTTGTCTTTTGTATGCGGACAGAACTTATACTACACCTCCAAGTAGATTCCCCTTTGTTTTCAAACTATTGCTATTTGCACTTCTAAACACAAAAAGCATTAAAACAATATCTACAAAATTTAAAACGAACCCTTCTCAATTTACTTGTACTGACAGTATTTAAGCTTAAAAAACGTACCCAGTAGGTCATGATATATTTCTGGACCCTTCAGTCATTTTAAGTTCAACAAAAAATATTATAGTAGCGAAAACACCAAAAGACTTGATATAAGAGCATCTTAAACATCATGGTGTCTCTTTCATACCCCAGACATTTGAAGCGACATGATTCTGTTTATGAAGCTCTTAAAGTTAAGTAGCTTTCTAGTATTCGGACGGAAAGATCCAAAACTATATGCAATGCAATGACGCATTACTTTATATTATTTTAGGGCATTCGGTCGCATGTGTTCTATAATATCGTTCGCAAAATGTGTACACACCTGTCAAGAAGGTATTCTCGACTTTAGCAAATCAACAGTGCAGCCACATTAATAATCAAAATATATTTACAATGATTACGTCTTGAATTGATGGAATCTCAATTACGATAATATGACTTTTTTAATGTTAAGGTTTTGGCCTCCTCCCGTTAAAGAAAATAATATACATTTGACAGATTTCAAGCTTTGCATTTCCACGGTAAAGGTAGACTTCCGAGCATCGCGGCCGATCGCAGCCGCGCGCGATCGATCGCGTGCGACTGACGCGCGCGGCTGATGCGACAATAGTCAGTGTATGAAAATGTATGGCGCCGCTTCCGAGGTATGCGACAGACGCGTGCGGCCGACGACAGACGTCGGCCGCACGCGGCCGTAACTATAATGAAAACCTCTTTGTATTGTATAGATACTCACTTATCAAGACTAAAATACATATTGTTTCTGACTTCACACTTAAAAAAAGGAATTGCAGTCTTTTGAATCTCGGTGGGGTCGAAAACGCTTCGTACCGCCACAATGTCTGGTTTAGTATGAGGTCTAAAACGCCGCGTACCGCACCAATAGAAAGAATAGCTAATTCAGTGCCGCAGTGAGTGTGTTACAGAAAGGGCGTTTGCGCACTACACTGAATTTTACCGTCCGGCGGTCACTTATGAATATCACGTTTTCAGTTCAATATCACAGTTTCAATGTTTCAAACTACACGAAATAAATAAATTATTACTATGTATTATAAATAATTTATGATTAAAATATAACCATCCGTTTTTTTCCGGACGGTAAAATTCAGTGTAGTGCACAAGCGCCCATACGTATTCCATTGCTGTTATCTCGGAACGGAAAAAAACGGACCGGAATGGGGAAAAGTAAAATGTCGGACGGTAAAATTCCGTGTAGTGCACAAGCGCACATATACATTCTATGGCCTGCCATATCGGACCGTAAAAAATCGGACTGCCGGACGGTAAAATTCAGTGTAGTGCACAAACGCCCAAAAGGAGAGTTTATAAAAATCATCTGAAACCAGCGTTGACACATGAATTTTCTAACAGTGACAGAAAACCAAAAATTAGAGATTAAAATAAGGAAGATGACAGAAAAGTGAGTATCTATACAATACAAAGAAGTTTTCACCACTCCAGCTCGAAAAGGGCGCTTTTGGCGCCTAAAAACTCGCAGCAAAATCGTTTTTTGCTGCGAGCGTGAGGCAAAGTGCTTTTTTAATTTCTTACACCAACTTTTAAAATAATTAAGAAAAAAGAAATAGAGTGACAAGGATGAGACTTTTAAAATTAATATGAGCAAATAGGATAGATAGATAGCTTTATGTCGATGGACATGAAATATAAAGCTTAAAAAAGAAATACACGGATACCAAAGGTTCGAAATAAAGAGTATGGACGAAATGAGGTTGCATGCATGATATAAATATAAAATAAGAAAAATTAATGAATTCTAATAACAAATTATATAAATACGATTGTAATACTATTGCTTTTTATTAAACACGCAATATTTAAATTAATAATATGAAGTGAACATTATATCGCTTACTAATATCATGTTTGGTTTTCATAAAAATTTCATGCAGTGCAGTTTTTGAACGCAATGCAAACAGTTACCTTCAACTTGCATAATTGCACCAATTTCACTCTTAATTATTAATTTTGATGTTTTCTTTATTGTTAAATGTTGCCTTCAATGTTGTTTTTCTGACCTGTAACACTTTTCTCGCTAGTAGAGGTGAAAAGTTGTATGTTTAACACGAGAGCAAAATTTTCTGATGTCTCGTGCCTTTAAATCACTCACTGTGCTCAGTAGTCTATATTTGAATCACTCGCTACGCTCGTGATTCAATTTTAGACTACTTCGCTAGTTCGTGATTTAAATTCAGCACTCGCAGCGAAAAATGATTTTGCTCTCTTGTATAACAAATAACTATTTTCTTATAGTTACGGCCGCGTGCGGCCGACGTCTGTCGTCGGCCGCACGCGTCTGTCGCATACCTCGGAAGCGGCGCCATACATTTTCATACACTGACTATTGTCGCATCAGCCGCGCGCGTCAGTCGCACGCGATCGATCGCGCGCGGCTGCGATCGGCCGCGATGCTCGGAAGTCTACCTTTAGCCAGCAATACCTCCTAAGTGACATTTTCGGTCAAACTGCTTTTACAAAATGCGCAAAATGCAATCTGCGCCTCCTGTAAACTATATACATTTTAGGGGGTATTGCTAATTCAGTCGACTTGCCATACGAAAACCACTCTAATAACATAAGCGATAAGAACTCGCTCACGGTCAACATGTTAACATATTATTATGTTATGTTCTGACTCACTGGCGGATTTAAATAAAAATAAAATAATCACACAAAAACGGTAGAGTATCTTAATGGTTGGATATAAATAATTACAGAAAACATTAACTGTCCCGACTGTGCGATCTGGAGGCCAATCTAGGTCAACCCTGTATTTCTGGGCTCCAGGTCTGCATCTGCGGTTCACCTAAGTCTTTTGTTACATATGTAGGAATATAATTTAATGCAGTGTTTAAGTGTGTGTGTGTGTGATTTACCAGTAGGCTCAGATTTTAGGGGGCGGCAAATTTCGCGCATATATGTTAATGTCACGTAAATATCTCTTATATGATGAGATTGATGAGCATTGAGCGCTCAATTCATAAGCCCCCCCCCCATTCGTAGCCTACATGCGGCAAATGTGTAAGTACGCCACTGTCTATAGTCCCGCCTGATGCCTGTCAAATGTACGTAAAGAAGAAGCAAGTAAATACATCGATAAACAAAAGTAAACGATCAATATTACAAAATAGAAGAAATAGAGAAACAAGCATTTCATAAATAGAAACTCCACCAAGACAAGCATAATTACAAACACATAAAACACAACTTCATAATTTACCGTCAGAATGTCGTTACGTCCACCTGCCGTGGTAAGCGATAAACGTACAATTTTAAATATCTAGGTAGAACGACACAACTATGATCTTTAATTAACATTTACTTAATCACCTACAGCCATATCATATTCACCGCTACTAAAATTAAAAAAAAAAATCAAATCTCTCATAAGTATGTAATTGAATTTTAATAAGTTTTATTTTTCTTTGCTAAATTACTATAATTTTATAACTAATTTATTGATAATTTTTTTTTACTTATTTCGATACTAATTGAACAAATGATTATAATAATTATATTACTTATAGTGTTTTTTTATAATTTTGTTGCTAAATTACTATAATTTTATAACTAATTTATTGATAATTTTTTTTTACTTATTTCGATACTAATTGAACAAATGATTATAATAATTATATTATAGTGTTTTTTTATAATTTTGTGAATAACAATATACTCTAATCGAATCTGATAATCTTCTCTGAAACAGATGTTGTCCACCAACAAACAATTATCATTAATTTTTTTTTTATCAGTGGCATAGAATGCAGTCATTTTAGATTTATTTAATACAATTTTGTACAAAGAATCATGAGGATGACAGATTTATGTACAGATTTTATTAATTTGTTAGTGACGTAAAGCAATTTGCTGGATTAATAATTTGGCACAAAATTATTCACTTTAAACACTCAAGTAGTACTAAAAATGTACTACTTTTAGGTCAAGGATATGTTATGCGACCATACACCGCTATGTATTATTTATTACGATAAATAGACTTGCTTACATCACATTACATTACACGGATAATTATATTATTTTGATTAAAAACAAATGATATAAGCAAATCTCGCAGTTGACACTGACAAAGCAGTCGTTACACACCAAAGAAAAATGTACATTTAGTGTATCCAAACAAAAAAGTCATTTCTAAACATTTTGTGAGTAGGCAAACCATTTTACATGCAAATAAACACTTATGTCAAAGAAAACATATAAGCGATGCATTTCGGGATGTGGGACTTTAACATTTTAGTTGGTTAATGTGATGGGAAGAGGCCATGATTGAATGGAAACCATAAATACCTATAAGGATCATTGTCTTCTCTGGTTGGCATGAAACGCCAATCACATTTTTATTGAATTGATCTAATAACACTTAAGCACATTGTGTAAATTTTATGAAAGTGATAGTGGACATTTAAACAAAAGCATCATTTTTAAGGTAAGTAACTAAAAAAATGAGTGTCTTAAATTTTTAATTATTTCTTCGTTTCTGTTAGACTCGAAATACAGAGTGAGTCATTATACCTAATAGACACCTCCATTTCCGCTTCCCATGATTGGAAACGAGCTCTCTAGAGAAATTGTTGAAATATTCTTTACAAATAATTCTTATAATTAAACCATATTGAAAATGGTATTTTTTTTTCCATCGCTACACTTCTGAATATTTCAGGCAATTTCAACTTCTTCTTAGAACTAGGCGAAATATTCAGTCCTGCTTAGACAGCACTTTAAAAATATTTGATACTTACTGCCGCACTCAGAGACGTCAATTAACTTTTTAACTTTAATTGACAATTAAATCAACATCTGTCTTTTTTAATGTCTAGTATTGAATAAAGTAGGAATGATAATTTAATGCCAATTAAAGTTAATTGACGTCTCTGAGTGCGACAGTAACTGTTTTTACAGCCTAAAGGGTTAGCAATACCACTTATTTATTTTATTCCTTTTGGCCGAGGCCGCATCGGCACTGCGATGGTGTGAGTACGAACGGCGACGCGATGTTTTTGGTTATACTAAGACCACCGAGAGATTGAGAGAGACCACTTTGACAGCTGTCAAACCCATAGATATACCGTTTCATTCAAAATGGAACTTTACTCCAACGAAATGTCAAATCGGAATTCTTTGAGTGGCCTTAGTATAGTTGTTATCGCGTCGTTGTCAGTACTTCAAGCCGTAATGTCAGGTCAACCACCCCGCAGAACACAAGAAAGACGTTAGAAGTAAATAGGCGGGGCAAGCGTAGAAACCCTCCATACGTTGTACCTGTGTACTAAGCGAAGAATCAAAAACAAGTAAATTACCATGACAATGCAAAGAAATACAAAATCTTAAAAGAAAAAAATGAATTTCGGGTATGCTGTTTTAAGCAAAGGGGGTTTCAAGCGCGCCCCGCCCACTTCCTACTTCTAACCTTTCTTGAATTCAACTGTGGCTATACCATGGCAGCCTCGGCCTACTCGCGCTTCTAAGCAAGTCTGTGCACACCTGAATATATCATACCCTCTTCCGGAGCTAAGATATACCGTGTGTCCCAAAAGTAGGTATAGGATGATTTGTCTCAATAAAACGGGAATGGATTGGAATTTCTTCGTAGTTTTATTTTATTTTAAAGAAGAGACTTGTACAATTTTATCTAAATAGAATATCTGTTAAATGGCCGCCACGGGCATTTTTGCTGTGTGCAAGTTTTTCATGACACTTTCACACATTTCGCTACTTATTTCACCAATAACTCGGCGAATATTTTGTCTATATTGTCTATGTTTTGTGGATCGTTGGCTTAGACTTTATCTTTGACGTAGCCCCAAAGAAAGAAATCCAGTGGCATCAGATGGCAAGATCTCGGTGGCCATTTGACATCACCTCTTCTTGAAATTACGAGATTTTTCGACCTTTCGACGAGTGTTTGTAATTGATCGTGAATTTTCGTTAAATATTTGTATAACTTCTATGCGCTGTTTTATTGTGAAACGCTCCACGATTAATTTTACATGTGTCACGATGACGTATGTCAAATTTCAACCCGCCATCTTGAATATTTCGGAAATAGCGCGATATTCAAATCCTATACCTACTTTTGAGACACCCGGTACTATCGTTCATATCATACTTCCTTGCGGAGCTAAGATATACAATATCTTTCACCTCATACTTCCTCCCGGGGTTAAGATATACTATATCGTTCATATCATACTTTCTTCCGGGGCTAAGATATACTATATCGTTCATATCATACCTCCTTTCAGCCGGACTACCATGAACGGCTTTTATCACGCGATATGATATAGCACGTCATGCTGTCTTGCTTACCCCACTAAGGTGTAAGCAAGACAGCATGCCGTGCTATATCATATCGCGTGATATAATGATGGTCATGCTAGGCAGGCAGGCGCGGATACAAGGAGGGGCAATGGGGATGATTGCTCCCACGTGACAGACAATATTAGCGACATTTTTGCATTCATTTCACGTGGTAAACCCCCACTGAACCCCCAACCAAATTTGTCCCCATGAACCAAATTTGCCCCACTTGAACCATATTTGCCCCACTTGAACCAAATCCCCAAACCAAATCCGCGCCTGCCTTCGGGAGTTTTCATACACTACAGTCTAGCCGCTCAGAGAATGCGATCCTGACAGGTCGAGAAACCATAGAAAATATACCGTTTCATTCAAAATTGAACTGTACTCCAACGAAATAAGTAAACGTTAGGATCGCATTTCAATCAATCAATCAATCAAACATTTATTTATTCACATAGACATGCATGTACTTATGAATCGTCAATATTTTCCTACCACCCATTCTCTGAGCGGCCAGACTTTAGTGTTCATATCATACCTCCTGACGGGGCTGTTGTGGGCGAGCGGCGTGGGCACGCCCAACGCCTTGATGCGCTGCTGCATGGTGGGCGACGGCCGCGCGCCGTTGGAGCCCTGCTCGTACCGCAGGGGCTCCATCACCATTCATACACTAGCGTCCATATCATACCTCCTGACGGGGCTGTTGTGGGCGAGCGGCGTGGGCACGCCCAACGCCTTGATGCGCTGCTGCATGGTGGGCGACGGCCGCGCGCCGTTGGAGCCCTGCTCGTACCGCAGGGGCTCCATCACCATTCATACACTAGCGTCCATATCATACCTCCTGACGGGGCTGTTGTGGGCGAGCGGCGTGGGCACGCCCAACGCCTTGATGCGCTGCTGCATGGTGGGCGACGGCCGCGCGCCGTTGGAGCCCTGCTCGTACCGCAGGGGCTCCATCACCATTCATACACTAGCGTCCATATCATACCTCCTGACGGGGCTGTTGTGGGCGAGCGGCGTGGGCACGCCCAACGCCTTGATGCGCTGCTGCATGGTGGGCGACGGCCGCGCGCCGTTGGAGCCCTGCTCGTACCGCAGGGGCTCCATCACCATTCATACACTAGCGTCCATATCATACCTCCTGACGGGGCTGTTGTGGGCGAGCGGCGTGGGCACGCCCAACGCCTTGATGCGCTGCTGCATGGTGGGCGACGGCCGCGCGCCGTTGGAGCCCTGCTCGTACCGCAGGGGCTCCATCACCATTCATACACTAGCGTCCATATCATACCTCCTGACGGGGCTGTTGTGGGCGAGCGGCGTGGGCACGCCCAACGCCTTGATGCGCTGCTGCATGGTGGGCGACGGCCGCGCGCCGTTGGAGCCCTGCTCGTACCGCAGGGGCTCCATCACCATTCATACACTAGCGTCCATATCATACCTCCTGACGGGGCTGTTGTGGGCGAGCGGCGTGGGCACGCCCAACGCCTTGATGCGCTGCTGCATGGTGGGCGACGGCCGCGCGCCGTTGGAGCCCTGCTCGTACCGCAGGGGCTCCATCACCATTCGGTAGCCGGGCGTCGCGCCGCTGTGACTGGAACGCGAAATACTATGTTATGGCAGCTTTACACATTCAATCTCAGTCGCGATCAATGATCACGATCAGAATTTCTTTGTAAAGCTGCCATTACACAGTCAATCTGGATGGCGATCACAGAATATATAATAGTCGATCATTGATTTTGATCGCGAATCGCGATCGAGATTGGCTGTGTAATGGCAGCCTATTGTTGTTGCGTGATCCCGTGATCCGTGATCGCGATTAGGCTGCCATTACACGGTCAATCTCGCTCCGCGTGATCGCCATCAAGATTGACTGTGTAATGTTAGCTTTACAAAGTAATTCTCGATCGCGATCAATGATCACGATCGGTGATGGCGATCTGGATTGACTGTGTAATAATGGCTGCCTAATGTTGTGGCGTGATCCCGTGATCCGTGATAGCGATCAGGGAGCTTTGATCGCGATCGAGATTGACTGTGTACGGCTGCCTAACGAGGATTGCATACTTTGGAAGGAATCGATTATTATAGAAATTGCATAGATCATAGGAAGGATTGATTTGATTGTTTACTATTCTACTTTTTAGTGACGAAATAGATATTGTAAATATCGTCATTCTTCTTTTGGTAACTGATAAGTTTCTTGCGCCTGTTTTTCTCGTCAGTTAAAAAAGTCATGAATGAGTGGTAGGGCAAAACTGACGATTCCAAAATGTTTATGTAAAAAGATTTAATTGAATAAAGAATATTTGTATTTCTAGATTTCCTGCATCTTTATATAATCTAATCATCATCTTGATGATTAATGTGTGAGCTAATGTCGCCACTGCTATTGGGGCAGAGGCGGACAAGAAGAATTCAACAATATAGAAAACAAGGGAACTGGTCAATTAGACATCACGTTTACCAGGCTTTATTACCACTAAAGGGATCAGATTCTTCGCTTCATATATTTTCCATTCAGCAGCATACTGAGTTAATTTGAAATGCTATGGAAAATTATGGATCTCGTCGCATGCGAACTGGGAAACGAGAGCAGCCCCCCTAGACAAGTGGCTTTCTACTATCGAATTTGCCAATCGAATAGAAAGAAAATGTATGTGATTGACATTAGCGATCGAAATGTCACGTGACCGCTAATGTCAATCACATACATTTTCTTTCTATTCGATTGGCAAATTCGATAGTAGAAAGCCACTTGTCTATGGGGGCAGATCCGTCTCAGCCTCTCCGCAATCTGCTTCGCCCTGCAGCGGCTACGCTTCTGCAGATTGCCTCGTTTGCTTGCGGCGCGACGGGAACAGATTCGTCGCAGACGCTCGTCACTGTAGCGGCGGCGGCGTGGGCTCACAATTTGCTACAACGTCACATACCTGGTGTTCCTTGCGAGCGGGCTCAGCCGCGGGTGAAGTCCATTCGCTTAGATAGTGTCGCCCTTTTATCGCGCCGCCTTGGCACGTGCCGCTTTTTGTCAAAGGATGCCGCCGCATAAACATAAGAGCCGCGTGCGGCGTACACCGCGTGCAAATGAAATTGGATTTTGGGATTTCGGCATTTAATGATTTATATATATTTTGTTTAAATCTATTATTTATTATAAATACAGGTGGTAACGACGGTTGTGACTTGTGACAATTCGAGCGATGATGAGTAATCATAATAATCATATAAAAAATTAATAATTATTATTATTATTTGTAAAACACTTATTTAAAATCCTTTTATATAAAAAATATCCAAATTCTCATTAAAATTTACTTTGGCACCCAAATTGTGTGTATTATTTATATCTGCATTTTATAGCAAGAGCCACAATGCCGTACGGGTGTACCGACACTATCTAACCGAACGGACCTTTACTGCATAGGCCTCGGCGCGTGCGGCGGGAACAGATTCGCCGCCGACGAAGGTCGTTGGCTCGCAGTCAGCTATAACGTAACGACATGACACCCACCTGGTGTTCCTCGCGAGCGGGCTCAGGCGCGGGTACTGCAAAGGCCTCGGCGCGTGCGGCGGGAACAGATTCGCCGCCGACGTCCGTCGTTGGCTCTGAGTCAGCTATAACGTCATCACATGACACCCACCTGGTGTTCCTCGCGAGCGGGCTCAGGCGCGGGTACTGCAAAGGCCTCGGCGCGTGCGGCGGGAACAGATTCGCCGCCGACGTCCGTCGTTGGCTCTGAGTCAGCTATAACGTCATCACATGACACCCACCTGGTGTTCCTCGCGAGCGGGCTCAGGCGCGGGTACTGCAAAGGCCTCGGCGCGTGCGGCGGGAACAGATTCGCCGCCGACGTCCGTCGTTGGCTCTGAGTCAGCTATAACGTCATCACATGACACCCACCTGGTGTTCCTCGCGAGCGGGCTCAGGCGCGGGTACTGCAAAGGCCTCGGCGCGTGCGGCGGGAACAGATTCGCCGCCGACGTCCGTCGTTGGCTCTGAGTCAGCTATAACGTCATCACATGACACCCACCTGGTGTTCCTCGCGAGCGGGCTCAGGCGCGGGTACTGAATAGGCCTCGGCGCGTGCGGCGCAGGCGGCGGGAACAGGGACCGTACTCTGAAACCTCAAATCCGAAACTTCGGTTAGCCCCGCCTCTATCACTCGATTCCGTCATGACTCGAGAGTGAGCGGGACGGGGCTAACCGAAGTTTCGAATTTGCGTTTCAGAGTAGGCCCTCAGATTCGCCGCTGACGTCCGTCATTGCGGCGGCGTTGGCTCGCAGTCAGCTATAACGTCATGACATGACACCCACCTGGTGTTCCTCGCGAGCGGGCTCAGCCGCGGGTACTGCATAGGCCTCGGCGCGTGCGGCGGGAACAGATTCGCCGCCGACGTCCGTCGTTGGCTCCGAGTCAGCTATAACGTCATCACATGACACCCACCTGGTGTTCCTCGCGAGCGGGCTCAGGCGCGGGTACTGCATAGGCCTCGGCGCGTGCGGCGGGAACAGATTCGCCGCCGACGTCCGTCGTTGGCTCCGAGTCAGCTATAACGTCATCACATGACACCCACCTGGTGTTCCTCGCGAGCGGGCTCAGCCGCGGGTACTGCATAGGCCTCGGCGCGTGCGGCGCAGGCGGCGGGAACAGATTCGCCGCCGACGTCCGTCGTTGCGGCGGCGTTGGCTCGCAGTCAGCTATGACGTCATGACATGACACATACCTGGTGTTCCTCGCGAGCGGGCTCAGGCGCGGGTACTGCATAGGCCTCGGCGCGTGCGGCGCAGGCGGCGGGAACAGATTCGCCGCCGACGTCCGTCGTTGCGGCGGCGTTGGCTCGCAGTCGGCGCTCTGCGACGCGCCCGGACCTTCCATCTCTCCTTCGTGGTCCTCCCGCCCGGGCGACAGCTGAATCCCAACTCATTGTAGTTATCAAGTATAACATGCAGGCACACCTAGACCCTTTACGCACTGCGACTTTTTGACTTGGCAGATGAAGTGGCATCGATACTGTCGCAAATCGTCCAGCCGCGCTACAAAAAGCAGCGATACAATCGCGATGTCTAACACGCGTTTGTATAGCTGCAGAAAGTTGCACAATGTAAGGGGTCATACATAGAACAGTATATTTTCTCAAATTACTTTTGTGGTGATAAATCTACCCCCCATTTAAATTGTTTAAGAAAATGTGCCTGTGTGTTTGCTCTTTATTCGTAAGTTATAATGAAAAATAAAAGTTGAGTGTTTATCTACATTTCATAATGGTTTAAAAGCAGTTATCATTCGTGTTCAATTTTGGTTTTTTGAAGTAGTATTATGGTGCTTTACTGTGGCAACACTTTTTGCTACAGGCAACACTTTTCGTCTTAAATTTTACTTTAATTCTGATGTAGTGTTAAAATGATAAATGAAATGTAAACATCCCCTATGAAAAATTAATTAAAATTAAGATTATTAAATGTGATTACAATTATGATAAATTTGAAATTGATTTGATTACAATATGATGAATGAAAGAGATATACAATATAATAATTTTATAAAATCTGTTCATATTAATGATGAGTTACAAGAATAATGATGCAATAAAAGGTTATTTAAGTCCAGATATTAGATTAATGTCAAATGTAAGATCTGTATATCTGTCAGGAGATATACATAAATACTATTAACGTATTGTTAAGTTTAGTAGAGAGCCAGACATACTCATGTCTTCAATTCACATATAAGATCTTCTAAAATAAAAGTGCTAGTGCTAAAATAGAACTTATGACAGTGAATTGAAGGTATGTATTCGTTTGCTCTACAAGCATGATCAACTAAGTTTTTACTACGGCATTTTATGTGAGTGACAAGCGATTCTGATCTCTAATGAAGCGTGTTAGTTTTTTCAATTGGCTCTAACTAAAACTAAACTAAAGCCATTATTTTCTTGATATGAAAGTGGAAGATGAGTAGATATTATGAAGTATGATGAAATTACAATTGAAACTTCCTCTCTAAGTAATAAAATAAAATATTCTCGACAGTTTTTAAAATGCTATGGTATAAAACAATAATTTTGATACCAGTTCTAACGAAAAAAAACTATGATTTGCATTGAAAATAATACCATTTAAAAATATATAAAAGTTTTCTTTTAAAAATTTTGATTAGCCATTAGAATGTACAGATTTAAACGCTTTTTGAATCATTTAAATAAGGCTGGGCTAGGTCAGTATAAAAAATTATGCATGATAGCAATTATATTTCTGTCGTCAACTCTTAGCAAAATTCACGTAAACCAAAGTTAAAAGATTAGCTAATACAAAAATACATTACCTTCGGACGCATGAAAAGATGCATATTATCAAACGTATACGGTGTTATTCAGTATTCACTTACATAAAATTTTTGTCGAGTCAAGTAAATGTAAATAATATCATAATAGGTTTATTTTCATTCGAAGAGCGTTTAGACATATCTACAGCGTTTGGTTTACGTGAATCGGAACACCTATCCGTTATAGTGCGACACAGCTTCTTATGCAGCCAAATATTAAAAACGTTTCCAATATGTATATTTTGAAATTAGAATTTTTGGTAGCTAAGTATATCATTGTTTACTACTCTAACCTTATGAAAAAATAAGTCAGTGTTTTGACAAAGACGACTCACAGAAAATTGAGTAGGTACCATTTTAGTATTTGGCTGCTAGGCACTTACTTAGCTTACTAACTAGCCAGTGTATAACATCGTGATTTTTGTTGGTCTTGGGCAGCCTTGGTGACAAAAATAAAACATAAGAAAAAGTTTGCAAAAGAATAATGTAAAAACCAAAGATGATTTTAAGCGTAGACCCGTAGACCCCATTGGTATACTAAATGAAGCGTTCCGCATTTCATGATTTGTCATGTAAGTATGCAGATCGAATGAATCTTCATTTTGGCTGACTCTTACTATTAGTGGGCCATCGTTGGAACAATTTAATGTCTATACATTACTTTTAGTGCGACTCCATTTTTAGACCAACGAAAATTCAATAAGTAGTGATCAAAATCCGCTTATTGAAATTGAACTTTATAATTTCAATGTCCCAAGTTACAATAAGCGAATCCCATCAGACATCACATTTTAAAGGTGTTCGGAAACTTGCATCTCAACAATAGTAATAAGACAAACAACAATAAATAAAACAGAGTTAATAAAAATAAAAACTTAGATTGACGCACTGACAGCAATCTTTTGTTAGGTTTTTATTCATGTTTTATAAAAGGTTAATCTGACGGTAAGCAAGTTAAATGTATAAGGATGTGGAGTGACGCAGAGCTAAGTTTTCATAAATTTGACAGTAGAGCCCCCTTATTCACAAACATTCGGAAACGTCCCCACTCACCTCAGAATAGTCTAAGAACAGAATTCGAATCCGATTCCGTAATAGAATGCTTGAGAATTAGGGGGGTTGAGTCCGCCTGTTATGTCAAATGTATTGTAATATAGCTTAAGTCCACTCCTTTAAGTCGTTATTCCACTTGCCTAAATAAAAAATAAAGGACTTAGCCCACTTATACTGCACCCATCAATGTATGAGCAGTCAAATATGGACTTAATGTCGTGCTCTGTAGATGCACTTTAGCTTACGGCAGGCTCGCTTACCGCGCGCTATCTGCTATTGTATATTGTTACAGTGAACGATATTAAGTCCATATTTGGCTGCTCATACTTTGGTTGGGTGGAAGCGGAGCGGTATAAGTGGGCGGTATAACCTTAAGGCTTTTAGTGGAGACGCGCAGTTTTTATTATAAGTTTGATTGGTCGGTAATTGAGTATCGACGCAAGTTTCTTCACACACAGCATGACAGCGCAAGCGTCTGGCTCTCACCTTGTTGTAGTGGGCGTGCGGGCCGGCGGGGCGGTGCGCGGCGCCGTTGTCCGCCGTGTACGTCTTTACCTGGTGCGTGTCGGTCGCGATAGTGGAGATCGCCGACGCGGAGTGCACGCCGCCGAGCGCCTCGCGACGCTTCCTGCCGCCCTTGTACACGTACTTCGACGGGCGGACTAGACTGTTGGACGGGTAGGGGGTTAGTGTACGGCCAGGGTGCCCGCTGTGGATGAGCGTGGAGCGGGGCGGGTTGCCGACGCTCCGACCGCTACTCAGGCAGGACACCACTATGCGTTAGCATTTGTTTAACATGAACGCTGCCCGCCCCGCCCCGCCCGACGCTCAACCAGGTCTCCTAGACAAGTGGTTTTCTATTAACGAATTCGCCAGTCGAATAGAAAGAAAATGTATGGGATTGACATTAGCGGTCACGTGATATTTCGATCGCTAATGTCAATCCCATACATTTTCTTTCTATTCGACTGGCGAATTCGATAATAGAAAGCCACTTGTTTAGGGGGAGCGTACACTCTGGCCGTACACTTAGAGGCATATCATTATCTACTACGCGTTCGCTTCGAGTTGGCCGCTACCTCTCCACGCCTCACCGCACCGTGCTCCAAAACAGACCTTATCACGACGTATTAATAGACTTAATAGACCTTATTACGACGTCGTAATAAGGTTTGTTTAGGCGCGCGTGCGGTGAGGCGGGGAGAGGTAGCGGCCAACTCGAAGCGAAAGCGTTGTATGCTAATATTATAAAGAGGCTAAGTTTGTGAGGTTGTAGGGGGTAATCTTCAGAACTACTGAACCGATTTCAAAAAATCTTTCACCATTAGAATGCTACGTTATCCCTAAGTGACATAGGCTACTTTTAATCCCACTGCTGGGCTCGCGTCTTAGCCCACGCGGGAAGCTGATAAATTATAAACTGCGTTGGAAATACAGAAGTATTTTTTCACGCATAAGATATACGGTCTAGCTTCTTGTATCTTAACACTTTCGAGATTGAACATTACTAGATAATTTCAGATCCAGGGGGCTACCGGCTAAAAAATAAAAAATATGGATATGAGCATTACATTTCATGGCTTCCTCTGACATTTGAAAACCATATTATGCCCATGTATATAGATTTAATCCCCACAATTAAGCTTGATACACCCTACTCAGCTCTCCAACAGAAACAGGGGGGCTACCGCGTAACTTTATGGATATTAACTTCATACATTATTGGAAATTTGAGCCAATTTTATAAAAAAAATGCCGCTATCAGTTCCCTGTTTAGTGATGTTGGATATAACAATAGCTAGCTAGCAACGTTTAACAGAATGAAGCAGCAAAAATCTATTAAAATAAGGATTTCAAATGACAGATGAAGCCAATATCCATATCTATATTTTTTAGCCGGTAGCCCCCCAGAATAGTAGAATGCTTTTTTTGTGTTAGTACTTTCAAGATATCACTGTAGAATTGGTTTGTTCTATAACATTTTAAACGTAAAGTATTAAGCACCAAGTTAAGAATAACTTTAAATAATTAGCACCAAGTTAAGAATAACTTTAAATAATTAGCACCAAGTTAAGAATAACTTTAATAAGAAACATACTTCTGCGTTTCCAGATTGAGCAGTGGCACCATCAAGCGGTCTTCAAATGCTTCATTACTCAGAGACTCGGACTCGTTTTACAACACTAATAGAATAAGGTTTCGATATCATATCAGCGAATACCAATCAGATACAATTACTACTGCTGTCCTACTAATATTATAAATGTGAAAGTTTAGATGTTTGTTACTCAATCACGCCAAAACGGCTGAACAGATTTGGCTGAAATTTGGGACACAGATACTTTGTAGCCTGGAGAGAAACATAGGCAACTTTTTATCCCGGAAAATATCACATTCCCGCGGGATAACGTCGTGAAGTCCAAGCGGGCGAAGCCGCGGGCGGAAAGCTAGTATCTCCATAAGCTACACACAACACTAAGTATACTAAAGATATATTTTTATATAAGTTTTATTTTCAGCTAGTTGAACTACACAAAGTATAGTGATTGATCTCAATCAATCAATCAATCAATCTCTTTATTTGTCAAAAACATGGTATTATTTACATAAAGGTCTTAAAAAAAATATAATATATTACAGTGCTCATGTTTTGCCGTGCCAGACAGCATACAAATATAAATTACACAATGAAAATGGAATTTAAGGTACCTACAAACTAAATCTTGTTATATTAATAAAACTATTTCAAGTCAAAGAATTCTTTTACATTATAAAAATTCATTGTTCTCAACCATATAAAGAGTTTGTTTTTAAATTGTACTTCAATAAGTGATTTTAGTTCATTCGGAACCTTATTGTATATACGAACGCACATTACAATACCACTCTTTACAAATTTATCGGACTTAGGATTTTCACTTAATATAAGTTTATAGGGATTTCTGTGCTGCCGATTGCCACAAACATCACTGATTTTTTTAAATAAATAAAAGTGCTTGTGGACAAACATTGCAATTTCAAATATATATAAAGCAGGTAGTGGCAACAAACCAAGGCTTTGAAATAATGGTCTGCAAGATTCGTCAGACGGAATTCCACATATCGCTCTGATGCACTTTTTTTGGGCTATAAATGCCCTGTTCCAGTCTGTAGCATTTCCCCACATCACCAAACCATAGCGCAGTATTGATTCGACGTAAGCGTGATACGAAAGAACGGCTGTATTCTTGTCTGTGACTTTTTTTACTTGTAGCAGTGCATAAGAGAATTTATTTATTTTTCCACATACGTTGTCAATATGAGATTTCCAATTCAAATCTCTGTCAATAACAACACCAAGAAACTTTGTACATGTTTCTTCTTTTAACTTAGGTATATTTAATTTGAAGTTATATTTATGATGTTTTGAATGATTAAATTGAATGTATAAAGATTTATTTAGATTAATTGTCAGATTATTTGCTTCCAGCCATTTTATTATTTTGTCAATAGTGTTATTTATGTCCATTTCATGATTTATTATTGAATTTTCATTATTTTTATCAGTGGTTACAATTATCGATATGTCATCAGCGTATAGTATGCATTTATGATCTGTTGCGTCAATTATGTCATTAATATAAATAATAAGGGGCCTAAAATACTGCCCTGTGGGACACCGCATTTTTGTTCTTGATAAGAAGATAAGTAAGTTTTTTTTTCTTTATTTTCTATTCTATTTGTAGAGACACATTGCTTCCGGTTTTTTAGATATGTCGAAAGCCACTGGAGTGCAATACCTCTAATGCCCATCTGTTCCAGTTTTTGTAATAGTAAATCGTGGGAAACAAAGTCAAATGCTTTACTCAAGTCAAAGAACAACCCTGTCGTTAGCTTAGTTTTGTTAATATTTGTCAAAATTATTTTGACGAGATCATAGAGAGCTAGTACAGTGGATTTATTTTTTTGAAATCCAAATTGTTCATTGCATATTAAGCTATATTTTTTACTAAATTCAATTAGCCTCTTGTACAAACATTTTTCAAAGATTTTTGAGAAGATCGATATGAGTGTGATAGGTCGATAATTATCTATGATTTCTTTATCACCTTTTTTGTATAGAGGTCTGACGACAGATATTTTTAGCGCACTCGGGAACACCCCAGATGAAAATGACATATTAATTAAATATGTCAAAATGTGTATAATATCACCAATGCATGCTTTTAGGACTTTAGTGTTGATACCATCATATCCTTCAGAATTTGTGTTTTTTAGTGACATAACTTCCATTCTCACTTCATTTTCCGAAAATGGACTAATAAACATAGAGTTTGGAATTTTGTTTCTAAAACTTTCATATGATTTATTTAACATGCATGTATCAGATAGATTTATAAAATTATTATTGAGCGCATCAGCTATGTCATTCGCATTTGTTATTTGTTTGTCATCAATTTTTATAGTCGATATATTATCATTTAAATTGTTATTATGAAATTCATTATTAATAATAGTCCATGTCGCTTTACATTTATTAGAATTTGAATTAATATACTTTATATTGCAATGTTTTTTTGCCTTATAAATACATTTTTTAAATAATTCTGAGTAGGTTAAGTATTTTTGCCTATTCACTAACGTTTTATTTTTATAGTAGTAATATCGCAGTAATCTTTTAGTTTTTGCACTTTTCCTTAACCCCTTGCTTATCCACATACGATTGATTTTATTTATATTGTTTATGTAGATCTTATTATTTGGGAAACACAAATTGTATAGTAAACAAAACATATTATGAAATTTGTCAAAAGCAATATCAAAGTCATTTTCTTCGTAGACTTCTGACCAAGAAAGTGCATTCAGATATTGTTTAAATCTTTTTATGTTCTCTAAAGAGTAATCCTTGCGGTACATATAGAATGGTCCATTGTGAATCAACTTTCGCTTCAGTTTGAACGTCAGCAATTGGGCAGTCTCATGGTCTGACAGAAATAAAGGCAACACAGTCGCTGTAGCATCTTTAATATTGCTAAAGATGTGGTCAATGCAGGACTGTTTGCGTGTTGGTTCGTTAATGTGAATTTTTAGATTATAATTGTTACATAGATCGGTTAAATGTTCAGTTATTCTGCCTGTTTTCAAGGTATTTATATTGATATCACCAGCTATAACAATTTTTGTCTGCGATTTATACTTTTTTGATATTTCATGTAACATCGAGTTCAATTTATCTAAGAATATTATTGGGTCAGATGTAGGGGTTCTATAAACACAGATTATAATAAGTTTTGAACCTGTAACTTCCACTTCAATACCGCATACCTCGAAAGATTTAGTTATAGCGTAATTATTTATGAAGTTTAGTTCTTTGTGGCTTAGCTCCTTTTTAATTAATATGCAAGATCCACCTCGTTTTGTGTTTCTACAAAAACTAGCGGCCAGTTTGAATCCATTTACTTTTAAGTAGCTACTGTAACCAGATTGTAGGAAGGTTTCCGTTAAACATATTACGTCCGTATCTTTCCCAACCGAACGTAGTTCTTGTAACGTAATGTCAAGTAAAGATTGTTTCGAAAGAATACTAGCTATATTCTGGTGGAGTACATTAAAATCTTTATTTTTAGTCTCGAAAAAATCGAGTCACATTCGAATGATTTTTTGGTGCCTCAGGCGTATTTGTGGGATTCATCGTATCTTTAGTACAAGTCGGTGCAAAGTAGTACGGAATTGTACCTTTTTTAAAACATTTTTGGTTATTATTTATGTTGTATGAGTTCCTTGGTTTATTGCTCATTACATCATCGACAGCTAAACTTTGTTTCCGTGTAAAATAAAACGGTATTGTGCCTTTTTTATAATTAACACACTTTTTAACCTGGTTTGTTTTGAGATTGTTAAACATTATAATTTTTTTAACTCCTTAATATTTAAATATTTGTTACGATAGTCAATACTGTCAATAGTGTGGTTTATAGATTTAGATAATTCAAATAAATTATTATAATTACAGTCAACAAAATAACAATTTTTAAATTCCATACATATGTCTTTGATAGCCTTGTTTAAATAAGGAACATTAATATAAGCATTTTTAAAAATTTTCAATACAATAATGTCATTATTAATACATGTTTTAAATAGTGTTCTTAATTGTGAGGTCAGTATATTGAGATCGTAGTCGTTTTCCCCAACGCATAAAACTAATTTATCCTTATCACTTAAAGAAAGCTTGTCATAATTTCTAAGTACTTCAGCGCTAGGTGCGTATGGTTTGGTTTCAGCTTCGATCGAATATTTTTCATAAGCTGTATTAATTCTTGAGCGTAATAGTGTAGCAGATAAATCAACGCATTGCTGAGTCCCAAGGATTATTATCTTCTTGGAGTTTTTAATAAGATGAATGTCATTTTGATTTGTTTCACATGTCAGGATTATATCATTTTCTTCAATGTCAGTGGGATTGCGATTTAACATTTTAGAGTCTATACAGGGCGGAGTACCGGATTTTTGTTTTAGAGTACAAATTGTATCTATCAATTGTACAATTTCTGACTCTAAGTTTCTTAAATTCATCTCCCACTCTGTGATTTTTTGTTGTAAATCTGATATCATACAGTTTTTATTCAAATCACTATGCCCTTTAGGGAGGCTATTTAGAGAAGATTTAGGTGTAGCAAATATAGACGGTGACCCAGGATTTGGTTTAGAAGAAGCCTTTTTCCTACAGCTTCGAATGTGGTGTTTTTCAGATAATGGGGATTGTAAAAGTGTTTTCAAAATGTTGTTCTCTTCTTCTAATTTATTATTTTTCTTAAAAAGTTCATTCTTTTCCAATACCGTGTTGTCAAATTCGTTTTGTAGACTGGCCAGTTGTGTTGTCAAATTACATATAGTATCTTGTAGCTCTTGAACAGATACTATGTCAGTTTCTATAAAATCTAAACTGCTAGACAGTTGGTCTGGTGTTTTAGGTAATTCAAATGACATGTTCTGTGGGGTTAGTATGTGTGAGTCAGGGTGGGGGTTTGTATCCATATAAGTAGACGGCGGGGTTGTTTGTGGAGTCCCCTCAATGTTGATATTCATAGGATTCTTTGATTTTAAA
The DNA here is from genome assembly GCA_949710035.1 of Crambus lathoniellus. Taxonomy (NCBI): domain Eukaryota; kingdom Metazoa; phylum Arthropoda; class Insecta; order Lepidoptera; family Crambidae; genus Crambus; species Crambus lathoniellus. The sequence goes on along the minus strand of OX453303.1, from coordinate 4,664,784 downwards.
TTCTTCCGTGTAATAATATTAGTCACATAGTTATGAGAGGGACTATCTTTGCGTTTGTGATCACAATTTTTACATTTCCATTTATTTTTAGTCTCAGATTCCATTAGACGATAAAGCTTTTCGGATAGCCCTATGCAGTCGAATTCGTACGTATTTTTGCATAGTGAACATTGTATTGTACCACGTTGGTCAACTTGATGTTTACATTTGTTGCAGCATACTAAAGTCGTTGTTCTGCGGCTGGAGCCGGTGTTACCCGTGTTACTCGATGCTTTACTTGACTTGTTCGACATGTCGATAACTTTTAATGTAAACGTTTATAAATATCCAAAATGTAATGGACCCAAATGGGGTTTGAACTCGGGACCATGTGCAGAGTTCGACTTGAGGCCGACCGGTAACCCGATCTACCACGGTGACATTGATTGTAACGACGAAATAAGTGATTTGGATAATCTGTGAGATGTCGCTGGTTTCTACGGCCAAGTATTTTTCTGTGCTTCAAATTGGCTCCCTACTCCTCACTAGATGGCGGTGATTTACAATAGCTGAAGCGAGCGGGTTCAAAGTCCAAATATACGTATCACATTTATTAATTTGACGTTATACTCTTTTAAAAGATAAACACTGTTCACTATCATAAATAAGGTTAAAACAGGAAAAGGTACGTAACACTGTGCTTAACACACATTTTGCGCGTATTTTCAGTTTTTTAATAAAGATATTGTTTATAATTTGTTCACTATTTACGTTTGAAATTTTTGCCACTTTTCTTGAACGAATAGTTTTGCAAACACTGTCACACACTATTTAGCTTTTATACACTTTACTTATATTGTTTTTTCTCGAGTTTTATTCGATTTACTATTTTTTGTAGCACACAAATACGGAGCTGGTGTTTACTAATTCACTTACTACAATAAACATACACAATCACATACAAAAGTCCACCTAGAAAAACCAATACAGTCACATCAGACTTGACGAAACCGTCACATTTCTCCAATTGAATTCCTAACACATTAATATTCTAAGTCGATTACAAAATAGGGTATTTTACTGATATTCTTTTATTTACCTATTATAATGTTTTACGAAATATTAGCTACACAAAACAAGTTTTTATTTTGAATTACCTACCTTAAATATTTTATAAGACATCAAACTTTCTAATTAGACAAGGAGAGAACGACTGTCTTTGTGAATTCACCAAGTCAGTAGCGTCATGGTCACGTCATAGAAGATTCCTTCCTTTACTTACCATGTTTACAAGCAAAAAAAGATTTTGTATTTTGTATTTATTTTTTATAAAGAGACGATTAAAGTCAAAATTAAACAGTTCATAAGAGCGCGCAACCAGAATCCATCAAAATAACACCGTTTATGAGTTTTTTTCAAAGGGCAGATCTTATTAATACAAGCAGAATCATTGATGAAAACATGACTGTAAGGAGAATAGATCTTAAAAAAATAAAACCGCCTTCAAAAAAACCACATCAAAAAAGTAAGAAATAATTCCTCACCAAATAAATAACGTAAGTACTTTGAAGTCGGGCGTGAAACATGTAAAATATTTTGTTGTTTTTGTTAAAACCCGCCCGACTTCAAAGTACTTACGTTATTTATTTGGTGAGGAATTATTTCTTACTTTTTTGATGTGGCTTTTTTGAAGGCGGTTTTATTTTTTTCTAAAAATAATTTTTATTTCCTCCTTTTTCGAAGTCGGTTAAAATACCTTGAGGTATCCCCTTTTTAACAAAACAAGAATCATCTAAATCGGTTTATAAACAAAGGAGTTATGCCTAAAGATACGTATTAAATTCACATAAAGTGGTAACGAAAACGACAGTATTTTCAAGATTTCCTGAAAACTACTGAACCGATTTCAAAATTTCAAAAAATGGGACCAACTTGGAAACCAACCTGATGTAATAACGTTTGAACCATTTCAATCGGTTCAGCCGTCTTCGAGTAATCGGTGGACATACAAAAAAAAACATACATACAGACGAATAGAGAACCTCCTCCTTTTTGATTTAGAAGTCGGTTAATTAGAGTCGTATGTGGGCGTATAGAGCAAAAATATTTATTTTCTTAACGTTTTATTAGAATGAAGACTATCGCTCCAAAAAAATCGTTAAAATGCAGTTTACAACCATTTTTGGCGTAAAGTGATAAAAAAGAAAATATACTTACTGAATTTTTAATTTCTATCTTTATGAGTATTGAGCGTGTGTTTTGTTTATTTGTTGATTTTTTAGCTTCCTTTGATATGCCTTTGGTGTTATTTGTTGCCTTAAATGTTTTTAAGAGCTTTTTCAATAACATATCTTATTATTTCAACATATATCTAAATACTTGAAAAATAATAAGAAGTAGTTTCCTCACATTTATGAAATAAACGTGCTTTCAGAGGAATTAAAAAGTACCAGAGAAATTCGATGGCTTGTAATGCCTCTGTAGCTCCGCGGTCAGAGCAGTCACTTGGATAGTGAAAGATTGCGATACGGAGCTAGTTGGGAGACATGGTCGATTTTTTCCAGTAAAATATTTCAGATAAAGAAAACTATTCTTTCATTTGAAGAGAATAATTTCGAATAGGCTAATACTATTGTGTGAGACAGACAAGGAGATGTGATATCCCGGAAACTGTTCACAAATGCTTTGAAGGATATGTTTAAAATGCATATTGATGCATCAATACATGCTGAACGGCCTAGCTGATTCCTCTCTACGCATCGGTCTTCGTATGAACTTGGAAAAAACCAAGATAATGTTCAACAAACATAATAATATTACTCCGGAACTGATTGAAGTACAAGGTTGTACTCTCGAAGTTGTCACGGAGTATAGGGAGAAACAAATTCGAGAAGGAAGCCAACAGAAGGATACAGCTAGGCTGGACAACATATGGGAGAGCTTCGTTGGGTCTCAACGTCACCTATTCCACAGAGTCTAAAAACAGTCTTCAACCAGTGCGTCCTACCTGTTATGACATACGGAGCCGAAAATGGACACTTACGGCAGGGCTGGTTCACAAATTCAAAGTCGCTCAGCGAGCTATGGAATGGGCTTTGCTCAGAGTTTCTCTGAAGGATCTAATCCGGAACGTGGTAATCAGACAGAGAACTAAAGTAATCGACATAGCCCACCGTATTAGCAAACTGAAGTGGCAGTGGGCCGGTAGGCCGTAGAACCGACAACCATCTGGTGTAAACGAGTTCTAGAGTGGAGACCGCGTATCGGCAAACGTAGTGTAGGACGCCCTCAAGACTAGGTGGAGCGACGATCTTTGCAGGGTGAATAAGAGCAGCCACTAATCGTGCTTGATGGCGTACTCTTGGAGAGGCCTATGTGGTCTAGCAGTGGACGTTAATAGGCTGATGATGATAAATTCTATTAATTTACTATATCTAAAATTTTACTTCTATTGATTAAACATCGACTCGTCTCACAACTATCTCTGATCGACATAGAGCATTCGCCCGGACAGTGAAAGGTTGTGGGTTCGAGCCCCATCGGAGTTAGTGATTGTGAGATGGGTCGATTTTCTCTAATACTTCATTTTCAATAAGGTTAGGATTGATTTTTGTAATAAGGTAAAATTTTATATCTTCAGTATTTAAGGTACTTTCCCTCCACGTGGCATAGTTGTGGGACTATACGAAATTCACTATATTATCGAAAATTACTTACTTATAGTACCTAATATTTAAATTAAGGATCAAATATTTTACTTCTGATATGCGTCTTATAAAATATTTGAAAGGAATTAGGAATCTCCGTGCTACAGCGACACCAACTTATCTAACCTAGCGGTCAAATTTGGAGCTAAAAGCTTTAAATACCATTTCAGTAAGTTTGTTCTGGTACTGGCGCCTGAACCACCAGGTAAGATATTGTTGTAGGACTATATGGTATACACTGATGTATCAGTGTTGTGTGCGTGCGTTCGCTACGACAGAATTTTGAGATTGCGATAAATTGACTTGCAAGAAATAGAATATACGCTCTTAATTAATGAATTTGAATAAATGAAATAGATTCAAAAATTTTATCATTCATAATAATTCTTTATAATAATTCACAACGCAATTTCCATTATTTGAAATGAAGTATTAGAAATTTTATCATTAAATATCACATTTCGACAACAGTGAAATAACCTATTGTATAAATCTAAACATTATTTTTGTTCTCGCGCGATATTTAAGTCTATTGTATTATGTTGACTGTTTACAAATGACCGTTGTATTTCACTGTCTCCCCTACAAAAAAAATCGGTTTAGTCGACAAATGTCAGATTCTGGAAAAGTCAGACGAGTATAAAACGCCAGATTCTATGAATGCCATATTCTATTAACGGCAGATTCTACAAATGACTGATTCTAGAAACGCCAGATTCCGATATTGCCAAATTCTATAAATGCCAAATTCTATTAATGTCAGATTTTATGTAGAGATTTTATAGGGAGCGAGTTCGCCTCGGAAGTCCTGTAAATTGCCTTTAAGTCCTGTAGAACACGTGATAATATATGTTAGAAATAATAAGCTGCGAAGCGCAGCGAAGCAATCGTCTTAAATTTCGTGGTCTTTTTTATGAAACAATATTTATGGATTTTTTCACAATAAAAAAAATAACCACGACTTAAAGGCAAACTACATGAAATCAGACATTAATAGAATCTGGCATTTATAGAATTTAGCATTATCAAAATCTGTTATTTCTAGAATCTGTCATTTGTAGAATCTGCCGTTAATAGAATATGGCATTCATAGAATCTGGCGTTTTATACTCGTCTGACATTTCCAGAATCTGACATTTGTCGACTAAACCAAAAATTTCGAACAACTCACCTAGGGTACTGAGGTCCGAACTGCGTATAACACCAGTTATGCCAACAGCCCTTCGAGAAGGGGTTGTGGCCCCCGGTGAACTTGCCGGTGACCTGCTCGTTGGTGGTGCGGCCGCGGGAGAGCAGCAATACGTGGACCCCGGTCAGAAAGAATATGAGGACCGCTACGACGGCGATTATGCCCATTATCACCATACTGGAGAGAGCGAGTTAAGTTTGGCGGTGGTGTAAGAGGGTGGTGAATATGTAACCAGGATCCACAGAGTTCACGAAATTATAGAAAATAATAGTGACAGAACTAGAAAATTGGAAAAAAACAAATTCTTGAAGAAGACCAATAAAATCTGTTCAGTAGCGCAAAAGATTTTACCTAAACAATCTTGACGTTTCTTTTAATATAAAATGCAATAAGTAATAAAAATATGAAACACTAATTTACTCAAAGTAACTCCATGTTTTCATATTATAAAATGGATAATGTATGTAATAATACATATTTCTTATTTTTAATTGCATTTCTTAGATAAAGAGACATATCAAGACATATCAATTACTAAAAATCTTTTGCTTTGCTGTATGACTTTAATAATATTCCCTTTTAACGAAAGAAATAATCCTTAAAATATGTATAAAATGTCTCCAGGTGTTCTTTACTATTGGGATACCCTTGCCTACATACTGTTATTTAGTACGTAGACAAGTTCAAATGAAACTTATCTGATATAATTATTGAGGTGGTATAGAAACAAAAAAATGTAATTTAGTTCTCAATATGTGATTTATGAATATAGTTAAATGTTGCTATTTTTTATTGAAAATTAATGTTGTTGTTTACTTTTTATAATGGCACCGGTTTTTTTTACTAGTTAGCTAAATAGTAGATTGTACAACAAGTGCATAAAACGTGCCATTTTACCCGAGACGTATATATCCGTGTATGGATAGTCAATTCGAGGGTAAAATGGGTTTTATGTACGAGTATACACTCTGATTTTCACTTCGAGTGTGAGGAAAATAAATTACAATATTGCAAAAAAAGAAAAATAAAGACTTCGCCATATTGGCGGGAAAACTTTCTTTTTCTTTTTTTTATACGTGGAAGTGGCAGCACAGTGACTTAGCATAGATCGTAGTCCATAATGCTCTTGAAATACTTATTTCTTACAAAACTCATTAATTTTGTCTAGTTTTAATAATTTAGTAATTTAACCTGGATTGTGTACAAAATTAAAGAAACAGAATGAAATAACAAGTATATTTAACGAAGTTTAATTGCGTGTGTGACTGTTTACCTGACGACCTTTGTCTTAGAGTCTGAGACTTAGACGAAGATTTTACTTTATGCACTAGAGCATAAAAAGCGATTTTATGCAGCCTATACCCAACATAAACACGAACTTTACGAGCTTGAGAAGTGAAAATATTATTTTTTTATATGTACCTTATATTAAATATAGAACAAGCACGAATCGCAATTTGCCGGCCTTTGTTCATATGGTAATTATTAAAGGATATTAGTAGAATTTATTGAACTTAATGGAATGCAGCAAAAATACTGTCATATGATGTAACTTAATAATATTAGTTAAGTCATGATACATCATCTTACTTATTTGAATTTTCGCACCTACGCATGAACTTATATACTTACTTACGAAATTCGAATAATTAAATTTAATATAAATACGAATTTGAATAATTTAAATAGATTCAAATTATTTTTTTCTCATTTGGTATTCTTAAATGTAATATTTTTTAACTTTATCATAAAATATGTTTTTTTTTATTTATTTTTTTTGCATTCGCAATGCAATTGTTATTATTGAAAATAAAGTACTTATTAGAAGTTTTATCATTAAATATCTACATTTCAACAACAGTGAAATACCCTATTGTATAAATCTAACCATTGTTTTTGTTCTCGCGCGATATTTTACCGGTCTATTGGACTGTTGTATGTGACTGTCCCCTACAAAAGATTCAAACAACTCACCTAGGATACTGAGGTCCGAACTGCGCATAACAGCAGTTATACCAACATCCCTTCGAGAAGGGGTTGTAGCCCCCCGTGAACTTGCCGGTGACCTGCTCGTTGGTGGTGCGTCCGCGGGAGACCAGCACCATGTGAAACCCGGTCAGACCGAATATTGGGATCGCTAGGATCGCGATTATGCCCATTATCACCATACTGGGGAGAGCGAGTTAAGTTTGGCGGTGGTGTAAGAAGTGGGTTGTGAATATGCTACCAGGATCCACAAAGTCCACGAAATGATAGAAAATAAGAGTGTCAGAACTAGAAAATTCGAAAACCAGCATCATGAAAACCTCTATATAGCCTTTTTTCTTTTTTATTCTGTGGGAAACGCCTTCGCGTACCCCCCCCGCCCGGGGAGACGAGGGGGTTATGTGGGGCTTGAACCCACTAAAACCCCCAGGGTGCACCCTCTGCACATGGTCGGAGATTACGCGGCATGTGTGGTAATCAGCGTGTCTCCGACCCGTGCCCGCGTCCCTTCGACGCTTCCTCCTCACCCTCCTCCGGTGTGGGACCTTTCCACCATGGGGTCTTAGATGGGAAGCGGAATTTCCCGTTCCGCCGCCCGACCCCCCAACTGCTTCAATGTCAATGTCAATAAATTTTTATTCATATAGATTAAATAAAATTAATGCTTATGAATCGCTTCGCCACATCACGAAGACGCCTTTCTTGGAAAGGCCCACTGAACAGACTATAGTGGTTTTCATGACGCTGTTTTTCGAATTTTCTAGTTCTAACACTCTTATTTTATGAGAATGTTGATGGATGTGAATGAACCGAAAGAAAAATGTGCAAGGATCGTAGCAGTTGGCAATCCATAGTCACTGCCTACCCCCGTGGGAAACAGGCGTGAGTATATGTATGTGTGTATGTATGTAATCTTGACGTGTCTTTTATTATAAAATGCAATTGAAGGGCTATTTAGAAAAAAAAACCTAAGTCAGATTCAGCAAATTTAATAGAAGAAATAAAAACGTTTATGAAAACAATTACCAACCAACAGACTTTAAATAGTAATTTAAGTTAAGGAAACACACAGTAAAATAGAAATAGTCCTATATTAAATTCCGTTATTTATATGAAAAACATACAAAAACCACTTTGACATTAGCAGTTATTCCGCTGTTCTTCCAAAAAATTATTAAGAGTATGCTTGCCTTTGGTCCTTATTACTAATACGGAACAAACAACAAGGAAAATCTACTGACTAGGGTTTTTTTTTTATAGTAAGGGCCCTTTTCCTGTCTTGCGGATGCGGATCTCTACCCGCGTGCGAGTCTGAGGGCCTACTCTGAAACGCAAAAGCCGAAACTTCGGTATACCCGTCCCTCTCGCTCTCCAGTCATGACAGAATCGAATGAAAGGGGCGGGGCTACCGATGTTACGGATGCTTAGCTCCTGCCCCCTGATTCACGAACCGTCGGCAACGGAATCGGATTCAAATTCTGTGCTTTGTCTTTGTCTATTCTATATCGAGTGACAAAGACAGTGCATACATTCCGCTGTCGGGAGCGTTTCCGACGGTTTATGAATCAGGGGGCTGGTCCGCATGCTTGTGACAGAATGTTCCCGACCGCGCTGCGTGCGGCCCGTGTGAAAGGAAATACATAAATGAAATTGACAGTAAGTGGGCGGTTTAGATCGTGCAAACCAGACCCGCAGGCGGGCGGCAATCCGCCTGACAGGAAAAAGGCCTTAAATGGGCGGTGGCGCGTTGAAGTCGTTTTGCTCAAAACAGCAAACCTTCCATACATTTTACCTTTGCAGCATCTGAAGCTTAATAGGGCAACTAGCTAAAAAAGTTGCCAAATAAATGCAGGCAAAAAGGAGATCAGTCAAATTGGACCAAAAATAAAGTCGGCCAACGAAAATATTAGTAACCAAGCAGTTATTCAAGTTTGAAAATGTTTTTTTTTGTCATCTTTAAACAGAAATAACTGCTTGGCCAATAATTGTACACTGTTGGCGTCATAACAGCACTTACAATAATAATGTGCAATTTATTTAATTTGACCGACACTTTTACTTTTTTGGTCCAAGCATGTATGAAGCGTCACTTCCTTTTATCCCTTCATTTTTTACAAATACCGTAGCCCACAAACAATAGATTTATGTAAAGGATACGATACAATAGGCTCGACCTGCGTCAAAGTCTTGTTGTTGTTCATGATGTAGTAGAGGCTGAGGCCGAATATGCTCAGCATGTGTATCGACAGCGATATTAGGAAGAAGAAGAAGAACCTGTAGTTCCTTCGTCCGATGCAATTGTTCACCCACGGACAGTGGTGATCGAATGTCTGGAAAGAATCATGTTTTTAAGCCGGTTCTGCTGCGCCATGTTACGAACAAAACATTGTTTTGCTAACATTGTTAGTAAAACATGTTTAGCAAATAGGCTGTCTCCTGCGATTTTCAAGTATAGAATATTTTTGTTAGTAACATCTATTTAAAATTAGTTAAAATCAGTAAATAATCCACAATTATTACAAATTAAAATCCACCAAACCATAGTTTAGTAAATATTACAAAACCAGATTCACATATTCACTCTACAATTCCCGCCAATCTCTTTATGTTCTTTTTGGATTTAACAAGTGTCTCTGGCGAGCACAAATATGAAATGAATAAACAAGCCACGCCCCCATTTAGTTAATAACATGTTACGTGTTAGCCAAACACGAAAACATGGCGCAGCAGACGTGGCTTTATTTTTATTTTATTTTGGCAACAGTATTTTTTTACAAAAGTACTTAATTAATATCTTACTAGCTATAATAGACCTATAGTGCCGATAAGGATATAGGTATTTGGACAATAGTTATAACTAAGAAAAAAAATATATTGTTAGAACATCAACAATGTGTTAGTAATTAAGTGTATGATAAGTTTGTTTATTATAATATATCGTGCTGTCGAAATTGAACCCAATTTATACTCAGCAATGAGGCTATTTTGCTTTAACCCACACCATACTTAGCGCGCAAAATCTTCAAATATTAAGATTTAACGACAGATTTGGCGCAGGATTACGGATACCTGCCTTCTGCGTTCTGCGCCAGAGGTCTTTGGTTCGATTCCCGAACAAGACAAATATTTGTGTGCATAAACATGTCTATTTGTCTTGGTCTGTTTTCGATGTACGATCAGCAAAACAACCAGGTAGACACTTATAAAACATTGCATTTTCGCTTGCATTTATTGCTTTGGGCACTCACTACCGTACTTCTTCAACTTAAAACATAAATTACGAAGTACCTAATTTCTGGGGCTCGATTTATCTGTTTTAATTTGAAGCCCGGCAGATTTCCGATTATCGGAGCGTTCGTCGGTACGGCCCCAGTCCTGATATGATACCAGATCATCCAAATGTAAAACTTTTGAAGAGCGGTCTCAGCTCTGGAAGTCTTTAATACCAATGGTTCAAAACATTAGGAAGTCTGATTTGTGCGGCCACACTATGGTCCTCGCATTCACATTGTCGCAAATGTTTATCCTCTCACTCACTCGCACCAGCACTGCGCCGATGGCAGACTCGTAGCGATGCTACGATGCTACGATGATGGTCTTCATCAGTCCGCCAGCAGGCATGGGCCTTTCAGTTGGCTGCAATCAGCCACACACTCACAGTTTGGACATACAAAACCTGAAAGTAAGGCGGCCTCTGTTCCATCCATCCATGGCTGCTGGCGGCCTGCCGGCCGGGGAGGACTGAAAGGGGGCTGTCCATTAATCACGTGAGGCCGAAAGGAGAGAGGAGGGTTCGGAATAAAATCACCAAGTATCACAATCACATAGTACAAAGCCTCAAAATGTATCACCAGTGGGGAGGGGGGGTTTAAAAAGTTGCTAAAAAAACATCACGTGCGTGATTAATGAACAGCCAGTCTGTGGGGTCCTTTAGAGAGACGCGGCCACATTACGTCTCTCGCCACTTCGCTCGCTATTTTCCTAGCGATTCGACGAGTGTGTGTCCGCACTATCAGGTACAAGGGCGGATCCAGGCCTGGGTGGACCACTAATTAAAATTGTGAAACAAAATATTTTTATATATTTTTCTTCTTGTGACTAGAACACGACTATGTGACCCCCCCTGGCGCCAAAGCTGGATCCACCCTTGATTAGGTACTACCGATCCTACTGACCTCTATGCAGTGGTTGCACACAGAACAGTGCGAGCAGCGCGGCGGCCTGTAGAACTTGCAGGTGACGCACCATTTCATGCGCACCGTGATGCCGTTTATTTCCACGCTGCGGTAAAGCGGCGCTCTAAAGTCATCCTCTCGGTCCTCGTCAGGTGGAGCTGAAACAATTACTTGTTACGTCATTTCTTCTTCTTATCGTGTCCCTGGCAAACTTAAGAGCCCACGCCCACGGCGACTTTTTGTAGCGATGCTGTAGCGCGTTAGTAGCGATGCTGTCGCACGTTAGTAGCGATGCTGTTGCGCGTTAGTAGCGATGCTGGCGCGTGTTAGTAGCGATTCTGTTGCGCGTTAGTATCGATGCCGTCGCGCGTTAGTAGCGATGCTGTCGCGCGTTAGTAGCGATGCTGTCGCGCGTTAGTAGCGATGCCGTCGCGCGTTAGCAGCGATGCCGTCGCGCGTTAGTAGCGATCCTGTCGCGCGTTAGTAGCGATCCTGTCGCACGTTAGTAGCGATGCTGTCGCGCGTTAGTTGCGATTCTGTCGCAGGTTAGTAGCGATGCTGTCGCGCTTCTATGCAAAGTCGCCGTGCGCGAGGGCCCTGTTAGTAGCGATGACGTCGCGCGTTAGTAGCGATGCTGTCGCGCGACAGCATCGCTACAAAAAGTCGCCGTGGGTAAGCCGTATCCGACCAAAACAATCTACTCAGTTACAATCGCAGAGCAAGTAGCCTCTATTAAGGCTCATTTTCATTGGTCGATGGGGCCCGTACGCGGGGTGCGGGAGATTCCGGAAACGCATGATTTCTTTCATATCTTTGGTCGGATTTCATACGCGGAAACGTGTAAATAGTGCATAGTGTATATTATACACAATACTAGCTTTCCGCCCGCGGCTTCGCCCGCGTGGACTACACGACGTTATCCCGCGGGAATGTGACATTTTTTCGGGATAATAAGTAGCCTATGTTCCTCTCCAGGCTACAAAGTATCCGTGTCCCAAATTTTAGCCAAATCCATTCAGCCGTTTTGGCGTGATTGAGGAACAAACATCCAAACATCTAACTTAACTTTCACATTTATAATATTAGTAGGAAGTAGGATTATCAAATTGTCATGGTATGTTTTCCTAATAAAGCAAAATAATGGAAAGAAAAAAGTAAAAGATAGCACCGACATTAAAACTTATATATTATGTTGGTTTCATAGCTGTGGACTTGTGGAGACACACTAAGGCGCTAGAACATCGTATCACAGCGACACGGATCAGTTCGTACGGATTGAGTGTACGGGCTGCCCGTACGAGTCTCCAGGGCAGGTTTGAATCCTTAAGTTCTCTAACAATTGTTTTCAAATGAAGACCAAGTCGCAGGAGCTTCTAATTTAAATTGCAAGGAAATACCTTGACCCTTGCTACAATGAGATAGGGCGGATAGGAAAAATTATTCAAATAACTTAGAAATCCTATCTTCTTTCGTGTTAATGATGGTAGGCAGTAATCAAGTGAGCAGCTGTTCGGGTGTCTGGGGTAACCTACGAGATGGGACATAGATTGTGGAGTAACACCGCACCCGCACTGGTCGTCACTTGCGAGCCGCAAGCAGTTTAAACACAATATTTTTGTGTTTTGATTATGAACTGTCTCTTATTACATCGAAATGTACTAAGAAAAGTGCTCAAAGTACTTCTGGTCAACATGTTAAAACTTAATATGCTGCCGACTACATATTGAAAACGAATACATTAATGACCTAACTAATAAACAAGTATGGTGTGGTTTAAAACCTTATCTTGGTAGGTCTATTCATTTGGCTGCCTCAGAGATAAAATTTAATAGGTGTTATAAGCTTAAAGGGGTGTTCCGGTCAGAATTGATAATCCGAATGATACTTTAAATACAATATTGTGTTTACAAGATAACAATATTTTTTATTCACAATGGGTTAGCACTTATGCCCGTTTGCACTAAAGTCGGGTTGAGCTTGTCCTAGATAAGATACATCTTAGTTTAGGAACAGCCTAAAACAGACAGACTACGTCGTAACTTAGTCATCGCCTTGATAAGAGAATGAATGAATAAATTCAAATATTAATTGTTTATGGATTTTAAAACTGGCGAGGTAAAGTAGGTCACTGGATATTTTTTTGGTTGAAACTTCTCATTGATTCCTTCGTGAGTTAAAAGGAGACAAAAGCTAAGGCGTTGTCAATTTTATTTGGAAGGGGTAATTCACCGAGAAAAGAAAAAGTCAACTGAGCACAACTGTCAAGAAAAACATAATACAGTTTTATTGTAATAAATGATGAATGACGTATGTCACATGTGTTGTGTCTCTATCTAACAAACAAGAATACAAAAGCCACAATCTTTTCTGTTCCGGTGACAGCCGTGACAGAGGAGTCACTTGCAATACGAAATTAGCTGTCAAAATGGACTGTCGTATGAAAACTGTTTTAGTTCCAAAGATAATCACCGGAACAGAAAAGCTTGTCGCACTACTCTTTGCTCCCAATACCACAGACAATAATCACTGATATAGGTATTTCTTAAGCCTTAGGTGCTCGATATTGGGCCCGTAAGTTAAGAATAGCCTAAAGTGCATTTAAGAATGTCCTAAGGTTAGTGCAAAGCAATTTTTTGCTAAGAATGTCTTAAGTTAGCTAGGAAAAGACTTAGGCGATTCTTAAGGTTAGTGCAAACGGGTGTAAGCCTTCATCACACCTGGGGGCCAAGTCTGCTAACGTTAAGTCACAATTGTGTCTCACTCAATCGTGTTTCAATTGTGGTAGTGCTTTTTTAAACACTATAGTTATGCCGCGTACACACCGCGCCAACGAACGCCAACGAATGGGTTTCGATGCCCTTCGTTGGTCCTGTTTGGACGGTTTGGCGAAGGCCAACGATCGTTCGTTGGCGTGTGCCGGCGATCCGGAGCGTGGCGGTAACATCAAAGGAATTGAGCCATTAGATCGAACTCGGTGTGGACGGCGGCCGAAGGCCAACGAACGAACGCTCAGTTGAAGCATAATTTCTACCAAAAGCGAGAGCGTTGAGTTTAATCTGTGCGTAATCTCTAGCGAAACACCAATCACAGCGCGTGAGCGTGACGTCAAATGTGAGGTGATTATTTGTGAATAATTTTTCTGTTCTTCAGTCTTCTATAGATTTCTAATTGTTTTTCTAGCTTTTGTTTGCAAAACACTTTAGAAGTTTGTGATAATAGCCAAACAAACCGTTTCAAGAGGCATCGAAAGTGCCCATTGAATAATACCTACCATGGAACCAGGCACAGCCTTCTCTATTGTGAACCGCTTCACGAAAGCCGATAATCGCAATGTCCGGCCCCAGGCAGGAGTAGACATAATAATGGTCGGCAATTTATTTGCCTGTAATTCAGATTACTGTGCTGCTGAATTTAGGAATGTGAAGAAAACACCCGTGTAAGTTTGTCAACCACTACATTATTTATAATCAAATACCTAAAAGTTTAAAATCATTGCGAAAATAACATACCTCAAAAGTGTAACCCATCATATTTTTAACTACTTATTATTTTTGTTATGTTCAACATAAAATATTAACGTTTCCTGTCTTTTCAGGTCGGCAAGATAATCTTACGGTGATGCTGCCGTTGGATATACTTCGGCGCGATTTGAATGAATTGATTTGAATGAAGGTGTGTACAGAACATAAAGTCCGCTCGAAATCGTATGCAGCGATAGTGGATGAAAAAGAAGGAAAAGTCATCAGCGTCCAAACATGCTGTTGCTCTCCATATGTGAATACACAGTTGAAAAACCATCCAGTACTGACACAGTGCTACTGGAAGAAATCCAAATTAGCTCATGTTGGAAATAATTTGAAATATATCACGGCTGAAATGATGATGATGATGAAGGAAATATCAGCCGGTATAAGACCATGTTCTTAGCAGACTGCTTCCAAAACATGCTGACACAATTTCTACAAGCTGCGGCAAACTAAAATGTATCCAACTGTTAAGATTATGAGAAAAGTGAAAAGTGCAAATGTTATTGTGTAATGAAACTTTAGTTTTATTTTTTTCCAAAAGTGAATAATAGGAAACAAAAATTTACCCTATATAGTATGAAAGTACAAAATAAAACAAAATGTAATAAAATATTTATTTTTATTCAAATCAATGTAAGCCCTAAATATTAAATAATTCATAAAAACACTAATAAAATTTTTGTGTTTATGTTAGAAACACTTTGGTCTTGATAGTTTAGTATGTTCTTCTTTGAAAGCAATTTGAAAGGACATTTTGATATGGTAGACTAGACCGATTAACATTTCAATAAGTACAGTAGCGAGTTATATGCAAATAAACAATCAATCCATCTATTGATGATTCTTTTGATTGCTGCGCTTTTGTGTGTGCGCCCAATATTGATCTTTACAAGCATCATTAAACATATCATTCAATTTATAATATTATAGCAGGCTGAGTAAAATATAAATTGGTATTTATAATGAGTTAAATATTGTTTATACCCAAGTAATATATGTATTTAAGTATTACTACTGATTATAAATGCGAAAGTACCTCTGTCTGTCAGTCTGCTTCGCTTTCATGCCTAAACTATTAAACTGATTTTGATGAAATTTGGTACCTACAATGATAGAGTTGACCTTGCGAAAGGACATAGGCTAATTTTTATTCCGGAAAAGCTTGTACTCTGTAATCCATGCGAGCGAAGCCGCGGGCGGAAGGCTAGTATTAAAATTAAAATAAAGCCAAGCTCACCAAAAGCTCACTGACCTCTATTATTATTATTACACACTGGACAGGCTGACTCCATACAAATGAAAGCTAATTTTGTGTGGCAATTTGAAGCGCCACTACGAGTGTCCCGAGAACTAATTTTGACATAATCATTACCACAACTGACTTAACATAACTAGTTTTAGTTACATAGACACTCGTACATACACGCCTACAGCGCCAAAATAGCGATACTCAAATAGGCACTTTTATGACAGCCAGTCCAGTCCAGAGACTCCAGTATGACTCCAGTGTGTAAATAATAATTTAATAATAGAGGTCAGTTGCCAAGCTGGACAGTGTTGCCAGCGAGGTCTTGTGTGTGAAAAGATACTCCTAAACCCTGAAATGTATAAAAAAGTAACCTTCTGGCAACACTGGGCACTGGAGCCGGAATCGAGTGCCAACGATCGTTTGCTCAACGTTTGTTGCTTGTGCTATAACCTTCGATAGCCAACGAACGTGCGGCAGCCAACGCTGAATATCCTTCGTTGGCGTTCGTTGGCGCGGTGTGTACGCGGCATTACAAGAATTAGGACAGTATGATGTGTTGTAAATGTAGTGTGTAGTGTGTGTGACCATCAATAGTATTGTGAAAAAAGTACTTTTTTCTTGTAACTGTGTGTAAAAAAGCAATACAACTGAACTACAATTGAAACACGATTGAGACACGATTGTGACTTAACCTTAGCAGACTTGGTCCCTTGGCCCCCTGATGATAAGTGGTGATAAGGCTGAAGGTGGAAGCGCACTACTCCCGGAATCCTCAATCACTGAGGAACTGGCTATCTTATCTCTAACTGCCGGAACACAATAATGCTGAAAACATCATTGTTATGGCATCAGACTTAGATGAGATGGTGGTAGCTAGCTAGGCGGACTAAGAAAAAGTCCTACCACCAACCAAACAGAATACAATATGTACCCCCACTGGGAATCGAACCCGGGACCTCTGGATCTGAAGTCGGTGGAATGAACCACTAGACCACAGAGGTGGTTAAATATACATTGGAACGAATCATGGGTGGGAATGGGAATGTTTCATTTGGTCGGACTTCAATCAACTGACTGAGAAAGCCATTCAGGCAGGTAATTGAATGACGCTCGCCGTTCATTGTCTGCTTTTGTTTGAACTGCAGAATAACTATACTTGCATTATGTGGTTTTAACTTTCATGGCACTATGTACTGTTTTAAAATATATATTTGGAATACATGGAATGCATAAAATTATATACATACAGACACTGCATATGTGGTTTTAATTTTCATGGCGCTATGTAATGTTTTAAAATTTTGAATAAGTACATGGAATGTATAATTAATTACATACAGACACAGACCATGATAAATGTTCATATTTAAAATGGTTGTCCAGGGTGGAGATAGAGCCTTATTGACAGCAGGGTCAATAAATTAATAATTAATGAAAATGAAAAAAAAAAACTTGACAGCATTTATTAGTAAGTTAATAAGTCAGGAAACAAATAATAATTTATGTTTTGGACTTGGACTAACAATATTAGATTGTAAGAAATATGACTGATAACTTATATACTTACCACCATCTTACTGGCTGTTCATAGTATATACTACAGCTGGTAATAGTATAGACTAATCGTATTTGATTCCATAATTTTCTCATTAAGAATAAGTATAGAAACTAAATTTTTCGGTGTAGTGAGGTGAGAGTAGGGTTACCAGATGAAAAAAACAAAAGTCCTGAGAATAGACCTGATTTCCATTGAAAAAGCCTGAGTTTGAGAGCGGGGGGGGGGGGGGGGGGTGCAATAAATCAATAATTAAAAAACCTTACCTACTAACCTACCTACTTTTTAATTAATTATTACCAAAGGAAGTTAGTTTGTTCTAAAAGATCTATTAATCTAAGCTAATTTTACTATTTCTTTTGTATTTTATTGGAAATTCTAAAAATCCTGAGATTTCATGACTTTTGCAAAATCCGGCCGCAATCCTGAGATGAGTCCAAAAATCCTGAGATCTCAGGCCAAATCCTGAGATATGGTAACCCTAGGTGAGAGAAACCCAGGTGTCAGACATCATGAGTCATCATGAGATCCAGATCCAGCCATCAAATTAATGGAATTAACTAATTAACTTTATATAACTTTCGAGTACTTATTTAAGTAATAGTATGTAGTAGTTAGTACTACATTTATTTTAGTTATCTTTTTCTTCTTTCATTATTTTAAAATTTTATTATTATAGTATGTGCAGTGCATCTATAATGAACAGCCTAACAGTTGCACTCCTATAACTGGTCTAGTTCACAAATGCAATTACAGTCAAGGTGAATATGAAATAATCTGATATTCTGTGTTGACAGTACATTATTAGAAGCAAAACATTTTATTTATCAGTCAATCTACTGACAAGATGTAAATTAACAAATATTATGTTGAATCAACTTTAATGTAATTATGTACTTATCTACTTCAAATCGGTTGACATTATTTTATGTTAAAACCAATTATCATTACCTACATTATCTTAAATGATTATCATTATTATTACCTACATTATCTTAAATAAACTAATCTCCTTATGTAGGCCTAACTGATATTTCAATTAGAATAAATATTCCAATAGAAATGATATAACTTGGGTAGATATCATGTAGCTGTCATGAAGTGTTCAACAACTATTTTCTAAGTGTCTTTAGACAAAATGGTAATTACCTTGTCTGAATTACTTACTCCAACAACAACCATGCTATAGGTACACTCGAGGACCAATTCGGTGAACCACCTCTTAATTCTTTTCACGTGGCTGGTGCCTCGCCATTCACGCGCAGACCCTTTTACTATTTTTTTATACTATACGGATAGGGACTGCAACTGAACGGTGAGACGCCAGCCACACGAAAAGAAGTAAGATGTGGTTCACCGAATTTGTCCCCGACTGCACATTGAATCTTTTCGCAGTCAGTGTTTCTTTTTTGTACATAGAAAATGCCTATTTACACTGGCCCTAATGAAAATCCGCTTATAAGCCATAAAGAACTTTTCAATACAGCATTGGGTTTCAATTTCACATCTGTGTTGTAATCACTGTGAAAGATGTTTGGTGGCACTAAGTCATAGTCAAGTGTTTTGTTATTTTCCAAGTTTCAGTTCTTCCATCAATGAAGTTAAACATTATTGAATTGTGATATAGTTATGTCTCTGACATTTTAGCCTCTCAAACCCCACAACATTTTGAAATAAAAAAGGCATTTAAGTAGCAACTCTTTTTGTTTATTTTCTGAATCTGTACAATAAATTTGTATTAAATTCTGTTAGATTTTTCCATTTGTGAATTTTGATAGCATGGTCACATAGGACTTCTTGTGGTTTGAGTGGTTAAGACACTCTTTTTGAAGCTCGCTTCTTTTAAATTTTTGGGTTTTCAGCCCATAAAGACTTAACACACTAACTGCCACACTCAGAGACGCCAGTTAAATTTAATTGGCTATTAAATATTTTTCTTTATTCCATACTAGCGGCCGCCTGCGGTTTCACCCGCGTGGTTCCCGTTCCCGTGGGAATATCGGGATAAAAAGTACATATAAACCTTTCTCTTGAATCACTCTATCTAATAAAAAAAAACGCATCAAAATCCGTTGCGTAGTTTCAAAGATTTAAGCATACAAAGGGACATAGGGACAGAGAAAGTGACTTTGTTTTATACTATGTAGTGACTACACATAAAAAATAGACAGAGAGAGATTTAATTGTCAATTTAAGTTAACTGGTGTGTCTGAGTGCGGCAGTTAGACAAAATATATTTACTGACCTTTTGGTATGACTCCCGGGTCCATGAAAGTGGCCAGTGTAAAATTGGCCAAAACAAAAAATGTTATGACACCTTGGTATGCAGGAACCCATGGGTGCTTGTGAAGATAGTACTGACATCTGAAAACAAATTATATGTGGTTTAAAGCCATTTCCAGTGTTTAACAAACAATGTACAAATAGCAACACTGAAATTATCAGATTGAATATTAGAAGACTGAAAAACATAAGTACTATTAATTATAATTTTACACAATCATCATCATGTCAACAGAACGACGGCCACTGCTGGGCATAGGCCTAATTTTACACATTAATGATTTTATATTGATTTGTCCATTAATAAACTCAAATAAAAGCAATAAAAATATTTATTTGTCAATAGTAAGATGCAAGGTTAGCATTACCTTGAAATATATGTCAAGGAAAATATAAAAGCATGATCACTGAAAAACTTAACAATAATGACTAATAGATTTATCAATGCTTTGTGACAAATCAGTGAGCAATTTGCTTGTGTAATTTTATAAATATATCCGATAAATTCACTGTTTACAAATTTTAAAGAAATAAATCATTCATAGCAATTGAATTGAATGTTGAGTGATATAGTAATTAAAAACTGATTTCAAACTTGTAGAATTGATAAAGGAGTTTTATCTCACACCTTTTGTTGTTTGCACCCGTGTATATACAGAGTTTGACAGACAGTTTGTATGACAAAAGGAGGCTGCAGTCTAGACACACAATCATGGCTCAGCCCCACTTGTGAGATACAACATCTATAATTGTATTAATATGTATGTATTAATTTTGTACTTGTTTACTACCAAAATAAAACACTTGTAATTTAAATGGTTAATTGAAAATTTAAGAGCAATATCACGATTCTCTGACCTGAATAATATAGTCAATCTACATAAAACAGCACTTACTGAATAATGAGAGTGGGTCTCACAAACAAATAGGCAAACACTATTTACTATTAAATTACTGTATAAAATAAGCAAAGCTAGTAAAAGCTCTCAGCCTGAATATAAATTCAGACACTAGTTTATAACTGAATCACCAAATTTAAGTACATGGCCAGGTATCAGGGTTTGTTTACACAAATTATGCCAATCATTATTTACTTGATACAGTGTGATTTCTGGTTGATTACAAGTTTTTAAAGTGATCATTTATTGATATTTTAATTGATTATTTGATTCTAAATAAATGTAAATAGGAGTAACGTGGAATCGTCACGGCATGGCTCTTCAGTGGCTCGTATCATGACAGGAACATGGAACAATTGAAACTTGAATCAGACTTGAATTGGCAGACATAAAGATATAAAACAACACACCATAGCATAGGGCAAAGGTACAGCCCCAAGATATTAATAGAAACAAGCCTACAATCTGCTGTGAAAGTTGTCAAACCAAAATTGAGATTTGTATCCATCAATGATATTGTATACTTACGGGAAATAAAAAAATAGGGACGTTGTGCCCAACAGTAACGTCCAGGCGAAAGTCGCGGGGATGTATCTCGTTTTTAGGTCGCATTTGGGCATATTGTGTCAATTTTATTTCCCTAAAAGCAAATTTTCAGAATTTTAATCACTACACATCAACATGGCCGCACCTATTAATTTGACAGCTAAAAATTGAGTGGAGGGAGGATGGCAACACTGAAATTAGTGATGTTCTAACTAAGTAAAACTGTGGTAAAACAATTCAGTACTCAGGGGGGCTACCGCGTAACTTTATGGGTATGAACTTCATACGTTTTTGGGAACTTAGTCAGTCAGTTTCTTGTTTTGTGACGTCGGGTATAACGATAACTAGCTTTCAACGTTCAACAAAACAAAACAGCAAAAATCAAGCAAGATAAGGAATTCAAATGACAGTTGAAGCCCATACCCATATCCATATTTCGTAGCCGGTTGCCCCCTGCGCTGCGCTGCGCTGCGCCAGAGAAATGTGTTTCTAGCCATACTAAATGTATGAAACCGATCGCGCTGCGCTGCGCCAGCGAAATGTGTTACTAGCTTTACGCGGTAGCCCCCCAGATTCATGAGCTGGGGGGCTACCGCGTAACTTTATGGGTATGAACTTCATACGTTTTTCAGTCCTTGTTTTGTGACGACGGGTATAACAATAACTAGCTAGCAACGTTCAACAAAACAAAGCAGCAAAAATCTATCAGAATAAGGAATTCAAATGACAGTTGAAGCCCATACCCATATCCAGATTTCTTAGCCGGTAGCCCCCCAGATCTTGTGTAAATCAAGTTCAAGTTTCCTTCCATACTGATATTACTGATTTTAAAAGGCATATGGGCAGCTGTCGTGTTTTTTAGGTCTTAAGTTTTAGAGCATTCGTTTTATTTTACCACACAGACTTAGCTGCCGCGCACTTGTAAATTATCTGAACGACAATCTATCGTTTTCTTATTTTTAATTTTCTTTATTACAGTCGTCACAAATTAAGATGCCCGTTTTGACACATGGTATTGACCCTAGAAAGTAACTTGTTACGAAAACCAAAAAATCAAATATATGCTGATTACTTATCAAAGGTGTATGAAAATAATATGTTACATTTTTTAACGCATCATAAAATAAGGCAAAGTGTATTCCGCGTATTATTTTTGCGTTTATTCTGAAGTAAACGCAGATTCGACTTACTACGAAACGTCTCGAAAAACAGTTACGTTCCAATGACGTTTTATTAATAGACACGTTACACTCGAATAAATTGCATTTTAAAATGGCGAATTTGTTTTTCATCACGTACAAGAATCAAAATCCAAGCACAAGTAGTCAAAATATATTTATCTCTTCCTAACAACAGGCATTTCCGCATATCTATCTCTTTTTCACCAAAAATAATGTTAGTCAGAGACATATATACACAAACCCCCACTGTCAAAAAGAGATAAACAATTATTTGCAAGCACTGTCTTATGTGTCAGTTTTCTGTCTCTTTCATGCGTTCACAAAACTTTACAAGCTTACTCGCTCATGCATGTCGAACTGGCAACAGCGCAAAAGTCATCACTAATTATTTAATTTTTGATTTAAACTTATAATTTCAATAATTAAGTATGAAATGAATCAATTTTCTTGTCTTTTAAAGATCCGGCATAGATTTTGCAACTTCTCTAAACACAGGAAGGCAGTAAGTTTATTATTTGAGGCGTAATCGAATAATTGTTACAGCGCGTTGCCACGACAATGGTCTGTGTGTGACTGAGTAAACTTCGGGCAATTACCTTACTTTTTCGTCGCCACTTTTTAGTTCAGATAACGTATCTACATATAAAATATCATTGTTACGTTCTCAGTCTTTATTTTTTTAAATACTAGTGTTGTAACCGTTGTGTGCAGGATTTCTCCAGCTTCATTCAATTTAATCGAAATAATCGTTATAACCACTTTAATAGATTAATTTGTAAAATTGATCTTTTTTGTGTGAAAACTAGATCGGCGCTTAAAGCATTAATGAAATTATGAATTGGCAATAATGATTTCGATAAAACGGTTTCTAGGCAAACGCTGCGAGCACTTGTGATTTTTAGTCGACCGATAGTTGGTCGATAGTTTAGTTGAATCCGGGCGCGCGCTCACATAATCCTTCATGCACAGGCCGATAGTTGTATAACTGTAACTATAACTATAGTTGTAGTAACTATTATTGGCCAGTCATTTTCGATAGTCCGATACTGAATGCGCAGTCTACCGATAGTTGTGCGATAGTTTAGTTGAATGCAGTGCGCGCGCTCACATAGTCCTTCATGCACATTACCGCCCGGCCGATAGTTGTGCGATAGTTTGATCGTACAACTATCGGCCAGTCATTTTCGATAGTTTGATTGGTCGATAGTTTAAGCGCACTGACAATTGCCACTGCCATATAACTCTATACTAAATCCGAGAACGACCAATCTATCGCCCTATTAAAAATCACAAGTGCGCGTTCGCTCTTATATGAATTATGCAATTTAAGTAGATTCGATTCAAGTTTATATAACATAAAAGGTCAATTTATACTTTAATAATATGTTTATTAAAAGAATAAGTACCTATAAAGTAAGTTTAACATTTTATCATAATAACTTTAGTCAATCCACATAACTTGCAAACCTGCTATAATCGATTAGTTACTCAGAACCTTAATCGATTTATCGCGAGAATCGATCTCAAACTCGTATGGTTACATGCCTAATTACGTCACTTTAGCATGTGTCAAAACGGGCATCTTATTTTGTGACGACTGTAATGGCTTGATTTGTGTTTTTAACTTTAAATCTCCTATAAATCAACTGAGGGGCTACCAGCTAAAAATACGGCCATGGACATGGGATTCATTTGACATTTGTACGCCCATATTATGCCCATATACAGTGCCACAAACTTTGCTGTGCCGGTGGCCAAAATGTGAAACTAACGTGATTTTTTTTAATGTCATTTTGCTGTTAAGTTGATGTCCAACCATAGCGCTGCTGGCGGCTGAAGTTCTTAGAAGTCAGGGCCGGTTAAATTACTACAAAAAAAAGAAAAACGTACGTAGCGCCGCTGTCACCGGCACAGAAAAGGTTGTGGCACTGTAAGGACAAAATATGGGCTTCAAATGTCAAATGAAGCCCATGTCCGTATCCAAAGATGTAATACTACATCTTTGTCCGTACCCATATTTTTTTGCCGTTAGATTAGACCCCATGTAAAACCACGTAATACTTATAACGAAAAGTAAACAAACCTCAGCGGACGATAGCGTCATTAAAAACAAAGCTTTGCATGGATTGTATAAAACTATGGAGTGTAGAAGGGACTCTACACTCCATACATGAAAACGGAATGGATTTTTTCAACAACAACTGAAAATTCTGACAGTCAATGTGCACTGAAAATGCTAATTTTTCATTCGTTCGTTCATGTTGATGCAATTCTTTGATTGGCCTGTTTGTATAAAAGAGTGTTTCTGATTGGTGGGTATATTTTTTCTGGCAGTCTCGCGGAATAAAATGGCCGTAACGAGTTGATATCATTTGTGCTTTCTCGTAAATTGACGTTTTTTCTCGTATAACTTTTCTATCAGACCATTTTTATTACTTTACCATATTTCTGAGTTAACATTTTACTTGGACTATTAGAAACTTATTGTCAAGATGGCAGATAATAATAGTAACAACATGAGTTATTTGAGACAGTATAGGTTTCAAAGAAAACCAAATTTGCCAGGTTCGAGCAATAATATTACAGTTGTTGCATCTTCATCGAACTCTCGTAAGTAAAAGGAACGATATTTTTGTATATTTTTATCGGTCTTGATAATATAGATGAATACACGTGTCTGCGTGGTATTAAGTACCCGACAGGAGGTAGGCCTATGTATATTGACCCCTATGCTCAAGGTTTTTGGTGTTTGACTATTTACTGTATGGTTGTACCTATTCTCTGTAAATCTGGTACCGATTTCAGTAGGAATATGCTAGTAAGATTATTGAAAAATGTAATGTATCATGAAAAAACAAGAAAGAAGGTTAGCTTGACAATAGTTGTTAACTGTAACTGTAATGTAAGGTGACCTTAGCATCTGATAGACCTTAATAAGGTCTATCAGATTCTAATCTGGTGTGTGATACAACGCCGGCTATTACCTAATTCTGCAATTGCTTTTATACTAGCCAGTTATCTAACCCATTAAAAGATTTGGTTAATCACTGTAGACACATCCTAACTTTTTTTTTATGAACATATTTCTACTTCAATTCTGTCTTCAATCAAACATGCAACTCATATAATAATTACTGTAGTATGGTAATTTTAAATGAATACACTCATTAGATTCACTTAATAGTTCGTATTAGCTATTAATTGAAAAGATTATCCTATACGGCTGTGACAAATACATTGTATCACTAATACATTGTTTAAGTATTGATCACATGAAACAGCCTGGGTGTCACAGAGTGGGTGCACTGATAACAGACCATATCTCATTGCAAATGGTAATGGTATACTGACACAATGCCGGTCGCTGCCACGACACACTCACATTGCTTGCTTGGCTCGTGCTTTCCTTAGTCACTGTTCTAACCTAACCTATCATTTTATTAAGTTTTGAATTTTTTCATTCTTGCAACTTCTGCATTCTTTTGCAACACTCAAACCCAATCTGTATACTTACCGCTTTAGATATTAGTTTAAACAAGGGACATACTTCAGGGGTGAAACTACCCAGCAATACAAACAACTTTTATGGGACCAAGTGCGATATCGCAAAAAAAAATCGGCTGTTTCATACAAAAGTGCAATACCGAATGGGCCAAAATGTATGAAACAGCTATTTTTTTTTATAGTAAAAGTTGTTTGTTTGTTTCATGGGTACTTTCACCCCCTGGAGTATGTCCCTTGTTTAAACTAACACCCTGTATAAGATTTTTGACCATACATTACAAATCCTTATTTCAGAGCCCATTATAAGAATGTCTGCACCAAATACAGTAAGAATGTCTTCACAAAATACAGTAAGAATGTCTTCACAAAATACAGTCAATAGGAGTGGTCCCATAGTATACAAACGAATCCTAGTCCTAGACTCAGATTCAGATGATGCAGCCTCACCAGCAAAGAAACCACAACCAACACCACCACAACCACCGCCACAGGTGGAACTGACTACTGCTATCAAGGAAAGGCGCTTCAGGAATATGCTGGAAATGTTTCCTGATCTATCTCCAATGGTAAGTATATAAAAGAATTTTTATTGCTGCATGTATTATCCAGTAATGGTGTATTCCATCTAAGAATATTATACAAGTGGCTGGCAAACAGAGTATGGAGATAGCAAAAAAAAGGGACACTTGGAAATCTCTAGAGGAGTCCTTCACCTCCGATAATAGGGGTTCTTTTCTTACTAACTTGATAAAACTTCCATGTTCATATTTTATTTAAGAATTTATTATAGTATTAAGAATATATTATGTTACAGTTAGAACCCATTCTTAGTTAAAAGTAGTTCAAACACATTTTAACTAAAACTAGTTTTAACTGTAACATATTATAGGTAGGTACATGTTTTGTTAAATTTACCTTATTAAGTGGGCGTCGTTCGGCTGACATGATGATGATGATGATGAAGAAAAAAAAGCCTTTTTTATCTTTATTTATTTATTAATGGTGTTAATTTATCATGTTTCTATTGCAGTTTGTAAAAAATATTCTAGTTAAACATGGTTGGAATGAAGAACGCTCTAGAGATGAGCTTCTCAAGCATGATCCAGAGAGTAACGACAGGACAGTACGACCTGGCATGGTCTTTGGTGCTGGTCGTCCAGTGGCTTCGAACCAGCCAATTCGCACCAATGGGAATGTTGGTGTCATCCAAGTGACAAGTGGGGCTCAAGGTTCCAACAGTGGGAATGGTGGCATTGTTGTGAGAAAGCCCACAAAGATGGTTAGAGTAAGGAGAGGCAGCAGTGGCAGTGAGGATGGAGACTATGGTGTTAAGAAAGGCAAAGATGACAGAGTTTATGACAGGTAGGAATCAATAAAAAATACACCATATTCAGGGATTTTATTAAAGCCTAGTAAACTAGTCAAATCACATAATGTATTCAGATAGTTACAATTACATTATTATTAATTCTAAATCAATAATTACCAGTGGTCGGAATAGGTAGTGCCATTTCGCGGGATTCATGAATGCTAGCATAACGTGGACATGCCCTTATTCCGTGATTTCATACTGATATCCGAGATTTGCATTTAATTATCAATTTAAAAGAAAATAAATTTGTTATGTAGGTACTTGATATTTAAACGAAAAATGGCCGATCGGTTTGCGCAGACACATTGGACAAATCTAACACAAAAGGCACGAGGCGAGTGAGAAACTAATTGCGCCTTAAAACCAAGGCCAAAGCCCAAAACCAAAACGAAATTATATTACCTAGTGGACCTATAGATTAAATATAATATAAATAATTTTAGAATCCCGGGATCCCGGACACAGGGGTACCTATGTCCATATTATTGATAATGTTTAAGGTCATTCACCCCAAATGGCACTACCTATTTCGACCACTGATAATTACCCATCCGAACATGCAATTTTAATTAATAACAATCACCTTATATTTTCAGTGATGATTCAGACGTTGAAATATCAGACGACTTGGTAGGAGACAAGAGAAAAGTGTTCGAGTTCCTCAATACAAGCAATATGAATGAATTGTCATTACTCAGTGGCTGTTCGCAGAAGAAGGCAGAGGCTATTATAGCACAAAGACCTTTCAAAGGATGGTTAGATATGGTATGACTTTCTTTTTCAAAAATATACTACCTTCTAGACTTAGTCATTCTGTAAAATCAAATTGCAGTTTGTATGTCATTTAAAAAGAGAAATAAGGTTTACCTACTCAGTAATAAGTAGACATCATATACAACAGGAATTGGAAAAGTGCCGTCTTTTATGGATTTTTGTTCATATATAAAACTGCCTTGTGAGAGAAATGATGTTTTGAAAAGTTTTTGCAAAATTTTGTGCAGATTATTTTATCCATAACATAGTTAACAAAGAACAATAATATGCATGAAAATAAATAAATAAGTTTAACATCTGCCACAGGTAGAAAAGAAATTTTCAAAGAACTTTCCCTTTTAGGTAGAAAAATTCAATAATAACAAAATGCTCAATACGGACTTATTGAACTCGACACAAGAGTTATTGTCGACAAGGAACAACATCCAACGGCTGATGAAGAAGTGCGTAGGCCTGGCGCAGCAGCTGGAGTCTGCGGTGGCGGCGGGCGCAGGACGCCTCAAGCAACCCTCTACTTTGGATCCAAGGTAAGGAAGGAGCAGTGATGCCAGATTGGGGGGATTCCCCCCAAATACGGGGAGGTTTTAGAGCTGCGTGGGGATTCTTATTGAACTTGGAAGAGGATCTAAAGCAGTTAACGATAAGTCAACTCAGCAGGTACTGTAAGCGCACAGGTAGGTTCGAGGGTCCGACGCCGGTGGGGTAAATGATAACCCGCCTCCCCCTGCTTTCAGCTTTCAGGGGACTTGGGGAACTGGGTGAAATGGTCCCAACCTAGGTGACTGATCACCCGTCCGGCTTCGCTGGCGTCCCCCCTCTAAATAAATACCTAAATAAAATACTTTAAGTTCTAAAAAGTACTTCAGTGCAACTTATTCAATCACTTTTCTACAAATAATTTGTAATTTTAGTAACAGTCCCCTTTAATTAAAGCTCAGAGGCTGATTGTAAATGGAGAAGAATGGCAATCTCCAAAAGTTTCATTAACCATATTATTGTTTGTTTCAGTTTGACATTAGCCCCGTACCAGTTGGTGGGCTTAAACTGGCTAGCGATACTCCACAAACAAGGCGTCTCTGGCATCCTGGCTGATGAGATGGGTTTAGGCAAGACTGTGCAAGTGATCGCCTTCCTAGCGCACTTGAAGGAGACTGGCCAGGCGAGAGGAACGCATTTAGTTGTCGTGCCTGCTTCCACACTTGGTGAGTGATGTGATGAATGTTGAAGTTTTATAATTTAAAAGCGTCTCTGGTATCCTGGCTGATGAGATGGGTTGAGGCAAGACGGTGCAAGTGATCGCCTTCCTGCTGCAGCTGTAGCCGGACTGATAGACTGTAGGGCCCTTAAATCAGCCATTAAGGCGGCTGACGGCACTTTAACCATTATTATTTATAGGAGAGACGCCAGCGAAACCGGACGGGTGATCAGTCAGGTCGGGACCATTTCACCCAGTTCCCCAAGTCATCTTTAACCATTAATTGTGTTCCAGACAACTGGAGTGGTGAGCTCGCCCGCTGGTGCCCCTCTCTAAGAGTGAGCAAGTACTACGGGCCCCCTGAGGAACGAAGGCAACTCCGCATAGAGTATTCACGAGGGCTTGACAAATACGACGTCGTGCTTACCACGTGAGTAACCTTATTATAATTCATTCTAATCATTTTGAATGTAATCTCAGGCTCAGACTTATCTAAGTATATGATAGGTATAAGAGGAGCCCGTGGCGCAATGGTTAGTGCGCTCGCCCTGCAACGGTTGCGGTTAAGCAACTTTCGCAATGGTCGGTTTACGGGATAGGTGACCAAAAACTTTTCATCTCGGCCTCCTCCATGCTTCGCAACGCACTTTAAGGCATTAAGCTGCTAGTCCCGGCTGCATTTGCGGTTGTTAATACCCCACAAAACGCGTCGGGCCCGCGTGGTATATCATGGCCCATTCTCCATCCATCCATCCATCAATAAAGAAGGCCAGTGCCTCAGCAGCGGTACTGATGACGATATAATAAAGCCACATGATGCCAAAGTGTTTAATGTACGGCTTACATCCAGTACAGTGGCTTACCTCTTGAATGGAGTCAACTCACAATACTACTCGAGAAGTCTAGAGCACTAAGAGCACATATCATATCACTATCTAAGATAAGCGGAAAGCTAAACCATCATCATTATCTAAGTCTCTAACTAAGATAAAAAAATGTATCACATAAATGCTTTAATCAACTACATACAGTATATATCCGGCTCGAAGGACCGATTACTGTACAATGTTAAGTTGCAAGTTTTTGCGTTGATACTCAGGTATACAATGGTGAGCAGCTGCCCAGAAGAGCGCAAGATGTTCCGCATTACGCCGATGCACTACGTCGTCTATGACGAAGCGCACATGCTCAAGAACATGTCTACGCAACGATACGACAACCTTCTCAAAATTAAGGTACTTATGTCTAACTTGTCTGTATTCCCCGATAGGTACAATCTGAGGGCCTTCAAGTCGCGAGTGAACCGGTACCTTCTAGGCAAGCGCGATTCATCGTAGATCGTATCAACGCTTAACATCAAGCGTAATAGCGGACAAGCGCTTGCCTATCAAGCAATTTAAAAAAAAATCTAATACCTACAGTGCGACAACGTTTTCTGTTCCGGTAGCAAAACACTGGAACTACAGTGCCACAAACTTTGCTGTGCCGGTGGCCAAAATGTGAAACTAACGTGATTTTTTTAATGTCATTTTGCTGTCAAGTTGATGTCCAACCATAGCGCTGCTGGCGGCTGAAGTTCTTAGAAGTCAGGGCCGGTTAAATTGCTACAAAAAAAAAGAAAAACGTACGTAGCGCCGCTGTCACCGGCACAGAAAAGGTTGTGGCACTGTAACGTATTTTTTATTTAATGTCATTTTGCTGTCAAGTTGGATAAAAAAGAAAAGAACATATAGCGCCGCTGTCACCAGAACAGAAAAGATTGTCGATCTGTACCTTATACTTTTAAACTAATATTTTAAAGAGAAAAGACATAACTTTTATTTGTTTGTAATGGATAAACCCAAAAGCTACTGGACCCATTTCAAAAATTATTTCGTTATTACAAAGCTACATTATCCCTGAGTGACATAAGCTATATTAAATAATAAAACTGATTTATTTCATACACAATCAGTAAAATAACAATAGGCTAACCTAGTAAACGTATGAAAGGTCAACGTCAGGTGGTCCTGCTCTTCCATAATAACAGCTACAAACCATAATAACAACAAATAGTTTGTTAACAAAAGTACTTGTCTTATTTACAGTTTATGTGTATGTGTGGGTGCGCGCGTATGTGTGTGTGTGTTTTTCGCTTCATTGTCTTTTCTCAGATTGATTTTAATATCAACTTGTTTTCATCGGTTTAAAACTTAACTATTATCCTAAAAACTATTAAAATGTTACATTGTTATTTTAGTCCAAACACCGCCTCCTGCTAACGGGCACTCCGCTACAGAACAACTTGTTAGAACTGATGTCACTGCTGTGCTTCGTAATGCCTCACATGTTCTCTGGAAAGACAGACGACCTGAAGAGCTTGTTCCAGAAGAACGCGGTATGTATACTTTTTACAAACTTTTAATTAATTTGCAGTGTATGTATGTTTGTCCATTGGGGTCAAATCTTGCAACCTAAATTTGAACCACTTGCCAGTGTCTGATTAAGCTGAAACTTTGCATACAGGTTTGGTTTGGATGACAATACAATATTAGAGTAAGCTTTAAAAGCTTGTCATAAAATTGTTTTTTTTTTACAGAAAAACTTATTATTTTCAACCTTACGTACAACCCTGTTCAATTCAAACATTGTGGCTTGTCCGAACACCGCGCAAATCGATGCGCGATACACAATAGGGTATTTCACTGTTGTTGAAATGTAGATATGTAATGGTGAAGTTAAAAATATAATATTTAAGAATACCATTATGTCTAAAAATAATTTGAATCTGTTTTATATTATAACAAAGGAATTGAGCTGTTCAATATTGACGATAGCTGTCTCTTTCTAAAACGAAATCTTCTATAGCGAGTTGGCGAGACTATGACTATACGCTACTGAATTGTGACGTTACAAAAACACCTCCTTGCCTTCACTCCTTGCCAAATTAAAAAGTTGGATGCCCTATTGAAAATATGAAAGATAATTCATAATAAATACTTGCTTTGTGTTGCTAATATATCGAAAAAAATATCAATAGCATACCCTATTTAGTCCTATAATAATACGGGAACGACACTCAAGTAGAGTGTACCTACGAATACTCATCATTTACGTTAATCTTATGACACAGACTCTATTAGCTTGTCACTTAAGGGCAGGATCTTCCAAAAACTCTGTCTTTGTCTTTTTCTTTATCTGTGAAGAGTAATGAAAATAACCTCACTTTTTCATTTTTTCAATGTTTTTGTTGTTATTTTGAGCATTAATTCACTTTTTGAAAAAGTAGCCTGAGAATAATCTACTATATGTCATTACCTATTTTTTTATATATTATTCTTGAATTAGAGATTAATAATCTAAGTATAAAACCAAAAAAATATAAAAATTATGAAAATTTTCTTTGTTTTTGTTTTTTATTTAAGTCGAGATAAGATACGAATATCGTTTTTCTAGCCACAAAATAATCAAGATCGTTTATGAAACTTCAACTTAATATTTTATCTGTTCAAAATAAAGAATATTTGATTGTTTACTTTTGAATCAAAAATTGGTTGTTTTCGATAATTTGGAAGATCGCGCCCTTAACCAATGAATTTTCTCTTCAGAAATCGAAAACCACCATAAAAGCTGAAGCCAAAGAGGACGACGTGCCAGCATTCGAACAGAGCCAGATCACTCAAGCCAAAAGGATCATGAAACCGTTCGTGCTGAGAAGACTGAAGAGAGACGTGTTGCAAGACTTGCCCAAGAAAACTAACCACATGGTGTCCTGCCCCATGTCGATGAAGCAGGAAGCATTGTACAAGGCCCTCATTGCTGGGTTCTCGGCTAATGATGGAACGGTAAGTCTTTTATTAGTATAATATGTAAATTGTGTTTTCAGTATTATGTCTATTATGAAATTTGTTGAATGATATGTTTTCTTGTGTCCAATACCACAGATTACTAAATAGTAACTAGCAACAGATACTGCACTCCGCTAAGCCATTTAAATAAATAGCAACTCTAACTATAACGCAATAAAGTGGAATTCAGTTTGTACGGCGCAAATTAAGAACGGCCGCTCGTTGCATCTCTTTCTATCGCATATATATCGCTCTTTTGCGGACCTAATTCTATGGATTTTTACCGTCGGCGGTGAGGTCGAGATTTGCGCGCAAGTACATCGAGTGACAGACGCCTGCCCATACTATGTGTAATGTAGCCATATCAATAATTGTAATAAGATTACAGAGCCATTTGTGGGGTCCATTAATCACGTGATATTTTTTACTAACTTTTTAGACCCCCCTCACCCCTGGTGATACGTGGTGATACGTGGTGAGACTTTGTACTATGTGATTGCGGTACTTGGTGATTTTTTCCCGGACCCCCCCCCCCTCACCCTTTCAGCCTCACGTGATTTATGAACAGCCCCTGTATATTATTATCTGGATGTAAGGGGCTATGCAGCGCTTCTAGCTGTAGTAACTGCGACCTGAAAGATCTATTGTGTTATCACTTTGAAATTGTCAAAATTCTCCAATTGATTTTGAACCCAATTTTTTAAAAATGAAGGTTCAAAATCACAGCCTCCTCTATAGTCTCCTACAAGCCATGCTATGAAGCGGAACGGCAACATTGCTGTGAACCAGTTTACTCCTCTGAGTACTAAATCCTATGGAGATGGCATACCTACGTAAAAGTGAGGAGATACCTACCTACACATACCGAGAAACTTAAATGGCGACTGGCCTCAATCATGCATTACTATGACGTCACGTTTTAATGTTGCCAAAAATAGGTCGTCTCTTTTTACATGGAGTATTGGAGGTAAGATAGAACAAGATGGCTACAGGTTTATGAGTACAATGTCGATTTAGCTCATAATTGTATAACGGATACTTCATATAGAACAACTAGCTTTCCGCTCGCGGCTTCGCCCGCGTGGACTACATGACATTATCCCGAGAGAATGTGATATTTCTCCGCGATAAAAAGTAGCCTAAGTTACTCCTTATTACATCAGCTACCTGCCAATGAAAGTCCCGTCAAAATCGGTCCAGCCGTTTCAGAGATTAGCCGGAACAAACAGACAGACAGACGAAAATTGTAAAACATGTCATTTTGGTATT
The DNA here is from genome assembly GCA_949710035.1 of Crambus lathoniellus. Taxonomy (NCBI): domain Eukaryota; kingdom Metazoa; phylum Arthropoda; class Insecta; order Lepidoptera; family Crambidae; genus Crambus; species Crambus lathoniellus. Next base: position 4,630,567 of record OX453303.1, on the reverse strand, counting down.
GTACCGTATATATAATCATATGCACGTAGTAAAAAGCGGTTATATTAATGTTACAAAGAGACACTCCAATTTTATTTATTTGTATAGATGTTTAGAAGATATGCCATCTCCATAGGATTCAGTACTCGAGGTTTACTCGCTGTTTACCTGTCAAACGGTGTCAAATAGGTTCACTTAAAACTAGAAATGCGACGTTGCCAACTTTATGCGCATAGAGAAGGCTGTGTTCAAAATCAATAGGAAAAAATTTACAGTTTTTAAAGCTACCTTCACTCTTCTAGATCCACGCAACCACAGAGCAAAGTGGAATGTCAATGATGATGGACATGAGGAAGCTCGCCAACCATCCCCTACTATTCCGCTACCATTACGACGCCATCCAAGTCCGACAAATGGCGGCTCGTCTCGCCAGAAGTTCAGGATACAAGGAGAACAACGAACAGTACGCGTTTGAAGACCTCATGTGTTTGTCCGACTTCCAGCTGCATCAACTGACCCAGCAGCACGATGTGAGTATTGGTCACCCATCTTACCGCAGGTCATTGTGAGAGATGCTTTGAAAGAAAGAAAGAAAAAATCTTTATTTGATACACAGAAACATAGTGTCTGCTACCACTATAATCCAAGTGCGACAAATTGTGGTTCGTCTCGTCAGAATTTCAGGATACCAGGAGAAAAAAGAGCAGTACGCTTTTGAAGACCTCATGTGTTTGTCCGACTTCCAGCTGCATCAACTGATGCAGCAGCATGATGTGAGTATTGGTCACCCATCTCATAGCAGGCCTTTGCGAAAGATGCTCACTCCCTACGATGCTATCCAAGTACGGCAGATGGCTGCCCACCTGGCCAGAAGTTCAGGATACAAGGAGAACAACGAGCAGTACGCGTTTGAAGACCTCATGTGTTTGTCCGACTTCCAGCTGCATCAACTGACGCAGCAGCACGATGTGAGTATTGACTGGTCACCCATCCGGTGACTGACCGACCATATTGAAAGTTGCTTAACTTTTGTGATTGTTAGCTATACTGTTATTGAACAGTGATTTGTTTGCCTGCGGAATTGGCTACGTGACAGTTTAATGAAACATGTTTTAAGTACTTAATAGTAGTTTATGTGACTGTCGCATAAGGAGGGGTATTAAAACACGAAGATTTTTAATAGTATTCCACGAGTGTTTTAATACCGAGTTATGTGCAGTCTCATACACTACTTTATCTACACTCATTACATTTATTATATATTTCAAAAATAAAGCAAATCAATAGTAATTATAAAATGTGAATTGGTGCCAAACCCACTCATAGGAGTCTATACGGTCTATTCCGTTTCTGATTGTTGCCGGCTAAAGAAGAGCTTGAAAAAGTTGGAAGTCAGGGCCGGTAAATCCTACGGTTGCCATGGAGTTTTATAATGAGTGACAGCTGTATCCGGGTGTTGCATAATGGTCATTATGAAACACCCGGATACAGCAGCTTTATTTTTTAAAGTTGACTATGCCATAAAGTGTATCAGTATTACTTTCAGGCATGAGTTCATAATTCGAAAATTATAACATGAGTGTAGATAAACTAAATTATATGTCTAGTTTTTGAGACTCCCGATCCCGCAGTCAAACCATCTAGAATGGTTTTGTGGGACAATGATTGTTTGTTATCCATTTTATGTAAAAGTTTTAATTGAATAAATAATAATAATAAAGACATGCAAAATATGTTGCTAACTACCATCACAATAGACTTTCTCTCAAAAAATGTATATTTTCTTTTCCTGGCATCAATGTCAAAGCAAAACTGAGATCTTGTCTGAAAACACCGCCGCACACCTTCAAACTTGTTTGTCAATCTACACAAATCTTGATTGATGCCGCAATCAAGTCAAGATTTTCATCAAACACGTAGAATGTTTGACAAACGCTTCAAACACAGCTGCACACTATTTACTTTTACATTTATTTACTATTTTTTCATTGTCTGTATTAGTGAATTAATGTTTAGCAAATTATGACTATTAATATGAATTATCTATTGAATTGTTGTTGTACTCATACCATAAGATACCATTAAGACAATTTTTTGCATACCAAATGTGGTTAAATATGGCGCTCAATTTATCATACAAGACCTAATTTATGAAGGTACTGTAAGCTTTTTCTATTAGCTACTGGTGTTCTTCAATAAAATACTTTCCTCTGGTATTGGGTTTTTATTTCATTAGTTTCAATATTATTTTAGTACATATGCTATTTTATAGCATCTTTTATATTTTTTGGAACTTCTCTCCTTATTACCGTCTAGTATATGACTGCGTCAAATCCATCTTTCATTTTTAAACTCATATTTTTTAAAGATTGATTTGAGAATATAATCGTAAAGCAGTTTCTATTCCTTTTTAAAAAGCTAACTGCCCACAGCCTACAATTTCATCTAATGGCTGTGGTTATACACACTACAATCATTCCCCCCTCCATTCAAAAAAAAAAATTTTCATCGGAGAAAAAAAATTTTTTTTTTCAACAGGTGACAACCCTAAGAAAAAAATTTCGATCATACATAAGGCATGACCCTCAAAATACATACCTAACTACACTTAAGGTGCAGATCCTAACCCCAAACTCCTATCCACACTTAAGGCGTAGACCCTACTTAACCAATAACCTATCCACACTTAAGGTGCAGACCCTACTTAAATAATCATTACAAGTTCCAGTACATTTTGTATCGCGACTTAAAATCTAAACTAGCTAAGACCAGAAACGGAATTATAAACCATAGAACCATGGAAACATGACCCAGCTAGGATCTAGCTTCTCGAACGATCACCATTCGATAAACTATCTGGCAAAAAAAACTGGTCTAAAAATTTACCAGAGGTTCCCATGACCCCGTTCTTTATTAACCCTAAACTTTACTCCTTGCCAACTACTAAAATTATATCACCAACTCGTGATCTATTTCCACCGAATAGAAATAATCCAAAATTAACGCAGGCAAAGACAGAAGAAAAAATTATCTTTTTCAAATGCAGAAAATAACACATATGTAATCAAGACGATAAAAATACAACCAGATACAAAAGCTTCTTAAAGAATAAACAAATTCAAGATGCTTAAGAATGAGGCCATAGATATTGTCCCAACCGCACAGCGAAATCCACTACTTTTAAAGCCGATACCACAATATACAATCATCTGACATAATCTATCGAAGTTCACGAAATGATCTGTTACCATTCAAAGTTTCAAGATGACTATCGTGAGTTCAAACGATTACCCAAGGTAAAATACTACAAAGGAATTCCGAACATGCATAGAATACCCGATTTATTCCACATCAGAAATTACTTTCTTTGAGAAACATTCGTTATCAACCTTGGGAACAATCCCTTACTCTTACCTTACCAACTCATCTCAATCTCATTCTTAAGGGCGTGGGACCAAAACCAGGACCCCATGACAAATAGCTTATTGCCTTATCATGTTGCTCCCAAAAATAAAATCAAGCGATCGGTCCAACAAACTATGTCAACCAACAAATATTTCTCATACAAAGGTAGACTACCACGGAAATTTCTAGTATGCTACAAGATATATCCTTGGGTCCTCGTAACGCACGACCTAGTACGCTCATAATGTGGCCTCATTCTCCAGCTCATCAGTCATCAAAGCTCAGGATCAACATGAAAAAGAAACACCGGTTAATATCATATTTACAACCATACAATACATCTTTCCTAAAACACAAATATACACCATGGATAAAATTACAGGTTAAAGATGTAACCACAAATAACTTTCTTATTTACGAATAATAACTATCATCTAACATTCTATCAGACAGATACATCAGCGTGGCACGAAACGTTTCAAACGATTCGAATGTACAACCACCCCACGCGATCGCGAATTTATACGACGTATCAACAAATCAGACCGTCCCACATTCTGTACGACCCTATAAGGACCACGGTACAGCCGCTCCAACTTCATACATCTACCCGTAACTCGCCTTGGCACATACAATAAGACCTGGTCATTGACCCGAAACGATCTAGATCGCGCCCTTCTATAATAATACCGCTTTTGAATAACTTGCGCCCTCGCAATATTATTCAACGCTTTAGTAAATAATCCGCCTATACGATTAACCTTTTCTGTTACCGTCTCATCTAAACCTATCACCTTTAACCCTAACGAACGATCTGCTGTTGAACGCTTTTCCCTACCTAACAAACTACTAACTGGCGATACTTTTGTTGACGCCTGTACCTTAATAATATTCACCTGAACTTTTTCCGGCACATTGATACTAAATAAACCTACACCATCATCAGGTTCAATATGTAAAGAAGATTGCTTCTTTCCTACCTCTCGCCCTTTCTCCTCATTAAACGACTCCCTACTTACAAAATCTACCACTACGTTGGCTCTACCTACAACGTCCCGTTGCACCGGAGACTCATCCCCGCTCATCACTATACTATTACTAGCCGGCATTATCCCTGGCTTATCTAACTGCTCGCTCGAAAACTCGTCTACTTTCCCCTCTGATAAATCTAACAAACCCCGCTTATTAATCCTACCTAAATCCTTGTCTATCTTAAAACCTTTCTGTTCTACCCCACACGCAACTTTGCGCGAATCCAAACAATCAACATAATCTTTCCTATTTAAATCCTGAAAACCCATCGAACCTACTACGTCACAACCCTTATTGTCAGCTGTTCCCCTGAACTTCATTTGTTCGCTCGCGATCGAACTCGAACTGTCAAGAAAAATCGATTCTATCTTTTGTTCTGAAAGAATCCTATCACGAATCGTGTTTTGTTTCTGACTGTCATCACAAAATAATATTTTATTCTGGAAAAAATATACACATGAATTAACCATATCGATATTCATTCTATTCTTTATTAAAAAATCTACTCCTAAAATAACACTACGGTTCAAATCAGCTACTACCAAAAATTCATGGCAAAAACTAAAATTATTCAGAGCAAAATCTACGCAACATTTTCCTACTATCTTTAATAAGCTCCCATTCACTGCTTTCGCACACCTTTCATCATCAGCCACACGCCTTGCATTCATTTGTACCGCAGCGGTCTGGCTAATACATGAAATTGTAGCGCCTGTATCGATCAGGGCCACATCTGCAAAATTATGCGCATAAAAAGGCACAAGTGGTCTGACCTGTCGATCCGACGACGCTCCGTCCGCAACAACATTCGCATGCCCCAATCGTCCTACTTCCTCCGTGCCATGCTGCTGCATCCGCCAGGAGAGATGCTCTCCCTGTCCTACGTCATTGCGACGTGGTACATATTCCGCTTTCCTAGAATATACATTAAAACCATTAATACTATGACCAACACCAGCTTCTTGAGCACGCGGCGACGATGAATATCTCGCTCGGTTCTGTACCGGCGTATTAAAATTAAATGGCCTGCACGGCCTACTATCTCCCCCTCCCCTATTAGTTGTGGCCATATTTGGACCAAAACTCGCCGGGTTTCTATATACATTTATATTTTCTTCCTTTCTATCAGGGCTAATTTTTTCCATTTGGATTAATACTGCTTTCAATGCCTTTTTATCCGTGAAATGGGTTAGCATCAATCTACTCCGTAAATATGGTTGTAGATTCCTCAGGAATTGTGTTATGAATATATTATCTTCTACAATGCCAGCCTTCCCTGCTAGATTGGCCAAATAATAAAAATAATCCAGGGGACTCCTGTTCTCCTGTCTCGCATTGTAGAATTTTTCACTATAATCCAACTCTATAAATTCTTCCTTGAATTTCAACACAACTTCATCAAATGTTTTAATAGAGCTTTTAATTTCCCTAAAGAAATATAATGCCCCGTTCTTCAAATATGATGGTAGTAACATCAGGAGTTCATTCGAAGAAATGAATTTTTGTTTGGCAGCCGCTTCCTTGAACTCTTCTAAGAATGATGAAAAGGATTCATGCGGACTGCCCGAGAAACAGGTTGATATCGACTCCATTGTGAAAATTTTTCCGTGAAAATATTTTCTCACAAAATGTCCGCCGATCAGAAAAATGATATATTTTTTTATTTATTTATTTTTTATATCAAAATATTAGGGCCACTCGCTTAGCTGCTTTTTCCTAGGTACACGGGGAAAAAGAAAATTATGTAACTATAATTAAATATGTAATACTTCCATTGGTTTCCAACTCTGTCTTCGACTCGGCGCCTTCACCACTGTAAGCTTTTTCTATTAGCTACTGGTGTTCTTCAATAAAATACTTTCCTCTGGTATTGGGTTTTTATTTCATTAGTTTCAATATTATTTTAGTACATATGCTATTTTATAGCATCTTTTATATTTTTTGGAACTTCTCTCCTTATTACCGTCTAGTATATGACTGCGTCAAATCCATCTTTCATTTTTAAACTCATATTTTTTAAAGATTGATTTGAGAATATAATCGTAAAGCAGTTTCTATTCCTTTTTAAAAAGCTAACTGCCCACAGCCTACAATTTCATCTAATGGCTGTGGTTATACACACTACAGTACCTACCCATGGGTAGAAAAAAAAATCAAAATAATAAAATCAAATATCTTTATTTGCGAAACATGTTTCGCAAATAAAGATATTTGATTTTATTTGATTTGATTTGACACTATCAAATAATTTGGCAAACACGTAAACTTTGACAAACAATTTGATCGTTTACAGGGCGCTTTAGTTATGGTCACTCCTGAAATATTGTTTTCCTTCACAGTGCATACGCTCATTCGCCCTACCCATAGAACTAATCCTGGACTCCGGCAAGTTCCAAAAGCTGGACTCGATGCTTCCACGACTAAAGGAGGAAGGTCACCGGGTGCTGTTGTTCAGCCAGTTTACCATAATGCTGGATGTCCTCGAGCCGTACCTCACTGCCAAACAGTACCGGTACCTGCGTCTGGATGGCCAGACCGCTGTCACTGATAGGTAAGTACTGTTTATATGAAATGTCGAAAATTATTTTCGTTTTTTTGGAAAGTTGTAGAAAAAATATGTTGTTGTTTATGATGATAGTTAATAGTTATCGAGTCCTGCGACGTTGTTGATGTTTTACAAGTGACCTTGTATTTAACTAGCGGATCAGCCGCCCGCGATTTCTCCCGCGTGGTTCTCGTTCCCGTGGGAATATCGGGATGAACAGTATCCTATGTGTTATTCCAGCCTATAATCTATCTCTGTTGCAAATTTCATCCAGATCCGCTCAGTAGTTTTTGCGTGAAAGAGTAAGCCAGTTCACCATAATGCTGGATGTCCTCGAGCCGTACCTCACTGCCAAACAGTACCGCTACCTGCGTCTGGATGGCCAGACCGCTGTTACTGTTATCGTCACACTACATACATCATAGGTACGTCTGTGAGACCCCGGAGGCGGGGTCTGTCAGACGTATGCTAGGTGGTTGAGGGTTAACCACGCATTTTTTTAGTCTATACTACTTCGATCATATAAACCCTAGATACACAAGTCCATACTAAATGCGTTTGAAAAGGTGATTCCAACAGCGCTGTCATTAGTAGTTCTAGATATTTCGATTCCGAATACTGTCGTCACCACATTTGATATTCGACCCTAAGCGACAGTAATTGGATTTAAATTCGGTCGGCACGGTAGTACTTACGATCTTATTACATGGAAAGCTCAGATGGTCGGCCGACGCTTGAACAGCGAACCATATTTCGTCATGTTTGCATCTCTGTCTTACTAACGCCAATAGAAGAAACGGTTGCGCGGCAAGGAATATTGCAATATTTTAGTATAAATAATGAAATTATGATAGTTTCAGTACTTGTTTGACTTTAAATTAATTGTGCAATTATACTTACGTTTAAAACTGACTGAAAATATTATAATTACATCTCTTTTTTTCCTTTTTTCGAATTGTTTTGGCGCATCTTCTCAGCACATTTAGACATCGTTTCGCCGGGCGGTCAAATGACTACTGAGGCAATCTTATGCCCAATTTCGAATTGAGCATTCGTTGGCGGCTTCACTTTCTGTGCGTTTACGCTGTATCTAGGGTTTATATAATCGAAGCTATAATAATATCATAAAGAGGAAAGAATTGATTGTTTGTTTGACAGTTTGTTTGCATCGAATAGGCTCCGGAACTACTGGACCGATTTAGAAAATTCTTTGACCACTAGAAAGCTACATTCTTCCCGAGTGACATAGGCTATATTTTATCCCGATATTCCCACGGGAACGGGGACCACGCGGGTGAAACCGCGAGGATCCGCTAGTTATTGATATAAATAATTGTGTAAGTACAATTTCTAGGAGAAACTATTTCTTCAACCCGCGGGGCTCATTTTCAACCTTAGTGTCTTAGCAAAAATTGATAAGAATGGAAATCCTACTATCCATACTTCCATACTAATATTATAAATGTGAAAGTGTGTTTGTTTGTTTGTTTGTCCTTCTTTCACGTCAAAACGGAGCAACGGGTCGACGTGATATTTGGTATAGGGATAGTGTGGGAGCTGGACATTAACATAGGCTATTTATTATTCCGGAAAATTAAGTAAAAATGGTAATTTTGTATGAAAAATCGTTTAACTGTCGTACCTTCGATACAAAACTGTCATTTCTTCCATGGCCGCTTCCAAAGAGTATGTAACCACTGACGTCTGAGCGCGGTCAAAATCGAATAAGTACTAATCTTTTCCATAAGCTTAGAATAAAAAATGTACTGTTAGTAGCGCCAAAAATGCCCCAGTCGCGCATGCGCGCCGATTTATCTGACATGAACTCTACTTCACAGAGTAATTTTTTTTATGTAAGAAATAGAGACCAATCTTGGGCCTCTTTATTGGTAGTGTATCACTAGCGCTATCTGTTGTCCGGTGTAGGCAACTTTTGATGTATAAAACTATAATTTATATGGCAAAACAACGTTTGCCGGGTCAGCTAGTAATTTTATAAATGCGAAAGTTTGTGAGTATGGATGTAAGTTTGTTACTCTTTCACGCAAAAACTACTGAACCGATCTGGATGAAATTAGCAACAGAGATAGATTATAGGCTGGAATAACACATAGGATACTTTTTATCCCGATGTTCCCACGGGAACGGGAACCACGCGGGTGAAACCGCTGGCGGCTGAGCCGCTAGTTAAATACAGGGTCACTTGTAAAACATCAACAACCTCGCAGGACTAGATAACTCATCATAAACAACATTTGTTCTACAACTTAAAAAAAAAAACGAATATAAATTTTCGACATTTCATCTTCGACCAACAAAAACACCTAGTTCTAGATACATAGTTGGAGTGACACATATGGCCGAGCGTATACTCCCACTTGAGAGTATAATAATTATTATAAGTAGATAATTTTGACAGTGTCAATAATACTAAGGTATTTCAAACTTGGAACGGTTCCTTTATAATGTAAGATCGTAACCTTTTTTCTCCGTTTAAAAAAAGTCAGTCTGTGCCATGTAAAGTTTTTATTTAGATCATCTAGTACTATTGTTGATCGAAGCATTTCATATAAAATGTTCGAAGAGCGGATCGAGTTTTGTATGAAATGACGAAAATTCATTTTGTGTTTTTTGAAAAGTTGTAGAACAAATGTTGTTGTTTATGCTGTTAGTTATCTAGGAATAGATAGATTATTGATGTTTATTATAGCTAGGTTGTTGATGTTTTACAAGTGACCCTGTATATTCTGTTTACTTCCTCAGACAAGATCTGATAGACCAATACAACTCGGAGGACATATTCGTGTTCCTGCTGTCGACGCGCGCGGGCGGGCTCGGCATCAACCTGACGGCTGCCGACACCGTCATCATACACGACATAGACTTCAACCCGTACAACGACAAGCAGGCGGAGGACAGGTCGGTATTAACCTGGTGACATCTAGCTAGACAACGTCTGATAGACCCACACAACTCGGAGAACATATTCGTGTTCCTGCTGCGTCGACAGCAAGCGTGCATCGACAAGCAGGCGGAGGATAGGTCGGTATTAAACTAGTGACATCTAGCTAGACAAGGTCTGATAGACCACACAACTCGGATGACATATTCGTGTTCTTGCTGCGTCGACAGCAAGCGTGCATCGACAAGCAGGCGGAGGATAGGTCGGTATTAAACTAGTGACATCTAGCTAGACAAGGTCTGATAGACCACACAACTCGGATGACATATTCGTGTTCTTGCTGCGTCGACAGCAAGCGTGCATCGACAAGCAGGCGGAGGATAGGTCGGTATTAAACTAGTGACATCTAGCTAGACAAGGTCTGATAGACCACACAACTCGGATGACATATTCGTGTTCTTGCTGCCTACTCTGAAACAGCTAGACAAGGTCTGATAGACCAACCCGTACAACGACAAGCAGGCAGAGGACAGGTCGGTATTAACCTGGTGACATCTAGCTAGACAAGGTATGATAGACCAACCCGTACAACGACAAGCAGGCGGAGGACAGGTCGGTATTAACCTGGTGACATCTAGCTAGACAAGGTCTGATAGACCAACCCGTACAACGACAAGCAGGCGGAGGACAGGTCGGTATTAACCTGGTGACATCTAGCTAGACAAGGTCTGATAGACCAACCCGTACAACGACAAGCAGGCGGAGGACAGGTCGGTATTAACCTGGTGACATCTAGCTAGACAAGGTCTGATAGACCAACCCGTACAACGACAAGCAGGCGGAGGACAGGTCGGTATTAACCTGGTGACATCTAGCTAGACAAGGTCTGATAGACCAACCCGTACAACGACAAGCAGGCGGAGGACAGGTCGGTATTAACCTGGTGACATCTAGCTAGACAAGGTCTGATAGACCAACCCGTACAACGACAAGCAGGCGGAGGACAGGTCGGTATTAACCTGGTGACATCTAGCTAGACAAGGTCTGATAGACCAACCCGTACAACGACAAGCAGGCGGAGGACAGGTCGGTATTAACCTGGTGACATCTAGCTAGACAAGGTCTGATAGACCAACCCGTACAACGACAAGCAGGCGGAGGACAGGTCGGTATTAACCTGGTGACATCTAGCTAGACAACGTCTGATAGACCACGCAACTCGGAGGACATATTCGTGTTCCTGTTATCGACGCGCGCGGGCGGGCTCGGCATCAACCTGACGCAACCCCCTAGGATGACCAACAAAACGCGATATTTTATAGCGCTTTATCGCGTTTTATTGTCAAAAGACAATAGGTTTGACGTTTGAATGCCGATAAAACGCTATTTCATGCGATATATATCACGTTTGGGGCGGTCATGCTAGGCTTACTGACGGCCGCCGACACCGTCATCATACACGACATCGACTTCAACCCGTACAACGACAAGCAGGCGGAGGACAGGTCGGTATTAACCAGCTGACTTCTAGCTAGACAAGGTCTGATAGACCAACACAACTCGGAAGACATATTACAAGGTCTGAAAGACCAACACAACTCGGAGGACATATTCGGGTTTCTGCTGGACACTGTCATCATACACGACATCGACTTCAACCCGTATAACGACAAGCAGGTAGAGGATAGGTCGGTATTAACCTGTTGGCATCTAGCTAGACGAGGTCTGATAGACCAACCCGTACAACAACAAGCAGGCGGTCCTCCGCCTGTTCCATAGAAAATTTTAAATCGAAAAGATCAAAATGTATGGAACAGCTGATTTTTTTTTCGCGATTTCAATGTTGGTACCATAGTAAAAGTTGTTTGTATGCATGAGTACATTGACCCCTTAAAATAATGTGCACTATTTAAGAAGGACCTTATTTGACGCACCAACTGAAATAGCGCACCCGCGCTAGCCATGCAGTATAGACTTCACATTAAACACAGCTGAAAAGGACATTTTTCATTTTCGGCTAGGACATTGTACACTATTCGTACTAACAGTAAAAAATATAGTAAAGTCAAATAAAATATTAAAATTCTCATTGTCTTTCTGGATAAATGGTACAAAAATAAACTTTGAAATAAAAAGTCTTTGCCATCCATGGTCACACTGGCAACCATATTTAAATCACGTTCGGAAACTTTGATGTTTCTGTACGAAAAAACGATGACAATGGGTGCATTTACCAGAACTAATCGCTGACTAATCGATTACAAATAATCTGCTGAACGCACACAAAAATGCGATGACTGACAGCGATTTATAGCAATCGGACGCCATTTTTTCCATCGCATTTGATTTTCGATGAGAAGCAGCGATTAGTTGCAAGTAGCTGTCAAACGTAGTGATTTTGTGTTTGTTGCTGTCATTCGTCATGTCAAAACCAGAAAAACGCTAAAGCGCGTTCAGTAGAATCTATCGAAGACAAGAAATCGATGATTTAGCGATTAGTCAGCGATTAGTTCTGGTAAATGCAACCATTGACGACTGATGATAATCTGTCAATGTGAACCTTTTTTTAATGTTAGTGTGACATTTTACCGCCATATTGAATCGGGGTTGCATATTTATTAAGACTAGATAATGCTTTTGTACCATCAAACGCGTTAGCTTATTGCGATATAATTAGTTTTCAGTTATTATATTTATCTTTTGCTTGCCTATGGTATAGTGTACAAAGTCCTAGCCGAGGCTCCATACAAAATTGAAAAATCTCCTTTAACGCAATAATAACACTAATTATTATTTATTGTTTTGTTCGAATGTGTAGATGCCACCGACTGGGCCAGACGCGGCCGGTGACGATTTACCGGTTGCTCTCTGCCGGCACCATCGAAGAGGGCATCTACCAAGTGGCACAGGAGAAACTCAACCTCGAGAAGCACGTCACTGGCGCCGATGGTTAGTACACAACCGTCACTGATTCACAGTAAACATACCTAGTTTTATGCACCGCGTACTTCGATCAACAATAACACCTAGTTCTTGATACATAGTTGGAGTGACAGACATGGCCGAGCGTTATACGCCCACTTGAGAGTATAATTATAAGCAGATTATTTTGACAGTGTCAATAATACTAAGGTAATTCAAACTTGGAACGCTTCCTGTCATTTATAATGTAAGATCGTAACATTCGTAACCTTTTTTTCTCCGTTTAGAAAAAATTCCGTCTGTGCCATATACAGTTTTCATTTAGTTCGTGAGCCTTCATCTAGTACTATTGTTGATCGAAGACCGCATATGATCATCTCAGCACCCAACTCTCTGGTTGACTAGTTGAGAATGCCTTACGTCATTAAGTCCGCCATTTGTACATTGTGCAATGAAGTTTAAATAAAATAAAATACTATTGCATTCATTACCCGTGACACCATGATCTATTAGTAGAAACTGCTATGTTATTTATCCATCACGCGGACGTTTGCGCATATAATTTTGGGTAGTCAACTACCATGGCCGCGTGGGTGCTTATGTTACTACGCAGTAAAAGTTTGTTTGTTGTTTATTTAGTTCATATTTCGTTAGTAAGCTTGGTAGAATGGTTATTCATACTAAATTTCCATACAGTACCTCTTGTTTATTTTACACTTCGAGTGTCACATCTCTATAAACGAGGGTGTCACAGGGCAAAGCGATTCCCCATAGCAGCCCTTGGGGTTTCATCAAAGGGGTGTCACGGGTAACGAACGACAGTTAACACCTCACAACAGTGACTGCTTTTCACTGTCAAAACAACATAAAAAAAAAAAACAAGTTTTATGTTTCAAATCAGAAATTCTATATCAAATTATTTTTACTTCTTTGCATTAACAATGCAATTTTTATGATTGACAATCGATATTCTGTGGTTAGAGCATTCGCCCGGACAGTGAAAAGTCGTGGGTTTGAGTCTGGACCCATTCGCAGATTCGAGTCCCCAACTGGAATTCAATATATTGATAAACTAGCGCTCCGCTCGCGACTTCGTCTGCGTGCACCCCTTTTTTACCGCCATAAGGGGGAATTTCCAATAATCCTCTCTTAATGCTCCCCTACACTCCCCAAGGAACATACATGCCAAGTTGCAGCTTTTTGCACCAAGTAATTTAGGCTGTGCGTTGTCTGTCAGTCAGTCAGTAACGCAAGCAGGCCTGTCTCACTTCCATACAAGCGGCGCAAAATCCCCGAGATATTTACCTACTATTCTGGAAAACAACCTAATTTCAACCTTTTGCATTGCGTATAGCGTTCATAGTACAATAACTGTCTGCCGTCTCGCTTCAATCTGCTAGGGCTGTCAGAGGTACTACTTTAACTGTGAAAGTAATACACGCGAAGCGAGACAGATGGCGACACATGCGGATGCGTGCGCTGCGTGTGCGACAAGTCGAGCGAGTGCCAGCCTATTGAGACTAGTCCGGTGACCGGACGCTTGCGTTTATCATACCTAAACTCGGGAGTTAAATTTCTGTACCGTAAGGTACTAATATATATTCTGTGACGCAAGAGTTTTATATATATAGATAAACATTTCTCCTTCTGATTCTTGGCGAATCTAGAAAAACAACTTGGAAATCTACTTAATTACTCCTCGGCTTACTGGACTTCTTAAAAACTTTCCTCATTTCTCTTACAGAAAACGATGGACAAGAGCAGAAGAACGTAGTGCGATTACTATCAGCAGCTTTAGGAATAACTTCTTCCAACAAATGATTGTTGGCCCCGGACGTCATCACGATTGACTGAAATCGTGATACAGTGACGAGTGACTAGTGCCCCTAGTGATAATAGAGTCCAGTGTTTGTGACAGCAAGCGTTTGACCAGACATGTGATGTTGACGAATTTGTAAGTATTGTGGGAGGTGTATGTACATTTAAATATTGATAAACGGCTGATTAATGTCCTTTTTACACGACTACCCAACTTTAATTTATTTTGATGGTTCTGTGACACAAATTGTATGGTGTTATGAAAGGCTTGCTGAAGATAACATACTGCTTGCAATGTTATTTTAATTTACGATCAAAGTTGAGTTGCAAGTTTGTTAACTAGACAGCCGCAAGTATTTTTATTGTGATTGATAAAACAAAATGATAAGTGTAAGGAAATTTAGAATCGTAGGTATTATACTTTGTGCAAATCTCTTTATTTTAAGGTAAAAAAAACTTTAAATTTAAGTTGAAGTGGTACTTTAAAATATAAATACGCATTTACCTCAATTGATGAATTAACTGTTCTGAATATATATTCTTTAAATGCTTGCTTATGATTGGCTTTATGATGCAGCAGAGGCAATGTATGTCTGGTTGGTGCAATATTTACCACAAAACATTTTATTTACACACTTAGCAAATTAATTACTTAAATAAAGTATCTTGTATACTGTCTGTCAGCCATAATGCTTGCAGGAAAATTATAACCCTGTGAATTTATGCCTTCCAATTGCAAACCAAGTAATAAAAGCTAAATAAACAGTCTGAAATGAATTTCACTGCAGAATTATATTATTATTATAAAATTACCAACAACAGTTGAGAGTAAGCCTGAATTTTATTTATTGAACTTGATTATAATATATATTTAATCTATAACCATATTTTGTTTTAGAATATGACACATGCAGTAGGAATAAGGTGAAATGGTATGGTACTTTTTCACTATAAGGATTCTTAGCAATAAAAAAACATGATTGTAAAAATGCTGACTTTGACAAAATAGCCTTATAACTTGTTTTCTAAATAAAATATATTGACTTGTAGTTAGATAACAAAATTATTGGAAAAGCATTTATTGTTCAAAATTAGATGTATTTAAACTGATAAAAAGCTATAGAGCAGGGTTTCCCAAACTTTGTTATGCCCTGGCCCAGTAATTTTGTCAGCAATAATGTTTCTCCATCCACCAAGAGTTTTTTAAGCTATGATGGATGTGCATGTGTTTTTTGTACTCTATACTTATTTTTACGTCAATGCTGCGACCCGGCATTTTATTTTCGTGGCCTGGTACCGGGTCGCAACGCAACCCACTACATGGGAAACGCTGCTATAGAGTATGTACATAGTGTAAGAGAAGATTGGAAACCGTAAAATAGTTCTATGACAAGAAATAAACTGTCTTTTGTAAAACAAGAAACATTTTTTCTTCTTTGAAAAACAGATAATTGAAAGAGATGAATAAGATTAGTTTTTTGTTATAAGATGTAAAAAAATCTCGTTCTGAACAAAAATATTGCAAATCTCTTGAAATTATCTGTTATAAAAGTATTAATTCCTGGGCTTTATTTTGTTTTTTTTTTTAAATATATATTATTGAACAAAAATTCACTATTCCTCATACTGTACCACCAAAGCTAAATACTTAGTTAATGACTCACTTACTTATTTTTATTAGTTATTTATTTTATATGTTCTTAATGTTAAGTAGTTAATTTATGGATTAATTTTCTTTAGAATAGACATTCCGACATTATTAGAAGTTTGTTTTATTTTGTTGTGAAATTGCACAATACCCCTTAGGCTCGATTTACATTACCGCGAAATTTTATTATTATTATTATTTATAGGGGGGACGCCAGCGAAGCCGGACGGGTGATCAGTCACCTAGGTCGGGACCATTTCACCCAGTTCCCTAAGTCCCCTAAAATCTGAAAAATCAGGGGGGAGGCGGGTTATTATTTACCCCACCGGCGTCGGACCCTCGAACCTACCTGTGCGCTTACAGTACCTGCTGAGTTCTCTTATCGTTAACTTCTTTAGATCCTCTTCCTTAAGTTTGTCCGTTCCAAAGAGCTCCCAGCGCAGTGATGCGTACATCGGGCACTCTGCCATGAAGTGGTAGCTTGTTTCTTCTCTTTCTTTGCATTGCGGACAGAATGCTTTGTTACCGCGGAATAGAATTTGAAACTGTTTTTGTGACATTACATAGTCTAATGAATTCTAGCGCATCATCGGGAATAGGGGACCGTACCAGGGACCGTACTCTGAAACGCACATCCGAAACTTCGGTTAGCCCCGTCCCTTTCACTCGATTTTGTCATGACTCGAGCGTGCGAGGGACGGGTATAACGAAGTTTCGGGTTTTGCGTTTCAGAGTAGGCCCTCAGGCGTAGGCGTCTGTCACTCGATGTACCTGCGCGCTACTCTCGCCCGCACCGCCATCGCCAGGCGGTGCAAATCCATAGAAGTTAGATCCACAAAAGAGCTAGAATATATGCAACGTCTGGCCGTTCGTAATGATCGCCGTACAAGCTGAATTCCACTTTATTGCGTTGTAATTAGAGTTGCTATTTATTTAAATGGTTTAGCGGAGTGAAGCTTCTGTACCTGTGTACTATTATTTATTCTGTGACCGTACCGTTAATTAATAAATCAATATTTAATAGTGACATTCAAAAACATAACATTAAAGTATAACAAAGGTAAAAAAGTTAAATCTAAAGAAAAAAAATGTTTTATTCACATAAACAAATCGTCAACATTTTCCTACCGCCCATTCAAGAGTTTGACCAACTTTAACTGACAAGAAGAACATAATTATCTATTAAATAACAAGCCAGTAATGATCCACTGAATAATTGTGATTAACCGTATATGATGGAAGTATGACGTTACCTACATCTGACGTCACACGTTAGTAGCGCTATCCTTGTCTAATTAGGAAGTTTTATGCTCTATATATCCGAAAATATGTGAAATATTTGAGTTTAAATACCTGTGTAGTGGTTCCGATATTTCTAAAAACATTTTAAACAATAAAAAAAACATTCGATCCCCTATTCTCGCCGCTATTTTCACTGAGCAAGTAATCACTATGTTTTATGGAACAATTTTGTATTTTAAGGCTTAAAAATACTTCCATTTTAAAATCGACATTTTTGTTTTAGAGATTAGCTTCGTTTCGTTTTCGGTCTGTCACACGGAAATGTTAATTGAGCCTTATGTTTGATGAAATTACGTTTCTGATTATAATTACAATAATGATTAAATAAAACCAATTTGCTGAAACTAGAATTTAGTTAAAACGAGTGAAAACTTTAACCGACACGCTATGCGTGTTCAAAACTAGCGTTAACCAACATCATTTGTCTTAAGTATGTGCGAATACTACGGACTGTTTCGTTATTGTACTAGGTAGATTAAAAAAAAGTTGTATGTTTAATTTTGATATCATGGGCATGGGATATGGAAACCAGTTCGTTGTAGTCCTAACCATTTCGAATAGCCTTGCTCTTGAACGAAATTACATGCGACTTGGATTGAGTTCATGTCAAAATTCAAAAGTAAGAAGAAGTTATTGCATGACGAAAAGGTTCACATATTTAATGTTTAGTATTAGCGCAAGGATTGTTCATTGAAATTTCGTTTATGGGTAGGTAATCTCCAGACCGCGTTCGTATAGTTACGTCGTCGTAGTCAAAAATATCTGTAAATCCACCCATTATATCACACAAAAAGAAATAAAATATCCGTGAATTCACCCATCATATGCCACAAAAAGAAATAAAATGAAACGAAACTTTTTTTGAAACGAAACTTTTTTATTGCAGACAAAAACATTATAAATATAAGCAAGTTGTGATCGTTAATGACCGCATATAGTTAAAACTGTGTCGCAGTCATTAGCGCCCACTGTAAATATCTGTGAATTCACCCATTATATACCCTAATAATTAGAGAAATAAATAAATTGAATGTTAATTATTAAGGTTCTATGAGTTGTAATAAACAACAACAACAAATCAACACAGTTAAAATAATGAATACTGATGTTGAGTTATCGCGGTAAGTATTTTATAATTAATTTTTATTGTTTCATTAAATACACATTGTTACTTTACATTAATTCCTTAATATGATAAAATTAATGTTTTATATGTTACAGTGTCAGTTGTATAATATCATGCTCGAAGGACCATCAGGAAATATTCAACAATATCTGCGTAGGCGTCGAGCACTAACTTTCCGGAATGCCTACGCCTAGGAACTCTGCACAAGGACTGTTTTCTATGCCAGTATTGTCTTTGTCAATACTGCTCCTCACCTTTCACTTGGTAAGTTCAATGCAAAATGTGGGTGTCGCATTACAAAAACTTAGAATAAACTGGTAATGTTAATAGTATGTCATATTTAAATGTTTTTTTTTTTATTTTAACAACTAAACATTACTGAAAATTGCCTAAGGTTTAGATAGAAAGAGAAAAGTTGTGAATTATTTTAGATTTTTGGAACAGTTGGAATCTAGGGAAAATGTGACAGTAAAAAACCACGAGCCCTATAAAGTAGCTTTCAGGCGGAATTCGAACCCGCGCCTCCGGGGATCCAGCCCGATGCTCTACATTACTACATTTTTCCTATCCTAACAAAATCGCATTGTGAATGCATAAAAATTATTTAAAATCTTAGTTGGAATCTTCCATCATTTGCATAAAACATGAATCATGTTAACACTGTAAGACTTGTGAATAATTAATGACTTAATGCATGCATTTAAAGAGCTCATTCGCATTTGCTTATTGCGACGATGGCCGGCGGCAAGTACGATGATGTAGAGCGAGCAAAGCAGATTCTACGGATGAATGGTTTCAAGCGTGTTTACTTGTGTTTTCCAGCTAGACACAATACTTACCTATATCTCCCTATCAAATTGTTTCAATCTTCAATCATCTTTTTTTTTATATTAGCTATGATTTCATAATGGTAGTGTTTTTTGAGGTCTATCAATGGACTTAAAAAGATTAGTATTGAAAAGTTTTAAGCTAGATAGAAGTATCGTAATGTGTGTTTAGGTGGGTCGGACTGTGTGCACAGTGAGTTGGATGCGGTGCGACGGAAGCGGCCATTGGTGTTGCTGTTGCGCTAAACTCGCCAGTCGGCACACCGCCCGGGCGGGCGCCACACGACCGGGATCCTGCGCGAGCGACGAAACGGCGACGAACCAAAAATATTCAGTGAAATAAACACATTCGCCAACGATCGCTGTGACACGCGAGCGCACGATTCTGGTGAGTCCTAACCATACTACCTTGCCATCCTAATGTAAACTAGACAAGAATCAAAATGCATTAAAACTAAAATCATTTCCTACATCTATTATTAGATGCAAGTATTTTCGGACTCTTACATCGGGGGTGTTCTCTCCCGCTTTTCACAGCCAGTTTTCCCGCGTGAAAATAACTTGTGAATCTATCACGTTTTAGTTTATTCGGGCCACCTCGAGTAGAAAGCAGCGCACTCCTGATATAATACTCCTATAATAATACGTACATAGCTGCGATTTTCACCATCTAAAATAACGCTACAGTTTGGCGAAATCGAAGTGCATGCTTACAGCGTATTCGTTTCGAAATCTATCGTGCGAACCGTTTCAGCGCTTTCAGCTAACGACTTTGACGGCGGTAAAAAAATAGATTTTCTTGTTCTGAATTGTGATCTCAATAGTTAGTCGGCTCGGCGCTTCGTTGGCCTAAATACCGCCAATTAGTACTGCCGGCATATATCAATGACTCTTGCTTAACACACACTAAAATTATTTTTCGTTTTCAATATGTAGTACGCTCTACAAAGCTAACATATCGAGGACAATGTACTCTCATTCATAATCGAATTTTGGTTGTGGCAATAGAGTCGGACCCCAAACACCAGCCCACATCCACCCACTTTGTAGATATGTAGTAGACCTTCTAATAGCAACAGAACACCGCACATTGGTCTGGTTTCACAGTTACTGAATCTATTTTGCTACTAACACTTTTATAGCAATCGTTGCATTGCATCACTTACAAATTCTGGGAATGATCTAATGTGACTCATTCATTGTCACATCATGGAGATTACCTATTCCTTTGTTGACTGTGGTGCCTTGTATAATTTTCGCATTTTTGTTTGATGATTGTGTTGTCGTGCCGCGCGATGGTCGGATAACAGTAACACCGACCAACAGTGCGCAGTGGTAGCGTTGTACCGAGAGATATCCACCGCGTAACTCATTCAACCAGGTCGATCACCTCTCAAATTGAGACGGCGCGCTCTAGTAGCGCTTCATTACCTAGACAAAATTTTTATGCATTTTGTTTTATCATCCTTTGTGTAGATATTAGTTTCGAGTAAAGTAGGTTATAATCCTAGTTTTAATGTTACGACTTTCACATAGTAACTGATACTGAATGTTCAGAGACTGTCTTAGCTTTATTTATACTTACTCATTCCATTTCCGTTTCCCAAACCAAAAGTAAACAGAACAATAGTTGTTCAATTTCCTTGCACACTGCTCTTATTAACAAAGCGAACTTTACGGACATAATTTGTTACATCCACCATCACTAGGTATAGGTACCTACCTACTTAGTTTTCCAATTTTTCCCGGCTATATGCTGATAACTGGCAATGTTATTTGGTAAACTCTGTATGATTGTATTATGTGTAGAACAATCAATGAGCTATCTCACAAATATCAGATTACCTTCATCGCTATTGGGCTGTGAAAATTGAAAATAAAGATAATAAATAAGTAATTATTTTAATTAAAAGATAGGTAACGATTTTTTTTGTTAAAATATTGCCTACTATTTGCAGAAATAGTAACTACCTAATCGTATTCACGTAAAAGTGAATTGCCGATTGCGTTCAGTGTTTGAATAATATCTCTCAAATTACGTCGTCGCGTCGTCTTTATCTCGTTCTAGACTCTAATTAACAGGTCGTTATACCTAGTCGCTAACTACAGTCGAGACAATTTGTAAATATTTTGGTAAACGAAATCGAAACCGAAAGTGGGCGATTTAAAAGTAAGCTACTAGCTAAGCTAAGGGGGGCTACCGACCGGCTAAAATATACGCATATGAGCATAATTATGATCATCATCATTTGAAATTTGAAGTCCATATTATGTCCATTTAAGGGCATAATAATATAAAGTTAACATTGTCGCAAAAACAATGGAATAAAAAGTTATGGTCAAATTAATGCTCTTATGCCATTTGTTATCTTGTTATCAAAGCGCAATAAATAAAAAGCTTTAAAAGCCCCAGTATTTTAATCCTTAGACATGTTTTGGTTTCTTTTCATATATCTTTCACTTGACCTCATTGCTTAATTTCAAATTACTCCAGATTAATCCAGAAGTAACTTATAGTTTTATTTATATTTTTACTAAAAGTTTATCACTTCTCGTTATTGGCTACGTATCTGCTTAATGAATTGAATATATCGTGAATCGCGTTTCTTACGATATGCGCATACGCTTAGTTAACGTGGGTATTGTGTGGGCGGCAAAAAAGGCGCGAAACGACGGCAGCCATGATGGCTCAGCATAGGATTGAATTGCAATGATAAATAAATATATTCCTTTCAAACACAACAAAAAATTTACCAATTAAGTACTTATGTGTGCAATATAATCCATAAAAGTGGTTTTATTTTAAATAAATATTGTTTTCAAAACCATGAAACGCCATACAAGTTCTATTAAAACACTGGAATTCAGTATTAATGAAAATGACGATATTATAGAGGAAAATTAAATGGGAAATAACTGAGGACCAATTTAAGGCGATACTCGGAAAAAATGTGCTGAAGCGAGATAGCAACGAGAAAACGACGCGCGCGGGAGCGAGACCGATTTTGCAGATTAGGCAAAAAAAACACAAAATCACTTCGTAGTAAAAAACTATAGCGATTTTTTAAAAATGCTTCTACACGATCCTAAATATTATTGGTGTCCACTAATTAAACCAATTTCCAATAGTATATGTTACCCCATTTAAGAATAATATTGATATTTCGTATTTTTTAGAGGTCTTTTCAAAAATAAAAAGTGTCGAGCCAAAATCATAAAATCGTGTTTCTGAAACTATACGAATCTCGATAAAGGTATAAAGAAATACATATCTTATTGTCAGATTTGTAACAACTCTAACCGTCCAATAGTTTTATATCAAAGAGTCCATATTTTTTCCGAGTAGCGCCTTAATAAGATGAATGTAAAAAGGAGGAATCATCCATACTTTAATATGTGCTTAGTATTTATGTACTTAGGTGTGTTATTGTTGATCGAAGAGTTAGGCGGTTCCCACACTGCACCGCACACCGCTCCGGTTTGTGGTAGTGCGCTTCTTAACTATGGCTGTAGAATCTTGATGTGCATACCGCCTCTTTGGTAGTGGTTCACACCACCGATTTCAGACCAAGAGGTCCCGGGTTCGATTCCCAGTGGGGGTACATATTGTATTTGGTTTGGTTGGTGGTAGGACTTGTTCTTAGTCCGCCTGGCTAGCTACCACCGTATTATCTAAGTCTGACGCCATAACAATAATGTTTTCAGCATTATTGTGTTCCGGCAGTTAGAGATAAGATAGCCAGTTCCTCAGTGATTGAGGATTCCGGGAGTAGTGCGCTTCCACCTTCAGCCTTATCACTACTTAACATCAGGTGTGATGAAGGCTAAGTGCTGCCCCGTTGTGGATAAAAAAAAATACAAAACCTGCAGTGTATGACAAATCACGCCGCATCTCCGTCCGGTAGTGCGGAAACCGGAGGCAGTGTGCTGGACGCCTTAGGTACTTTAGGATTAAATATTCGAGAAGCCCAGAGAAGCCAATATTTTTTATCAATTCACACACAGCAGAAGCTAATACTAAAGGTCAGCTGTTTCAAACAAATACGTTCTCATATTTGTTCTTTTACATCATTTATGTGTCGTGTCGTGTCATGGCCCGCTATTATTTCTCGGCTGCTTGCGCCCCCAGTGAAACGAGCGAGATAGAAGATGGCTTTGGTCGTGTTGATATCCACTAGATTCTTCGAATAAACAATATTTTAGGAAGGTCGGTCTGGATAATCTGGTTTTGAAGAAGATTTTGAAGATAAAAGACATTTTACTGGAAAAAATTGTGATCCTTATAACAGTTCCTATTTGAAATAAACCTTTTCGCTAGATACATCTCAACCTGTTCTATAAAGTTTAAACAAAATCCTATGTTGTTTATACAATACGTCAATACAATAGTTAGGTAGTTGTTTCTGTGTTGTTTAAAAATCTAATGGTGGTAAGGTAGGACCACCGGCACCGCCATTACGTGCCTGAAAAGGATGCTTTGGCAGTGTTATCGCCTGGCACAGCTATTACAACCAACAAGGTTATCCCTATTAGAATGGGAGGTATCGTAACGGAAAAATAATCCACTTAGAGCCACCAGTCAGGATAACTGAAAACTGAGTTCACCTATCCCTTTTTATAAAATTTCACGAAATTATCTTAGCTAGCGAACTTTGCCAAAAGAAATATAATGCCTTCTAGGTGCTAAGCTATTATTGCTCCAACTCCAACGCTCGTTGCTAACTTGTTTAGTTTTTGTGCGAACGGTACGTACAGTTTTTGCTCGCCCCTGCGAATCAAATGATTCATAAGTTGTTTAGACATGGAGATTTGTGGAATTTTAAGGTGTTTAATTTGAGTATTTTTATATTTTTTAATTTATGGCTCAAGAAGTGACAACCATGTAGCCAAAAATATAAAAATCTTACATTAGTAGGTTTACCTAACTGTTGAAATATTACTGTAATGATCTACCTACTGATTTATCCCGAGCCGAGTAGAGTTTAAACACACGAGATCCTTTGCTCAGTCTCAGTACCATACCAGTAACCACATTAATAAAGGTATCCGTTTTATGCATACACATTTTATGTAGGTAATGAGTTTGACCTTCGTACATCATGAGAAAGTGTTTGTTTTTCAATGTCTCTAATAAACCACCGTTTTACGATTGTAATATTTAATGTATTTTTATGTTGAGACAACACAACACACTTTAATTAATGCAAATAAACTTTCAATTATTTTCAGTGTGGGTGAAACAACCCTGAATCACAAATTCGAAACTGCATTATGCAATGATCCTTTCTCTAGCGAATGCGGCTTTTAAATGTACATAAAAAAGTATCGATCTATTGTATTTTTGGTTAATTTTCGTCAATAACAAAGTTCGGCTGTTAAACACATTGGACCTAATAAGACATTCGATCGAAGTAATATTACCACCATATCGCTCACATCATATCACTATCTAATGAAGTCCTAATGATTCTTCTTCTTTTGACGACCGATTTGGCGCAGGGGTAGGCTACCCACCTTCTGCGCCAGTGGTCTGGGGTTCGATTCCCGAACAAGACAAAGATTTGTGTGCATGAACATGTCTATTTGTCTTGGTCTGGGTGCTTACTACGTATATTATGTATGTATTTACAAACAAAAAGTATTTAAGTAAGTATATATTTATCCGTTATCAAGTTTTCCATGATACAGTTTCTTAATGAAATTAAAATGGGCTTAGATAAATTGGTGTGAATGTAAGAAGGTATTTATTATTATTATTCTAAAAAATATAAATATTTCTGCTGAAGGCTTATGTTTCTTTTGTTGACTTAAAAAAAAACTTTTTGTTTTGAATACATAAAATACAAAGAAATATCGGCATCAGACGATTGCTATTAAGTAAAACTATTTCTTAGAATAGGAGCAAATGTCACGAAACTAATTCATTGCTTGTTTGAATGATAAATCGTAATCTTAAGTAGGTTTAATTTCCTAAATAATTTTGAATTTAATGCTCAAGTTACAAGTTGCCTCTCTTACAAGTTAAAATCAAATGAAGAATTTGCCAATTATATTCATATTTTTTAGCCGCTTGCCCTCCTATCTAACTACTGTGTGTTGGTTGTCCATTCTACGCAGTGGCGATGGATGGCGTACCTCAAGGTACAATGTACAAACAAAACATTAGCAATCCCACATAGCAAGACATGGCATTATGGTAGGTCTAGCAAACGTCGACGCTCTGACTGTTTTCAAATAATTAACCATCTTTAGATTAGAGATTGCTTATTAAGAAAAATACATTAAAATAGATTTTCTGAACCTCAAACAATAAAATTAATTGATGAGGTGTTTTTGCTTTATTGTAGTACCTACAAAAGGAGTACTTAAGTAGTACTCCGATATGTTCTATGAAAAGAAATCTAAAATGATCTGTTTCAAATCTGTCTGATCTGTTTGAAAAATTTCCGGCCTGTTCATTGCCTGTACATATTTTATATTAACTTTTATATCATACAAAGACAGCACTGTAAAACTACTAGCAAAGGCATCTCCGTCGCAATGTTTAGTATGATTAAACATACCGATTATGTCATATATTGCATCGGCGATCAGTTCCACAGACAAATCGATAATACACATAAAGACAAAACAGAGCCGTGCCCAGTGACCTAGAACTACGTAGATTTTAATATGTACTCAGATGCTTTACGTTTTCTTTAGTGGAGTCATATGTCCAAGAAACGGTCAAACGATAAAAACGTTTATGTGGAACACTACAAGATTCAATTTTCTATGGATTTAGGTATGTGAGTGTTTGGTGGCATTTGCGTTGCGCAGGAGTCGAGACACGGTACGGTCGAAGCTGATGTCATGAGGAACGCCCACGAGAGTATTAGTTCTGATTTCTTTGAAACAACTCCTCCCAATCGTTTTTTTTAATAGACGTCGAATCAAACTGAATCATAATATTTATTTTGTTTAATTTGAATCGAAATACACATAAATTACCGTCAGACATAGTCATGTCATATAGAGATCGTCATATATAGAAAAATGGAACATTAGCAACGTGGAATTGTGTGTAAAATTTTTGAATGCACTTGTCGGCAACTTAATTTGTGATTCTTCCATGATCTACCTAATCTTATCTTTACAATTTGAATCTTTGCCGCAAGGCCATCTTATAATAATAGGATCTATACAAGTCATTCATTACATAAGCAACTATGCAGTATTGCAGCCTTTCTTGACTCACATCACAAGTGTAAAAAAACTATAATAGGTGTGATGTCAGATTTCCAAATTTTCGATTATATGTCGGTCGGCTTGGTTGAATTATTAGGTACCTAAGTACTGAGCTAAAATTTAAATTCACTTTTCTTATTTAAAGTTTTTTTACTGTAGGTTCACTCAATTAACTCAATGTACCTACCTATGTGCTTAAACATCTTTGTATAGGTATCTCTTGACCAAAGTCATAGGCAAAAAACCTGCGCAGTAGCAATATTTTCTACATAACATTTTTCTGGGCAGATTTTTCGTCTGAACGTTTTGGCCAAGAAGTTTGCTGGGATCGTCATTAGTTCTGGTACTGATTGTGTCTGTTTGTTGCAGTGAAACATTCGAGTAAAGTGAACGAGTTCGAGCAGAGCACGATCAAACGACGGTCGTCGCACAACGACAGAGCGGTGAGTCACGATGACGATGGAGCCTTTATTCGCTCGGAATTAGATCGACGTGCCACTTCTGGGCTTGAGTTGCCACAGAGGAACACAATAATATGGGCCTATGGAGATACTTGAGCCCGTTGTGCTAATTTTAAATGATAACACGAAAATTAAACTCGTTGCAGTCTTGTTTATTTTTATAGAAAAAAATACCTTGACTTTGGAAATATCAACTCAAGACTTGCAAACCAGAATAGCAATCGTACGAAATCTCAAGGAAAACTTAGGATTTTTCTTAAAAATAAAACCGAATTGACAAAGAAACACAATCTAAAACCAGAGCTCCAGTCCAGTAGTTAGCAGTTCAGCATTTATACAGTTTTCCCGTGTAAAGAACACGTAAAACTTAGACTGATAGGATCGGAGTAGAATAAAAGTTGATATGGATATGAAATTTTTGGAACTGTAATCGTCAAAACTTGTTTTTGCCCATAATAGGTAGATAAATGAGTCAATTTTCGTAATTTATCGCTATACCAAACGAACACACCTAAGGCTAATCCTTACAATATGTCGCTAACAAGTCTTACAACAAAGCCCGTCTTCTTCTCACGATAATGCTGCGGCTGGCTCCCTGCCCCTATTGTCACAATCGCTGTGATATTGTCTAAGGACCGTGACATCGCGTGGCTATAGTGTCACACCTACCATTTACTACTTTCATGTCTATTTTTATTTTATTTTGAAAATATTGTTCTCAGATCAGAATAGTCACTCTTCCACTTTTCTCTATATATACTGCAGACATGTCAAGATTTGTTAGTCTATTGTTCTATCTATTTCACAGTTTACACTTCGATGGCTTATTCAGTTCTATAGTCTTTTGAACGACGAAACGCACAAAACGTTAAAATCTATGATTTTACTTCCGTCAATTTTGGTTGAAATTTTACTGTTGATATCTTGGATTCTTGCCCCCTTATTCCAAAACGTGGACTAAAATAGTCCTCGTTTAAAACTGGTGCTGTCACTTTGATTTTCCAATGAAAGACAGAATTAGCATCAGTTTTAAACCAAGTCTAACTTTAGTCCACGTTTTGGAATAACGGGGCTTGGAGTCTAGTTTTTGATCAGGCTAAAACCAAAACTATTCAAAGATGCCCGTCCATATGCCCAGGATGTCGAATGTCGATCGTATCTCTCATGCTGGGGCCACACTATGGGGATATGTTTAACTTCGCTTGAATTGTCGCGAGAATTATTCCTTTAAATTTATCGCCATAGTGTGGCCGCTCGATCGCAAAAATTCACGCGGTAATCGCCACTCGAGCTATCGGCATAAGGCATACGGTGAAGTGAATGCCGTAGTAAAATTTTCGCTTTAATTATCACGATAACGTGGCTACACTGTGTTGGAATTTGGCAAATCCCGATGTCTATTGGCGTATTCCCATAGTGTTGCTGCAGCATCAAAGTGTTCTTTACTGCGTTTGAATTGTAAGTAAGTACTTTGACGATACGAGTACGATGTTTCTTGTCAACCCAAATGATATCATGGATGGGCGTAAAATGGGAAATCAAAAGTCTTCATTTAAATTCGATTAAGTTCTCAACAATTTATCTGAAACGACATGCTACGGCTTTGGATGAAGGTTCAAATTACGACTAAGTATTCCCTGGGTTCAATGCGTGCTGCGATTCCTTCCCTCAACCTACTGCGTGCCTTAGTAATTGGGCAGTTCCTCCGCATCGTATGCAACGCGTTGGTAAACCGTACCGAGGTCGGGTTATATTGTTAGCCGATTGTTAGAATACCTCCTACCTATAGTTACAATCGGATGGGTTTTGGCACGCTTTTTTTACTATTCAAGTACCTACCATATTAATATGTAGGTACCTAGGTATGATATTGATTTATCTACTTATACTTATCTATACTTCTATACTAATATTATAAAGAGGAAAGATTTGATTGTTTGTTTGTTTGTTTGTTTGCATCGAATAGGCTCCGAAACTACTGGACCGATTTCGAAAATTCTTTGACCATTAGAAAGCTACGTTCTTCCCGAGTGGCATAGGCTATATTTTATCCCGATATTCCCACGCGAACGGGTACCACGCGGGTGAAACCGCGAGGAACCGCTAGTTGGAAATATAAATTAAAACTAAACCTTATCTAATTATTTAGTTAACTGTGGTGCAGAGGGTTGTAATATAATGCCCGTAAAGTACCAAAGCCCTACTTGGAAATCACTTATTTCTTCACCTATGGGCGCTTGTGCACTACCCACTCTGAATTATACCGTCCCGGAAAAAACGGATGATTGTTTTTTAATAATAAACTATTTATAATAGTTAATATTATATTTTGTGTAGTTTCAATGTGTAGTGCACAAGCGCCCTTTCTGTCAGGCCTGTCCGTCTTTTCTGAGTTTTGTAGTTCTGATTTAAATACTTTTTGACTGTGTGTCGTTGTTCAAAGTTTCAAACCACGAATTGCGATTTTTTGCGATGTCTGATAGAGGGATCTTCCCGTGGGCCTTTCTTAGATTGGGACAAAAACATCAGTAAAATCTATCCAAACAAACACAAATGATAATCGAGTGCAATGCTGTGAAAGTATCGTGTAAAACATAATGTGCAATTAGCCAACATTGGCGATATGCCAATATACTGCATTGTTTGATTTTCAGCTTCTCTGTGAACTGATGTTTAGCTTGTTCTCACGAATAATTTAGTTTATACTTCTAATTCACATTAATGTTTTGTAAATGCCGTTGTATAATTATTTCCTCTACATATAGATATTAAATTATCATCAATACTTACCTAAGTATCAAATCCAATCGAATCAAGTGTTTCAAAATATAAAGCTACAAATTAGTTCTACTGAAATTTTATGATAATATTGGTAGGCAATGCAATGGATATGCCTGTGGTTATCGTTGATCTTACTATTTTATTTTTTTTAATTTTAGAATCAACTGAGTACTTACCAAATAACTTTTTAAACTTTCATGGTCATTAACACTGTAAATATTACGAAAAGCGAGATTTTTACCATGTTTTGATTTGTTGTCGTGTTTTGAGTTACTTCGTGATCATGGCGTGTGCAACTGCGCCGAAATATCGGGGACTCGACAAAAAATCAAATCATGGTAAAAATCCCGCTTTTCGTGATATTTACAACTGAGTACCAATTGTACTTACTAGAAAAATAATGACATTGTATCGTTGTTCCAGATCAGGGTCATCGAACCCTTCGACGAAACGATTCGAGATTGGCGCCGAAGGCACTTTCTGTCGGCCCCTCAAAACAGTAGGAATCGCTCCGCAGCCGTCAGGCTCCTCACTGCACTGCTCCTGCACTGCACTATCGTTAACGAAAAAAATCGAAAAATAACCCTCTTTCTGTGGCCACGACAGAGGGCAAGCTTATTTAATCGTACATTTATATATGCATATATAAACCGGAGAAAGTGATCTCTAAGTGACGTCACAATAAAACATTGTGATCTAACTTTTTTTAAATATTATTAAATATAATAAAAGCTTTGTTTACTGCTCGCATTTTTTGAAGTGTATTGCCCGTTGTAGCATAGTTTTTACACTGAAAAATTTTATACTTAGCTCAAAACTTTTGTAAAATATTGTAGGTATATTTTTATACAATTGTGACATTGTGTAAAATAAAAGTAACTATAATACTAGTCATTCATCTAGTGTAAATTGTTTGTAAAATTTATATTTCTTATAGATTTAACCACGTGGTGTAATCAAGTATTTAAAATATTTCAATAACTTATTTTAAACTAACAACATAGTGAATAGAATATCGTATCCTAATAAATAAAGTCAGAGCGCAGTAATTACCAAAGAGAATTTAAACTGTGACTTGAAACTATTTCGTTGAGACGTGGTAACCCGAAAAGGCGGGAAACAGCTACCAGAGATTAAATTTGATACTAAAGAGGTTGCAAAGGAATTCAAAATGCAGACCCAAATGGGTGTCGGGAACGAACTGCAGCGGAGCTACAGGATGCAGGACTTTGCATCCCCCGGAGTCATCATGAGAGAGCGCAGTTTCGTTCGCCCGCAGTCGCACCACAATATGCATCATAACCAGGTATTAATTTATTTTTGTATTACTTAATCGTGATTAAAATATAAAGTCTTTTTACATCATGTAGAACACTAGAAATCTCTTTTGAAACAAAGTCTCTCTGGTGTTTCACTTACGACATTGAGTCATAATATCTTTATGAAAAAGATAGGCAAAGTGAAACTAAATAGTTCTTATTTCTACGTAAAATGTTAACTATAGTTTACCTATAGGAAAAATGTGATAGCTTAAAAAACCACGAGCCCTATAAGTAGCTTTCAGGCGGGATATAGTTTACCTACTCATGCTTATGCTTAGAATTTTTCTCTGGAATGTTCGTTTCGACGATGATGCACAGTGTATAAGCTCCCCAAAATATATCTTGACAGCGTTGATCAAGTCACTTCTTAATAATATCCGTGATGTTGCTTCTAGAAATAAACGGAAAATATCGATTTCAGTTTTCAAACAATGGGAAACGGCGAAGCATGATTTTAACCAATGCTAAGGGGAAACCAACGTTGGAGATATATAGACCACCAGGTGAGAAACCACAACATGAACTAATTTTCAAATCATTTCTTGGCTAACCTCTACATTGGCTCTACAAGTAGGTAGGGTAGGGTCATGAAGTTTGACTTAATACTCTGAGGTAACTGGAGCTCTCACCCTGAATAAAAAAGTGTCGCCAGCAAATTTGACATTTATGTATGTAGTGGCTGTCAGCTGTCTCATATGACCATACGTATTTTTTTAAAGTGTAGGTGAGACGGAAGACAGCCACTGTGTTATTTGTGGTATTCAAAAAATTGTTCGTACTGCACTCTCCAGTTACCTCAGTATTTAGTCTAAGCTTTTTGGGTAGGGTTAATGGCACTGACCTCTGTGGTTAATGGTTAAAATATCAATAGGAGCTCTACACCCATGTACGCAGAGTAAAAAAAAAATATTTTATAGCTCTTCTGCTCTGTGGTTCGATTATGGTCATCTAGATTTTATTTTATTGTCTTTGCTCGGAAATGCTTGGCTGGCGAGCGTCACATAAAATGTGGCGCCAAAATTAAAAATAAACAAACTTCATATTTGGAACGACTCGACAGTCGTATGTTTGTTGCGGCGGGTTACGTATGTCATGTGCGTGTTGGATGATATTTGATTTAGTGATTTAGTGGAATATTTAGGTAATGTCTCGGTGTATAGTGAAGCAATCGCTAGGGCAGCCGGTGGCGGTTGCGCCGGTGTCCCCGGTGACCGTGACCACGGTGGCGGTGGCGGCCGCGACACCCACGCCGCCTGTATCAGAAGCTTCAGGTTTGTTTATTTCTTGTAAACAACTTTCCATATTGCGCTAAAGTATTTACAGTCGTGTCGTGTTGTCATCACTCTGACCGGCGATCTCCCCTTAGCGTATGAACTGCACGCGTCGCTGTTTATTTTTATGAAGCCACCATGAGAGTATGAACTCTACATAGAGGTTGTGGCAATGGTTGTGGCGCCCATGGCAAAGCCATAGCTGGGCAACTGAAGATGCAAACAACGCGTTATCTTAGCGGACCGAGCGTTGTTCCTTCCTACCCTTAGAATAATAACGCCTAGAAACCGAGTAGGCCTAAGAAAATGAAGCAATTCAAACTGAGCCAATTTGGCTCAGTCGGCCCGACTTTACACGAACGTCCCGTTTTGTTAACATCAAAGTTTTGTTTGTGTGCGTGTCGGGGCTGGTCGGCGCACGTAGGCACGTAATGCTCGCACACACATAAATCTGATTTTTTGCTTCACTTTTGACGAAGCTTTAGTATGAAGACTATCGATCTAGCGTAAGCGAAGCGAAGAGTTATTAATCTATGTTCCTACCACAATAAGCTAGGGCGTGACTTGAGTTTGAATCTATTACTTTTTATGAGTAGAGTACACGGTAACCGAAACAGCATTGCCAGTCGAGCATAAGAGTAAAGACAATAATTTCTTAAAGAGTCCCCGATTCAGGGAAATTGTAGAGAAAATATAATAGTCTGTTATTCTGTAATTTATTTTATAGAAGGGATTTTACTTTGTACTTATGTGTTTTTGTTTTCCATTGCTATGTCATGAAAGTTTTCACTGACATGAAAGACATAATTATAAACAAGAGTAACGGGACTCAACGCGACATTTATTATGAAGTACATATTATTATGTACTTACAGCTTGACGTTTCGGCTGTGTTGCAACAACCGTGGTCACAAGCAGACTGGCGGTGCGCGACGACGTCTGTTCGGGCGGGCTTGGAGATCTTCGGCCACCCTCAAATTGTCACTTTTTTTGTTTTCTTCTTTCTTTTTCTTCTTCTTTCTTCTTCATAATAAATGTCGCGTTGAGTCCCGTTACTCTTGTTTATAATTATAATGGAACGCGAAAGTTTAAAATCTTATATATGAAAGACATATTTTCAACGATGATAAATTAAAAAACGGGGTACAATTTATATAATTACATTCACATTCACATTTGACGACCTCCGTGGCCGAGTGGTGTACGCACCGGTTTTCAAGGTGCCGCTATCTCTTGAGGTTCCAGGTTCGATCCCCGGTGGGATAAATATTGGAAACGAACTTTTCATCGGGTCTGGGTGTATGTGGTAATACCCGTCGTTGTTTCGAATTTCCATAATACATACCAGTGCTTAAGCAACTATAATTTGGTATTGAAACAATGTATGTGATGGTGTCCAATATTTATTAATTTATTTATGCACATATTTAATAAAGTTCTATCTATGACACTTAAAAAATACGTATAACCAAACGCGTATCTACTACCACATACATTCACTTTTCACAACATTCTTTTTTATCTCCTCTTCTCTTTACGACCAACTTCGACCAGCAACAGGTGTGAATTTAAACACAACCTAAACAAATTATCCACGTTACACCACTCTGGTACACTCACATCCAGAACTCTCTAGTAAAAACAACAGTCTTTCCTATCTCCTCTTCTCTTTACGACCAACTTCGACCAGCAACAGGTGTGAATTTAAACACAACCTAAACAAATTATCCACGTTACACCACTCTGGTACACTCACATCCAGAACTCTCTAGTAAAAACAACAGTCTTTCCTATCTCCTCTTCTCTTTACGACCAACTTCGACTAGCAACAAGTGTGATTACAAACACAACACTCACGCACATTATCCACGTTACACCATCTCTGGTACACTCACATCCAGAACTCTCTAGTAAAAACAACACAGTCTTTCCTATCTCCTCTTCTTTTTACGACCAACTCCGACCTGCAACATTTGTGATTATACAAACATCCTAACGCACATTATCCACGTACACCACTCTGGTACACTCACATCCAGAACTCTAAAAACAACACAGTCTTTCCTATCTCCTCTTCTCTTTACGAGCGATGTTGACCAGCAGGTGTGATTGGTTTTAGACACACAACCTACCTAACGCACAATATCTATGTTACACCTCTTGTACACTCACATCCAGAACTCTGTAGTAAAAACAACACAGTCTTTCCTATCTCCTCTTCTCTTTACGAGCGACGTTGACCAGCAGGTGTGCGCACAGACGGCGTGGCGCCGGCGGCCGGCTCGGCGATGACCGCCTCCACCAACAAGCTGAACGTCCACGCCAAGGAGTTCACCATGGCCAAGCCAGCGGACCTTCACACTAGGTGAGCTGTCATTATTTATTTATAGTGCCATAAACTTATCTGCCCAGCCCCCCTAGACAAGTGGCTTTCTATTAGGGGGATATTACATTAACATATATCTCGGATCATTTAAATGATCATATATTTGATCCAATATAATATTGACTATTATAATGTATCGAAAAATGAATCATATGTCTATATTACATTATCCAATATCATTGACTCATAGATCTATGATCCAATAAATGATCCGATAAATGATAGTGTATATGCGATCGAAATGTCACGTGATCGCTAATGTCAATCCCATACATTTTCTTTCTATCCTACTGGCGATATCGGTAAAATAAAGCCACTTGTCTAGGCCCTCAGGCCCGGTGGTCAAAAGGCGTCGAACCTTATTGGCATTCCTAGTTGCAAGTATGACATATTTTGGTGTAGGTATGTACAGCTATGAAACACGCCAGTCAACCGAGAAAATAATTACAAAAGACAAATACAACTTGACAAAATGCCCTGAATGATATAAGTAATATCTTCTGAAATATTTCAGTTCGGAGATGTAAATAGTAGATTGTATTACAAGGGAGCAAAATAATATATTTACGGCGAGGGCGCTATTTTGAATCCAGAGCGCAGTGAAGGATTCTAGAGTAGAATCTCGAGCGCAGCGAGGGATTCTAAAGTAGAATCCTGAACGCAGCGAGGGATTCAATATACGCCGCCCGAGGTCGTAAAATTTGCTAAAAAATAAGCTATATTTGTTTCTACGTCATAATTGTAGTTCCATCAAATTTTCGGAGGACTTCTTTCGTGGCGCGCAGTCAAAAAAACATTTCTTGCAGCCGACAGCCATTTCGGTACTTTATTTATTGCTAGTGGCACCTCCAGCTTCACCACCGGGCCAGACATTGTTATGTTTGTGTATCACGCTAACCATAATATGTAACTACTTACTTACCTATACAATCTCATGAGAGTATAGAAAGCAAGACTTAGACGTAATATGTAGTAGGACTAGTAGGTAGGAAGTCAGGCCTTCCCAGGCCCCCACGCGGTAGGTGATGGCCGAGCAAGTGTGACCATCTCCCCAGGCTGGTGGGAGGGGGCAGTGCGGTCCGGGCCACAGCTTAACAGCCGTCGCCCGCACCGCACCGCCCCGCTAAGGGGGAATGAGGCGCGCAAAGCGCCGCATCCTCGGCCCCACCCGCCTTCGTCGAAGCCGATCCGAGTGAGCGTCCTGCTCGCGGATCCGCTCCGATGCCTCCTTTTGCGATACGACGCTCTCGCAAAAGGAGACCGCCGCATCCCAGGATCTGTCGTCAACAAGCATGGCCCGGACCACGCTCGGCAACGAGAGATCCCGTCCTATCACGGCCTCAAGATTGCCGCGCTGCAGAGACCAGGCAGGGCACACCTGTAAGGTGTGCTCCGCGCTGTCCTCCCCAGCGCCGCAATCATATTTGCCTACCCCCCTGCTAATGGTGCATTCACCCAGCCCGGTGGCATTGCCGGCGTCTTGACCACACATAGCCGCCAGAGAAAAGAGAGAAGCCACCGGCCGCACACAAAACCGGCGAGCTAGCAGCACCGCGCCGCTCTGGCACATGCCGCCGGGTTGTATGGATGCACTTTATGAGATAATCGGGGTTATTCCCGTTCGTCTCGCCAGGCTTTGTCCCACCAGTAGGACGAACAGGAATTTTATAAAATACAAAATTGGAATTCCCGTTCGCGTAATATTAGGTTACTCTCAATTACATTTCCAGCTATAAAATGGGTATATCTAGGCTTTTCCTAAATGGGCGGACCTAGATAATTAACAATCAAAAAACCCTCTTTATTTCTCTCAATTCGTTTGACTGTCTAGAAGTAAATAATCTATACTAATATTATAAAGCTGAAGAGTATGTTTGTTTGAACGCACGAATCTCAGAAACTACCGGACCGAATTGAAAAAATATTTTCGTGTTGGATAGTACACACGGCGGCACATCAGACTATACATGTTGACCTTGAGACCGCCTTTATGCCCTATACGTAATAAAAGCTGTTATCGCAGTTCAACTGTTTAACCTGATGTGCTGTCAAGTGTACATTTATCGAGAAAGCTATAACATAATAACATCACGCTACGACCAACAGAAACGGAGCATTATTGTAAAATGTTGGAAAAACGGGAAAATATTTCCTTTTTAGTAGATTTTTACTTGTTAAAAACTGCGAGGTAAATTGTGTAAACTGCGAGGCACAGCTAGTTAACACATTCAAACGTATTTTCATCGACCATTAACCAATATTTTCAAGATACAATCTTTGCTAAAGGAACAATTTATTTCAGTAAATGCAAAGCTTTATTCCAATATCTACTTACCTATCATTCGTTGAGGAAAGCAAAGATAACGTCCTTCAACTAGTTCCATTTATTTAAATTATACAAGGGCCTTCCATTGGTTATTCTTCCTTAGAATAAGAAACGTTGTGCAGCACAACGTTTAGTAAATTAACCATTCAGTTCACGCAAAGACTCTACAAGTAATTTCAGAGAGATAAGAGATGTTGAAGCATTTTGTAGATTTCATTAAATTATCGCTACGATAACCTAATTTGAGCTCTCTAGTTGAAGCAACATTATGTAAAGCCAAATTTTGCTTGTATAGCCCGAGAGCCAAACTAATTCGCTCTATGAAGACTCAACAATAATTCTATATCAGTGATTTCTTAACATTGAAAATTAGATTATCTAGTTTAATAATTAATTCATTAGTAATCCACCAATATTTATGACAGCGACATTAAAAAAAAACAAATACAAAGCTTTAAAAAATCTATAAAAATTAGGCAAAAATGGTATAAGTTTTATTCACTTTACATTTGAATACATTTATTATTATCTTTCGTAAAAGTATATAATCCCCCTATATTTGTAAATGAAAAACAAATATACTTTAAAAAAAACTCTCTACGTAAACTCAAATTGGCATTACACCTATGTGAAAATGCTATCAGAAACAACCGACTTCTTCCTAAAGTATTAGTTTCCCGTTTTATATCTTTATGGATTTCGACTTTTGTGCTTAGATATAGTGAACATAAACACATGTTAACGATAAAACTGGTGATAGCATATTTGCTGAAAGAATTGCACCTTTTTCGGGGTATAACTTTTTTTTTATACCTTCCAATGCGATATTATGTTGGATTCCAAAATATAGTCTCTTAAAATTATATTTAAGGGCCGTTTACAAAAATTTGGCCTGTTATTGAATTTTTTACAAAAATATCGGAAAGTTCTTGGGGTAGTAGGTAATTATTATTTGATGTTCCTGGTAAGGTAACTTTCATGACTAGTATTATATGAGGCGTATCGTAACCCCAAACGGACGTCTAGCTTCTTTATTAATTTCTTCACACTCGTGTGCGCCTGCAGCCAATCCATTAATTAGTTGCATTGCAACATTTTCTTACGAATTTCTTCTTGTCTTATTGAGAGTTGTCTTCTATACAATATTTTCTAAAAATGCATCTTACAATGTTCACGTGGTTGCTAACTCATTAAGCTCATTATCACAGTCATTAGAGAGTGGTCATGATGTAATGCTCTCAGCAATGAATGAATGCCATCCCTCGTCAAAGCAGTCATCATTGGCATGTTTTGGTGTTCGTAAATAAATACCTAGCGTCTGGTAACCATAGGCATAGCCTTGAAAATGTATCCTACCTAGCTATTGGCAGATGAAATATTCAATATTAATTTATCAGTCGATCGACGTTTACCGGTATTGTAATGGACAACTCGTATTTTGTGTTTGTTGCTTCCTTTCTTTCTTCAGTACTTGCCATTCTGGCTCATGAATCAGCAGACGCGTTACGAATCGCAAGTGTTCCGTTTATTTTGAGAATTTTATATTAACTTTTAATTCTGACCTTGCGACGGATGTTTGTTTTTCATCAAAAGCGGTAGTACTAACGTAACTGCAATCGACGTCGTTGGCGCGTGTCCAGCGAAGCCAAAACAAACTTCAGATAGCGTCGTTGATACGTAGGTGCCCCAGAAGACGCGTAGATGTAGAGTAGTGTCAATTATTGTAGTTTTTGTTATCACTTTGTTCTCGGCTGCGGTGACGTGAGCACGCCCGCGCGCGCCTAATCGGGCCGACTTCGCGCAGACAGGCGCTCAGTGCGCTCGCGCCGGGACACACGCGGACTTCCCAAGTTTTCCGACCGACCGCGAACGACGAATTTGAAAAGCGAACATTTTCGAACGAATCAACAACATTTTACTCGCACGCGAACGCTATTTCCAGAAGGCAATTCGAATCAAATGTGCTGCAAAGTATCAACTAGCTAAAATCTGCTGACGGATATATTCCAAGAAGAGACTAGTAGCACCTATATGCCTACCGGATACTGGATTCTATTAATATGTTCCGATACTTTGAGTGAAATGAACGTAATTGGTCGACATTGCCAAGTTTGCACTGGGATTTGCGGCGCGTGAGACGTTGATACTATTTTATTATAGGACAAGTAAACAGAATTTATCTTAAATAATTAAACAGTGAGATGACAACTGTGATACTGCGGAGATAGTGGTTTTCTAGTCTTTAAGTTTTCGTACTGTTTAGCGTGCAAAATGGTGCGTGGTAGATACTCTACATCCGACATGTAAGTTTTTACTTCTATTTGCTCTCACGTGATTTCTGTTTTAATTTATCCATTTCTTTGATGTCTGTCTGCATAATCTTGTTACTCTTTAGCGCATTCGACTTATGTATTTGAAACTATAAAGTATCTCTAGCAATGCACCGATAGAATTAAGTTTTACTGTCGATTAGCACGCTTATATGTTTTGTTACTGAAGTCTATCATCAATATTAATAAATTATATTCAATACTTACTATTCTAACGTTACACATCCATCCAGCGTTGGACATTGAGCTCGCATTGTCTCTGCCATTAAAGCTCAAGGCCGTAACACTCCATAGTTCCAACTTCCAACCGTTTTATGAAAATGACTTCATCCAAATAAGTTTTCGCACATCCACTAATTGTCGGTACTGTATCATTGATCTGAATTGCTGACTCATAAGATATTGCACGTAAACAAACTCGTCTTAGTACATCTGGGGGAGATGCTCTGGCGTTTTATCTGTTCGGACGATCTTGTGACAAATCAAAGGTCACTGTGGGTGTGGAAACCATTTGTTTTGGTGAGTCAGATAGGTGTCAAAAAATTAGGCGGATTAAGTAGCCTAGCAATTCTGATTCTTCAAAACAACCGACCTGCAGTACCTGACTACTCATTAAAACTTCGTTCTTACTTCGATGCTGTCTATCGCAACCATTAGAAGTTGTGAAAGTTTCTCTTCCACATGTTTTATTTTTGTAGCAGCATTAGGCGTGTGTCTGTGTCGAAACGGCTATAAATTCTGTAGGGGCTGCTGGATTGGCAACAGTTCCGTATTACCTTAAAATATTTTTATCGACCTTAAAATATTTTTCAAAGTTAACTATTGAATGATTCATCTCTCTTAAAACCACTTCTGATACTTAGACAGTTTTAAACAGTTGAATGGGCATTCAATTTAGGTTGTTGATGACTAAAAAATTACCATTTCAACATCGCTAGTTGAAATAACATAAAGCGACGCTACTCGATATTTGTTTACTCGTAGTTTGTTGACAGAGACTTTCTGAAAAAGGCATTGAACTTCGGAAAGGCATAAACATGCACTCTTAGTTAGTCCCGCTATTAATATGTTGTAGTTTTTAAATAGATCTATCCTTCTTAGTTTATTTAGCTCGCGGTGACGCGGTGGGTAAACGGCCTAAGTACACGCAGACAGGACATGCCACTTGCGCCTAATTCTGCGCGGGCGCACGTCATATAGCGGCAGGATGATTGCTTCTAATGGAGTCTACACACCAAATCCGCCGACCCGCCGACTTGTGTCGTCGTCTTGTTTTTGTCGGCGGGTTAGTCGGCGACATCACATCGCGTTCAACTTTGTCGGTGGCACAAAATCGGCAACTTTTTTGGTAGTTAGTTAAATGACAGGTTGAGTGTTTGCGGGCAAATTAGTCGCCGACATGATTCTTTGAAATAAATCCGCCGACACAAAGCCGCTGGGCTGTGTCGGTGAGCTTTGGTGTGTACTCTGATTAATGTGGACATCTTCCATGTCAGACTCATGATTTATCACACCAAGTTGTTGTTCAATGACACTGCTCTTTGTTAAAAAATATCATTACTCATTCTTGATTCAAATCAATATTTGTTGGAAGGCCTGAATTTTGGGACATTTATGGCATTAAAAGGATCACTTATATTTCCATAATTTCCCGAAAATCAGGCCTTTCCATATTATTGAAACTCCAATTCAGCATATTTTCTATGTGCTGAATTAGACTCTACTAAACATAATTGAATCTTTAATCTTAATAGAATCTGACATTAAAATTTGTTTTGATACCAAGGAAAACTTTTGCATTAACTCTCAAAAATCATTCAATATTATTTTTATTTCCGTCTATAAATGATGGACATTAAAGCATTTGCACCATACCCTTATGCTAGCGAACTAGCCATAATGTAGGAGCCGATTGCCATAACGGGTGGCATTATGTGCGCCGCATCATTGCCTGTTTAATTGATATTTTATGATTAAGATGCTCGGCGCACGCGCACGCAAATGGTCACCTACGTGCCGGCTATTGTGCCCATTTCGTGAATAATAAACAAATGCTAGATTGGCTAATTCAACACCGATATTAGGATATGACTGTATCGAAACACGTCATCTTTTATTTAAAGTAAGAAGTTGGCTTTTAATATCCCGCATGGATGATTTAGGCTAGGACCCAGTTCATCCTAGCTGGCCGCCTGTTGCTGACTGCTGATCTAAGTACAATCAGAAAATCCACCAGGTATACACCGTAAGGGTCAACAGCAGTTTTAGTATACTGCACTATAGACCTTTTGCAACGGACTGCCATCTGGTAATTATACCAATAGTGTCACAGATGGGCGGTCCAAACCCTACACACATTGTTTTTAAACAAAAGGTAATTTGGGTTGACCAGCTACCTACTTGGGATCTAAAACTTTTTCAAAAGAAAGAGCTTATGAAAGATTATAATAACAAACAACGGATGGTTCACAGAGCAATATAATTTTAAAAGAAATGACGCCATTAGTGAAAATATAGACTACGCTTGTCATTGATCCGTTTTTTGGTAGAAAAAACAAATGGGGCGGGACCAAAGATGGGCAGCCCTTCTTGTCCATGCAAGCGATAAAGTGTGTTTAGTGTATACCTGGTGGGTTTGCTGATCGTACGTAATATAAAATGTATGATGGATGACTTTGGCACATCATTTAAAGATGCTTAAATGATTGTTAAATACTTATGTTTTCCTTATGTTAAGTATTTACAAGTATATGTTTGTATGTCTTGTGTGTTTAACAGAGGCCACACGTTCCAGTACGCTATTCAATTGGCGCTATATTCATCTTAATTTTTTGCTAGAGCTACTGACTTGTCATTCGGCATGTCTTGTTTCATGTCTCGTTTATGTCTTACGTCAGAAAACTAATTTGGATATTAGTCATGATGTTTTTGCATCTAAATGTCGAGGAGAGTGAATATTGACTTACTAAATAATACCTCACGTATGTAGGTATTAGTGTCTTCTAAAATGGCTGCGAATACAATGGAAGTCTTATAAAAGCAGTTCTCACATAAGCTGTCAACATAACATCTCTGTTGGAGTGCCGCTGACCCAGTCATTGGCCGACAACCTACACAGTTGCGCAAGACACACCCATCACAAAAGATTTCTTATATAACTAAACTTGATAGCTAGGTTTTTGTAGATACAAAAAGTAAGTAAGAAGTAGTGTAAGAAAATTCAGTTTTGATTTATTGTAGATGCGAAATTTTAAAATAGAGGCGATGCAACGTTTTTTGTGCTCTGTCTGCAAAATCAAGAGAACTACAAGAAGACGTTGCGACACGTATGTCTAGCGCTGACCGTTAATGCGCAGAAGTCAAAATAAGGTATTTTGGGCCTTGCGCCATACCATAAACACACCAGCGAAGCTATCCCCTCCACGTCACGGTCAGCGCTAGACTTACGTGCCGCTACTTGTACAAACTTCTATTCATACCTAATATAGTCGAACCACAACAGAATGCTCCCATTCCTTCCACTCTGCACTACCAATCTGCACTTCCGGTAGTGCAGATTGGAATTTTTTGTCCTATCTGCACTACTGTACATCCAGCTGTCAAACCGGTAGTGTCGTTAGGAATTATTTTTTCCCTTTTGCACTACTGTGTAGTAGTGCACAATGGAATTATAAAAAGCATTACTTTTTCATTCCCAACCGCACTACCAAGCAATTGTGTATGCGAACTCTTAGCTTTTACGGTTTTACATTATTTATGAAATGTCATGAAGAATTTATGAAATAAAATTGTATTTAGTTATCATTAATTAATATGTTTATTAATTTATTTTAGTGCAAAAGGGAAGAAATTCCTAACGACACTACCGGTTTGACAGCTGGTAGTACAGTAGTGCAGATAGGACAAAAAATTCCAATCTGCACTACCGGTAGTGCAGATTGGTAGTGCAGAGTGGAAGGAATGAATGCTCCTCTCCTACCAAACAAACACAGACAATTT
This sequence comes from Crambus lathoniellus, assembly GCA_949710035.1. Taxonomy (NCBI): domain Eukaryota; kingdom Metazoa; phylum Arthropoda; class Insecta; order Lepidoptera; family Crambidae; genus Crambus; species Crambus lathoniellus. Next base: position 4,586,958 of record OX453303.1, on the reverse strand, counting down.
AAGAGAACAGTCTACTCTATACCACCGAATCGTCCAAATGTTGATCTTTTAATTACCTACTTACATAAGAAGTAGGTAGTAGGTAATAAAGTAAATAAGTAGGCATGTTTGAGTGATATCATTAACAATTACATTATAAATAATGTACATTAATTACCTAGCTCTCGCTATTAGCTCTTAGTTTATCCTTTCTTGCGACTAGCGATACAGTACAAGAGAAAGTCTTTCCTAATTATAAAACAATTTACGTCTGCGTTAAGTCAGACAGTCTCACAAATACGCATCGCATCATAGCATAGCAATCAATTTCTATCAGTTGCCAATTGCCATATATATTTTTCAAGGTTCGTATTTAGTGATTATAATTAATGTACTTATTGGTAACTAATGCACTGAAACACATATTTATTAAGATATTTAGTATTTTTGAAATGTTGGCAATACCTCTGGCATCAGTCATTAAACATTCAAATGAATGCCCTTAAAACGGAGTCATAGCATAGTACCCAGTTAAATACTTGTAAAGCTTTACAAACAATACGATGATTTAAGTGGCCTATCCATATCCTTATGGCGCGAGAATGAAGAGTGCTAGAGTAACTTCGTGGCAGATTCTGCACCACGCTCTTGGTGCAGTACCTGTCAGGCACGGCAATCTTAGCTTATTATACTTAGTAAAATGATGATTACAACAATTTTGAAGGTGAAATTGTGTGTCAGGGGGGGGCAGTCGCCTCCTTGTATCCGCTTATTAGTTAGTTATTTTACGAGTGCTATGTGTTCTCAGGTCGGCAATGGGCCTCGGGTACGCGAGCATGGGGCTGCAGCACTCGCGGTCGGCGGTGCTGCACGCGCAGGTGCCGCCGCACTACCGGCCCGTGATGCCGGCGCAGGTCGCCGCGGACTCGTCGCACCTGCAGGTATCACTGGTAACCAGTTTGAATGCTTAACCGATTCAGTGCGGTGGTATTTTTTGCAAATGTTTGCGCCTGGCGGGGCGCGGCGAACAAATGTTTCGTGGCTACTCTGGGGCGCCAAGTGCCACCAGGGACTTACATGGCTCCTCTCGGGCGCGTGTACACAAAAGATACCCATGGCGCCGTCCGCACTGAATCGGTTAACCTTAGCCATGGGGCGTGGTCATCCTACTAAATATTATAAATGCGAAAGTTTGTGAGTATGTAGGTATGGATGTTTGTTACTCTCACGCAAAAACTACTGAACGGATCTGGATGAAATTTGTGACAGAGATAGATTATAGGCTGGAATAACACATAGTATACCTACTTTTTATCCCGATAATCCCACGGGAACAGGAACAACGCGGGCGGCCCCTAATGGCATATAATTTTGAAATCTGACGTTATGACATTATGGCGTAGACTTCAGTAGTACAGTGCCACAAACTTTGCTGTTCCGGCGGCCAAAATGTGAAACTAGCGTGTTTTTTTTATGTCATTTTGCTGTCAAGTTGATGTCCAACGCGCTGCTGGCGGCTGAAGTTCTTAGAAGTCAGGGCCGGTTAAATTGTTACAAAAAAAAGAAAAACGTACGTAGCGCCGCTGTCACCGGAACAGAAAAGGTTGTGGCACTGTAGTGTGGTAACTTATGAAATTACTTAAGATACTTCTCAACTTTTAATTGTGAATTCTCATCATTTTGGGCTCCCACACAAAACTGCGAATTCGCATGGCAAGAATCTGCGTTGCGCCATGCTGATAGAAACATTATTGCCTGTCAAATATTTGACACGAATCGCTGATTCTTGCTCTATAAGTTCATTGCTTCTACACACATTTTTAAAGTTAATTTTTAAAGTTGTAAATAAAATCAATAATATAAGCAACGGAGACTTCACTTACAGACACACCTGTTCAAATATATCACGAATTTAAAGTGTTGTTCCAATTAATGACTTTCATTCAAAACATCTGTAGGTACCTATGTTCATTTCAGTCTGGACCTCGCGTTCACTTCAAACTGCAGCCTCAAAATCTGGAGAAGAAGAAATCGCCGCCGTCTTCCCTCATCAACGGGAACGGGAAGAGCGTGCGGCCGCAGTCGTTCACGCCGGGCCTGAAGCGGTCCAAGTCGCTGACGTCGGCGGACGCGCTGGCCAGCGGCATGGCGGCGCTGGGGCTGGCGGCCGACGCGGGCGACCTCGGCACCTTCCCGCCCGAGATACAGGAGTGCATAGACAAGGCTCTGGAAGGTGCGTATTGTCATCTCCCCAGATCTTGTACTGTGTAGTGTCCCATTGTAGAAGCTTCCCAAGTCACTGGCGTCGGCGGACGCGCTGGCCAGCGGCCGACGCGGGCGACCTCGGCACCTTTTCCGCCCGAGATACAGGAGTGCATCGACAAGGCTCTGGAAGGTGCGTGTTGTCATCTCTCTAAATCTTCTACTGTGTAGTGACCCATTGTTGAAGCAGCGCAAGTCGCTGACGTCGGCACCTTCCCGCCCGAGATACAGGAGTGCATCGACAAGGCTCTGGAAGGTAGCGTGTTGTCATCTCCCCAGATCTACTACTGTGTAGTGACCCATTGTAGAAGCGGCCCAAGTCGCTGACCTCGGCACCTTCCCGCCCGAGATACAGGAGTGCATCGACAAGGCTCTGGAAGGTAGCGTGTTGTCATCTCCCCAGATCTACTACTGTGTAGTGACCCATTGTAGAAGCGGCCCAAGTCGCTGACCTCGGCACCTTCCCGCCCGAGATACAGGAGTGCATCGACAAGGCTCTGGAAGGTAGCGTGTTGTCATCTCCCCAGATCTACTACTGTGTAGTGACCCATTGTAGAAGCGGCCCAAGTCGCTGACCTCGGCACCTTCCCGCCCGAGATACAGGAGTGCATCGACAAGGCTCTGGAAGGTAGCGTGTTGTCATCTCCCCAGATCTACTACTGTGTAGTGACCCATTGTAGAAGCGGCCCAAGTCGCTGACCTCGGCACCTTCCCGCCCGAGATACAGGAGTGTATCGACAAGGCTCTGGAAGGTAGCGTGTTGTCATCTCCCCAGATCTACTACTGTGTAGTGACCCATTGTAGAAGCGGCCCAAGTCGCTGACCTCGGCACCTTCCCGCCCGAGATACAGGAGTGCATCGACAAGGCTCTGGAAGGTAGCGTGTTGTCATCTCCCCAGATCTACTACTGTGTAGTGACCCATTGTAGAAGCGGCCCAAGTCGCTGACCTCGGCACCTTCCCGCCCGAGATACAGGAGTGCATCGACAAGGCTCTGGAAGGTAGCGTGTTGTCATCTCCCCAGATCTACTACTGTGTAGTGACCCATTGTAGAAGCGGCCCAAGTCGCTGACCTCGGCACCTTCCCGCCCGAGATACAGGAGTGCATCGACAAGGCTCTGGAAGGTAGCGTGTTGTCATCTCCCCAGATCTTGTACTGTGTAGTGACCAATGTAGAAGCGGCCCAAGTCGCTGACCTCGGCACCTTCCCGCCCGAGATACAGGAGTGCATCGACAAGGCTCTGGAAGGTAGCGTGTTGTCATCTCCCCAGATCTACTACTGTGTAGTGACCCATTGTAGAAGCGGCCCAAGTCGCTGACCTCGGCACCTTCCCGCCCGAGATACAGGAGTGTATCGACAAGGCTCTGGAAGGTAGCGTGTTGTCATCTCCCCAGATCTACTACTGTGTAGTGACCCATTGTAGAAGCGGCCCAAGTCGCTGACCTCGGCACCTTCCCGCCCGAGATACAGGAGTGCATCGACAAGGCTCTGGAAGGTAGCGTGTTGTCATCTCCCCAGATCTACTACTGTGTAGTGACCCATTGTAGAAGCGGCCCAAGTCGCTGACCTCGGCACCTTCCCGCCCGAGATACAGGAGTGCATCGACAAGGCTCTGGAAGGTAGCGTGTTGTCATCTCCCCAGATCTACTACTGTGTAGTGACCCATTGTAGAAGCGGCCCAAGTCGCTGACCTCGGCACCTTCCCGCCCGAGATACAGGAGTGCATCGACAAGGCTCTGGAAGGTAGCGTGTTGTCATCTCCCCAGATCTTGTACTGTGTAGTGACCAATGTAGAAGCGGCCCAAGTCGCTGACCTCGGCACCTTCCCGCCCGAGATACAGGAGTGTATCGACAAGGCTCTGGAAGGTGTGTGTTGTTATCTCCCAAGATCTACTGTGTAATGACCGACTACTGTAGAACCGGTCCAAGACGGGGAAGTCGGCGAACGCTTAACCCCTTATTACAAAACGTGGACTAAAGTTAGACCTGGTTTAAAATTAATGCTAATTCTGTCTTTCATTTGGAAAATGAAAGTGACCCAGTTGAATATGTGCTTCTTTCCATAACGGGGCTCTCTTAGGTGACGAAGGTATACCAAGCCCCATACAAATATCTTTCATGCTCTTTAACTTTTGTTACAAAACATAACATTTTTTTTCTGGAATCCAGGAGGTTAATAAATGGTTTTACTATTGTTGTCAGATCCCAACGCGGTGGCGGCTCGCACGCTAATGGACGCTGTAGGTCACCTAGTATCGCGCGCGGTGGAGTCGCCGCGGTACGCGCTGCCGGCCGCGCGACGCTGCATCGCCGTGGTGGAGCGCGAGGCGGGCGAGACCTTCCTCGAGTCGCTGCTCAACACGTGCCAGCAGTGGTACCACGACCGGGACAAGGTACGGGGGCTGCCACCAATGAATAGTGCGTCACCCGGTGACGCTGCATCGCCGTGGTGGAGCGCGAGGCGGGCGAGACCTTCCTCGAGTCGCTGCTCAACACGTGCCAGCAGTGGTACCACGACCGGGACAAGGTACGGGGGCTGCCACCAATGAATAGTGCGTCACCCGGTGACGCTGCATCGCCGTGGTGGAGCGCGAGGCGGGCGAGACCTTCCTCGAGTCGCTGCTCAACACGTGCCAGCAGTGGTACCACGACCGGGACAAGGTACGGGGGCTGCCACCAATGAATAGTGCGTCACCCGGTGTCGCTGCATCGCCGTGGTGGAGCGCGAGGCGGGCGAGACCTTCCTCGAGTCGCTGCTCAACACGTGCCAGCAGTGGTACCACGACCGGGACAAGGTACGGGGGCTGCCACCAATGAATAGTGCGTCACCCGGTGACGCTGCATCGCCGTGGTGGAGCGCGAGGCGGGCGAGACCTTCCTCGAGTCGCTGCTCAACACGTGCCAGCAGTGGTACCACGACCGGGACAAGGTACGGGGGCTGCCACCAATGAATAGTGCGTCACCCGGTGTTGCGCGCGGTGGAGTCGCCGCGGTACGCGCGACTACAATTAATAAATATTGCTACAGATGATTGATTTAGATTTGGATTTCTGTTCGGGTCAGGAAGAAGGGTCATTTTTTGAGTGGGCCCCGCCCAGCCATGTATATTTGTAACGTTCAGTCCATTAGCAGTCACAAGTTTTTATTAAATATTGCTACAGATGATTGATTTAGATTTCTGTTCTGGTTAGGAAGAAGGGTCATTTTTTGAGTGGGCCTGTATCTTTGTAACGTTCAGTCCATTCGCAGTCACTGGTTTTTATTTTTATTTTGCACAATTTTGACCAAAATTTCACTCTTTAAATGGCTATGTATGTAGTCGACGAATATCGTGCTCGCTTACATGCTGTCTTTTAGTGGATACTTGAGAAATAATTACAAAACCTTCTCCTAAATGCAACAAATACTTTACTGAAAATCGCATCAAAATCGGTTCAGCCAAACGCGATATAATCGTGGACAAACATACATACATACGGTCAACCTGAGAACCTCCTTTTTTAAGGCGGTTAAATAACGGCAATTTGTAATAGGCTAAGTTCCGAAATAGGCTAAAAGTGCTGTTAGCGCGAATCCATATAAATGCAGTAGGTACTTACAGAAATCATATTTTGTGTAAGATATTTTGTGTCTACTAAATTTGGTCGGATTCGCGCTAACAGCGCTGTCAGCGTATTTCGAAACACGGCCATAGTTTTCTGAATCACAAACTCCGTTTATTGTCCGTTTCATAGTATCAGCTAATCCAATTTATTTATTTTTACCTTGTAGTTATTAGGCACGGTGGTAGGCGGCGGGCGGCCGCGTCTAATGGTGTTCCTGTCGTTCCGACTAGAGATGTACTGCTAACTGCGGTAGTCGACGAATATCGTGCTCGCTTACATGCAATCTTTAATGGATACTTGAGAAAAAATAACAAAACGGCAATTTGTAAAAGTTTTTTAATTTACAAACATCGTTTTTATCAGCTCATATAAATTATTTATTTTTACCTTGCAGTTGCTAGGCACGGTGGTAGGCGGCGGGCGGCCGCGGCTAATGGCCTTCCTGTCGTTCCTGCTAGAGATGTACTGCCAGTTGCGGCGGCGCGCCATCCAGCGCCGCGCCGCCTGCGCGCAGCCCGGGCAGGTGCTGCTCACGCTCATCGCCAAGTGTTGCGAGGACTGCATCCGGCAGCCCGTGCCATCACCTTCGGACGTATGTGTATATCTAAATATATATAATATTGTATTGTCATCTAAACCAAATCTGTAAATAAAATCTGTATACAAAATTTCAGCTCCATCGGACACTGGGAAGTGGGTCAAATTAAGCTTGCAAGATTTGTCCCCCATTAACTAACTAGCATGGCAAGTTAATAAAAAGTTAGTATAAAAAAATGCCACTTTTCGTTGTAATTTTATAACTTAAGAACGGGCTCACCTATCCAAACCAAATGTTTAGGCTTTGTTCGGACTATTTAGCAGGTGGTTTATGTGAAGTTGGCACAAAATCGGTCAAGCGGTTCTTCATTTACTTATCACATTTTTTGTAACAAATGAATTCAATAAATGGCGGATCATTTTGTTAATGGGGATTTTGCTGTCAAATTGGAACTAAGGTAGGGGTAGGGTAGGGTAGGGATAGAGTAGTGATCGGGTAGGGGTAACGTAGACGAAGTTGCGCCGCGTCAGCTAGTAGTATGTATAGCGTGTCGCCTGCTGAGATGTACTGCCAGCTGCGCGCAGCCCGGGCAGGTGCTGCTCACGCTCATCGCCAAGTGCTGCGAGGACTGCATCCGGCAGCCCGTGCCATCACCTTCAGACGTATGTCTATATTATTATCTAAATATATAAAAATCAATGCCACTTTTCGTTGAAATTTTATAACTCAAGAACGGGCTCACCTATCCAAACCAAATTCGGACTATTTACCAGGTGAACGGGCTCACCTATCCAAACCAAATTCTTAGGCTTTGTTCGGACTATTTAGCAGGTGCTCTATGTGAAGTTGGCACAAAATCAATAAATGGCGGATCATTTTCTTAATGGGGATTTTGCTGTCAAATTGGGACTAGGGTAGGGTTAGAGTAGTGATAGGGTAGGGGTAGCATAGAGTAGGGGGTAGGGCCACGCGAACGAAGTCGCGCCGGGTCAGCTAGTAGTGTGTATAACGTGTCGCCTGTATGTACTGCCAGCTGCGGCGCCGCGCCATCCATAACAACTTTTGTTGTTACTCGTTGTCGTTGTCATAGCAACCATGAGTGTGGAACAATGTCACAGTAAATATATATGCTACTTCATAGCAGTATGGAAACTAGACCTTCTTGTCGACATAAATATTTACGCGTCAATGAGAGAGTTTCTTTTGACGTTTCATCGTTCAGTTCAAAAAATTGTACTAGATGGCGCTACCCCACTATAGCGACCTAACTTTTTCTGAAGAAGTAAACGAAAAAGTATTTACTTAATAGAAAATAGCAAAGAAAATAGTCTGTCTGAGTAATCTAAACATGAAGTTTGACTTAATACTCTGAGGTAACCTCAGTATTAAGTCGAGCTTCATGAATCTAAACGAAAAGTCATTGTGTTTATGTATCATATATATACTCTATGCATTGTGTTGGCATAAAAAAGCTTTGGAGTGTCTCTGTTGCAGATGGGTTTTGTTGTTATTTTTTTATGCTTGATGAAATCGATTAGTCCATTTATTACCACCAAAATATGTTTGCACAGACCATGGATGGGGGCCCATCCCTGCCGCACACTCACATTGAGCTTCTAATATTGTGATTGACAACTTTTCGAATGACATTATAATTAATGTTTTTTCGCATTTCTGATGCACATTATACCAACCGCAAAATAAACACCTTTAGTATTATCATAGGATAATCGGCTAGTAATTAAAAACCCCTCTCGATACATATTGGCAGAAGTGTCAACATTTTCTCTTTCAGCACAGCCCCCGTACCGGCTATAAAATATAGGTATGGACATGGGATTCATTTGACATTTGAAGCTCATATTTTGTCCTTATATGGGCATAATATGGGCTTCAAGTGTCAAATGAAACCCATATCCATATGCATATTTTTTAGCCGGTAGCCCCCAGAATACCTCATTAGATCTTCTTCAGTAATCGATGGCGCTATTGTATCACACTCGTGATATCAAAAAAGCTTCTTTGATCCGGGACGCGTGTCTTATACGATGTGTCTGGGTTATTAACCAGCCCCTATACCGGCAAAAAAATCTGGGTATGGACATGGGCTTTATTTGACATTTGAAGCCCATACTATGCCCATACAAGGATAAAATATGGGCTTCAAATGTCAAATACAGCCCATGTCCATATCCATATTATTTAGCCGGTACAGGGGGGCTACCGCGTAACTTTATGGGTATGAACTTCATACGTTTGTGGGAACTTTAGGTCAATTTTATAAAGAAAATAGCCGCTTTCAGTTTCTTGTTTTGTGACGTCGGGTATAACGATAACTAGCTAGCAACGTTCAACAGAACAAACAGCAAAAATCTATCAAATTAAGGAATTCAAATGACAGTTGAAGCCCATATCCATATCCATTTTTGTTAGCCGGTAGCCCCCCTGGGGCTGATTAAGACGACACGATCCATAGTCTTTCGATATGATAGAAGTTCGTTCACCAGTGCGGTGATTAAGCAAGTCCAAAACGTCTTTGAGTATTCAAACAAAACGTTAAGCAATATTGGTGTCAAGTATTCAGTGCCAGGCCAAAATGTAAGCTATCCAATCGGGGTTCAGTATTCAGTACCAGTCCAAGCCAGGTTTCAATCAAATTATCAAGAAAAACGAATACGCTCACAAAACACCACCAACACCAACGCATGGAAGCAAAGCAATCCGCAGACCTCACAGAAGAAAAAATTAAATTAATTTGACAGTACAACCGACCGACACTCAAGTCTTTTTTAGGCTGAATGAACTAATCCTTTGCCATAATATGCTGAAAAAAGTAGGTTGTGTTAGGGTTACAGCGCCATCTAGTGCATCGAAAAATTACTGCAGGAAACTCTCCCATTGAGCGTTAGGGTTGTCACTCTTTAAAGCTCCGGTTTTGAAGAAGCCGAGTTCAAGCAGCTGAGCCCTATAATACTACGCAACGCAATAGAATAACACAAAGAGTAACTAACTCGTCTCGCGACCACAAATTATATAGACGCGGCAGTCGCGGCTACAGTTGCAGTCGGGAATAATTCCGAATCTTTCCCGTGGAATACTTACGAAATATTCCGAAGTATTACGAAACATTCGGAATAATTCGATCGTCGAAAAATACGGGAGTAGGTAACGATAAAAAGGCAGCAATCGGTAAAAAGCAGTAGAAAGCAGTTGACACTTATTTTGAAACACCTTCCTAGCTAGAAAAAAGTCAATCATAGTAAAAGTAAGTATGGATGGATGGATATCTTACTATCTAGGTAGGTACCTCTTAAATGAAATTTCTGTAGATGTTTTAAGTGTTGAAGAAAGTAGGTACCTCCCTACGTACGGTAGGTACGTATTATTTTAGCAAATTTTTAATGTTCTTGAATTGCTTGAAACTGATGAAAACATATTTTTAATCTATGATATTAAGGTAAGCTGATGAGAATCGGCTTGTACCTATGTACCCTTCGCTACGCCACTACTAGGTAGGTACAAACCTCGGCACCGAGAAGCCGTCTTCTATTAGAGTAGCAAGTGCCGAGGCTTATCATCACTTCACTATCACTAGGTAGGTAGGTACATAGTATAAAATAAAGTCGCTCTATGCATCTGTCTGTCTGTTTCTAAGCTTTCTTCTTTTAAACCACGCAACGGATTTTGATGCAGCTTTCACTGTCATTTAGAAAATTTAATTCCAACGGTTTATAAATACATACAAAACATTCTAATTACTTACGTATTTATGTACTTTATAGAGAAAATTACATGTTTTTTTGTGAAGCCGTAAAAAATCGATTTTTCGAGCGCTTACATTGCGAACGCTGAACCTTTTGAGATGCATCAAAATAATTTACTACGAAATTGTATATCATTAAAAGGCCAACAAAAAAGTCCGCTACAGCGTCATATGTCTATCTCCTAAGGTTGACTCACAGTAACCATTTTTATCTTTAAGTAATTTAAAAATATTACTTTATTTGCAAAGCTAATTTCTCCTATAATCGTTATTAATCCTTATCCAAATAAGTTACCTTGGCCATTTAATGTAGGTAAATCAAAATTGTCCTTTACCCTATATCATTTAAATGAATACTTTAGAAGTTATCACATTTAAAATTACTGTAACTGTCGAAACACCAACAAATTGCGATATGTTCAAACGAAGCCGGGCCGGGTCGCTAGTACCTAATAAAGTAATAACAAGAATAAAAATTAGTTTTAGTGCTATGCTAACAGTAGGTACTTAGGTACCTACCTACTTTTGTTGTTAATTCGCCTTACATAGCTAAGGAATAAAATAAACATTCAAATTTTACTTACGCTAAATAACAACCAATTCAACATCAATCCATCACTGAGCAAATAAGTACTTCGTTTTTAAAGAAACAACGTTTACTTTATAAATTTTAATCGTAAATCCAAATATTGCGAATTATTCCGAAACATTATGAATCTTTCTCGGAGGGGACGGGGCGCGGGCGAAAACTTCTCCGGGGGGCCCGCCCGCCACTCTACGCCCGCTGCGCGCCCCGCCCGCCGCGCCGAGCTGCGCCACTAGACTAGAATTTATTCTGGCTCACTTCTTATCTGTCTGTGGCGCGCACGAGTTGTTCGTTCGTTCGTCCGTTCGCCTCGGTCGGACGGGCCACGACGGGCGGGACTCGGGCATACGATATTTTCTAGCAAGATTGACCTAAGATAGAAAGAATTGTCAATATTTTTAATTAAATCTATTTTGAAAAATTCTGATGGAAAGAAACTTTCTGAGAAGTATTCCGTAATTATTCCGAATCTTTCAGAAGTTTTGCAACTGTAGTCGCGGCACTCGCGACTGACAGCACCTCGATGCACGCTTAGGGGCCTTGTATAGACGTGCGTCTGTGTGCGTGTGTCATTTCGAACGTTTGTATGTAGCTTCCTAACTGCTTTAGCTTATATATAAACTGTGACAATGTTTCTACAATGTAGTTTTAGATGGTCTTTCGAGCCTTGAATACGCTTCCATGTTTTATATGCGTTTACTGCCCTAATCGCGTTCGAAAGAAGAGCTATTTTTGTAATGCTCTGCTTTTTACACTTGCTTTGAACTATGTAAAGACTATATAGAACAAGGTTTTCCAAACTTTGTTATGCCCAGGGATTATTTTTGCGCTATAGACATTATGTCGAATTAGAGATAGTCCGCGCCACATAACTTGGCACAAAACACACGCCAAGTTATATGGCGCGTAGGTAATGTCAAAATAAAATGGCGGATGTCGATCTAAACAGAATTTTCATTTCACATTATAGAAATTTCTGTGCCCAGCGCTCGACTTGCAACGAGTGGCCAGTGTCAGTCGACATGAATGTGGCGCGTAAAGCTTTATTTTTAAAAACTAAACTGACATTTTCATTACCTATCAGATAACTCTGCGCGCGCCTGGGACGTTCTTGGCGCTAGTTACAGTACATTTTTTTGTTCAAGGCTTATAGAAAAGATTAGTATTGTAATTTGACGATGTCGAATTAGAGATATCTCTATAGATCTGAAAAACCGCCCCCCTACAGGGCTAGCATGACTGCTACGACATAGTTGGTCGCGTAAAATTCGACCAATCAGATCGCTCGTAGATAGCGCGCGTGACTTGAAGCGACGACGACATGCTGATTGGTTGGAAGGAGCGCGACAAACTATGTCGTTGTTGTCATGCTAGCCCCGCTGATTAGCTGTTTTCCTTCTCCCCAGACGGAGAACCTGTTCTTCGTGCTGACGTACATCGGGCGGGACCTGGAGTCGCAGCTGCCGGGCGACCTGGAGCGGCTGCTGTCGGCCGTCCGCGACGCGTTCCTCAACACCAGCGCCGCGCCCTCCATCCGCCGCACGCTACTACAACTCATAGAGCTACACGCGTCCCGCTGGCAGCTGCCCGGATGCGCAGTGCTCTACTACTACCCTTCCTCCAAATAAGTGAGTGAACTTGAAGCGAAGTAACGTTGCAGGGTTAATGTAGGACCTTTACAGCTCCCTAAAAAGGAGTTGAATTTCTGAGTATCCTAAGGCCCCGGCCCGGTCGTTGCAGGGTTAAATCTAGGACCTCCCGGCAGCTCATTAAAAAACAGTTGAAATTTCGATCTGGAATCTCCAGCTCTTTGTTGTACCTTAGGGCTCAGTCCCTGAAATTCCTTAGGTCGTTGCAGGGATAAATGTAGGACCTTTACAGCTCCCTAAAATAAAGAGTTGAATTTCGAACCGAATCTCTAGCTCTTTGTTGTAAATAGAATGCGAGGTTTGTGCCTTCGACCTTAACCAAACTCTAGAGGTACCGCTAGATGCTCCTCTGTCTTTGGTAGTAGATTTCCTAGACTTTGGAAGGTACTAGTGTGAAGCTCTCAATAGAATAAAGGTTCAGAAAACTCCCAGAGCCGCGCCCTCAATCCGCCGCACGCTACTACAACTCATAGAGCTGCACGCGTCCCGCTGGCAGCTGCCCGGATGCGCGGTGCTCTACTACTACCCCTCCTCTAAATAAGTGAGTGAAGTCGTTGCAGGGTTAATGTAGGACCTTTACAGCTCCCTAAAAAGGAGTTGAATTACTGAGCTCTTTGTTGTACCTTAGGGCCCAGCCACTGAACTTAGGAGGATTTCTTAGGTCTTTGCAGGGTTTAATCTAGGACCTTCCCGGCAGCTCACTAAAAAGAGTTGAATTTTGAACCTGGAATCTCCAGCTCTTTGTTGTACCTTAGGGCTCAGCCCCTGAACTTTAGAGGATTTCTTAGGTCGTTGCAGGTATAAATGTAGGACCTTTACAGCTCCCTAAAATAAGAGTTGAATTTCGAACCGAATCTCCAGCTCTTTGTTGTAAATAGAATACGAGGTTTGTGCCTTCGACCTTTACCAAACTCTAGAGGTACCGCTAGATGCTCCTCTGTCTTTTGTATTAGATTTACTAGACTTTGGAAGGTACTAGTGTGAAGCTCTCTATAGAGTGTTCTGTAAAGGTTCAGGAATCTCCCAGCGCCGCGCCCTCCATCCGCCGCACGCTACTGCAACTGATTGAGCTGCACTCGTCCCGCTGGCAGCTGCCTGGCTGCGCGGTCCTCTACTATTACCCCTCCTCCAAATAAGTGAGCGAACTTGAAGCGAAGTAACGTTGCAGGGTTAAATCTAGGACCTTACCAGCAGCTCACTAAAAAAGAGTTGAGTTTCGGACCTGAAATCGCCAGATCTTTGTTGTACCTTAGGGCTCAGCCCCTGAAATTTAAAGGATTTCTTAGATCGTTGCAGGGTTAAATGTAGGACCTTCCCGATTTCGAACCTGGAATCTCCAGCTCTGTGTTGTAAATAGAATGCGAGGTTTGTGCCTTCGACCTTTACCAAACTCGAGAGGTACCGCTAGATGCTCCTCTGTCTTTGGTATTAGATTTACTGGACTTTGGAAGGTACTAGTGTGAAGCTCTCTATAGAGTGTTCTGTAAAGGTTTCATCGTATTGTAATGCAAGGAATGGCACGCCCTTTAGCCAATAAAGCATTGACAATTCTCGTGCATATCATGAGATGAATAATGCTCTGCGGCAAATAGGACCCTCGGTATTGTTGCTAAAAATATTGTCATGTTATTAGACATAAGGTTATCTAGATAAACAAGTCCTGTCTATCGGGCCTTAAGTTTTGGAGTAAAATTCCTATTGAGTTATCATTGTATGATGTATTTGAGCCCATAATGCAACAGCTCAGAACTCAAATAACTTACTGTGTTGGGACCCAGTCCCTTTAACTGATGTATATCGTTCACTTAAGTTTGTTGGAAAGTAGAGATCGTATCCAGTGATAAGTTGTTCAATCAAATCACGTCATTGTGAGAAGGGATGATTTAGTAGATAAATAACTGTACGAAGGTTACAAGCATTTCTAATAATGTTTAGGCATTGATTTGGTTTTTAAGTATCCGTTCTATCATTAACGTATGTACTGAAAATCGTTTGTTACATTGTCCAGAAAATACGATTTTGCAAGTAGGCGTGAAGCTGCCATAAGCTTATTTTATAGTGCCTTTGATTATTTTAGTTAATAGTATCACATACCCAGTTAGTTTCAGGCTTGAATGTGAAAGTTACATTTAAAATTTATGCTGTAATAAGGAAAGATAATATTAACTTGAGCATGTGGGAGTGTGAGCATATTTATAAAATAAGGTATTAGATATTATTAGCTTAAGGTGGATTTTATCGTAAAAATGATGGATATTTAACCTTGAAAGTATTAAAAGTACGTTTAACATTATGTAGTCCGGACAAATAACGATGTACACTACTGTACGAGCGTCGCATAGTATTTGGTGCATTGTACTCTTTTGTCGACTCGTCTAACTTTATCTTATTGCCATCTGTACGTAGCTTAACATTATGCTTGTCATGTCGCCTAGTAGGATCAACCATGTTGTTTAGTTAAGTTTTTTGTTACATATTTAAAATATTAAGGAATATAAATGGTTATTATTGCACTCTGGAGTTAAGATAAAAAAATACCTTACAAATGATTCGTTGTTTTACACTTCGTAAATTTTTTGACTCGCGACTATTACCTATTGATCACCGGCTTTCGTGGTCCTAGTTTATTAGTTGATATGCCTTTTGAGAAATATAAATGTGAAAGGAAAAAGGACCATGATTCAAAAGTTGTTAATTTTGTTAATTCAAAATAAACCCCGTGACTTAAAATGCTTAAATTATTTGGAATTGTGGAAATACGTAAGATATTACAAATAATGAACTGTATCAATGTTTTAACACTTGTGATATTATTGTAAAATTTAAGTTATATAGTTTCTGATGTCTTCTCTGTCCTAACCAAAGACTGTACTGATGTGGAGATTTTACTTTTATTATTAACAAAGAAAATTAATTTCATTTTGTTGAAGCTGGACCAAATTTATTGTCTTATGTTTCAAATTCTTCATCATTCGAATGTAAATTAAGTTAAGAGCTTGAAATATAATTCAACAGTGGATTTATTGTATAAGTTCGTATAGATATAGGTTGTGTGATCGACCTCTATCTAAAAATTAAATATTGCCTATTGACTTTCCCTATGTTGCAAAAAAATATTATAAAAGACCATTTTAACTATTATACTACTTTGTATTCGTAGTGGATAAGGTATGAGGTACCGTTATGTTTTTAGAAAAATAATAAAAAATGAAATAAAAATATGGTGCTAACAAAACTTTGGTGTATAGTATAATATTTTTAATCGGATACGGGCAATAACATTAGACTCGTTACCGCTATAATTTTGTACCTACGTAAACCAATAAAGTATATATCCTATATTGTTTTGTTTTATTTGTTCTCTCCAAAAACTAAGGCACTAGTCGAAGTAGCAATTTTAATCTAACGATAATTAAAGTAGCAGCAACTATAACATTATTTTAATCGATACTGACTGGAATAAAATTAAGCGTACTCCAAGGCTCCATTTTGGGACTTTTTCTAATTTTTGTACCTATTATGACTTCGATATCTCTTTGGTAACCTCGGTATTAAGTCTATAGCTAGACCTAACCTTAGTCTAGCTCCTTGAGTCAGACTGTTGCTCGCATAAAGCTCGACTTAAGTCCGGTTGCTCGTACATTTAACTTTTGTCAAAATTGACAAAAGTTAAAATTTAACTAATGTCAATTTTGACATCGGTAAAAGAAAAATACGTTGGTTATCTTAGGGTTAATAGTGTTGTCTGTACTATTTTATTAACCTTCCCTTAATTACTAATGTCAAAATTTAAACCACCCCCACCCGTGTGCGTTACCGCCGCAAAAACTTGTGCTTTAGAGAGATGAGACCTTATCAGATAATTAGTGTGTCGTGAGGAGGAATTTGTTTACTAATAGCAAAATTTGTGTGAATTGTAGTTTTTGAGATATTTGACAAAAACAGTTTTTGCCAGGGTCACGTTTTAAACGTTACCCTGGCAAAAAAAGTTGTTTTAGCTCGGAACTAAATACATGAATAGATAGCTTTTGTTGCGTTGTAAATGTTAGCAAACAGCAAAAATTGTGTGTGTTATGGTTCTTGAGTTATTTGAGTTTTTGCTGGGGTAACGTTTAGAGATTTCCCATATCTCAGAAACGGTTCAACGCAGAAGTTTGAAAAAAATACCAGTAAGAGACCTGAATTTGTTTAAATTTGTTTAAACATTCGTTTTTGATTTGGTTGTCGTAAACCAACGTAATTAAATGTTTTCGAAAATCAGAAAAAACTGATTTGTAAGTAAACTATTACATTTACAACCAAACATACAGCTGCAAAAAATACCCGTGGTAGACACTTATTATGTCTAGAATTTTAGATCTTGTAACTTTACACGATTTAAAGATAAAGATAAATTTGATTAATTTTAGACTGGTCGTACTTTAGAGATCGAATACACAGTTTCCATAACATTATGGCACATGGCATACATTAAACAAATTTAAGTAATTCATGAACATTCGTTCCTGTTAATTTTAGCTTTCAATTACAGCTATCATGAAAGATATATGAAAAACAAGAACATGACAACAAATTCTCTAGTAACCCGCCCAAATTGTAGAGGTCACGTAAAAGCGACCGCGCCATACATAAGCGTAACCATCTTAAATGAACGGGATGTTATGGATATTTTGTTAGTACAGTTGCGTACAAAAGTTCGCTGGTCAGATTATCTTTAAATATAAAATGTACGTTAGTCTCGCAAAAACTAAAGAATGGCTGGGCCGATTTTAGTTTTAAAATGTCTGTCGTATTCCAGGGGGAAGTTTAATTTAACGGTAAGAAATATATATGGAAAAATTGCGTGGAAAATTGTTAAAAAACATTTTCCCGTAAAAACTGTTCCTAGAGTGCTCGTCAGATAAGTGGAATGGACAGTAGGTGACAGTTTTAGAGTGCGGCTGCGCGCGGTCGAATCATTCACCATAACCTTAGAACGAAGAAAATGTACTGTAACTAGCGCCAAAAACGCACCAGTTGCGCGAAAATTGCGCACAGACGGACTCTATGTAGGTACAGTTGGACGGAAATCACCCGCAGCAGCCGCAATCGGAGATGTCACTGCGACATGACGTCATCGCAATAGCGCGCAAGGAAAGCAAATTTACAAAAGCTGGTGAAACTTTACAACGCTGTAACTTTGGAAATCCTGGACAGATTTCGATGAAACCAAAACTGTTATTACTTGCACGAGTACGCGCATTAAACGCAGTAATTTTTATAGTCATATTTTGATGTGTTGGTGTGACTCATTGTTTACGACACAGACTAATTCGTTGGCTGGGTCGGAAGAGCGAGCGTTCCCATCTCGTCTCGCGTCAAGACAATATTACGCACGGCTGCGTTGACATTTCAGAGAGCGAGTTTACTTCGGAAGTCCTGTAGAACACGTGATAGGTTACAAATTGGTGACTAGTCTATATAATTTGTGATTTGGTGCCACTTCCACGACAAGGTTGGTTAAGCAATAGCACAGAATAAATAATAGTGCTAAGGCACAGAAGACTCACTCTGCAAGCTCATTCAAATAAAAGTAAATCTTTCTGCGTGGAAATAAAGTCCAATTCCGGTTGCTTTGTCATCGCTTGCCTATTGTTATAATAACCTAGAGTTCGCGCATGCAAGCAAAACTGTACCCAATATCTACGTGCGAGCGTTTCTATTTCTATGAATGTCTCAAACAGCTCGCTCGCTGGTTAGGGTTGCGAGCGACTTGCGAGTTCGGTTTTGTTGTTTCTTTTGTTATTTATTTTATTTAGACACCCGTAAATACAACAGTATCTTATAAACGGATTATAAGAACGTTTAGTAGTCATTGTTCGGTGCACACAAATCACAGAAATGATCGATCGTTCTACGCGCGAACGTGGAGCGTACGAGCCGAGCGGCATCCTTCTGCCATACGCCTGCCCGGTAGGCGCGCCGGCCGAACGTACCTAAACTGCGGAGTGACACCCCCCTGGCAATAGTCACCTTCCAGTCCACGTGTCAAAATATGACTATGGCTTGGCTTGACATGTTGTGTAAAGTTAGCACGGCATTGTGACTCTTGCTATAAAATGCAGATATAAAATAATACACTCAAGTTGGGTACCAAAGTCAATCTTAATGAAAATTTGTATATCCTACTTCCTACTAATATTATAAATGTGAA
Organism: Crambus lathoniellus; assembly: GCA_949710035.1. Classification (NCBI taxonomy): domain Eukaryota; kingdom Metazoa; phylum Arthropoda; class Insecta; order Lepidoptera; family Crambidae; genus Crambus; species Crambus lathoniellus. The sequence continues at coordinate 4,568,383 of OX453303.1, read as the reverse complement.
AGTTTAGATGTTTAGATGTTTGCATGTTTGTTACTGAATCACGCAAAAACGGCTCAATGGATTTGGCTGAAATTTGGGACACAGATACGTTGTGGCCTGGAGAGAAACTAAGGCTACTTTTTATCCCGGAAAAATATCACATTCCCGCGGGATAACGTCGGGTATACCACGCGGGCGACGCCGCGGGCGGAAAGCTAGTTTTTATATAAAAAGAAGTTAAATAAGTGATTTACAAATAATAATAATAATAATCATTTTTATATGATTATTATGATTACTCATCATCGCCCGAATTGTCACAAGTCACAACCGTCGTTACCACCTGTATATATAATAAACATAGATTATTTAAGAAAATATAATTTAATAAATGCCGAATCCCAAAATCCAATTCAATTGCGGGTGTACGCCGCACGCGGCTTCTTTTGTTTATGCGGCGGCAACCTTTGACAAAAAGTGGCACGTGCCAATGCGGTGCGATAAAAGGGCGACATTATCTAAGCGAATGGGCGTTTTCACATTGGACGATAACGACACCGACACGATACTACACCGATATCGGCACGACAGACAATATCGTTGACGGTAACGAACGACACAGTGTGAAAGCATTTAGTAGTGATTGTATCAAACTGCCAGTCCGACGATATCGTGCCGATATCGTTTCGTTACCGTTATCGTCCAATCCAATGTGAACACGCTCAATAGACTTTAAAACGGTAAATATTTGCAATAGGCGAACGAGGCGAGAACCGACTTGCATCGCGAAAGTAAAAAAAGTTAAGCGTGGCGTTGATAAATAAAACAATTGGTTTGACTAAAGAGAAACAACAAATTACTATAAATGTATTTATTGGTACATGATTGGTACTGACAAATAAATCACACTATAAATTGCTTACTGAGATTATTACCTACTTAGGTAGATATAGAGTACTACTGACCAACCTTTATTTATTTGCCTTTAAACTAATAACTATCGTAAATCATTAAATTATTTAAAACTACTATTAATAAACATGATTTTTACTTATAAAATAGAAAACTAGTAGAATCAATACTTTACCATTAACGTTTTTCTGCGTAACTGTACAAAACATCGGATACTAAGCTGCTAATTTACGAAGATAGCCCGTACGTATGGTGCGGTCGCTTATAAGTGACCTTTACAATTTGGTCGGCTTATTAAAGAATTGCTGTCTCAATCTTGTTTTTGATATATCTTTCATGATAGCTGTAATTGAAAGCTAAAATTAACAGGAACGAATGTTCATGAATTACTTAAATTTGTTTAATGTATGCCATGTGCCATAATGTTATGGAAACTGTGTATTCGATCTCTAAAGTACGACCAGTCTAAAATTAATCAAATTTATCTTTATCTTTAAATCGTGTAAAGTTACAAGATCTAAAATTCTAGACATAATAAGTGTCTACCACGGGTATTTTTTGCAGCTGTTTGTTTGGTTGTAAGTGTAATAGTTTACTTACAAATCAGTTTTTTCTGATTTTCGAAAACATTTAATTACGTTGGTTTACGACAACCAAATCAAAAACTAATGTTTAAACAAATTTAAACAAATTCAGGTCTCTTACTGGTATTTTTTTCAAACTTCTGCGTTGAACCGTTTCTGAGATATGGGAAATCTCAAAACGTTACCCCAGCAAAAACTCAAATAACTCAAGAACCATAACACACACAATTTTTGCTGTTTGCTAACATTTACAACGCAACATAAGCTATCTATTCATGTATTTAGTTCCGAGCTAAAACAACTTTTTTTGCCAGGGTAACGTTTAAAACGTGACCCTGGCAAAAACTGTTTTTGTCAAATATCTCAAAAACTACAATTCACACAAATTTTGCTATTAGTAAACAAATTTCTCCTCACGACACACTAATTATCTGATAAGGTCTCATCTCTCTAAAGCACAAGTTTTTGCGGCGGTAACGCACACCCCCCACCCTGTCGGTTATTTTGACCGCCGTTAAATCTGTAATTTGACTGCTCGTTAAAGTAACCGCTGCTTCAACAACGCTTTTTAAATTTGACCGCCGGTTAATTTTACTTTAACCATAATTTGTGGTGTGCGTTACCGCCGCAAAAACTTGTGCTTTAGAGAGATGAGACCTTATCAGATAATTAGTGTGTCGTGAGGAGAAATTTGTTTACTAATAGCAAAATTTGTGTGAATTGTAGTTTTTGAGATATTTGACAAAAACAGTTTTTGCCAGGGTCACGTTTTAAACGTTACCCTGGCAAAAAAAGTCGTTTCAGCTCGGAACTAAATACATGAATAGATAGCTTTTGTTGCGTTGTAAATGTTAGCAAACAGCAAAAATTGTGTGTGTTATGGTTCTTGAGTTATTTGAGTTTTTGCTGGGGTAACGTTTTGAGATTTCCCATATCTCAGAAACGGTTCAACGCAGAAGTTTGAAAAAAATACCAATAAGAGACCTGAATTTGTTTAAATTTGTTTAAACATTAGTTTTTGATTTGGTTGTCGTAAACCAACGTAATTAAATGTTTTCGAAAATCAGAAAAAACTGATTTGTAAGTATACTATTACATTTACAACCAAACAAACAGCTGCAAAAAATACCCGTGGTAGACACTTATTATGTCTAGAATTTTAGATCTTGTAACTTTACACGATTTAAAGATAAAGATAAATTTGATAAGTTTTAGACTGGTCGTACTTTAGAGATCGAATACACAGTTTCCATAACATTAAGGCACATGGCATACATTAAACAAATTTAAGTAATTCATGAACATTCGTTCCTGTTAATTTTAGCTTTCAATTACAGCTATCATGAAAGATATATCAAAAACAAGAACATGACAACAATTCTCTAGTAACCCGCCCAAATTGTAGAGGTCACGTAAAAGCGACCGCGCCATACATAAGCGTAACCATCTTAAATGAACGGGATGTTATGGATATTTTGTTAGTACAGTTGCGTACAAAAGTTCGCTGGTCAGATTATCTTTAAATATAAAATGTACGTTAGTCTCGCAAAAACTAAAGAATGGCTGGGCCGATTTTAGTTTTAAATTGTCTGTCGTATTCCAGGGGGAAGTTTAATTTAACGGTAAGAAATATATATGGAAAAATTGCGTGGAAAATTGTCAAAAAAACATTTTCCCGTAAAAACTGTTCCTAGAGTGCTCGTCAGATAAGTCTGCGCGCGGTAAAAATCGAATACTAATCTTTTCTATAACATAAGAACAAAAAAATGCACTGTAACTAGCGCCAAAAACGCGCCAGTCACGCGCAGAGTTATCTGACACACACTTTACCTAGTTACTCACCTGTCAAACATAGTGTCACTGTCACTGGATTGACATATTTAATGGTTGTTAAGGTGATAGCAAATACTATTTAAAGGCCGGTTTCCGAAACGAAAATTAAAATTAAAATTACGTAATCTCCAATTAGATTTGAGATTCCGAAAGCATAATCACATGATTCTCAAACGGTCAACGCTTGAAAAATTTATTAGAGAAATTCGGCCAATCAGCTGTGAATCAAATAAATTTAACAAGTATTTACATTATTATAGTGAATTGAGTTAAATGTATCCTTAAATTAAGATTTTTAAAAGTGATATTGTTACTTAATTGTGAGATAATTTTCGTTTCAGAAACCCAACGTGGATTTAATTGTAAGTTAATTGTGACAGTCTGTCAGCTTATTTTAATTTTGATTTTCGTTTCAGAAACCGGCCGTAAATCTAGTTTATATTATATAGTATTTGGCAATACGAAGTTACGGGTTCATGTAGTAAAGTTGGAAAACAAAAAAAAATAAGTTACTCAAATTATGTTTATATTGTACAAAATTGGCCCTTAGTTTTTGCCATTTGAGCTTAACTCTAGGGTGCCAATAATAGGAGAGGTGCCAACAATCTTAAAAATTGTAATAAAAAAGTTAGTTTTATGTATGTGCACTTGTTGATTTTTTATGTCATATTTCGGATTGATTATCTGACTTTTTTTACAAAAAAAACATTAAATAGGTTTATGTACTCACATCGCTCAAATAAACTACATCACAAATTATATAACTAGGTACTGTAGTGTGTATAACCACAGCCGTTAGATGAAATTGTAGGCTGTGGGCAGTTAGCTTTTTAAAAAGGAATAGAAACTGCTTTACGATTATATTCTCAAATCAATCTTTAAAAAATATGAGTTTAAAAATGAAAGATGGATTTGACGCAGTCATATACTAGACGATAATAAGGAGAGAAGTTCCAAAAAATATAAAAGATGCTATAAAATAGCATATGTACTAAAATAATATTGAAACTAATGAAATAAAAACCCAATACCAGAGGAAAGTATTTTATTGAAGAACACCAGTAGCTAATAGAAAAAGCTTACAGTGGTGAAGGCGCCGAGTCGAAGGCAGAGTTGGAAACCAATGGAAGTATTATATATTTAATTATAGTTACATAATTTTCTTTTTACCCGTGTACCTAGGAAAAAGCAGCTAAGCGAGTGGCCCTAATATTTTGATATAAAAAATAAATAAATAAAAAAATATATCATTTTTCTGATCGGCGGACATTTTGTGAGAAAATATTTTCACGGAAAAATTTTCACAATGGAGTCGATATCAACCTGTTTCTCGGGCAGTCCGCATGAATCCTTTTCATCATTCTTAGAAGAGTTCAAGGAAGCGGCTGCCAAACAAAAATTCATTTCATCGAATGAACTCCTGATGTTAATACCATCATATTTGAAGAACGGGGCATTATATTTCTTTAGGGAAATTAAGAGCTCTGTTAAGACATTTGATGAATTGGTGGAAAAGTTCAAGGATGAATTTATAGAGTTGGATTATAGTGAAAAATTCTACAATGCGAGACAGGAGAACAGGAGTCCCCTGGATTATTTTTATTATTTGGCCAATCTAGCAGGGAAGGCTGGCATTGTAGAAGATAATATATTCATAACACAATTCCTGAGGAATCTACAACCATATTTACGGAGTAGATTGATGCTAACCCATTTCACGGATAAAAAGGCATTGAAAGCAGTATTAATCCAAATGGAAAAAGTTGGCCCTGATAGAAAGGAAGAAAATATAAATATATATAGAAACCCGGCGAGTTTTGGTCCGAATATGGCCACAGCTAATAAAGGGGGGGGAGATAGTAGGCCGAGCAGGCCATTTAATTTTAATACGCCGGTACAGAACCGAGCGAGATATTCATCGTCGCCGCGTGTTCAAGAAGCTGGTGTTGGTCATAGTGTTAATGGTTTTAATGTGTATTCTAGGAAAGCGGAATATGTACCACGTCGCAATGACGTAGGACAGGGAGAGCATCTCTCCTGGCGGATGCAGCAGCATGGCACGGAGGAAGTAGGACGATTGGGACATGCGAATGTTGTTGCGGACGGAGCGTCGTCGAATCGGCAGGTCAGACCAGTTGTTCCTTTTTATGCGCATAATTTTGCAGATGTGGCCCTGATCGATACAGGTGCTACAATTTCATGTATCAGCCAGACCGCTGCGGTACAAATGAATGCAAGGCGTGTGGCTGATGATGAAAGGTGTGCGAAAGCAGTGAATGGGAGCTTATTACAGATAGTAGGAAAATGTAATATAGATTTTTCTCTGAATAATTTTATTTTTTGCCATGAATTTTTAGTAGTAGCTGATTTGAACCGTAGTGTTATTTTAGGAGTAGATTTTTTAATAAAGAATAGAATGAATATCGATATTGTTAATTCATGTGTGTATTTTTTCCAGAATAAAATATTGTTTTGTGATGACAGTCAGAAACAAAACACGATTCGTGATAGGGTTCTTTCAGAACAAATGATAGAGTCAGTTTTTCTTGACAGTTCGAGTTCGATCGCGAGCGAAAAAATGAAGTTCAGGGGAACAGCTGACAATAAGGGTTGTGACGTAGTAGGTTCGATGGATTTTCAGGGGTTGAATAAGAGTAGGTATGTTTATTGTTCGGATTCGCCCAAAGTTGCGTGTGGGGTAGAAGAGAAATGTGTTAAGGTAGAGAAGGATTTAGGTAGGATTAATAAGCGGGGTTTATTAGGTTTATCAGAGGGGAGAATAGGCGAATTTTCTTTTTCGAGCGTGCAGTTAGATAGGCCAGGGATAATGCCGGTTAGTAATAATATAGTGATGAGCGGGGATGAGTCTCCGGTGCAACGGGACGTTGTAGGTAGAGCCAACGTGGTGGCAGATTTTGTAAGTAGGAAGCCGTTAAATGAGGAGAGAGGGCGAGAGGTAGGAAAGAAGCAATCTTCTTTACATATTGAACCTGATGATGGTATAAATTTGTTTAGCATCAACGTGCCGGCAAAGGTTCGCGCGAATATTAGTAATGTACAGGCGTCAACAAAAGTATCGCCAGTTAGTAGTTTGTTAGGTAGGGAAAAGCGTTCAACAGCAGATCGTTCGTTGAGGTTAGATATGATAGGTTTAGATGAGATGGTAACAGGAAAGGTTAATCGTATAGGCGGATTATTTACTAAGGCTTTGAATAATATTGCGAGGGCGCAAGTTATTCAAAAACGGTATTGTTATAAAAGGGCGCGATCTAGATCGTTTCGGGTCAATGACCAGGTCTTATTGTATGTGCCAAGGCGAGTTACGGGTAGATGTATGAAGTTGGAGCGGCTGTACCGTGGTCCTTATAGGGTCGTACAGAATGTGGGACGGTCTGATTTGTTGATACGTCGTATAAATTCGCGATCGCGTGGGGTGGTTGTACATTCGAATCGTTTGAAACGTTTCGTGCCACGCTGATGTATCTGTCTGATAGAATGTTAGATGATAGTTATTATTCGTAAATAAGAAAGTTATTTGTGGTTACATCTTTAACCTGTAATTTTATCCATGTTGTATATTTGTGTTTTAGGAAAGATGTATTGTATGGTTGTAAATATGATATTAACCGGTGTTTCTTTTTCATGTTGATCCTGAGCTTTGATGACTGATGAGCTGGAGAATGAGGCCACATTATGAGCGTAATAGGTCGTGCGTTACGAGGACCCAAGGATATATCTTGTAGCATACTAGAAATTTCCGTGGTAGTCTACCTTTGTATGAGAAATATTTGTTGGTTGACATAGTTTGTTGGACCGATCGCTTGATTTTATTTTTGGGAGCAACATGATAAGGCAATAAGCTATTTGTCATGGGGTCCTGGTTTTGGTCCCACGCCCTTAAGAATGAGATTGAGATGAGTTGGTAAGGTAAGAGTAAGGGATTGTTCCCAAGGTTGATAACGAATGTTTCTCAAAGAAAGTAATTTCTGATGTGGAATAAATCGGGTATTCTATGCATGTTCGGAATTCCTTTGTAGTATTTTACCTTGGGTAATCGTTTGAACTCACGATAGTCATCTTGAAACTTTGAATGGTAACAGATAATTTCGTGAACTTCGATAGATTATGTGAGATGATTGTATATTATGGTATCGGCTTTAAAAGTAGTGGATTTCGCTGTGCGGTTGGGACAATATCTATGGCCTCATTCTTAAGCATCTTGAATTTGTTTATTCTTTAAGAAGCTTTTGTATCTGGTTGTATTTTTATCGTCTTGATTACATATGTGTTATTTTCTGCATTTGAAAAAGTTATTTTTTTTTCTTCTGTCTTTGCCTGCGTTAATTTTGGATTATTTCTATTCGGTGGAAATAGATCACGAGTTGGTGATATAATTAGAATAGTTGGCAAGGAGTAAAGTTTAGGGTTAATAAAGAACGGGGTCATGGGAACCTCTGGTAAATTTTTAGACCAGTTTTTTTTGCCAGATAGTTTATCGAATGGTGATCGTTCGAGAAGCTAGATCCTAGCTGGGTCATGTTTCCATGGTTCTATGGTTTATAATTCCGTTTCTGGTCTTAGCTAGTTTAGATTTTAAGTCGCGATACAAAATGTACTGGAACTTGTAATGATTATTTAAGTAGGGTCTGCACCTTAAGTGTGGATAGGTTATTGGTTAAGTAGGGTCTACGCCTTAAGTGTGGATAGGAGTTTGGGGTTAGGATCTGCACCTTAAGTGTAGTTAGGTATGTATTTTGAGGGTCATGCCTTATGTATGATCGAAATTTTTTTCTTAGGGTTGTCACCTGTTGAAAAAAAAATTTTTTTTTTCTCCGATGAAAAATTTTTTTTTTTGAATGGAGGGGGGAATGATTGTAGTGTGTATAACCACAGCCGTTAGATGAAATTGTAGGCTGTGGGCAGTTAGCTTTTTAAAAAGGAATAGAAACTGCTTTACGATTATATTCTCAAATCAATCTTTAAAAAATATGAGTTTAAAAATGAAAGATGGATTTGACGCAGTCATATACTAGACGATAATAAGGAGAGAAGTTCCAAAAAATATAAAAGATGCTATAAAATAGCATATGTACTAAAATAATATTGAAACTAATGAAATAAAAACCCAATACCAGAGGAAAGTATTTTATTGAAGAACACCAGTAGCTAATAGAAAAAGCTTACAGTACACACAAGCAAGCACTTCTCTCTTAAACAATTGTTTACGACACAGACTAATTCGTTGGCTGGGTCGGAAGAGCGAGCGTACCCATCTCGTCTCGCATCAAGACAATATTACGCACGGCTGCGTTGACATTTCAGAGAGCGAGTTTACTTCGGAAGTCCTGTAGAACACGTGATAGGTTAGAAATTGGTGACTAGTCTATATAATTTGTGATTTGGTGCCACTTCCACGACAAGGTTGGTTAAGCAATAGTCACCTTCCAGTCCACGTGTCAAAATATGACTATCGCTTGGCTTGACATGTTGTGTAAAGTAAGCACGGCATTGTGGCTCTTGCTATAAAATGCAGATATAAAATAATACACTCAAGTTGGGTACCAAAGTCAATCTTAATGAAAATTTGGATATCCTACTTAACTAATATTATAAATGTGAAAGTTTAGATGTTTGTATGTTTGTTACTGAATCACGCAAAAACGGCTCAATGGATTTGGCTGAAATTTGGGACACAGATACGTTGTGGCCTGGAGAGAAACTAAGGCTACTTTATATCCCGGAAAAATATCACATTTCCGCGGGATAACGTCGGGTATACCACGCGGGCGAAGCCGCGGGCGGAAAGCTAGTTTTTATATAAAAAGAAGTTAAATAAGTGATTTACAAATAAAAATAATAATAATCATTTTTATATGATTATTATGATTACTTATCATCGCCTGAATTGTCACAAGTCACAACCGTCGTTACCACCTGTATTTATAATAAACATAGATTATTTAAGAAAATATAATTTAATAAATGCCGAATCCCAAAATCCAATTCAATTGCGGGTGTACGCCGCACGCGGCTTCTTTTGTTTATGCGGCGGCAACCTTTGACAAAAAGCGGCACGTGCCAATGCGGTGCGATAAAAGGGCGACATTATCTAAGCGAACGGGCGTTTTCACATTGGACGATAACGACACCGACACGATACTACACCGATATCGGCACGACAGACAATATCGTTGACGGTAACGAACGACACAATGTGAAAGCATTTAGTAGTGATTGTATCAAACTGCCAGTCCGACGATATCGTGCCGATATCGTGTCATTACCGTTATCGTCCAATCCAATGTGAAAACGCTCAATGGACTTTAAAACGGTAAATATTTGCGATAGGCGAACGAGGCGAGAACCGACTTGCATCGCGAACGTAAAAAAAAATTCGCGTGTCGTTTTCGTTGCGTGGTGGTATAAAAATAAAACAATTGGTTTGACTAAAGAGAAACAGCAAATTACTATAAATGTATTTATTGGTACATGATTGGTACTGACAAATAAACCACACTATAAATTACTTACTGAGATTATTACCTACTTAGGTAGATATAGATTACTACTGACCAACCTTTATTTATTTGCCTTTAAACTAATAACTATCGTAAATCATTTAATTATTTAAAACTACTATTAATAAACATGATTTTACTTATAAAATAGAAAACTAGTAGAATCAATACTTTACCAATAACGTTTTTCTGCGTAACTGTACAAAACATCGGATACTAAGCTGCTAATTTACGAAGATAGCCCGTACGTATGGTGCGGTCGCTTATAAGTGACCTTTACAATTTGGTCGGCTTATTAAAGAATTGCTGTCTCAATCTTATTTTTGATATATCTTTCATGATAGCTGTAATTGAAAGCTAAAATTAACAGGAACGAATGTTCATGAATTACTTAAATTTGTTTAATGTATGCCATGTGCCTTAATGTTATGGAAACTGTGTATTCGATCTCTAAAGTACGACCAGTCTAAAATTTATCAAATTTATCTTTATCTTTAAATCGTGTAAAGTTACAAGATCTAAAATTCTAGACATAATAAGTGTCTACCACGGGTATTTTTTGCAGCTATTTGTTTGGTTGTAAATGTAATAGTTTACTTACAAATCAGTTTTTTCTGATTTTCGAAAACATTTAATTACGTTGGTTTACGACAACCAAATCAAAAACTAATGTTTAAACAAATTTAAACAAATTCAGGTCTCTTACTGGTATTTTTTTCAAACTTCTGCGTTGAACCGTTTCTGAGATATGGGAAATCTCAAAACGTTACCCCAGCAAAAACTCAAATAACTCAAGAACCATAACACACACAATTTTTGCTGTTTGCTAACATTTACAACGCAACAAAAGCTATCTATTCATGTATTTAGTTCCGAGCTGAAACGACTTTTTTTGCCAGGGTAACGTTTAAAACGTGACCCTGGCAAAAACTGTTTTTGTCAAATATCTCAAAAACTACAATTCACACAAATTTTGCTATTAGTAAACAAATTTCTCCTCACGGCACACCACATTAGTGTGCGTTACCGCCGCAAAAACTTGTGCTTTAGAGAGATGAGACCTTATCAGATAATTAGTGTGTCGTGAGGAGAAATTTGTTTACTAATAGCAAAATTTGTGTGAATTGTAGTTTTTGAGATATTTGACAAAAACAGTTTTTGCCAGGGTCACGTTTTAAACGTTACCCTGGCAAAAAAAGTTGTTTTAGCTCGGAACTAAATACATGAATAGATAGCTTTTGTTGCGTTGTAAATGTTAGCAAACAGCAAAAATTGTGTGTGTTATGGTTCTTGAGTTATTTGAGTTTTTGCTGGGGTAACGTTTTGAGATTCCCCATATCTCAGAAACGGTTCAACGCAGAAGTTTGAAAAAAATGCCAGTAAGAGACCTGAATTTGTTTAAATTTGTTTAAACATTAGTTTTTGATTTGGTTGTCGTAAACCAACGTAATTAAATGTTTTCGAAAATCAGAAAAAACTGATTTGTAAGTAAACTATTACATTTACAACCAAACAAACAGCTGCAAAAAATACCCGTGGTAAACACTTATTATGTCTAGAATTTTAGATCTTGTAACTTTACACGATTTAAAGATAAAGATAAATTTGATTAATTTTAGACTGGTCGTACTTTAGAGATCGAATACACAGTTTCCATAACATTATGGCACATGGCATACATTAAACAAATTTAAGTAATTCATGAACATTCGTTCCTGTTAATTTTAGCTTTCAATTACAGCTATCATGAAAGATATATCAAAAACAAGATTGAGACAGCAATGCTTTAATAAGCCGACCAAATTGTAAAGGTCACTTATAAGCGACCGCACCATACGTACGGGCTATCTTCGTAAATTAGCAGCTCAGTATCCGATGTTTTGTACAGTTACGCAGAAAAACGTAATTGGTAAAGTATTGATTCTACTAGTTTTCTATTTTATAAGTAAAAATCATGTTTTTTAATAGTCATCATCATCATCATCATGTCAGCCGAACGACGCCCACTGCTGGGCATAGGCCTCCCCCAAGGATCTCCACAACGATCGGTCCTGCGCTGCCCGCATCCAGCGGCTTCCCGCGACCTTGACCAGATCGTCGGTCCACCTTGTAGGGGGCCTGCCCACGGAACGTCGTCCGGCACGCGGTCGCCATTCAAGAACCTTTCCGCCCCAACGGCCATCGGTTCTCCGCGCTATGTGTCCCGCCCACTGCCACTTCAATGATGCAATCCTTCGAGCGATGTCGGTTGTTTTAGTTCTCCTGCGGATTTCATCATTTCTGATTCGATCGAGCAGGGAAATACCAAGCATCGCTCTCTCCATTGCTCGCTGGGTGACTTTGAGCCTTCTTATGAGACCCATAGTAAAAGACCACGTCTCACTTCCATAGGTCATTACTGGCAACACACACTGGTCAAAGACTTTCGTCTTGAGACATTGAGGTATTTCGGACGCGAATATATGTCGGAGCTTCCCAAACGCTGCCCATCCGAGCTGGATTCGACGAGAGATCTCTTTCTCAAAGTTGGACTTACCTAACTGGACCGTCTGTCCTAGGTAAACATAGTGGTCAACAACTTCGAGTGTAATGTTCCCAACATTAACTGGAGCGGGTGCAACATGGGCATTGGACATGATTTTCGTCTTGTCCATGTTCATCTTAAGACCCACTCTTTGCGAAGCATTACCGAGATCTTCGAGCATTGTGTTCAGGTCTTCCAAGGTCTCAGCCATAAGAACTACATCATCGGCAAACCGTAGATGTGTTAGGTACTCGCCATTGATGTTGATGCCGCATCCTTTCCAGTCCAGCAGCTTAAAAATATCCTCCAACGCAGCTGTGAACAGTTTGGGAGAGATGACATCTCCCTGTCTCACACCTCGCTGTAGTTGGATAGGATTAGAGCTCTGGTTCTGTAATCGGACCGACATGGTGGCGTTTTGGTATAGGTACCTCAGCACCTCGATATACCTGTAGTCTATTTGGCACCTCTGGAGAGACTGCACCACGGCCCAGGTCTCGATCGAATCAAAGGCTTTCTCATAGTCCACGAACGCCAAGCAAAGTGGCAGGTTATACTCTTCGGTCTTTCGGTTTTTAATAGTAGTTTTAAATAATTTAATGATTTACGATAGTTATTAGTTTAAAGGCAAATAAATAAAGGTTGGTCAGTAGTAATCTATATCTACCTAAGTAGGTAATAATCTCAGTAAGCAATTTATAGTGTGATTTATTTGTCAGTACCAATCATGTACCAATAAATACATTTATAGTAATTTGTTGTTTCTCTTTAGTCAAACCAATTGTTTTATTTTTATACCACAACGTAACGAAAACGCCACGCTAAACTTTTTTTACTTTCGCGATGCAAGTCGGTTCTTGCCTCGTTCGCCTATCGCAAATATTTACCGTTTTAAAGTCCATTGAGCGTTTTCACATTGGATTGGACGATAACGGTAACGAAACGATATCGGCACGATATCGTCGGACTGGCAGTTTGATACAATCACTACTAAATGCTTTCACACTGTGTCGTTCGTTACCGTCAACGATATTGTCTGTCGTGCCGATATCGGTGTAGTATCGTGTCCGTGTCGTTATCGTCCAATGTGAAAACGCCCATTCGCTTAGATAATGTCGCCCTTTTATCGCACCGTATTGGCAGGTGCCGCTTTTTGTCAAAGGTTGCCGCCGCATAAACAAAAGAAGCCGCGTGCGGCGTACACCCGCAATTGAATTGGATTTTGGGATTCGGCATTTATTAAATTATATTTTATTAAAAAATCTATGTTTATTATAAATACAGGTGGTAACGACGGTTGTGACTTGTGACAATTCAGGCGATGATGAGTAATCATAATAATTATATAAAAATGATTATTATTTTTATTATTTGTAAATCACTTATTATCTTCCTTTTATATAAAAACTAGCTTTCCGCGTGGTATACCCGACGTTATCCCGCGGGAATGTGATATTTTTCCGGGATAAAAAGTAGCCTTAGTTTCTCTCCAGGCCACAACGTATCTGTGAAACATATTTCACCCAAATCCATTGAGCCGTTTTTGCGTGATTCAGTAACAAACATACAAACATCTAAACATCTAAACTTTCACATTTATAATATTAGTAGGAAGTAGGATATACAAATTTTCATTAAGATTGACTTTGGTACCCAACTTGAGTGTATTATTTTATATCTGCATTTTATAGCAAGAGCCACAATGCCGTGCTAACTTTACACAACATGTCATATTTTGACACGTGGACTGGAAGGTGACTATTGCTTAACCAACCTTGTCGTGGAAGTGGCACCAAATCACAAATTATATAGACTAGTCACCAATTTGTAACCTATCACGTGTTCTACAGGACTTCCGAAGTAAACTCGCTCTCTGAAATGTCAACGCAGCCGTGCGTTATATTGTCTTGACGCGAGACGAGATGGGAACGCTCGCTCTTCCGACCCAGCCAACGAATTAGTCTGTGTCGTAAACAAGTCACACCAACACATCAAAATATGACTATAAAAATTACTGCATTTAATGCGCGTACTCGTGTGTTACTTTAGGGAATAAGTCAAGTTATAATATTGACATTTTTGAGTGAATTGCCATATGATAATATTTTATTAGTTATCAAATACAAATTTTAGTATTTTGGACAGATTTTTACAGCATTTGGCTGTGATAAAATCAATAAGTTGGTAAATGTATATCCGCTTAACTAAACGTTCCTTCTTAAGAACAGGAAGTGGAATTAAAACTGATAGACTGTTACTAATATTGTTATTTTTGAAGAATTTATCTTATCATTATTGTTTGTTATTAATAAAATAATATGTTAGCTATTTTCGAGTGGTTTTCAAATCATTTGGCTATGATAAATATTTAAAGGTTGATAAATGTTAAGAATATTGATGTCGGACTGTAACATTACTTGTTTCCAAACAAGATGAGAATTTAAAACTGATATTTCTTACAATTTACGATGTGTTTCTTGATAATAGATAGTGGTGAATCATTCTCATAAGTTTCAAAAGGTTTTGAACACTGGTTTAATAAAAGTATCATCCTTGTTAATGTTTTTTAAGGAATTGTCAATAAAGATATAAAAGCTAGCTTGGCGGTAAAACGAACAGTCTTGTGGTTCGAGTCGTCAGCACTGTTGAGTTAAGTATACCCCCCTGTAATTTTATATTCCTCTATTACCTACTGTTTTTCTTTGCTATCCAATGCTAATGTATTGTCTGGTAGATGTTGCTGAAGTAATTCTTTTGTTAAAGGGATATTCGTTAACTTGTTTATTACTTGATAATATTAAATTAATGTTGTCCTTAGTGGTTTTGTATAAATGATGTGAGTACGGAAATAATATGAAGTAACAGTTTATAGCAAATGCTTGATGTTATTCGTAAATGTTGTTTAATCTTTTATCATGAAAAGTAATGTGGTTGTAAATGTTAATTTACAATAAAATGTGTTGTTTCTCCAAAAACGACATAATTATTTTGTAAATGTCGTTGTTTCTGATAACGCTGGTGAGTTTTTTTCGCCCGTTTTTCTTATCAGCTAAAAGATGTCCTTAACGGGTGGTAGGTAAAAAATTGAGGACGAATCAAAATAATAAAATGCTTTTAAATCTTTATTTGTGTTTTACTTGATTCTGGTCTTATTGAAATATAAGCTTTATGGTTTTATTCCTAGTTAATTGAACAGTTTACTGCTTTTATCAGAATAGTCATATTTTCATAGTTTCTCCATAAAATCTAACACGTGCAAGTAATAACAGTTTTGGTTTCATCGAAATCTGTCCAGGATTTCCAAAGTTACAGCGTTCTAAAGTTTCACCAGCTTTTGTAAATTTGCTTTCCTTGCGCGCTATTGCGATGACGTCATGTCGCAGTGACATCTCCGATTGCGGCTGCTGCGGGTGATTTCCGTCTAACTGTACCTACATAGAGTCCGTCCGTGCGCAATTTTCGCGCAACTGGTGCGTTTTTGGCGCTAGTTACAGTACATTTTCTTCGTTCTAAGGTTATGGTAAATGATTAGTATTCGATTTCGACCGCGCGCAGCCGCACTCTAAAACTGTCACCAACTGTCCATTCCACTTATCTGACGAGCACTCTAGGAACAGTTTTTACGGGAAAATGTTTTTTTAACAATTTTCCACGCAATTTTTCCATATATATTTCTTACCGTTAAATTAAACTTCCCCCTGGAATACGACAGACATTTTAAAACTAAAATCGGCCCAGCCATTCTTTAGTTTTTGCGAGACTAACGTACATTTTATATTTAAAGATAATCTGACCAGCGAACTTTTGTACGCAACTGTACTAACAAAATATAACTGTTTTGCATTCCAACAAAACAGATATTATGTGTGTGGGAAAATACATAGCGTTGGTAGAAGAAGCATCTATAGATCTCGTCTTATAAACGTCAATCAGTGTTCACTTACCGAGATAGAGTTCATACTTTCCTGTCTTTCACCTCAAGCTAGGGCTGAATGGCTTCACTTCCTTTGCCAATGAAGCTCCTACGAGACAAACTGCTTGTCAATGTCATAGTGTCTTCACCTGCAAGCAACTTGCTCAACGCTATGTATTTTCCCACACACATAATATCTGTTTTGTTGGAATGCAAAACAGTTATATTATATGTGACTTGAAAATACATAGCGTTGGTAGAAGACCTGTTTGATATCTGCTGGTGAAAGAAATACAGACGCTATGTGATTATGAATTTCCCACCATAATGAACCAATTAAATGAATTTCTTATGATTATGCATAAATATTGTAAGTACAATCAGTGACTAAAATACTGACTGTCGATATGATCAACAAAAAATAAAATAAAAAGTCTAAGTAATATCTTAACTCATAAACTTCTTGTAAGTTGTTATTAATTTAACCAAAATAAACCTTTTTCTTACTGACAGTCTTGCATAAACTAATGCTTAGACACTATCATATGCAACTGAAATTAAATAATAGTGCGATTATTCTTCTCAAGACTAATCAATATAACATGTGGTATAATAAAATGTTTAGTATACCTTACTAAACTTTTAAATTATAAAATGCTTGTGCATCCATTATGTAAGTAGTTAGATTATTATATTTTCAAGATAAGGGTTATCTGTCCAACTTATAGCATGGAATGTTACCCTTGAACATCTGTTTGAAAAAGATGATTGATTATAGGCTTCATTAAGTACTGGTGTGATACTTTCTCCAATCAGTCTCTGCAGCTGGTGTTTTTCCAGTCCCGAAAGGGCAGTGAACTGACCTGAAATATCTGAATTAGAGCTTCTGCCCATAGTAAGTTAAATGAACTTCACTTGTCCTTTGCCCAGATTTGGTCATAATAAGCGACTCATCACTATCCCTCTTCTGGCAGTTCTAGTAAGGTAATGTGACAACAAGCACTCCTTTTCAGATGGCAACCATTTGATTGTCACAGGCGTAGAAAAGACCCAAAAAATATTCTTGAAGCGATTATATTATTCATTAAGCTTAATGTCTCACCGTGAGACATTTTATGTTTATTTATTTAAACTTTATTTGCAATCGTTTACACAGACAACGTGACCACGTGATAATATGTCAATTCCGTAATCTAAAAATTTATTGATTTAAGTATTAAGTACATTATAAATAAACCAAGAAAGTTATAAATCTCATATTCAATAACATCCACAGAACGAGTGATCTCACCGAATGCAACTTGTATAGACTCTCTGAGGGCTTAGTACCTACGACTCTGAGTCTTGTATGGTCTGTCTTATGACGCTCAGTCAGGCATGCGTCAAACATTGTGTGGTGTTGATGTATTATATATATGTGCTCATGAGCATAATTACTATATTCAATAGATCTGCAAGATACCGTGCTACCTGATTTCCTGTAGAGCCCACTGGTTAATATTGAAATCCTTGCAGGCTGTGTTTAGGGTTGCTACCCATACTTTATAATAAAGTATTATACTTTATTTCGAGGTAATTGTACTTTATACTTTATGAGGGAAATAGAGAACATGAAAGTACTTAATTTTTCCAAAAAAAAAGGTGGCAACCCTAGCTGTGTCCTACATATTTTTGATGGAGCTGTCAAAAATTGTATGAGAAGTATGACAGCAGCTGTTTACAGAAGGTTTCTCTTTTGAGTAAACCTCCTGTTCCACATGTCCTTGCTGGAGCTATATGCTATTCTGTCCATTAGGACATGGGGGATTACCCCCCCCCCCCAATTTTGTACCAAAAATTCTATTTGCGGGGGACGGTCCGGTGGGGGTGCAGTGGATTGAATGGTCTGCTGTTCAAAAAACACTGGGGGCTCGTTGGCGAAAACCCACGCCAGTATGGATTGCCCAGAACAGGTGATAGCGCAACAAAACATTGGCGAGCTATTAGCGTGCCAGGTAACGTAGTGGGAAACAACACGGCAACTCGATTCACCTGACATGGGACGCCCCACTTTTGATTATAGCCTCCGAGGCCTGGGGCATGAACTGCCATTCCGGCACAGGTCGTTCTCGTGATAGGCGGTCGGCAGTGCCGTAGTACCTCCCCGAGAGGTACGCCGCCGACAGCGTGATGGTAAGCCATTTAGCTGTTGTTACTGAGAGCTTTGCTGTAATTCGAGAAGCGCTATTGGGAGAGTATCGGCTTCGTTTCAGAGGTGGGCAAATAAAGCTCAGATGTCTGACTAGGCGTGATGATGCGCATGATGCAAATAGTCTTGTCATTAAGTAATCTTAAGAAGGACTTTTAAAAACACCCTTGTTCCGGAGACAGCTAACCAAAGTACAGGTGCGAGATTACGCCACAAGTAGATCTCCTTGCTGTTAATTCGAGAACGGTTATTCAGATATGCGACTGGATGTGTAAGTGCGTATGACGCAGATTCAGACCTTAAGTACGTTAGTAATATTATAGTATTCTTTGCCTTAAGTGATAGGCGAGCAATGCAAACATCTATTTTAGGTCCCAAATTTCTTGTCTCAGGGACCATTTCCCTGACAAATAACTTCCGCCTTTAAGAAGGTAAGCATCCCAACCTGCATCTGATATTTCAAAAGTTCATCACTTTCTCTTTACTATAAAGAGTTCCTAGTCCACCTTGTGGAGTTAACTATAGCTTTCAGTAACTGAACTAGCTCCTGATGAAATGCAGAAGGTATGTTTTGTTTTTACCTCAAAGAATTATTAATTAATTATTTTTTATGTTTGCAAGATTAAATAGTCCAAACATGTTCTGATCGCTCATAGAGTAACCTACTCTCTGTTTAATGGTCGGTAACAAACTAGACTGGTATGTTTACTAATTTGAACAGAATTATGTTTTAACCAAAGAAACCTCTCTTAGGTTATACTCCTGTTAGATCATACTCATGTATAGTCACTATTAGATATGAGTTTCATCTATTTTAGTTCTGTACATATAATTAGAGCATTTAGACTGTAAAAAGAAATGTTTAATGCAATCTGTGGTTAACATAAATTACCTAGCTGAAAACGTCTGTGGCAACAGTAAATATTATTATATTACATACACTGCCTTGTTTGAATATTTTACAAACTGAATGCAATGTTTTGTATAATGAAATACATTTATTTTAACTTGAGAGTAAAAACTCGTCTTACACTATTCACAAGAGGGACAATATTTGTGTATCAGTCTCATTGAGTTAAACATTATACTTAGAACTCAATGACCAGTTCAAATAATAGTGTAAAGCACTATTCCTATTCCCAGGGTGTCCATTGCAAGGCATTGCAAGGTATAGACGCATAGACATGAACTGAGATGAAAGATTTTAGACAACTTTTAACACAAGCCACTCAGTGGTTTGAGCACACAGTTCAAACTGATACAATTGATCAGTAACAGCACTGGCTCTTTAGATGCACTTGTTGAATGACAAAAACTTTCTCAATGAGCTGAAGGTTTCCAAATTAGAGTACTTAAATGTTTTTACTTACATGACATGTAATGTAATTTAATATTAGCTTCTTGTAAGAATAGTTTACTGTGTAAACTCACATTGAATATTTGTATCTGAAATTTCCGATAGCATTGTAATGTAGAAATTATTTTATTTTGCCATCTTCAAGCAAATAACAATAAATTACTATTTATCATTCGGTATTTATTATTGTAGCTGTGAAGTCCCTTTTTAGTAGGTATTTATCTTATGGTTTCATTCTAAATTGCAAAAGTTAGTAGAGTTAGGTACTGAACAGTGTTCTACCCATTTTTATATGATAACTCAGCTTGGTTCAGTCAAGATTTCCCGAAAGTGGTCTGACACCGAAAATTGTTTCAAGTAGACACTGCACAAATTTCAGACTGAACCGATTTTGATAAAATTTGGCATAGATAGATAGATATAAGTAACTGAATTTAAGCAAGTAAAGCCACTTACAAAGGCTAGGGTTCTTTATTTATAGAGCTCTAATAGCTCTTAAATTGACTTTGTATCTTTTCCTTACAATCAAGATTAATTGCGAAGGCCTCACACGAGGGATACATTACAGGTTATAATGCTTTCTTACAAAGCAAATCTTCAACTATCTAAAGTATTTTTATATTAATAAGTTATTTATACCTGTAATCATCCTTAAATAATTATTTTTGGTCCCTTTGTATGATTTTCTTTCTTAATAGTTTCATTTATGAAATAAAATCTGTCACCGCAGTACCGTGACAGGGTCATGTACTCATGATACCTCTGGTACTATTTAGTCACTTATTTTTACATCATATTCTCAGCACATGTCATGATGCAATTGATTATGATTATGTTAACTTTAGGTACATATTAAGATGGAAGCTGGATTTAATTCACTTGGCTGCACTGCGGCCCAATTGGAATTCATGAGCTCCCAATGCCAAGTTGCCTCCGAGGCACTGTTTAAAATTGTCTGCGGTAGACACAAAGGCATACATAATATAGGTACTTAATAAAGTGGCACAGTACATCCTTCTCTCTTAAGCTAACATGTAGAAAAACCTACTCAACCTTTTCGTGAGTAAAATCCCTTTTCAAGATTAGCCAACAAACTGTTTGTTGTTATTTATCTATCCAAGTCTTTCTTTAACCACCTTTGGGTTATTTAACACTTGACAGGTAGGGTAGGGATTAACCAAAACTGATATTTTGATCTTGAAATGTATAAATTTAACCAGGTGTGAGTATCAACGGTCATAGAATTGGTATTGACCGTATATTGTAGCAATTTAGCTGTTAACCTAGAAATACAATGTTGTGGCAAAAACACTACTGAGTTTGTAAGTCTTTTGTTCGAGGCCGCTTTGCACGCTTCTTTAGCGGCGGCTGAGGGGCGAAACCTTCCTGATTATCCGATAATAGGAAGATGATTCGACTAAAACATGCATCAAACACGCTCTTCCTCCGAAGCAGCGGTTTTCGCGAACATCAAAACTCGTTGTTTTTGTCACATAAATTATCAATAAACTTACCCACTGGTATGTTTCGTAATATATTTTCTTATTTTTAACTTCACATTATGTTAAAAACGAACTTAAACTTATTTTATGTTATGTGAAAAGATTTTGACGTGTTTATCGCGCGAAATCTAAAAGACGCTATGACATTGACAAGCAGTTTGTCTCGTAGGAGCTTCATTGGCAAAGGAAGTGAAGCCATTCAGCCCTAGCTTGAGGTGAAAGACAGGAAAGTATGAACTCTATCTCGGTAAGTGAACACTGATTGACGTTTATAAGACGAGATCTATAGATGCTTCTTCTACCAACGCTATGTATTTTCAAGTCACATATAATATCCATAACATCCCGTTCATTTAAAGATGGTTACGCTTATGTATGGCGCGGTCGCTTTTACGTGACCTCTACAATTTGGGCGGGTTACTAGAGAATTGTTGTCATGTTCTTGTTTTTGATATATCTTTCATGATAGCTGTAATTGAAAGCTAAAATTAACAGGAACGAATGTTCATGAATTACTTAAATTTGTTTAATGTATGCCATGTGCCTTAATGTTATGGAAACTGTGTATTCGATCTCTAAAGTACAACCAGTCTAAAATTTATCAAATTTATCTTTATCTTTAAATCGTGTAAAGTTACAAGATCTAAAATTCTAGACATAATAAGTGTCTACCACGGGTATTTTTTGCAGCTGTTTGTTTGGTTGTAAATATAATAGTTTACTTACAAATCAGTTTTTTCTGATTTTCGAAAACATTTAATTACGTTGGTTTACGACAACCAAATCAAAAACTAATGTTTAAACAAATTTAAACAAATTCAGGTCTCTTACTGGTATTTTTTTTCAAACTTCTGCGTTAAACCGTTTCTGAGATATGGGAAATCTCAAAACGTTACCCCAGCAAAAACTCAAATAACTCAAGAACCATAACACACACAATTTTTGCTGTTTGCTAACATTTACAACGCAACAAAAGCTATCTATTCATGTATTTAGTTCCGAGCTAAAACAACTTTTTTTGCCAGGGTAACGTTTAAAACGTGACCCTGGCAAAAACTGTTTTTGTCAAATATCTCAAAAACTACAATTCACACAAATTTTGCTATTAGTAAACAAATTTCTCCTCACGATACACTAATTATCTGATAAGGTCTCATCTCTCTAAAGCACAAGTTTTTGCGGCGGTAACGCACACCATAATTTAACCCTATAGTTAACGTAACCAAGCTTCGAGCAACCGGACCTTAATACTGAGGTAACTGGAGTGTGCGTTACCGCCGCAAAAACTTGTGCTTTAGAGAGATGAGACCTTATCAGATAATTAGTGTGCCGTGAGGAGAAATTTGTTTACTAATAGCAAAATTTGTGTGAATTGTAGTTTTTGAGATATTTGACAAAAACAGTTTTTGCCAGGGTCACGTTTTAAACGTTACCCTGGCAAAAAAAGTTGTTTCAGCTCGGAACTAAATACATGAATAGATAGCTTTTGTTGCGTTGTAAATGTTAGCAAACAGCAAAAATTGTGTGTGTTATGGTTCTTGAGTTATTTGAAATTTTGCTGAGGTAACGTTTTGAGATTTCCCATATCTCAGAAACGGTTCAACGCAGAAGTTTGAAAAAAATACCAGTAAAAGACCTGAATTTGTTTAAATTTGTTTAAACATTAGTTTTTGATTTGGTTGTCGTAAACCAACGTAATTAAATGTTTTCGAAAATCAGAAAAAACTGATTTGTAAGTAAACTATTACATTTACAACCAAACAAACAGCTGCAAAAAATACCCGTGGTAGACACTTATTATGTCTAGAATTTTAGATCTTGTAACTTTACACGATTTAAAGATAAAGATAAATTTGATTAATTTTAGACTGGTCGTACTTTAGAGATCGAATACACAGTTTCCATAACATTATGGCTCATGGCATACATTAAACAAATTTAAGTAATTCATGAACATTCGTTCCTGTTAATTTTAGCTTTCAATTACAGCTATCATGAAAGATATATCAAAAACAAGATTGAGACAGCAATTCTTTAATAAGCCGACCAAATTGTAAAGGTCACTTATAAGCGACCGCACCATACGTACGGGCTATCTTCGTAAATTAGCAGCTTAGTATCCGATGTTTTGTACAGTTACGCAGAAAAACGTTATTGGTAAAGTATTGATTCTACTAGTTTTCTATTTAATTAGTAAAAATCATGTTTATTAATAGTAGTTTTAAATAATTTAATGATTTACGATAGTTATTAGTGTAAAGGCAAATAAATAAAGGTTGGTCAGAAGTAATCTATATCTACCTAAGTAGGTAATAATCTTAGTAAGCAATTTATAGTGTGATTTATTTGTCAGTACCAATCATGTACCAATAAATACATTTATAGTAATTTGTTGTTTCTCTTTAGTCCAACCAATAGTTTTATTTTTATACCACAACGCAACGAAAACGCCACGCTAAACTTTTTTTACTTTCGCGATGCAAGTCGGTTCTCGCCTCGTTCGCCTATCGCAAATATTTAAAGTCTTTCGTTTTCACATTGGATTGGACGATAACGGTAACGAAACGATATCGGCACGATATCGTCGGACTGGCAGTTTGATACAATGACTACTAAATGCTTTCACACTGTGTCGTTCGTTACCGTCAACGATATTGTCTGTCGTGCCGATATCGGTGTTGTATCGTGTCGGTGTCGTTATCGTCCAATGTGAAAACGCCCATTCGCTTAGATAATGTCGCCCTTTTATCGCACCGCATTGGCATGTGCCGCTTTTTGTCAAAGGTTGCCGCCGCATAAACAAAAGAAGCCGCGTGCGGCGTACACCCGCAATTGAATTGGATTTTGGGATTCGGCATTTATTAAATTATATTTTCTTAAATAATCTATGTTTATTATAAATACAGGTGGTAACGACGGTTGTGACTTGTGACAATTCAGGCGATGATGAGTAATCATAATAATCGTATAAAAATGATTATTATTATTATTATTTGTAAATCACTTATTTAACTTCCTTTTATATAAAAACTAGCTTTCCGCCCGCGGCGTCGCCCGCGTGGTATACCCGACGTTATCCCGCGGGAATGTGATATTTTTCCGGGATAAAAAGTAGCCTTAGTTTCTCTCCAGGCCACAACGTATCTGTGTCCCAAATTTCAGCCAAATCCATTGAGCCGTTTTTGCGTGATTCAGTAACAAACATACAAACATCTAAACATCTAAACTTTCACATTTATAATATTAGTAGAATAGAATAGAATAGAATAGAATAGACATTTATTTTGACAACACATAACACACACATTTACAAACAAAATAGGAATCAATAATTAAAAAATAAAAACACAAAGAAAATGCAGGTGTTATGTGATGTCAAAACCGGCCTCAGCTCAGTGTATGCAACAGATGAGATCTGTTGCACTGGTTTTCTGCCGAGTCCAGTTGTGACATCACGGTAAAAAAAAAAATAACAAAATACAAACCATAGCGACAACTATACATACACAATTATACAACTAAAAAAATACCACATAAACATGAAACAACCAAACAGACCACATCAAAAAACACATACAAGCATTCAACATAATCAAAAAACACAAAACGCTATAAATATTATAGCGTAGTGATTACGGACATAGGTACTATACTATACACGAAGAATATTTCAATTCTGTTATTAAACTCTAAACAATATTCAAACATAGGTACAAAAAAAAGAACAAAATCGATAAAGGCAGGGCTATATCAGGAAAAAGCCATATATACTAAGTTACTCTATGAAGAAGAGTAAGTGGACCATTTTGTTACATCTGTTGTGCCAATAAGTACCTCCTTAGAGTTCGGTTAAATGTTCCCCGTGTTTTCAGAGCGAGACAAGGAGGCGGTAAATTGTTCCAGATACGAGATGCCATATACCTGAAAGAGCCTGAAAGAGAGTAGGAAGTTGGATATACAAATTTTCATTAAGATTGACTTTGGTACCCAACTTGAGTGTATTATTTTATATCTGCATTTTATAGCAAGAGCCACAATGCCGTGCTAACTTTACACAACATGTCAAGCCAAGCCATAGTCATATTTTGACACGTGGACTGGAAGGTGACTATTGCTTAACCAACCTTGTCGTGGAAATGGTACCAAATCACAAATTATATAGACTAGTCACCAATTTGTAACCTATCACGTGTTCTACAGGACTTCCGAAGTAAACTCGCTCTCTGAAATGTCAACGCAGCCGTGCGTAATATTGTCTTGACGCGAGACGAGATGGGAACGCTCGCTCTTCCGACCCAGCCAACGAATAAATCTGTGTCGTAAACAATGAGTCACACCAACACATCAAAATATGACTATATAAATTAATGCGTTTAATGCGCGTACTCGTGCAAGTAATAACAGTTTTGGTTTCATCGAAATCTGTCCAGGATTTCCAAAGTTACAGCGTTGAAAAGTTTCACCAGCTTTTGTAAATTTGCTTTCCTTGCGCGCTATTGCGATGACGTCATGTCGCAGTGACATCTCCGATTGCGGCTGCTGCGGGTGATTTCCGTCCAACTGTACCTACATAGAGTCCGTCCGTGCGCAATTTTCGCGCAAGTGGTGCATTTTTGGCGCTAGTTACAGTACATTTTCTTCGTTCTAAGGTTATGGTGAATGATTAGTATTCGATTTCGACCGCGCGCAGCCGCACTCTAAAATTGTCACCTACTGTCCATTCCACTTATCTGACGAGCACTCTAGGAACAGTTTTTACGGGAAAATGTTTTTTAACAATTTTCCACGCAATTTTTCCATATATATTTCTTACCGTTAAATTAAACTTCCCCCTGGAATACGACAGACATTTTAAAACTAAAATCGGCCCAGCCATTCTTTAGTTTTTGCGAGACTAACGTACATTTTATATTTAAAGATAATCTGACCAGCGAACTTTTGTACGCAACTGTACTAACAAAATATCCATAACATCCCGTTCATTTAAGATGGTTACGCTTATGTATGGCGCGGTCGCTTTTACGTGACCTCTACAATTTGGGCGGGTTACTAGAGAATTGTTGTCATGTTCTTGTTTTTGATATATCTTTCATGATAGCTGTAATTGAAAGCTAAAATTAACAGGAACGAATGTTCATGAATTACTTAAATTTGTTTAATGTATGCCATGTGCCTTAATGTTATGGAAACTGTGTATTCGATCTCTAAAGTACGACCAGTCTAAAATTAATCAAATTTATCTTTATCTTTAAATCGTGTAAAGTTACAAGATCTAAAATTCTAGACATAATAAGTGTCTACCACGGGTATTTTTTGCAGCTGTTTGTTTGGTTGTAAATGTAATAGTTTACTTACAAATCAGTTTTTTCTGATTTTCGAAAACATTTAATTACGTTGGTTTACGACAACCAAATCAAAAACTAATGTTTAAACAAATTTAAACAAATTCAGGTCTTTTACTGGTATTTTTTTCAAACTTCTGCGTTGAACCGTTTCTGAGATATGGGAAATCTCAAAACGTTACCTCAGCAAAATTTCAAATAACTCAAGAACCATAACACACACAATTTTTGCTGTTTGCTAACATTTACAACGCAACAAAAGCTATCTATTCATGTATTTAGTTCCGAGCTGAAACAACTTTTTTTGCCAGGGTAACGTTTAAAACGTGACGAGTATTCCCTAAGTTGGAGTACCTACACCTGTAGGTACTCCAACTTAGGGAATAGTCCAAGTTTCATTAAAATCTTCTTCTTATCGAGTCGATAGCAAAGAAGATTTTAATGAAACTTTGACTGTTCCCTAAGCACCCCTAAGTTGGAGTACACCTGAAATTATTTTAGTAGTTTTTGAGATATGAGTAATATGGAAAAAAATAGAAATAAAAAATATTTTAAAAATTAAACCTACTTCAAAAAGTACTTGCACCTGTGAACTGAAAGGGAAAACAATATCTTTAAAGTACTTACCTACCTTTTTGAGGTCGGTCCCAGCCAGGGGCATAAAAAGGGAACCGACCTAAAATGGTTGGATTTTTTTTTTTCCTTTTCAGTTCACTGGTACTTTTTGTAGTCGGTTTAATTTTTATAAGATTCATCATAACATAAGTCACACCTGCTAGGTACTTTGTTTCACATACACCCAATTGCAGGAAGCTCGATTAAAGTTAATGCTTCATTAAATCTATTGCTGTCACTTTTTATTTCTTGACAACGAAAAGTGACAGCAATAGACTTAATGAAGCATTAACTTTAATGGAGCTTCCTGCAAGTGGGTGTTTGTTACTACAAAACATAATAGCAAAGTTAACAAAAGTCAACTAAATATACCATAGGTGCATGCATATGCATACAAAGGTCGTTCAGTTTTTTTTACGTCTAACAGCAACCTTAACATTATAGCAGTAAAGGGCATTCAGATGCAAAACCAGAGGTAAAATAATAGAGATGTACATACCAAGGAATTTATAAGAAGTACGTACAACTAGAACCATAAAAATTCCTTGGTACATACATGGTACATACTTCGTTCAACGCCATCTAGTGAAGTTTTTGGAAGCCTTTTTATTTTTTAAATGTCGTCTGGCAACCCTGCGTACGTCAACTTGACAATGACAACAATATTTCTGTCATCTGTGCACCTTGCGTGCTCGCTCGCTTAAATCTAATCTGAGGGTGGCTCGCTCGTGAACGGTGGAATGCGCGGTTTTGTTTTGTCGTGTTTCGTGTTCGTGTCGCGTTGTCTGTTGTTAGCCCGAAGCATTTACGCTGCGATTTGATATTTAAACTCTATGTAAATGAGTTTGTGATGTGAATCTTTACCGTGCTGGTGCTGTTAATGTATCTGTGATAAAATGACATAAATGGAAATGTGGTTTCTGTAGTGGTGCATGTTATTTGTGTAAAATGGGTTTGATAACGTCGAGGGAGCAAACAATGCTGGACGGACCGGTCGCGCCGACCAAGAGCAACCATGTCCGGCAGCCGTCGACCAGGACCCGCACGAAGCCTCCCATGCCGGACCGGGATGAGCTGGAGAGCCGATTCATCAAAGTCTTGGTAAGTGAAATAACTGTATTATAACCGGCTTCTTTGTTTACAAACATGAAATTTCGTTCTTTCTCAAAGTGCGATGAGGATAAAGATAGCTTTATTATTATTGAAGTAAGTACTTACCTACCATAAATTGAAGTAAGTACTTACCATAAAAAAGTGTTATAGAATGTCTTTACTTTAGTATGAAAGATTGTTCAAGAATATTTGATTTATAATACATAAGTACCTACTATAGAAAAATCTTTAGTACTTATACTTAACCAGAAACATAGGTGATAACTATTTCATCAAATAATCATTTGGTAGGTATGGAAGTTATGATTTATAATAATGAATTATAATAAAGAAATTTCTGTAATAAAAGCAGAATAAATCCCCATTGTAAGACACAATGTGTCTTAAATTTTATTAGGTGTGTAGAGTAATTTATTTGTAACAATTACAATCTTTCCTCTAAGAAATGATAATTAAGGCGATACTCGGAAAAATTATGCTAAAGCGAGATAGCAATGAGAAAACGACGTGCGCGGGAGCGAGACCGATTTTGCCGTTTACGCAAAAAAACACAAAATCACTTTGTATTCAAAAACTATAGCGATTTTTAAAAAATGCTTCTATACGATCCTAAATATTATTGGTGTCCACTTATTAAACCAATTTTCAATAGTATGTGTATCCCCATTTAAGAATAATTTTGATATTTCTTATTTTTTAGAGGTAATTTTCAAAAATAAAAAGTGTCGAGCCAAAATCATAAAATCGTGTTTCTGAAACTATACAATTCTAGATAAAGGTATGAAAAAATATATGTCTTATTACCAGATTTATAACAACTCTAACCATCCTATAGTTTTATATCAAAGAGTCCATACTTTTTCCAAGTAGCGCCTTAAGGCAGGTCGCGCACTAGGCCAAAAGCAAAAGTAATAACTGCAATGGCCAACTGCAAAGTAAATGCTGCCTTATTTCTATGGGACATAAGGCAGCATTTACTATATAATTCTCTGGCCCCATTCGGCCGGTCCGGAATAAAGAATGAAGGAAATTCTTTTTTTAAAGGCTATTTAAAGGTTATTTACAAAAATAGGTACATATAACCAGTGATCGGATAATCGGATGCATATTTACCTAAAGTTGAGGTGTTAGCTGTTATGGAGTGCACTTTGATAACGGATAAATATATACTTAAATACTTTTTGTTTGTAAATACATACTTAATATACATAGTAATCACCCAGACCAAGATAAATAGACATCTTCATGCACACAAATATTTGTCTTGTTTGGGAATGGAACCCGAGACCTCTGGCGCAGAAGGTGGGTAGTCTACCCCTGCGCCAAATCAGTCGTTTATATACCTTATGCTAAAGACGTCGTTTCCACATCATGTTACTAACTAATTTTGCATTCGCGAATTTTCTGGAATCCAGGGATTTATATTAAAAAAAAAAGTTTTAAGAAGCCGCCTCCATAATTTCTTAGCCAAATATTAACTTTAGGTAAATATGCATCCGATTATCCGATCTCTACATATAACATAAGCCCTGCCTTATCTAAAGTGTAATAAAACTAAAAAGTTCCAAGCTTTATTTTAATGTATTACTTGAATAAGCTAGCAGTTTATTGTGTTAATTATAGTGATTTTGAGACAACTTCGCAATTTTTTTCTATCAAGAAAATTATATGCAATCATGTTTTTGAGTAACATAGTCACTAGTGTTAGTCCTGAAGTTTGCTGCATCTTAATTTGAAATACAGTTTTTCATTAATATTGATATTACAGCCAATCATGTAAAGTTATCTGATTTTCGTTGGCCTATAGCGGGCCCTTAAATTCAACAGTGTATCATAATGAAATTAATACATTGAATGAAAGATGTAGAACGGATATTGTGTGTGCATTTTCTATTTCATAATAGTTTGCACATATGTGAGTATCCTATTGCAACACCCCATCCTTCCTTGTTATCAGACCGCCCAGAGATAATTATTTCTATTCTATACAGAATGCACCACTGATAAACTTAACAAAATATCTCATTTCCTGCTTTTATCAGTTTCCAGATTTTAATTACGCAGGAATTTAATGATTTTGTGTTAGTTCTGTTGTTGTACTGTTACTTATTTTGGGTAACTGGTTGATTAATTTTATTTTACTAAAACTGTAGTAAATTAGCCTTCCACTTGTGGCTTCGCCCATTGACTAATACCTAAAAGCTATACACTTTCTTTTTATGACTGGGAGAAATGCGTTTATGCATCCCTCGCCCCTGGGTGCAGGGGTGATTTGAAATGTAGGACTCACCTTTGGGGGTCCTACCCACTAAAACACCCAGTACTTGGTACTTGGCCGTGGCAAGTGAGATATTTTCCGATTTTTCCAGGATAAAAAGCCTCTTTCACTCCCCAGCTCTTAAATTATTCCCATATCAAAATTTACTTCCATCTGATGCTCTGTTTTGATGTGAAAGATAGACAAACAAACAAACAAACATACTTTCAGTATAATATCAGCATGGATTGATCAGTTACCCATATATCTTCTTCTAATCTACTATTATCTTACTAATATTATAAAGAGGGAAGATTTGATTTTATGTTTGTTTGTGACTTGTGTTTTGTAATGGATAAACTCAAAAATATCTGGACCAATTTTAAAAATTCTATTACCGAATGCCATAGGCTATATTCTATCCCGATATTCCCACGGGAATAGGTACAGGTTTTACGTTGGTAAAGAATATTACAAAGAGATTAGAATATCAGGAACTACTGAACCATTATTGAAAACTCATTGTTCAAATAGATAGCTACACTATTCCTAAATGTTTTATCTCGATATTCACTATTCCTAAATGTTTTATCCCGATTCCATGGGAAAGGGAATCATGCCGGTAAAATTATGTGGCGCAGCTAGTTCTTACATAAAATATCCTGCATGCCTTGTGGTTAGTTGATTGTCACTAAATGACCGATGACCATGCAAGCATTGACTGACTATTATGTTCAACAATAATTTTATTAACTTAAATAATGAAATGGAATCAGTAAAATATATATGTATATTCAAGTAAACCTGCCTGTGAATTATAGACAAGATTGTGTCATTGTTATTCTTAAGCCTGATGTACAGTCAGGGACAAATTCGGTGAACCACTTCTTACTTCTTTTCATATGACTGTTCACTTGCAGTCCCTATCCCTAATGGTTTATGCATTGTACTACCTAGTATATATATTACCAAATAGTAAAAGGGGCTGCGCGTGAAGGGTGAATCACGAGCAGCCACACGAAAATAAGTAAAGTGGTTCACCTAATTTGTCCCTGAGTGTACACAGCTAGAGTAAAGGACCCCACAGACTATCAGTCCGCTTGTTGGCAAGGGCCTGTCAGACACTCACAGTTCCCTTTTAAGGTTTAAGACTGACTGGTAATGCGCGGGCATAGTGTGTGGACGCTGGGTGGCGGACCAATGTCGACCGTTATTCAAAATCAAAATCAAAATCAAAAATCATTTATTCATTTTAGGCTGATACAGCACTTGTGAACGTCAATGAAGCTACGCTATCGGTTCGCAAATCCTACGGCGGGAGGCCTTGTAACGAGAAAAACCGGCAAGAAACTCGCCAAGGGCTATTTTTTTCTCCCTGTCATATTTCATACAGAGTCGTCAAATTGAAAAGTGACTTTAACATAATATAATATGTAAAGTCACTTTCCATCACAAACTAATCTTAAGTTTAAAAACAAAATAAAAAACCCGGTAATCGTAGCAGTAAATAATTTTCAATAACTAAGAAATAGACATCCAAAAGGTACTGAAAAATGGAAAATGAAGTATTTAGAAAAAATCGACCCGTCTCACAATTTTTTCTAAATACTTCATTTTCCATTTTTCAGTAACATAAATTGCATTGTGAATGCAAAAAACTAAAAATTAAAATAAGATCCAAAAGGTAGTTTCTTTAAAATACACACCAACCAAAAACGTAGCAAATATTGGCCGGACAGAAACTACCGACAAACTAAAACTGACGACTATCAACTGATACTCAAAGCTGGTTTTCGACTATTGCTGACAGGCAATGATCGGTCTAGTGTGTGGCCGATGGAGGTCTCGAACGGCAAACGGCTTACCCGATCTAGGACTGCAAGCGGACGGATAGTCTGTGGGGCCCTTTAAGGGTATAGGTAGCACTATACCACAAAATAAAGAGTTTACAGAAGGACCGCTCCCACCATTTTTGAAAATCTATACCTATCCTTGTCTGACTCACTAGGGTTGCTTCTGTATTAATTCTGAATTTAAAAAGGAGTAAGTAGTAAAAGTTAACAATCATACATAAATAAATTCGTTTATACATACATCGTAACAAGTTTACATGCCTTAGATGCTGCTTAGATGGTAAACAGAGCATCTAATATCCATTTAAAGTCCCGACGCCACACACGACGAAGACAAGATCCTATTGTACCTATACCGTACCTATTATGTTGTAATGTATTCCATTCCTATATGTTATAATGTACTCTATGAACAAGATATAAATATGGTGTGATAGTTATCCCACTAAAAACATAAACGTGAAAAAGGCACTAAGTAAGTTCGACGAAAACATAAAGGTAAAAAAGGTGCCAAGTTCAGCGAAAAATAGTTGAAATCTAAATGGGTTACAAGTTCCATAAATTTTTTCGTTCAAGCACTTCAAATAATTAATATTTTCTTAAATGTTGAATTTATAACTTGTCATCTTCAAAAATTGAAAAACCTTTATAACGCAAGAACTGTATCAAGCAATAGTGGTAACTATTTTGAAAACAAGAAAGTGTATTTAAATACCTATGTTGTGTTTTTATCGTATATAGGTAAATAAAAAAATATAAGTAGTTTAATAGTCAAAGTCAAATTTGTTTATTCAATTTAGATTGGTTTTTACAATACTTGTGAACGTCATAGAAGCTACGCTATCGAGATGTAAACAGGTTCATATTTGTTTCTGGCGCAGCTGTTCTTCATAGTCTTTTCTTGCACTCAAGAATATAGTTTTTCAGCTTTCTTTTTCTGGGAGAATTTGCAGAAACGTGAGTTGCTATTTGTGAATTTGAGTCACATTTAACTTTTTCATATTGTGTACAAGATTCATTAGTCTCCACAGTTGCTTGCGATTCTTCATTTAATTTTTTTTTGACAGGTAGCAAAAGTTTGGGAACCGAACTGTCCTGAAAAAGGCACTAATGCCTTTTTCAGGACAGTTCGGTTCGATGTCTTGATTATAGAATTGGTTTCGAAATGGGCCTCACAAACTCGAAGATATGTTGACCATTTGTTGCGTACATCTTCTCGATCAATTAAACTTATCCATAAGGTTCGTCTGAAAAAAAAATCATTTGATTTTTAAAATGAACTAGTTAGTTTTGCAACGAAAATAGCCTATGGCACTCCTACGATTAAGACGTTAAAATAAATAGGTATACGCATAATCGTGCGTGGTTCGTTTTCTCCTGAACTTGGCTGGCACACTGCCGTGCGTCAAAAAAAACTTTACTGCAAGTAAAATGTTATTTGGGGTAAGTATAATGACTGGCGTTCTCTCCCAAACTTGGCAGGCACACTGCCGTGCGCCTAGATAAAGAAAACTTTACTGCAAGTGAAATGTTATTTGGGATTTATTGATTGGCGTCCTTTCCTGAACTTGGCTGGCACACTGCCGTGCGCTTAGATGAAAAAAAATACTGCAAGTAAAATGTTATTTGGGGTTTAATAACTGAAGTCTCTAAAATGTAAGTAGGATTTCATAACACTGCTAAAATAAAAGAAAATGCAACGACAACTTTTACTTAAAAATTCGTCAACATGACTTGTGGCTGTGTTCGCTGAACCGCCAAAAGTTTTGAGAATACTATAACATCTAAATAAGGACAATAGAACCCAATTACTGGCGTTTTACCACAACCAGCTAACTATAAGATGAATGTGTATGGTTCATAGTCGTTATCAAAGCGGCTAGTCCCAAAAGTACCTAGGTATACTCACCTACCAACAAGAGAAAACAGTTTGACATAACTTACCTTTCAATATCGTTTGGAAATTTAAAGAACGTGTATGCACAGTTTTTAGTCGTATTTAGACAACCAAATACACTGCAACTGTAATAATATTGGTTAATTAATGGTAAAATAGGTATATAAGTGTCACAGTGACACGTAGCGGCGCGGACGTGAAGTGATCAATTAAATGCTCTTTGGAACTTGCGATCACTGACCTCTTTGCGATACTCGCGACTGAGTACTGTCCCAAACTGTCCCATTTTGCCTGTATATGTGACGTCTATGTGTGCGTGACGAAAATGGCACTTTGTTCTAAGCGGACTCTCTGCTAGGGCGACCGCCCGCCCGCGTAGTTACTTTGTGACTATACTCTACCTTGCTACTATACCAACTGTTTTCTTTGCCTTTGTCCATCAATCTCTATTCATATTACTCGAATGCTGCACTTCAAAAATCGTCTTCGCGCTATGAATTTATGAAAATTATCAATTTTGCCCTTGATGACCAGCTGCATTACATTACACGTTCACGGCAAAACGATTTGTGCGCGCGCGCCGCCGCACGCGCCGTTTTCTGTGCCTTCGCGAGCGACACAGGGCTCTATTGATGAGGCAGTTATTTTTATGCCTTTATCAATAAAATAATAATAAAATAAAAAAAAATAAAAATAACTTTATTACTCAAAATCAATTTTACAAAGAATTGAGACACCCCAGAGAGTTATAATGTACTCGTGTTGAGGTAGACTCGCCCTTTCCCAAGACAGTAGGTAAGTAATAATCAATGGGACTTTGATCCTGATATTTGCGATTATTTAGGTCCCACGTCCGATAATCGGTGGCTGATTTTGTCTGATCTCCCTTTCGCACTCACATAATAGAAAGGGAGATCAGACAAAATCGGCCACCGATTATCGGACGTGGGCGAGGGCCCTTATTGTACCAGACTCTGTTGCGATAGGCCTTTAATATGTTTCAGGTACCATATTAAAGGCTATGAAAGATCAACCTTTTGACTGCCAAGGTTCTATAGAAAACAAACGTTTCTGTGTTCTAAACGCCACACTTTATTAGAAGACAATATTTAATAATTTATTTTGTTGTTTTATTTTGTTTTTTATAGAAAACAACAAAATAAATTATTAGAAATTGTCTTCTATTAATGTTGTGGCGCTTTGAACACAAAAATGTTTGTCTTCTATAGAAGACCGTGGCACAGTCAAAAGGTTAATGAGTAGACACGGCTGACGCAATTTGACGTCTTTTGCGACAACTTATTTTGATATACGTCTAAACAAACGAGTTGCAAATGCAACTCCCTAAATTATCTAGTAAAGTACGGCCGAACCAATGAATCGTGCGTGGCGTGACCCATTTTGCTAATAATTTGTTCGAAAGCATCGAAACTAACTTAGACCTTACTGAATTTTAATATTTGTTATTAAATGAACTTATGATGGGTCCAGGAGTCACGATACAATTGGTTCGACTGTACCTACTTAGGACTAGAAACACGACAAATGACGAGTCCAAAGCCGTTCGAGGACAATAACAATAACAAATGGAGGAAGACGTCTCGTGAGCCAAGGTCTTCATCAACATGTTAATGGCTAAATTACATGAAACTGTCTGTCAATGAGTCACGATCATTTTTTCCCGAGTCAGTTGAATAGGGTCATCAGAGAACCTTGACAAGAATGTCAGAGCAATCAAGTTGTCATAAAAGTACTCGACCAATTACGTCAGCAACTGTAGGTAATTAACTTACTTTTCGCAATCACATGACTATAGTTAGCAGATATTTAGTTACAGCGCAAAACAACTATAAAATAATTTGTGGTTTAGGTGTCGGCGTTTGGGTATTACACCAAGATTACAGCAAGTAACTACTGCCTACCAAGATAAGGAAATAAGCTTCTGTTTTTAAAACACTGCAATCAATAAAATTATATTAGAGTCGTCCATATAGCTACCTATATTTTTATTCACAATAATATGCACAACATCTATTAGTCCAGTCAACGAAGAGATACAGACAGAAATGCAGCAATTTCACTGCAAGTTTATATAATATTTTGTCGTGTTAAAATTTATGGTCAGTGTACAATCGAGTGCACCATTAGCTCATTAAAGATGCTGCTGCGTCTTATATTAATATGCACCTCGCGCCCATACTGGTTTTCTATTAATCATCCCGCTACGGGCGACGAAGTATGAAGTACATACGAGTCGACTGCATTCCTTGCACCTATAGGTACTATACTTAGGTAAGTTATGTTATGTGAATCTTAGAACTTGCTATGAAGTTGCAATAGAAATATTTCATCTCAAAAACTTTGTACAATAATGCATATTTTATTTTAGTTTCGTAGTTAGTTACGTGTTTAATTTCAAGGTGTACTAGTAAATAAATAACAGGTATATAAATGCGACTAGATTATATATTAGAGTAGCAATTAAATGCATTAAGTGCGTTGGTAAAAACTATAATTTCCATTCATCTATTTTGCTAATATGTGAATGATTGAAAGGTTCCCTATGATTTGCGCATAGGAAGTTCAAAACATCCGTTCAATATGTAGGGTTATCATGTTTCCGTTCTCCTAAAGTAAATGAAACCCCACTTCGTTCTCCATTTGTCTGCCAATCTTGTATTTTTATCAGGAACACAGGAGGGTCCAAGCAATAGCAATATCAATCAAATGTTCAAGTCGATGCTTATTCCAGCACCATAATATAAGCCACACGGCCAGCCATCTCGCGCAGCTTACATCGCGACTATAGTTGCTTCAAATCGCATTCGGAAGTTACCTTTTTTTTTTTGTTTATAGTGAAGGCAAATACAGTCTTTTCGTATACCGGTACTGGCATGTTGGACTCAGTCAGACACACAAGCCTGTCTCTAGCCGCGCCCAGCCCTCCCGCCGAGCCTGATAGGCTTCGTGTCAGGGCTGGGCGGTTCTAACCCCTGTCCCGCCCTCCGACGAGCTCGAAAGCTCGAGAGGGGACCGGACAGAAGGAGAGAGCCTCTTCTCAAACTCCCCATAAGGTTACCCACTCTGGGGTGGGCGGACCAGATGGGATTCGGAAGTTACCTTACTTGACACGTGGTAGTTAAACTATTACGTTAGTAATATTATAGTATTCTTTGGTTAAACTATATAAGCTTTTTTCACCCTCCATTTGCACTACATTCAAGTATAATTGAACAAAGGCCAACATCTTAGGTCATAGAG
This sequence comes from Crambus lathoniellus, assembly GCA_949710035.1. Lineage (NCBI taxonomy): Eukaryota > Metazoa > Arthropoda > Insecta > Lepidoptera > Crambidae > Crambus > Crambus lathoniellus. Next base: position 4,530,735 of record OX453303.1, on the reverse strand, counting down.
GTTATGCTTGAAAACATAGCAACAAATACATACAGGTTGGTCTAAAGTTTAACTTGTTAGAGATGTGTTAAAGTTGTGTTGTTGTTAGATGTTATAAGTGAAAATCGCAGCTTAACATCGTTATTTATACACATTGTTATAATGTACTAACGTATATAACGTATTATACATATATTACTGAAAGTGCTGATGGCGATCATATAGTCTTTGCGTGAAATATCGCAAGAACACTCGAGACGGTACCGATCCAAGTATGAATAAAGACGTTAACATTATCGGTTGGTGTTAGCAGGAATCTGAGATCACTTTCTTGGTAATCACGCTTCATATCCGAGGAATCCATTCGCCAAGTTTCATTAACCAATAATTACGGAGCAGGCTCAAGATTGTAATCCGTGAAAGTATTTACTGAAGCATGTTCTTGCTGATATTCAATCGAATAATTGCATGTTACGTTTGAATAGGTAAACGGACGTTAGATTTCATATCCTGTTAGCGGATCTTATGCTTGTTGGATATGGGATCTTCTGCTTAATGGTTGGTCATGTGATCGATTGATCCAAAGGGTCCGTAAATGGCGACCATTTCTCTGTAATCTAAGGTTTCTTACTTTCGTAAGGTAGTAGTCGCATGCATAAGGTATAATGTCATAAAAGATGAATACGCAATTCATGCGTTTCTGCCGCAAAGCCTCAAGCAATTTACTTACAGATCGATTTCGTAACAGAACAAAAAGATGTCATTCCATGCATAGACAAATCGCCATGAAATATTGTGCTCCATATCGCTGGCATGCGTAACGTGGGTCGTTTATTGAGTTTTTCTGTCAGCTGACTTGACTCGGTACCTACATTCAAATACCTTCGCGCTACATTATGCATGCGTCTCGATACTGATACGATAGCATTGACCCTTGCTGCATCAAGAGTGTGCATCTTATTATGTTCAGCACGTCATTCGGCTCTTGATTTTAAAGTTCAAGATATTGATTACGTTTTTCTACTAGACTGATTTTTACTTGCATAAGCGATAAACTAGACCTATTAATTAATAATTATAGGTCTAGTTTATGAGCGTAATAAAATAATTCACCCCTTAACTGATTTGTAATTGGATTGCTATGAGCTGTATTGAGAAAATTAAAAGACCATGGGTATGAAGAAGGATTTTAGACTACTTCTAGTCGCGATTGTAATTTATAAAAATTGCTATGAAGGTCTAACAAGAACACAGCTTGAATGCGGAGTCCGCTACCAAATTAATACTCAACTGTCTTCTTTCAATTATAATAAAACAGGGATCAATTAAGTGCTCGTTAGATCCTCTCGTGAAAGTGTAGGGTGATGCGCGGGCGCGCACAACGGTGGCGCGCGGCCAAGTGTGTCGCCTGATTGATGAGCCCAAGGAAATGACTCTACCATCGGGTGTCTTCGCAATATTGAAGTAATTTTGGTTAGAAGACGGATCTATACATCGCGCATAGCGCCATCTCGATCTTTCAAATATAATAAAGCAGGGATCAATTAAGTGATTGTTAGATCCTCTCGTGAAAGTGTTGGTTGATGCTACGTGCGTGCGTGGGCGTACAATGATGGCCAACTGTGTCGCCTGATTGATGAACCTAGGGGTAGGGCCCCTAGGTTCATCGGGTGTCATTGCAGTATTGAAGTAATTTGGTTATTATACATAGCGCATAACGCCATCTCGATCTTTCAATTATAATAAAGCAGGGATTAATTAAGTGCTTGTTGGATCCTTTCGTGAAAGTGTTGGGTGATGCCACGTGCGTGCGTGGGCGTACAATGGTGGCCAACTGTGTCGCCTGATTGATGAGCCCAAGGACTCTACCATCGGGTCTTCGCAATATTGAAGTAATTTTGGTTAGAAGACGGATCTATACATCGCGCACAGCGCCATCTCGATCTTTCAAATATAATAAAGCAGGGATAAATTAAGTGCTTGTTAGATCCTCTCGTGAAAGTGTTGGTTGATGCTACGTGCGTGCGTGGGCGTACAATGATGGCCAACTGTGTCGCCTGATTGATGAACCTAGGGGTAGGGCCCCTAGGTTCATCGGGTGTCATTGCAGTATTGAAGTAATTTAGTTATACACATAGCGCATAACGCCATCTCGATCTTTCAATTATAATAAAGCAGGGATTAATTAAGTGCTTGTTGGATCCTTTCGTGAAAGTGTTGGGTGATGCCACGTGCGTGCGTGGGCGTACAATGGTGGCCAACTGTGTCGCCTGATTGATGAGCCCAAGGACTCTACCATCGGGTCTTCGCAATATTGAAGTAATTTTGGTTAGAAGACGGATCTATACATCGCGCACAGCGCCATCTCGATCTTTCAAATATAATAAAGCAGGGATCAATAAAAAAAAAATATAAAAAAACGTTTATTTGAATTAAGTGCTTGTTGGATCCTTTCGTGAAAGTGTTGGGTGATGCCACGTGCGTGCGTGGGCGTACAATGGTGGCCAACTGTCTCGCCTGATCGCCCTACCATCGGGTGTCATTGCAATATTGAAGTAATTTAGTTGTTATACATAGCGCATAAGGCCAGCTCGATCTTTCAAATATAATAAAGCAGGGATCAATTAAGTGCTTGTTAGATCCTCTCGTGAAAGTGTTGGGTGATGCCACGTGCGTGCGTGGGCGTACAATGATGGCCAACTGTGTCGCCTGATTGATGAACCTAGGGGTAGGGCCCCTAGGTTCATCGGGTGTCATTGCAGTATTGAAGTAATTTAGTTATTATACATAGCGCATAAGGCCATCTCGATCTTTCAATTATATTAAAACAGGGATCGATTAAGTGCTTGTTGGATCCTCTCGTGAAAGTGTTGGTTGATGCTACGTGCGTGCGTGGGTGTACAATGATGACCAACTGTGTCGCCTGATTGATGAACCTAGGGGTAGGGCCCCTAGGTTCATCGGGTGTCATTGCAGTATTGAAGTAATTTAGTTATTATACATAGCGCATAAGGCCATCTCGATCTTTCAATTATATTAAAACAGGGATCGATTAAGTGCTTGTTGGATCCTCTCGTGAAAGTGTTGGTTGATGCTACGTGCGTGCGTGGGTGTACAATGATGGCCAACTGTGTCGCCTGATTGATGAACCTAGGGGTAGGGCCCCTAGGTTCATCGGGTGTCATTGCAGTATTGAAGTAATTTGGTTTTTATACATAGCGCATAACGCCATCTCGATCTTTCAATTATATTTAAACAGGGATCGATTAAGTGCTTGTTGGATCCTCTCGTGAAAGTGTTGGGTGATGCCCCGTGCGTGCGCGGGCGCACTCTGGTGGCGCGCAGCCAACTGTGTCGCCTGATGATGGGCCCAGGGGCCCTACCATCGAGTGTCATGGCAATATTGACATTATGTTGCTTAGATAGATGACGGAGCTATATACATATCGCGTAAAGCGCCATCTCGCTTTGACATTTCTTTAATAGCTCGTAATGAATGTTAAGGACTTATATCTTTTCTGTGGTTAAGGTCTAGATCTTAAGGCTTTCCTTATCATACCATGAGCTCTTAAAGCACTGACTTTGCAATTCAGAGTAGGAAAACGTATCTCTCACTTAGCTGCAAAATCCATCTCAAGGAAGTGTTCCTTAAGGATCGCGACGCGATATTATAACCGAATTCAACGCGGACGAACAATATGAAATCATAGTAAGGGCCCAGGATCTACGCCGATGGCTAACTTGATGCTCAACGGTAAATCAACGCTATTGGCAATCAATTAGGTACATGAATGTGTGCACAGCCTGTGTGCTAATGAGACGGTCGGTGACTAGTCGAGGTTTTATTAATTGGTAATGTAATGAAGCTTGAAAATTAATGATGTGATTGGGATAATTATGATGCTTTTGATACATAAAAGTTGACATTGTTTGCATTAGAAAAGTCGCCAAATATGCATTCTGTAATTCGTCTTTAAATGAGTTGCGTTCAACAAATGGACGATTTCACTAAACTATCCGGGCTTCATAACAATGAAAAATTATCATAATAATTTCGGGAAAACCGATAGCGATAGGATACAATTAAATATTGTGGCTAGCAAGGTCACCTCGCATGCTGCTGATTTAGTATGTCATAAACACTATTATGATAATTTTATTGCATGCAACACGCCAAACTAGTGATTCTGTATAAAACACTATTGTCGTACTTAATTATTAATGTTTTTGTTGACTTTTATTTTTTATAATTGTTTTATTTGTGGAATATTTTTTAACTTGAAACTAGCTATATCCTTATTCACAAATCTAATTATTGTTAATTATTTAGTTTATAGGATAAATCTATTTAAGGGCTCTTAGTAAGTGTAAACGCCAAAATTGCCTATTTTCTATTAGCTGTCATTTGAAACATTGAAGATTTTTCGCATTGAAATTTCCAATAATATGTGTTATAGAACGTATATCTGATGGGAGGACTGTTTCGAAAACACGTTTAAAAAAATTTTGCTCGATAGAAAAAAAACCTGAAGTTACCTCTATAATTTCATATAAATGCACATTATTCGACCGTGTTTTACAATAATAATTCCTATAAAATCACAATCAATCAACACATAGGTATTTATTTACCTTTTCTATTTCGTGACTGTTTTAGATTAAAAAAACCAAACATTTTTATAAAATTTTTTATTTTAAGTGTGAATTTCGCTTACGATTTTAAGTTTCGAGCTCGTTGATTCCATAGTGATTTTTCGCTGACCGCCTAATTCCCCTTAAAAATACAAAAACAATATTTTTTATCTTAAACTAAGTATTTATCTCTTCAGCCTCTCTCGCTCGAGTCACTGCTGAGCATAGGCATTAGGCCGTTAGTAACTTTTTAGTAATCTGTGGCATTTTACTATGTCTGTGGTTAGGCCTCCAAATCACATTATTTATTTGCAAGCTTTATTATGTGGGGGTATAAAGGCAAATCGCCAGTCTTAGATTTGATTTTTACAATACGAATTATTTGAATATAACTAATTCGGCGTTTACTTTTTCTGTTTTTTTTTGTATGTGATTTTTTTCTAGGTTTATGTTATACACCTCTTAGGCATTATTAAAACCTCTACTCTAGTCACCGACTGTCTCATATGGCCAGTTTCTGAAAGTAACATTTGAGTAAATTATTTCTATTTTTTTATGGATTCACGATGCAATTTTTATAATTGGAAATTGATGAAATGAACGCCAACTAACAGCGCGTTAGAAGTATTGGATAAATTCGTCGCTTCTCCCAGCGACTCCGTAGCTCAGTGGTTAGAGCATTCGCCCGGACAGTGAAAGGTCGTGGTCTTGAGTCCCATCGGAGCTAGTTATGAGACGGGTCGACTTTTTCTAATACTTCATTTTCAATTTCTCAACATTTGAGAGTAGTTCTTAACTTCGATTTCTGTATTCAGAAACCGGCTAGTACTTTATGCCAGTGGCTAAGGTCATGTGCGCCCCGCGGTCTTGTCAATATCGTCGGCTCATCTTGCTGGTGGACGACCCCTATTTCTGTACCCGCGTCTCGGTGTCCAGTGCCTTGGTCCATCTGCCGTCACGCTGTCTCGCAACGCAACGTGTCCCGCCCAACTCCATGTCCGCTCACTGTTTTATCTATCTGTCGCAGCGATATGAGGAAATCAGGGATTTCACGAAATCCCTAGGGATACCACGAAATCACGGAAGATGTGGAATATTCTTATTAACGACGTCTTCTTCCTAAACAAGTTCAGTGATATGTCATTTCACTATAAACTAAATCTAGTGAAATGTCAGAAAAGTGGATTTCAGATGTGAGAGTTTGCCTCGGAAGTCTTGTAGAACATGTGATAGGTTAGAAATTTAAGGCGATCGCGAAGCGCAGCGAAGCGATAGCGATAGCGATAGATTTCTAACCTATCTATCACGTATTCTACAGGACTTCCGATACAAACTCGCTCATACCTGTCACCTGCAGCCGTAAGCTTACTGTTATTACTTCAGTCATTCTTCATTTCACTAGATTTAGTTTAGTGAACTGAACTTGTTTAGGAAGAAGACGTTGTAAATAAGACTATTCCACATGTTCCGTGATTTCGTGATATCCCTAGGGATTTCGTGAAATCTCTGATTTCCTCTTATCCCTGCGACATATCCACTGATAAATTCCCTGTACTGATAGTATATCAATGTTTTAGCTATCAGAGTAAAACACATTAGTAACTTGAATCTGTTTGACTTCAGTGTGAAATGCACCACAATGTTTTCATACCAGCTACCGGTTACCACACCGTTCCATAATTTCACGCTCCGTAGGCACTATAACAACGTCCACGTGACAATGCGACAATCTACTGGATTTTTATAATAGCTGCTGTCGTAATGTCAATCGGACAAATATAAGCGCGATCTAGGTCACTCCAGATCATGCATATTTAACGGATCAACTTGATTTTTGGTATCTAGGAGCGAGAGTGACATAAATACTTTTTATCCCGGAAAAATATTACAACCCCGCAGGATAACGTAAAGCTAGCTTTGAATAAAATGTCAGGGTAGCTTAGAATGTGGGTTGCAATTCTGATTAATATCGTGATGAGACGAGCAAGGAACTGTTGATACAAAATTACGGTATAGGAATTTATTTTAATCCCAATAAAATGCAAAATAATAAGTACTTATTTTTGGTATAGCTCTTTTTTAATGTATTAGAAGCCGGGTCAAAAGAAAAATATACTGGTCATGTAATTAATCAGATTTCCTCATTTCTAAGGTATGGAAAAGGAAACTCTGAAAAGACGACTTAGGTTGATTAGTTCGACTTATCATGTATTTGATAGATACGTGGTTTTATTATGAATGCTCGCAATAACATTGATTGCACTACATATTTATTTATCATAGGTTCTTTTTATTTAGTGAATAATACATTATTTTCAAGAACATGTAGTGGAGTGGGTGAATCATATAAATTGTATTGATTGATAAAATTGCTATTTCAGTCGGTCTTCATGACATCATCTGCGTTTCTCATTTTCCGTAAACAGAATAACAGCATAAACTATTGTACCCTTTCAGACCCGCCCAAATCGATTGTGCGTGTCATAAAATTCAATTTTGTTCAAAAACTAATAGGGTTATAGTGACGGGCCCAACGCCGTACGATTGCGCGATAAACATATTTCAACTATTCAAAAGAATTTTTAGGTCAACGTCAGTCGCCCAACAGGAAGAGACTTGTCAACATCGTGGTTGTGGTAGGCTCCAGATTTTTGGCTGTTTTGGACTACTGTGAGTATTAACTTGTAATTTACGACTTGATTTGATGATTTTGGACAAATAGAATAGTTATTTGATGAAGGTAGTGGGTTTGCAACAGATTTCTAGCGGTTTTGGTACCTAAACTGTTTTACCGAACTTTTTTGACACAATTGTGGGGGTTGGGGCCTTTCATTTACTTATGGAGTTATTTTCAGTCCTTCGTTTTATTTATTTTACAGTGGTTTTCGATCAAAGTTTGGTCTATCAGAGACGCTGATATTGAGCATCTGCTGGAGAACTCCGGAAATGAAGCTAGCGTCGACGAAGAAGCCGATTTACACCCAATTTTAGGTGATGAGGCTTTGAATGAGGATGACGAAGAGGAGGACGATTCGAGCGATTCTAACAGTAATTCCGATTATTTAGATGAAGACAATGTCCCTTTGTCTAATCTTATATCGAAGAAGACAAGATTCCCAAGCAAAAGTATCCCACAAGACATAGAAACTGAAGTCAATGCAGTTGAAAATCCATATGAATATTTCCAAAGATACTTCACCGAAGAACTTTTTGAAAAAATTTCTATGGCAACTAACCAGTATTATATGAGCAATAATGGACGGGAAAAGAAACCCATATGTACCTGACATATGTACCATTTGTACCATATGTATTGTGACACTCACATTTGTCGCACCGTCATGTAAGACCCACATTGACACAATTGTACGCACTAAAATTTTCCAAGATGGCGGCTGAAAATGGAAAATCTGACCCCAGAATCGGATTTAGAAGCCCCATAATACCCAGGAACCATTTTAATTTTTGTTTATTACCTCACGGTTTCAGCGTGGGTCTGAAAGGGTTAAAAATATGACAATTTGAAATCCATAATATAAAATATTCATCAATGAAATTCTATATTCAATTTTGCACAAACATGTTTTTGTCAATAGTAAAAATGCTGATCTGGTACTTATACAAACCAGTAATGTGTGTGTGGATATTACAATCATAATACAAAATACACCTACAAACAAACAATATATTAAGTAAGTACCTACTTTATTTCCATCAGCTTTACCCAATTTCTTAGCACAAGAGTCAGTGATGCGTTGAGGATCATTAGAATTTGGATGGAATCATTGGCCTGCGCATGCGTCGTCACGGTGTGTAAGTTGCAGGGGTCCAAACTGTAGTGAAACACACGCAAGTTGGTTGAACACTGATTTATTATCATAAAAGTATGACCTACCCACAACCAGTTTGATAAAATAACAATCCTACCACCCTTAATATACTACATCTTTCCCTTTAACAAAAAAAATATGTTTAGAAAATATTTAGCTTCCAACAAAATAACATTTATGTAGAATAACCCGAATAACAGCAAACAGCTACTTATTTAATAATGGAACCACCTTACAAGTAAGTACCTACAAATAACACGATGATACTATACTTAACATATTTTACTAAGTAATAAAGTACAGTCAACGGCACGCTGGACTATCACAACAACAGAATAATCAGTTTCAATAAATTTTAAGGCGCAAAATAAATAAGAGCTTTTTGATAGTTTTGTATAAGACGTGCTGCCAACTGCACCTTAAGATAACGAAATAATAATAAAATATCAGCGTTTGCAAATAACATTGTATTAAACGCGTTAATCAATATTTGAAATTAAATTTGACAACATTCGCGCCGTTCGTTCCCGAGACCTTTCAATTGGAACATTTGGTGGTGACGGTGATGGCGATACATCACGCACGCCAGCAGAGTCAGCTGTGACATTTAAAGTAGTTCCTTCTCCCGAAAGCGGAGTGCCTACAGAGCCTGGCGTCGTCACGTCTGACGTCGACTCAGTTTTCGATCTATCGCTAATTCCAAAATCTATGCAATTTTTTCGTCTGCGTCTAACTGCAGCACTGGTTAACTCACTCATATTCGTACGATGTGATTTACTAGCCGGTAAAAACGATAGTTCTGTGCCTTTTATATCGAATGCCGAGCGCTTTACGAGTTGACTGCGCGTGCGACGAAATTTATTTCCGCGAGCATCTTCCACTATAAATGAACGCGGGTGCGACGCGCGTTCTATTACCGTAACCGGTTTCCTATGCCCATTGCACACTAATGTGGCCTTATCACCCACTGATACCTGTTTCAACGCTTTCGCCGTCTTATTGTATTGTTGTTTAATTAAATGTCTTTTAGCCATCAAAACGCTGTAATTACGATTATTATTGACCGGTTCACGTAATAATTCGGGAGTAATTGGTAATTTTGTCTTTAATCGTCTACCCATAAGCATTTGAGCCGGCGAATCTAAGCCGTCTCGGGATGTAGCTCTAAAATTAAGCAAACTTAAGGAAAAATCTTGACCAGAACTTATACATTTTTTTAATAAGTTTTTTATTGTTTGAACAGTTCTTTCACTCTTGCCGTTCGACTGAGGGTAATGTGGTGATGACGTGATATGATGAAATTCCCACTCTCGAGTGAACTTTTTGAACTCCATAGAACTATAAGCGGGACCATTATCTGTTACTAGTTCAGCCGGTATCCCATGTCGAGCAAACTGGTCCTTCATGAAATTAATAACTTGTTTACTACCTATACCAGTCAACTGACCTACCTCGACAAAGTTAGAAAAATAATCTACCAGTATTATGTACCTCTTTTTCTGGTATTCAAATATATCTGAAGCTAGTTTGTGCCAGGGCAAGGAGGGCACCTCGTGCTGTTCGAGCGGCTGCCGCCGCGGCCGCGGCGCATGCAGTGCACACGCGTCACATTTTCGCACCTCTTTCTCCACATCGTCCGCGAGCCCCGGCCAAAACATAACCTCACGCGCTCGTCGCTTACACCTTTCTATGCCCAAATGTCCCTCATGCACTCGCTTTAACATTTCTCCTCGTACTGCACGCGGAATAAACACTCGCTCGCCTTTAAAAATCATACCATCAATATACTGAAACTCAGCGCAATATGGCCAAAACACACGGAGCTTTTCACTCATATCACGTCTATTCCTTGGCCAACCGTTTTTTAAATATTTAATTATTTGTTTACACTCACTATCTGTCTCAGTCTCTTTTTTAATCAACTCTCTTTTCATCTCACTAAACGGTATATTTTTTAGCATGAAACAAGACTGCACTTCAACCTCCTCAGACACATAATCTTGCATGGATTCCTGTAAGGGTGCCCGCGACAGTGTATCAGCAACATACATGTATTTTCCAGGAACATACATCACCTTAATGTCGAATCCCTGCACTCGCATCATCATACGCTGCAACCGAGCCGGCACAGATACCAACGGTTTATTAAACAGAGCCTCGAGTGGTTTGTGATCACTATGTACTATAACATCTGACCTACCATATATATATTGTCTAAACCGTTCCACAGCAAACACAATCGCTAACATCTCTTTTTCTATCTGTGCGTATCTGGTTTGCGTGTCTGTGAGCGTCAGCGACGCGAACTCAACCGGCCGGCCGTCCTGCAGCAGTACCGCACCGAGGGCCACGCTGCTGGCATCCACTGACAGCACGACCGGCGCCTCCGCCGAATACAGCGCTAGCACCGGTGCACTAGCCACTTTCCGTTTCAATTGCTCAACCGCATCCGAATGCTGCGTCTCCCATACCCATTCGACCTCTTTCTTTAAAAGACTTCTTAGTACGTTAACACATTCCGAACAATTTTGTATAAATTTTGACAGGTAATTAACCATGCCTAAAAACCTTTCCAACGACTTCCTATCCGTGGGTTGAGGCATGTCCAATATAGCTTTAACCTTGCTCTCATCAGCGCTCATTCCATTAGCATTAAACCTGTGACCTAAATATGTTATCTCCGATACACCGAACTGACATTTATCACGATTGAATTTAATACCTATATTTTGCGCACGATGCAACAAAAGTTGTAATCTATTATCGTGTTCCTCCTGTGACCGTCCCCACACGATGACGTCATCAATAAATGACTCAACCCCTTCCAAGTCTTCTAAGTGCTGACGAAGCTTTCCATGGAAAACTTCCGGTGCACAACTTATACCATAAGGTAATCGCAAAAACTGATACCTGCCGAATAGCGTACTGAAGGTACAAAGGTCAGCACTAGCGTCATCAATTTCTACCATCCAAAATCCACAGCGAGCATCGAGCACGCTGAAAACACGGGCATCACGCAGTTTGACGGCCAGCTCTGTCACGGTAGGCAGCGCAAACTGAGCACGGCGCACTGCCCGGTTAAGAGGTCTCGGGTCCAAACATACGCGAATGCTACCATCTTTTTTAGCCACTAACACAATAGCATTAACCCAGTCAGTCGGATGCATTACCTTCCTCACAACACCGAGATCTTCCATTCTCTGTAATTCCTTAAATAACTTATCTTTTAGCCCTAACGGTATTTTTCTAGTAGGACACATTACAGGCTGTACATTTTTATCCACTACTATACTATATTTTCCAGGTAGCTTACCTAACCCTTTAAATAAACCGGAATATTTATCAATATTTATCATATCTATATAATTTATCAATTCCAATGTTCTACAAGATTTTAACCCTAAAACATTTTGACAAGTCATGTCTGCAACTACAAACGGTAACAAATAATGTTTGTTATTGTAAATGACATTCAAATTATGCAAACCAATAATAGGTAAACGATTTCCCGTGAATGAATGAACACGTTTCGTAAATGGCTCTAGTCGTTCAATTGAAAAGCCTAAATTTAAAAAATCATTTTTTGAAATAACATTTATCATGGAACCTGTATCTATCTTAATATTTATTTGTTTACCGTTACATGTAATACGTTCAATCCATTCATTCAATGACTTACTGAGTTTTGTGTCCTCTCCTATAGTATTCACAAAAAACATTTCTTCGCTTTCACTTTCCGACTCGATACTTAAATTTAACACTTTACGCATCACTTGTTTACGCTCGCACACTCGCGAAAAATGACCTTTTTTATCACAAACAAAACACAAGGCATTACTCGCCGGACATCGAATACCGCCTTCACAACGCATACGGCCACAGTTGTTGCATGCGCCGGACTCTGAGGTAACGAAATGCGCACGCGCCGCCGCGGCCCCGCGGCCGCCTTGGCTTCGCCGCCCGCCGCGGCCCGCTCCCTGCCACGCGCGCCTGCTCCCGGCCGCTCCGCGCCAGCTGCCGCTGCCGCCGGGTGAAGCCATTGCGTTCACTTGCACTTCATCGTGACTGCCGTCGATACATAGCCCTTCCTCTTTGGATATCTCTGCCGCTTGACAGATTTGTATTGCTTTCGTCAATGTCAATTCATCCGTGCGGAGCAATCGGTCTCTCACTGTATTATTGACGATACCACAGACGATCTTATCTCGTAGTAGGCTTTCTTGTAAAGTATCAAACTCGCATTCTTGGCTCAATAGTCGTAAGGCAGTCACATATTCGTCAATTGATTCCCGATCCTCCTGATTGCGACTAAAAAACTTGAAGCGTCGTACCGTTATATTCGACTTAGTACCAAAATGATTTTCAAATTTATTCAATATACATTCGATGTCATCAGCACTTTCATTTTTCTGAAACGTAAACGTGGTATAGACCTCGTACCCCGACGGTCCTATGAGGTTAACCAACAAACTAGCCTGAACATCCTTAGGCTCTTTGCTCACTCCAGACGCCTTCAAAAACACCTCAAATAGCCGCCGCCATTTTCGCCACGCCTCGGATCGCGCGGCAGGGCCACCTTCGAGTGATAATTCCGCTGGAGGACGCGCGTGTTCCATTGTTTACACACGTAAATTCACTTAATGATTAGTAAACAGCACATAAAAACCGAAAACTACGCGAGTCACTTTGCAAATCAATTTAAATTGATGCACCGCTGTCACCATGTAGTGAAACACACGCAAGTTGGTTGAACACTGATTTATTATCATAAAAGTATGACTACCCACAACCAAGTTATTTTAATTTTTAGTTTTTTGCATTCACAATGCAATTTTTATAATAGAAAAATGGAAAATGAAGTATTTAGAAAAAATCGACCCGTCTCACAACTAGCTCCGATGGGACTCGAACCCACGACCTTTCGCTTTCGTAGCGAAAGGTCGTGGGTACCCACAACCAGTTTGATAAAATAACAATCCTACCACCCTTAATATACTACACAAACAATGTGTTGGATTAATTTTGTATAGTATCTTTTATTTATATTTACGAACTGTTTCAAAGCATATATTCATCCCGCTTTTTCTAATTCATGTATTATTTTCCTCTGATATATCAGACTTCCTAAATGTTTAGAAATGCTTTAAATAATTGATTACTAGGGGGCGAAGTCACAGGCAGTCGCTACTACAGTGTAAATTCGAGTTAGGGGCACAAAAAGTACAAAGTAGCGGGCCTAGAATGAATCTTCTAATATTATAAATTCGAAAGTTTGGATGTTTGTTACACAATCACAGCGAAACGGCTAAATGACTCTAAATGAAAGGACGATGGGCGTTTTTGTCCTTATGTCCAGCAGATATAGTTGTAGTGTCGTTGGAAAGGTTCTTATCAAATGAAACGACTTTTACGAATTTGCTGTACTTACTTTTTTTTTGTTGTAGATAGGCAAGCGCTTGCCCGCTATCTCGCCTGATGGTAAGCGATGATGCGATCAAGGATGAATGGCGCTTGCCTAGAAGATACCTGTTCACTCGTGACTTGAAGGCCCCCAGATTGTACCTATCGGGAAACACAGACTCAGGCAAGGAGTTCCATTCTCTAGCGGTGTGGATGATAAAATATGACGCAAACCTCGTTCTCATTTTTGGAATATCCACCGAAAAACGGTGGCGCTGATTCGTACGTCTGGTTGTCCGATGGAAGAAGGGAGATGGCGGAATTAGGTTATGCAACTCCACTGCACACTCACCGAAATGTGTACTCTCCACTGTACCTACTTTCGGAATTATCGTAGTATGAACATTACAGATTATACTGGAATAAAAAACGATTGGCGTTTTGGTCGGCATTTCCAACAGCTATAAATTGTGATGTCAATGGAATAGTCTTTTTAATTTTATTTAATTTAATGTGGCGCCGATACTGCCAAGTTCTTCCCCGGTAGAAGGTCCCTTTTTCAGTTTCTCGCTCGAAACTCTTAGCAACATTACTTCTAAGAAACAACAAAAGTTTATTAAACTTCTCACAACTTTTGCTTTATACCTACTTGATTACGGAAAAACAGCATGGTTTTTAGGGTTCCGTAGTCAACAAGGAACCCTTATAGTTTCGCCATGTCCGTCCGTCCGTCCGTCTGACCCCAGTCTAGCTCATAGACTCGTAGTACTATTAGAAAGCTGTAATTTAGCATGAATATACATATTTAACACGCCAACAAAGTGGTATAGTAAAATTTTGAAAAAAATTTTTTTTAGTTTACCTCCCCTACACGTGAAGTGGGTACATATACATGTAATTTTTTTTTCTTGTCTACCCCATAGTGTGAGATGTCGTTGGATAGCAATTTCAAGAATATTGTGGGTTCGTACAGACAGTTTTTTAATTGAGGCATTCGTTTGTGAATTATTAAGCTTTGAAGTGCAAAATTTTGTTAGAGTCATGAGTCCTCCCCCCCTGCCAGCCAAATGGTTGATCTTGGATACGTGAAAAAATTCACGATAGTAGTACATATGACGAAGTTAAAAGGAAAACTATCACAGCTAAGTAGGCTTTACAAGTTTTTGAGATATAACACATTTTCGAAATCCGCAAAATAGTAGATTTCATTACAAGTGCGGAAAGCCTGTCATTGCAAAGAGTTCCGACAAATGTCTACCCGAGCCGAGGCGCAGCCGAAGGTGAGGGTTGACAGTCGGAACAAGTTGCAATGACGGTTCCGCACGTGTACTGAACAACTATTTTTAATACAGTTGCGAAAAAATTAAGCAATTTAATAAAATAATAAAACACAATAAACTCAACTAACTAATCGTAAAAGAATATAAGCAGAGACTTTTTTTTGTTTTCTTCACCCATTCTGGGTTGGCAAAGAAAACTATGATCATACAGCCAAGGCTTCAGTAGAATTTTTTTATTGATATGAAATGAAAATAAAATTAAATGAGATGAAATTAAATGAAACCTAACAAAAGCAATCCGAATGCTATAGGAGCGCCTTTCCTTATTTCTCTCTTTACCACATCGTTTTCCATTAAAGCCACATTATTGCACTAATTCCACCATACTAATTACCTACCACAATAAAAACCAGAAAAAACTAATTTAGAAAATTAAGAAATAAGGTCCCTCATTTTCTTTTCACTTGCGCAAACTCCTATAAGCAGATACTATGGTAAATAGTGCACGTCATACCATATTTAGTAATCTGTGGTCATACAGCCAATTTTATATATTTTTTATATTCATAAAGAACAATGGCTATTATAGCCCTGATATTTTTTAGATTGTATAATAATAAATGCTATTGGATAAAATAGCTAAAAAATCAACAAATCGAACCATGCTATTTATGTTCCCATTCAAGGCCAACAACGAAAAATACATTATTGTGTTTTCTTCATAAAATAGTGACAAAGTTAAGGATTATGAACGCACTCTAAAGGTCAAAGTGTTCCGATGGTGTTCCGTTACACTTTTGATCTTTATTCGATAATGTGATGCTTATAACTTCTGCTTCAAACAATGATTTCATATTAATTCTAGGAAGCATCACCATTACATGAAATACGTTTAACATTTTTTGAAGACTTAATAACACAATATCTTATCATTTATTTTCTGAACGACTAAACTCAACAACTATGCTAACTAAAACGGGACGTATTGTTGATCTGACAGGTGTCATATTGCTTTGTATCGATACATCGTATCATCGTATCGTAATGTATCGCACCTGATCGTATCGATATACAATATATTATATCGTATGCCTTTGCATCAGTCAGCATCAGTATTGAAAATATCGTATTGAAAATATCGTTATGCATTTTTTTATAAATAGTAACTCGTAGTTCAAATGTAGGATTGTTTTTAAACTATAACAATTAATTGGTTACCCATACCAACCAATACCATATTATTATAAAGCCTCTTTAATTCTTTATGCTGTCTTTTTAAGTGAACTAGCAAATACGTAGAATTGCCTTTAGTTTTTACCATGTTTTTACATGCTATGGACATGACAGCGTCACGTCAAAAGCCGTCTTAAACATAAATGAGATTTCTAACCTCAAAACTTTAAGTGTTGTTTTTAGACTTCCTTGGCCTTTAATGAAAAATCTGACTTCAGACCCATAAACAGTTTTATATAGCGATTACATTTTGATATCAAGAGGAATTATACACGCCAAATCATTGACAGGATTTCAAATGTATGGACAGTGGCCATTGTTCTTTAATTTGGCCGATACTAATATTAATTTAATGTATAATTAAAATTAAGTACTTTTAAATCTGATATTGAAACAAATTAGTAGCTTCTTTTTAGAAATATTTTCATGAATCATAAAAACTTCTATGAATTTTCTTTTAGTAAAAACTTCGTGGTTGGTTTTTTCTTTTTAATAGACAATATTTTGACAGTTGGGAAAGAAAACGCACGAGTTCGGGAAAGGTAAAGAAAAAGTTCTAGTGTGTAATAGCCCACATCCCGAACGCTATACGTCCCTGCAATACGCCACTTTTTGAGCAACTGTATTAAAAATAACTTTGTCATTCATACGAATACTATGAAAAACAAAGTTATTTTTTTCTGGCAAAAAATGACAGTGGTATTTTTGCTAGGTGTACGTAGTCGGTACGTTAAGTGAGTACGGAACCCTTCATGAGTGAGTGCGACTCGCACTTGGCCGATTTTTAAGATATAACCTAGTCGGTTACCTATTTGGTGTCGCTAGCGGAAAGCTCATGAATAATTAAATTTACTAATCGAATAGTTCTTTCTGATACTAAATTAATATTAAGAAGTACTTTCAAATTGTCGTGTTAATTACTCCTAATTATTATGTGGCAATATTAAAAGTGATACTTTAGCCTGTCACCGTCACTAAATGACGCTTTCAATGATATTAGGAAATTACTTGGTAACATTATACTTCCTTCCTTCCTCGGTGTAATTTATTGCGTTTTTATGGGTAATCCCATTTGCCTATTCGTAGTTTACACAAATGTCAAGTCCACCCTTCTTTATCCTTATGAAATATTATGATAAAGGTTTTGTAAAATGTCTCCTATACACGGTAATTTTTTTTTATCATCCCAGATAATTTCAGGGATTATTCTACTCATGAAAACAAACAACTTTTACTATGGAACCAATACTGAAATCTCTGTTCCATACAAAAGCACAGAATATATAACAGTACCAAGGTATATTATAGTACAAAAGTGCAAAAATATTTAATCAAAATGTATGGAACAGCTGATATTTTTTTCGCGATTTCAGTTTTGGTCCCATACTAAAAGTTGTTTGTTTTCATGATTAGAATAATCCCTGAATTTATCCGGGATGATAAAACAATTACCGTGTATAAATATTCATAATTATCATGAAAAATAATCAATGGTAGAGCATTCGCCCGGGCAGTGAAAGGTTGTGGGATCGAGTCCCATCGGAACTAGTTGTGATGCGATTTTTTTTCTAATAAGTACTTCATTTTCAATTAGACACTGAAACACAAAATTCGACATTTTTCTTTCACGTTTGATCGAACCCAATACCCCTGATACACTAAGCTGGGTCACTAATCACTATCCACTATCCACTTCGCATATAGGACATTCAATGGTCATCTAGTTTAATTTTTAACCCAACATATTTGAAAAGGGAAACGGGATAGCTGACTAGTGCAGACAGATGTCATTCTTATCTCATCATCCATACTACTCGTACAATACCTTAAATGCATCATCATATTGCATTAACGAAACAAGTAGAACTCGCCAGTCGGTAGCCGTGCACTCGACACACAGAAGTCACACAACCAGCTGACTGACTGCTCTGACGTCATGACTACACAGTCCGCACATGTGGTACGCAGCCCGCGAGACAAACTTTTCATTTTATTTCCTCACTCTCTTTGTTCCATTGTTGTACGGTTGAAAAAACACATGGAAGGACTCTCGTACATAAGTAATATTGTTGACATCTGCATTGCAGTAAAGCAAAAAAAACTGCAGTTTATTGTAGAACTTACTTTTCTTCTTGCAAGCTATTGAGATTGAGAGGTTCGAAAGACAAAGTTCTCAGTCTTTCTCAGAGATTAAAAATATTTATTTCTGTTGTTTGAATTGTCCGGTTTCTTAACCTATCAATTCTAAACTGAGGTCCGGTTGCTCGAAGCTTGGTTAGGGTTAAATTATGGTTAAAGTAAAATTAACCGGCGGTCAAATTTAAAACGCGTTGTTGAAGAAGCGGTTACTTTAACGAGCAGTCAAATTACACACGGCGGTCAAAATAACCGACAGGGTGGGGGTGGTTTAAATTTTGACATTGGTAATTAAGAGAAGGTTAATGAAATAGTACAGACAACACTTTTAACCCAACTTATTTTTCTTTGACCGAGGTCAAAATTGACAACGGTTAAATTTTAACTTTAACTTTACTGTAATGTACGAGCAACCAGACCTAAGTCATAAGTGTATATTATATTATTTGCCTAGGTGAAGAACTAAAGGAAATAGATCGTCTCTAGTTAGAACGGAGCCTCTTTACGAGTTCCCAATCAGTTTCTCCCCAGCTCTATTAGAATTAGACCGATAAATAGTATTGAACGCTGCGTTCTCCGCAACCCTATAATTTCCCGACAAGAACCCCTTCGACGGAAATAATTGTATTTCGTAATCCGGCCTTTCCCAGATTGGAAGTCGTCTGTCACAGACGTCGGTCCCCTACAAATCACACGCTTGTTTTTTTTTCTCCTTTACTAGGAGATGTCTTTTAGAGTTCCGTAGCCGAACGGCAAAAAACCCTTCTAGATTCGTCATGTCTGTCTGTCTGTCCGGCCGTCCGTCCTTCTGTATGTCTCATTCCGAAACTATAAAGACTACACAGTTGAAACTGGGTAGGATAGGAGGTAGATGTATTCTGTAAACCACATTACGATTTTTATACGAAAATTAGCGCTCCGCCCGCGACTTCGTGCCCGTGGATTAGGGATCTTCACAGAAGTTTAATACAAACTCTGACCCCTTTTTTAACCTCTTAGGGAGGGAATTTCCAAAATAGTGCTCCCCCATACTCCCCAAGGAACTTACATGTTAAACAGCTTCTTGCGCCCAGTAGTTTCAGCTGTGCATTGCCTGTCAGTCGGTCAGTAACGCAAGAGTTTTATATAATAATAAAAAATAAGGGAACTCCCCATACATAGAACTGAAACTTAAAAATAAGTAGTTTAAAAAACTAAAAAAACACACTTTTACAGGAACAGACCAAAAAGTACAAAATAACCGTCTATTCAGTAACTGAAATTTAAAAGCGTGGTGCGCGTTGTCAATATTGAGTACTTACTTGAAATGCATGCTTTGCAAAGGGCGCACCACGCTTTTTAATTTCAGTTACTGAATAGACGGTTATTTTGTACTTTTTGGTCTGTTCCTGTAAAAGTGTGTTTTTTTAGTTTTTTAAACTACTTTTTTAATTTTTACTTTTTAGTTTAATAAATAGCAAGCCATGGATAGATGTTAATGGATTTCACAGTCCGTGTCTGCCCACCCCGTAAACATTATAACTCGAAGGCGTGATTGTATTGTATGTATTTAGTTTTACAAATTCAAGTGGAGTCTATTAGTGACCGGATGCGCGAGGCCAAACCCTTACTTCCTCCCTGCTCCATCATCAGACCCTCACCACAAAGTGTAGCGAATAGGTCTCATCAGAAAGAAACAAATGAGCCCAAACTCGAGGGGTTTCCTAGTGGTCACAAAGGAAAGCCACTGACTTCCTCCCTGCTCCATCATCAGACCCTCACCACCAAGTGTAGCGAATAGGTCTCATCAGAACGAAACAAATAAGCCCAAACTCGAGGGGTTTCCTAGTGGTCATTAAGGAGTGTCACTGGCTTCCTTCTTGCTCTATCATCAGACCCTCACCACCAAGTATAACGAATAGGTCATATCAAAACGAAACAAATGAGCCCAAACTCGAGGGGTTTCCTATTGGTCATTAAGGAGTATCACTGGCTTCATTCCTGCTCCATCATCAGACCCTCACCACCAAGTGTAGCGAATAGGTCTCATCAGAACGAAACGAATGAGCCCAAACTCGAGAGGTTTTCTTGTGGTCATTAAGGAGTTTCACTGGATTCCTCCCAGCTTCATCATCAGACCCTCACCACTAAGTGTAACGAATAGGTCTTATCAAAACGAAACAAATGAGCCCAACTTCGAGGGGTTTCCTATTGGTCAATAAGGAGTGTCACTGGCTTCCTTCCTGCTCCATCATCAGACCCTCACCACCAAGTGTAGCGAATAGGTCTCATCAGACAGAACGAAACAAATGAACCCAAACTCGAGGGGTTTTCTTGTGGTCATTAAGGAGTTTCACTGGCTTCCTCCCAGCTCCATCATCAGACCCTCACCACCATGTGTAGCGAATAGGTCTCATCAGAACGAAACAAATAAGCCCAAACTCGAGGGGTTTCCTAGTGGTCATTAAGGAGTGTCACTGGCTTCCTTCTTGCTCTATCATCAGACCCTCACCACCAAGTATAACGAATAGGTCATATCAAAACGAAACAAATGAGCCCAAACTCGAGGGGTTTCCTATTGGTCAATAAGGAGTGTCACTGGCTTCCTTCCTGCTCCATCATCAGACCCTCACCACCAAGTGTAGCGAATAGGTCTCATCAGACAGAACGAAACAAATGAACCCAAACTCGAGGGGTTTTCTTGTGGTCATTAAGGAGTTTCACTGGCTTCCTCCCAGCTCCATTATCAGACCCTCACCACCAAGTGTAACGAATAGGTCTTAACAAAACGAAACAAATGAGCCCAACTTCGAGGGGTTTCCTATTGGTTAATAAAGAATGTCACTGGCTTCCTTCCTGCTCCATCATCAGACCCTCACCACCAAGTGTAGCGAATAGGTCTTAACAAAACGAAACAAATGAACCCAAACTCGAGGGGTTTTCTTGTGGTCATTAAAGAGTTTCACTGGCTTCCTCCCAGCTCCATCATCAGACCCTCACCACCAAGTGTAACGAATAGGTCTTAACAAAACGAAACTAATGAGCCTAAACTCGAGGGGTTTCCTAGCAGCCATTGAAGAGTTCTATTGCCTACCTCTTGACTCCATCATCAGATCAGCTCGATGGTAGCAAATTATTGTATTGTCATCGGATTCATATAGACTTGCAAAGTTTCAAATCAATACGTCACTTAGCAGTAGGTTAAAATTGAATTCCAAGATTTTCTTACATTGTGACTTAGTTACATGTGAAGCTAATAAAAGTGTGGTAAAAAAAGATATAGTTAAGTCTAGTAGTAGTAGTATAGTTTGGTTTAGTTTATTTACGAGATTAACACATTTTCAAACTACAATTAATGTTAAGTAGGTACTTACCTACTTACTTACTACTATCATTCATACAAACACTATGAAAAACAAAATTATTTTTTGCTGACGAAAAAATGATAGTGGCATTTTGGCTAGGTATAGGCAATCGGCTCGTTAAGTGGGTACGTGAGTTCAACTCACACTTGGCCGATTTTTTGTAGCAGATGTGTAGTGTCGCATACCTATGGGACAATTTAGGATAGTAGACAATTTTCCTCTATACCTGTCTAAAAATGTTCATGTAAAATCATAGTAAAACGAAGACATTACAATTTGATTGTGCTTAGCTGTTCCAGTTGATCAAAATGACCTAATCTAAATCATTAATGTAAATTGTCGTGTCGCATTATGAATGAACCTATGTGTTCTATTGGCCCAAATTGCCCGTATGACACAATAAGTGTTTCCACATTGCGCAACGTCGTCAAATGGCAACATGCACATAATGGTAGCGTGACGCCAAATCGTACTGATGACACTGCATGTATTCAATGGGTATTATTTTGCAAGAATGCTTACGCAAGACAGTCTTGACGCGTTACGCTTTCTTTCTATCCATTGTTTGATCTAGAAGATTAGGAGTAATAAAGCCTAAGAAGATGGAGGATAATGATCTTGAATTGTCGGAAGAAAGAACTCACGATTGGCTTCGTATAATGAGGGTCTGCTCTCTATTAATGGACGTAAGTAAAAGCACTTAGTTCTAAATTCAGAATGCATCTCTAATTTGTCGGGTCGCAAAAACATAGTTTGCAAATGGCATAGCTAGGGGCTTTGCTTTCTCGCTGATTGAAACTAAGCAGGATGTCGTTGCTTACTGACGGATCACCGCGACAGGATCTCTAATGGTTCTGCCGTATGATGTCTGATGGAACTTTGTCGGGTAATTGTATGATCAGATCACCTTGTTCCTCCTGCCTATAAATTCATACAGTAAAAGATTTAATAAAAGGCTTATTGATTGAATGTTTGCTACTCAAAGACTAATATTGATTTGTTTATAAATAAATTACAATTCGTGATTGATCTGCTTGATCAATTTATTACTATCAAAAGTACATTAACTCGTCAAGGATATTATTATGAGCCTATAGTTACATTACGATATGACGAAATGCTACTCCATTTGCTATCGCCCATTAGAACTATCGACGCCGCTACGCACATCTGAGTCAATATACCGAGTTTATATCTACTAAAATGAACTTCCGTTCGGAGAACTTCTTGTAAACGTTATGTTTGTAGTAGAGATAAAAGGATAAAATGTATCGAATAAGCGAAATATTTTTGGAATGTTAGCATAAGACATCCAACTTATTATAACGGATACTTACCATTTTTGGAGCACCGCATTTTAAATAAACTGTCGTAGATTCTGATTTCTGGTTTGAGTTAAATTTAAATACGCTTACGTTATTTCGTGTCGTTTATGTCGACATCATGCATAGGAATTCCCAACCCCAGTAGGTGCCTAAACAAGGGTGTGACTGAGGAATCAACTAGTCAATAGCCTTGTTTTATTTTAGGCTGCATCCGGCACCCGTTGCAATGCCGCGTAAATTGGTTAAAAATATATAATTCTTAAATATATTTTATGAGGCCAGGACCCCGCGGGCGCCCCCGGATCACCCTACAAAAGTTTCATCATAATGAATGGTTTCAAAAGGCATAAAAAAGGCAAACATGACATGGTTTTAATTTATATAGATTAGATACTGTCTAATAAAACAAAGTGTCTCTATTTCACCGACTTTAAATATCCCCATGAATGTTACTCATACTGCTAAAAACAAAACGAGTATATTTCTAAGAAATATGTCATTTTTCAAAACACTACTTTTGTGACACTACTGTGCGTGCGATCCTTTGTCTCGAACCCACATCCCGCCTATGCAAACACGCCTTATTATGAGTCAGCTGTTGCGGAGTTGCACCGATGCATTGTCCTGCACTGCACCCGATGCGTATCTATATGCCGCCTTCATGTTTGTCTTCTCGATACAATATCGATTACAGATACATCGAATAACTTGTAGAGTATTCAATCTCGGTATACCGACCGCGCATCATTTACTGATGACATTAAAATAAATCAATGTTTGTTCTTTTTAATCTGTATACCTACCTAATTATGTTAAAAGAAACCGTTACTAGACCTGACTGAGCTATCAACACCACCAACGAAGGATCCGCAAATATAATATTTTCCAAATGGAAGGGCGGTGTAAAGTCTGTTGGAGAAATAGTAAGGAATATTGTCTCTAAAAAGTTCTTCTTTATAGTGAACTACGTTACCTCGAAATTAACGCGAGCGCAGCCGTGGGTAAGTATTTATCATAAGGCATTTGCGGGGTCCAAATATGATTGAATTGTATTTAACCGCCTTTGTGGTGTGTTTCACACCACATATTTCAGACCAAGAGGTCCCGGGTTCGATTCCCAGTGGGGGTACATATTGTATTCGGTTTGGTTGGTGGTAGGACTTGTTCTTAGTCCGCCTGGCTAGCTACCACCATCTTATCTAAGTCTGATGCTATAACAATGATGTTTTCAGCATTATTGTGTTCCGCCAGTTTTAGATAAGTTAGCCCGTTCCTCAGGGAACACTTAACATCAGGTGTGATGAAGGCTAAGTGCTACCCCGTTGTGGATAAAAAAAAATTAAAATCATCGATCATGCAACTACCGAGATCACTAAATAAATATGCTGCGGAATTAGTTGCCCTTTACCTTTACTACGTGTGTGTGTACTGTGTACCGTGTTGTGTATATGGTGAGATTTACCGATAAGTACGAACAATATTGATCGCCGAGATCTTAACTCGGCCGGGCGGCGCGCAGTGACCGGTTTTCAGGCAATTATGACAAGATGGTATGAGATTAGTTTCTCCATTGTTTCAATTAGGTAATTTTGCCTCGACACTTTTTATTTTCGAAAAGACCTCTAAAAACTACGAAAAGTGAAGATTATTCTTAAATGGGGTTACTTACACTATTGGAAATTGGTTTAATTAGTGGACACCAATAATATTGAGGATCGTATAGAAGCATTTTTTTTAAATCGCTGTAGTTTTTTAATACGAAGTGATTTTGTGTTTTTTTTGCCTAATCTGCAAAATCGGTCTCGCTCCCGCGCGCGTCGTTTTCTCATTGCTATCTCGCTTCAGCCCATTTTTTCCGAGTATCGCCTTAATTAGAATGAGCTGTTTTGTAATTAGGTAAAAGGGCTTAGATAAATAATTGGTGTGATTGTAAGAAATTATAAAAAAGAAAACGTTTAATTATGTAAAGTACTTAATGAATATTTTAATTTTCTTCTAATTTAAATCAATCAAATTTTTTATTGCAATTATAATGTGGTTGCAAAGGTGGTGAACATACTAAACCAGTACCAATAACATGAACTCTGCTATGGCACTGCATCATCATCATCATCATCATTTCAACCGTAAGATCATCATTGCATCAGATGCAAACAAATAAAATAAGATGTATTTTCTTTCATAACATAAAATATTAAAACAACAAATACAAAACAATACTATTTGAAAAATAAGAAAAAATAAAGCTAAACATTCTAAAAAGAACAGACTACTTATGTCATATTATAAGCATATTTAACTAACTTACCTATATGTTAAAATCTATAAAATTTTCAATAAATTCTATTAAAAACTCTTTTAATGACTTTTTATTTTTTTTAATTGAAGTTATATTTTTTATTTTTCCAGGGATTTTTTAATACATTTTTACAGCAATGGCATATGGACCCGAGTAAATTAAATTAAATTTTGAAGTGGCAGGAGTTAATGGTCTCAATATTTTGAGTCGCTGCTGCTGGCAACGAAATTAATTATCGACCTATAAGTACTTACGTTGTCCATAGGTACATTATAACTCAATGGTCCGTAGTAACTAATTTCAACAAGGTAGTGATTATTTTTCAAGGTAGTGAATTAAAAATAAACACTACCTTTAAATAAAAAAAATTAAAATGAAAATGAAAATAGAAAAAATCGACCCGTCTTTCATTGTGAATGCAAAAAAAAGAAAAAATTGAAATAACTTTAAAACAATAGTTTATATTTTGTTTTACTGTTTGTGGAGATCTTGACTTGACGCTTATATCGCCAATAAATCACGCATTAATTTTCTCTCCAATCTTGGCATGGCAATGTCATATTTTAGTCTTATTCTGATTTCTCCTAACTCCTTAGGCATATTAAACAGCTGCACTGCGTCCGTCCATGAAACCCCCAGGGCCCACAGTTTTCTAAGTTTCTCGACTGCGGCGGTAAAGTACACAGTTCGATTCCCAGAAGGGCGGAAGGAAGCGAGCTCCGTGCAGCGACTGACCAATGCAGATTGCACTTGGGTAAAGCATATGCCACTTACACAGGAGTAGCGATAGTTAGGTTGGTTTTGTTTACTAAAGATGACAGTAAGAGCCAACGCGCACTTGTGATTCTAATCGGGCGATAGTTTAGTCGGAATCGTAAGACGATCGTGATCAAACTGTCGGCCGATAGTTTGGTTTTGAGAGCCTGCGCGCACTTGTGATTTTTAGTAGACCGATAGTTGGTCGATAGTTTAGTTTAATCCGGGC
Source organism: Crambus lathoniellus (assembly GCA_949710035.1). Taxonomy (NCBI): domain Eukaryota; kingdom Metazoa; phylum Arthropoda; class Insecta; order Lepidoptera; family Crambidae; genus Crambus; species Crambus lathoniellus. The sequence continues at coordinate 4,504,292 of OX453303.1, read as the reverse complement.
GCGCGCTCACAAGTCCTTCATGCACAGGCCGATAGTTGTGCGATAATTGTCCGATAGTTGTACAACTATTGGCCAGTCATTTTCGATAGTTCGATACTGAATGCGCAGTCTACCGATAGTTGGGCGATAGTTTAGTTGAATGCAGTGCGCGCGCTCACATAGTCCTTCATGCACATTACCGCCCGGCCGATAGTTGTGCGATAGTTTTATCGTACAACTATCGGCCAGTCATTTTCGATAGTTTGATCGGTCGATAGTTTAATCGTCAGTGCGCGCACTGCCATATAACTCTATACTGAATCTGAGCTGGCTATTAGACAAGTACAGAATAGTTGTGAGACGGGTCGATTTTTTATAAAATACTTCATTTTCCATTTTTCAAGTACAAAATATTATTAAAAGATTTATTAGATTTATGTCGCATTATAAAACATCATCCATTCACAAATAAAAAAATCTGCTGTTCCATTTTATTTTGATTAAATGTTTTTGCCATTTTTGTATCAAACAGCTGATTTTTATTCGCGATTTCAGTTTTGGTCCCTTAATAAAATTTGATTGTTTTCATGAGTAGAACAATCCCTAAAATTATCCGGGATGATAAAAAAAAATGGTGTATAGTGTATATAGTTATATCCATAGGGATATATTACCGTTAGCGCCGGGCGGCCGGCGGCGCCGGCGGTGGAAAAATGTTTCCCGATACAATATGCCGAAGTTTAAGGTTCGAAATCTATTTACAGTTATGTTAGGCGACCGAGCTTTTTACGTTATGTCGAAAAGATTGACGAAAAGTCGCGTAGTACATTTAATAACATTTATGTACCAATATCACAATCGATTGTCAGCGATACATATTGTTAGCTGATGTCCTTACACCACTCGCTCCTCTTATCACAAACCGAACAATACAATTACGCAAATGACTTATGCGTCAGCGCACGGTGGTGTCAGCGTCAAGTTTATTTTCGGTCAAGCGCCGCAAAGGATGTTTTGTTTTTATTCTATTTGTGGCCTGAACCTATAGTTGTAGTGTGGGGACCGCACATGAGATAGAGATACCACGACGACTCGACCTTTTTGATCTATTTTAACACTTGAAACATCTGTGCTTACAAACATCCGATATGGAATGAACTTGAAACAATGAGTAACTTGTAAACAATGTTAACTTTGCTTTCAAACTAATTAGTTTTACTACTGTAAGTAGTTCGACGATAAGGTTTACTTCACTTATTTAGATACGATTTTGAAGTTCGTCTTCTTTATACCCGCGCCTCCACCATGTAGTACCCTACGCTAATCCTATCGGGAAGGCACAGGAAATAAGGAAGACGAACTTGTTTATATTCACTTTTTACTAAGCGGCCCAGAGCCGAGCCACGACTATACTACTACAGCGCCAAAAAAAGAATGTTCTAGACTAAACATACTACTCGCGAATGACATACTTAATGTGTTCGATATTTAAATATATGAAAAGAAACTAAAGCGCCATAGACAATAGCAAAGAGTTCACGCTCATCGACACATTACCTATACCACACATGAAGCTCGACTTAATACTCTGAGTTAACTGGAGTTCTCACCCTGAATAAAAAAGTGTACCCAGCAAATTTGACATTTATGTATGTAGTGGCTGTCAGTTGTCTCATATGACCATACGTATTTTTTTAAAGTGTAGGTGAGACGGAAGACAGCCACTGTGTAATTTTTGGGGACAAAAAAGTGTTAGTACTGCACTCTCCAGTTACCTCAGTATTAAGTCGAGCTTCATGATACCACAGTACCTAACCTACTCGAACTTCACTCAACTTTGAAAGCTACTTAAACACCATCCTGTCTCGTTAAATGTCAAAGGTATGAAAGAGACGACAATGTTTCAGAAGTTCTTAAAGTACAGAAGCGTTCGAGGGTCAAGAAAGTTTGTGAAGTTATACAGGATGGTATGAATTCCGTAGGTAATTTAAAGCTTAGTCTTGTCTTACAGTTAAGATGTTCTTGCAAGGAGTAAGGAGTTATATCTAAGGATTGTGCACGATGGCTTAACAGTGAGAGGAGACACGTGCTTAAGTGGCTACAAGGAGGATCCTTTGTACCGTCTCGTCTGCCTTGGATGCAAGTTCCAGCTCTACCATTGTCGCAAGAATAGTGTTCTTATTGTTTTTGATATGCAGGAATTTTTATTTTTTCTAACTCAAAGGAGTAGGGGTTAAGGTATTTTATATGTTGGTAAGTCTTTAAAGAATAGAGTCATAAACTTCTGTACATAATCAATTAAGTATATCGAGTGCGATTGACCGCCTATTTTATTTTATTTTTAATGTAGGTCCCACATTGTGTGAAGGGGCATTCCAGCGAAGATGTCGCCTGAGCCAAAAAAATTAAAATCTATAATTTGCTATTGTATTGTTCAGTACAATAAAGCCAATGAACTAATTTATCATAAAACAGCAACAGTTTTTTATTTTTCTACCAGATTTTATTTTTTTCGTGTCCTTGAATGCAGTGGTATCGGGGCTGTCTATGGTATGATATTTCTTCTTCATGTTTGCAAAACTATTTTGCGCGCTTTTCATGTGTGCTGGTAAAACATTGTTAGGAAAGAAAAAAATACAATTCCTGGCGTTTACATCAGTCGTAAGTAATTGTAAGTTAGTATTCGTGATGAAAAGTTATCAATGCATAAAGAAATGCATTAGGGATGTCCCGACCGTCACTGTTAAACATGTGTTTACTTATCCTATCCTATAAATATTGAACTGCTTGTTTACCGGCTTTGTCAAAGTAACAATTATACCTAAGTTTATTAATTTGCATTATTATTACACATTAAAAATAAAAGTGCATCGAAATATTGATACTGAAAGGTATGTCCCGACCGTCACAGTGACGGGTGGGACAAAAGTTCAAGTGCATGGATTCGAGCTTTTTGAAGTTGATTTAGGTACTTGTTTATTTACAAATGGTGTTTTTTATTATTTTGTTTTATACAGTGTACATTTTTTTATTCATTATGTTTTGCGTAGATATTAAAATGACTTTTCATATTTTTTATTGCATATCATTTGTCAGTTTGGTTTAAAGGCTTATCTAGTTTTGGTTTCTTTGCTTTTTAGTGCATGAACATGAATCCTGCAGAAAGAAAGAGAAAGTTTAGAGTAAAATTAAAACAAAATAATAAAAATGGGAAGAGTTTTTAGTAAAAGAATGGGTAAAAAATGCTGCGGAGGCAGAAAAAAAAGAAAAGATGTCTAAAGTCAACAGGAAGAAGCAAAAGCTATTTGGGGGAAAAAGAAAAAAATCCTGAAAGGAAAACCTAGAAAAAAAGTATTTTTGTTCTTTTTTTGGACAGTTTTCTTTTGAAAGAAAGAATTTTCTAATGCTGTTGATTTTACAGAAAAATAGTCTGTATTTCCATTTAATTGTTTGAAATATTCATTAATTTCATTGTTTTAAACATATTTTAATTAAAAGTATGTAATAAATATGCATAATTTGTATTTTATTCACATACAATTGTGACTCGTCCCACCCGTCACAAAATGCTGTCCCACCCGTCACAACTTAAAATATATTTTATAAATTCTGATTACAATAATAATACAACTTAAGTTCTAAATTGTATTGAAGGCATTCTAGAAGCAACTTATACAAAAAAATCTCTTAACAAAATGTTTCTAGTTTGTCTTGATTTTAATGGTAAAACTCTCTACTCAGATAGGTGGGTGACTTTGCTGTCCCACCCGTCACTTTAAGAAAATGGAAATTTTAGGCATAAAGTAATTAATATATTTTTTCAATTTTCGAAGTTTTATTTTCATTAACTATCTGGGTACATATGTGGTTAGTTTTTATAGTCATTTTGTTAATAATAAACGATAAATTACTACTTTTAGGAGCAAAAATGAGTCCCAATGTCCCACCCGTCACTTTGGAATGCCCCTGAAAGAATATCTTTTACCGTTGTTACTTTTAGTAACAGTCTTTGCATTTGAACTCAATGGCTAAACTAAGGTTAGTTACGCGTTTTACCTTTTTTTAATACTACTTTATTCAACAACATGAATCAAATACTTACCACTAAGTAACTACTATTTATTTGTAATTTTTTATTTGTAACAATTGTTTTGCAATTAGTCACTTGAAAATACACGTATTTAAGTAATTCATATAACATCTTAGAATTCACAAGTGCCTTCCAGAAATTCTAAGTAAAAGTCATGTAAAGATAAGTATATATCTTTATCGATGTTTTATTGTTGATTGCGGCGAAGTCGTTAATTTATTTGGGTTAATATTAAACATTAAAGTCACTGAACTTGCTCCTGTTGTCTTTATCGCTCCTCATGGTGACTAAGTTTAAAAAGTTTAAAAGAAATCACAAAACGTATAAAAGTTACAGAATCTAAAGAAATCTCCACGGGTATTATATCTAACTAGTTGTGCACCGCAGTTACACCTGCATTAATTTGAGGAAAAGGAAAAACCAACTAAAAGAAGAAATATTTTTTGCCGATTTTGCAACATTTTTCATCAATAAATAAATAAATATTTTCTTACAATCACACCAATTATCTAAAGCCCATAGTTAATTTCTTAAGAAACTGTGTCTACGTGAACTTGATAACGGATAAATATATACTTAAATACTTTTTTATTTGTAAATACATACTTATTATACATAGAAAACACCCAGACCAAGACAAATAGACATGTTCATGCACACATATATTTGTCTTGTTTGGGAATCGAACCCGAGACCTCTGGCGCAGAAGGCAGGTAGTTTACCCCTGCGCCAAATCGGTCGTCAATGCTTCGCTTCTGTTGGTCGTAGCGTGATGTTATATATTATAGCATAAAGCCTTCCTCGATAAATGGACTATCCAGCACAAAAAGAACTTTTCAATCGGTCCAGTATTTTCCGAGATTAGCGCGTTCAAACAAACAAACAGTTTTATGATATTAGTATAGATTTATTTTAAAACTTAAACTTCATAACAGTTAAAATAGTTTTATTCCAAGGGTGCTGTGGTAGTTACTTTCATTGCATTTCGTTTGCATAAACTGTCGAGCACGCGAAGTTCACTCATATATACCGCATATTTCGGTAGGCAGTACACCCGCAAGCCGCAATGAGAACGTAACTAAACCTCGATAAACTTGCTCTGAGCCTTGGGTCTGACCCATTTCCATACAAAACAGTTTATTATCTTTTTTATTACGTTTTTTTATCGCGTGTGTGTGTTAATTCGTTAATCGGCCGTAAGCCTCTGTAAGCTCGCCCTTTGAGGATTTAAACTGAAGCTTTGACCACGCAGGAAATAGGGGTTTTACTTTATTTTAACACTTTTCTTTTTATTATAGCTTCTCGTTTTGCAGCAAAGGATGGCATTATTACGTAATTTCGTGTTTAAATATCTTATGCTCATAAAATTTATAGAAATAGCATTGAGGCGAGACTTTTACTTTTAAGCTCTGAGCAAATAACTAATGGCCGTTTTCACCAAAACTTATGAATCGCCAAGAAGTCTTTGCTGAACTACCTACTACCCGAACAAGTTAACTCGGCAAGCGACCTTTTCAAGCCAGGTGCCAAGTTAACTTGTTCGGGTAGTAGTTAAGCTAAGACTTAGGCGATTCATAAGTTTTGGTTAAAACGGCCATAAGAGTCTAAAGTTTCGCTCTGTGAAATAAAAAGTTTCGTAATTCGCCTAAAGCAGAGCGAAAATGAACCTCTTTAGCTCCGCTCTCAGGCGAGAGGCATAGGCTCTCGGACGGTGCTTGACGCAGGACATTCCTTCGCTTGCTGTGAGTTGCTCTATAGTCTGTGAGAAACCATAATAACATACCAGAAGCAATAATAAGGAAGAATGTTTAAACGCAAAATCAAAACACACTTTTATTCTTTCCAGCAGTTCCCACAGTAAAGTAAAACATTGTGTAAGTAAAACGGTAGTTTTCTGAGAGTCACTATTTGTTCTCTAAATTAATATTGTGACGGTTAACGAGGGTCAGCACTCAGCCCCTCCCTCCGAGGGGAGAAGCCCTCATAACTCTAACACAAAATATCATATAATGCTGCTAGGTTCTTTTGAATATTTGATATTCATGTTTTTATTATTTCATCGTCTTAATGATCATACATAAGTATCATACTCATATTTTTGTAATGAAGTGTTATTTTTTATAAAGCTCCTCTACTTTTACGTTAGCTTGTGCCAAGCCACAGTAATGATATGTTAGTACTATTATATATTCTGTGATAATGACACGGAAAAATAAATTTTAGTACCTACCTAATCATAATGGTCCTTTAAACACTTTAACTTAGTTGTATTTTGATACATCGCGAGAATTACTAATACTTTTCGAAGATAATTGAATTAAGTAAAAAAAAAATATATAGCACCCCTACCACATCATAGACTCCACATCACCCTAAGGTTGACTGGTAGAAAATGCCTAAGGCATTAAGTCCGCCTCTGTACATTCTTTTTTGTGCATAAAGTGTTCAATAAATAAATAAATAAATAAATATAGGTACTAGCTATCCGCGCGTAGACTACTCGACGTTATCCCACGGGAATGTAATATTTTTCCGGGATAAAAAGTAGCATAAGTCCTCTCCAGCGACCAAACTATAATATAATCACGTCGATCCGTTGTTCCGTTTTGTCGTGGTCAGCGGACAAACGTACTTTTAAATTTAAAATATTATTATTATGTTAGACAAGTAGATTATAAGTTATAAGCCTGTGAATTTTCACAGGTGTTCAGGCGAACATAGTTCATCATACGATTATGAATTAAAATTTAAATTTATCTATATCATTTCAACGTCCGGCTGTTTCAGCCTATGTTTACCTCCAATTACCTACGTGCCCCCGTCCATTATTATTTCATAGTCACAGCTGTTCATAAATAATGGCATAGACTGAAAGGTTTCAGTAGCCGAGCCCACTCCACGGAGCGACGACCCCGAAGGGTTAGCCTGAAAGCCGCCTCAAACATGAGCTGGCTGGGAACGACTTATCCATTTGTGGTTTTTTGGTAATTGTATTTTTGTTCCTAATGCTTTTCTTCAACATTTCACAGGTGTTCATTGTCTACTAGAGCATAACATTTCATCTTACGATTACGTAATAAAACTACTTATCATTTAAACTATTGAAAGGTCTCTTTTCAGTAGCCGGAGCCCACTCCACGGGGCGACGACCCCAAAGGGTTCGCCTGAAAACCGCCTCTAACATAAGCGGGGAACGACTTATCCTTTTGTGGTTTTTTGGCACTTTAATGTTTGGTTTGAGATATCAATGGAGGAGTTATGATAACGAAGAGTGTAATCTATTTTTAAGTGTAAGTTAACAGTTATTTCTATTACCGTCACATATCTGCTCAAAGTAAAAGCAGAAGTAACTAAGTTAGTAAATCAATAAGAGAAAAGAAAACTAAATAGATTATGATCATACAAATGAATTTGTAAAATTCGGAATGAAAAGAAGCAAGGTAAAGTTAAGTTCAATCGCTGAGCGATAATAAGAAAAATTTCTGTTCTTATTGATAAAAATTGTATTAAAAAGATTTCCATGTTTTATTTACGTAGGTACTCGCGTGTATTCAACATTTTTAGCTAGTAACTTGCGACAGCCGAGAGTCTTGACGAATCAATTGTCACAGACAGTGCAGTACGACCAGAGTACGGCCCTTTAGCCTCTAACATCCAGTTTCATCATGTCAGCCGAACGACGCCCACTGCTGGGCATAGGCCTCCCCCAAGGATCTCCACAAGGATCGGTCCTGCGCTGCCCGCAAGCATTCAGGGGGGGTTTGCCATAATCGCCACGCTTGGCAGGCGGGTTGGCGATCGCAGTATTGCCTGTTGAAGCCTGGAGACGCTGCTGCCGATCTTTTGATGGCAGTTTTCCCTTTGTCGCCTCTTACGACACCCACGGGAAGAGAGGGGGTAGTGCTATTCTATTTATGTGCCGGCACTACACGGCACGTTATTTTGTATACGGCACGTTATTTTGGTTATTTTGGTATTAACCTGAATTTACAGAATTTAAGTTAAACGTCCCATTCATGTTTTTATGCGAATGAACTAAGAAAACGGTCCCTTAGAACGTCCCTTTCACTGTGCAATTTAAATGTTATAATGTTAATCGTAAGTTTACGATCTACGTTCACTCGATCAGTAGAGTTTCATTAGATTTTTTGTGTTTTACACAGTTTTTGTCACTCAAAGACTAAATACTTTAAAATTGCTTGTCAGACCCAGGATACGTAAGTTTTGAGATTAATTAAGTATAGTCCATTCGCTTAGATAGTGTCGCTCTGCCACAATGCCGTGCTAGTCCGATCAACGAGGATATTCGTTGTATGGAGACGTCCGGAAAATTCCCTCGTCGCTCAAATTTGGCACGATTGTAGAGTAAGTAATGCTGATTAAGGATCTGCAAGAATCCAAGAATATTTCCAACGCCAAGTTAGTCATTTTTGACGTGCCGTGAGCGCGTGAAAATCGCTTCTAATTTCTTTCGTTCCTTAGCCTCATTTTTTTCTGTATGCGTACCTATTCCTAGGTGGAATAAGTTAGTAAAGTTAGAAAATAACATTTCTTGCTAGAAGTTGAGATTTTGACCGAAATGTGAAAATATAAAATTGCTTCTAATTTCTCTTTTAATGTTTCTTTAGCCTCAAATACCAACTGCATACGTACGTATTACTAGTTAGAATGAGTATATGCAGGAATCCAATAACATTTCTTACTAGAACTTGAGATTTTTACCTAAACTTGAAAACGTTAAATCGCTTCTAATTTCTCTGTTAGTGGTTCCTTAGCCTCATTACTTTCTGTATGCGTACCTATTACTAGGTAGAATAAGTTTATAAAGGAATAAAAATCATTTTTTGCTAGAAGTTGAGATTTTTACCTACACGCGAAAACATAAAATTGCTTCTAATAAAATTTCTCTGATAATATTTCATTACCCTCAAATACTTTCTGCATAACGTATTACGAGTTAGAATGAGTATATAAAGCAATCGAAAAACATTTCTTACTAGAACTTGATATTTTACCTAAACGTGAAAAAGTTAAATCGCTTCCAAAATCTCTGTTAATGTTTCCTCAGCCTCAAATACTGTGTGTATACGTACGTATTAAGAATGAGAATATGAAATTCAAAAACATTTCATAAAAGAAGTTGAGAGTTTTACCTAAACGTGAAAACGTTAAATCGCTTAGTGTCTCTAGCGTAGGTATTTTAGCTTTTGTATAGATAGAGAGATTTATCAGTTACGTAGTAACTATTTTCTAATCTTACCCCGGGCACACCTGCATTCGTCTACTGCGCAGCATTCCGCGCGAACTTCAGGGCCGCCAAGTTATTTTGCGCGTACTGTACAAACAAGCCGAGCTATGGAAATCTAGCAACGTTGCACGTGAATTGTCCATTTCTATTGACAACGCCAATGACAATACGACAAATTTAAAAACAAGAGAAAGTCTACAATACTTAACAATGCCTGACAGCCACTGAAAAGATTCCAACTTTTTATATGGAGCCTGGCATAGGTACCTAAAGTTCCAAGTACCTTAACCCTTAACCACCTAGCATAGGTCTGACAGACCCCGACGAATCTATAATCGTCAATATTGTTGAGCCCGAGCTTCGTATAAACTTGTTCGTCCATGTACCTTTTCCTCGCGCCCCCCAGTGCCGCACAAGCGCTTCTTGCAGTCGGATGTTTGCGCGTTTGTATCTGGTAAGTAAAAAACTGTCGCCGGGTGAAAAAAATTCAGAAAAACTGTGAGTTTAAGTCCTGGTATTTCGTTTAACTTTTACTTTTTTGGAGATGTTTTATATTTTTTTTGTTTTTTGATTACAGAGTAATAAAAATAAGTACAAAGAAGTACCTACTTATGTGGTTATTATAATGGACCTCATTTTCCTACTATGTCAGTTTATAAGTATAGTGTTGATTACTTAATTGAGATTTTCTTTTAAATGTGGCTTTTTATGTGCTTTTCTTGTTTTAACAAATAGTTTAATATGTTCCTAACAGATTTTTTTATTAAAAACTTAAACTTACCTCACACAGTTTTACAAGCGGGAATCATTTAGCTCCGAAGTCTCACAGACGTATGCTAGGTGGTAGTGTGACGATAACTGATGCTAGGTGGTTAAGGGTTAACTATCAAAAATGACAAGTTTTAATATACTAAGTTTTATTATACACATTCAAAGTGAAATATTTCAAAAAGTACATCATTTAAGACTTTTGTTTAAAATGTTTTCTCTGTTGGTTGGTTTATGTTTCATAGGTGTACACCAAAATATGGCGTTTAGGTACATACGTACTTGCAACTTTAAGTATGCCAATGAGTTACGTTTGTGGTAGTAGGAGGCAGTGAAGTTACATAGATACTGTGTATCCTAAACATTTAACTTCCTTAGTCCTTTAATACGATAGGTAGGTACAGGTACTACTGTTAGTTGATTGCGGGATTTTATTGGTGATGCTGTTTTACTTTAATAATCAAGAACTTGAATGGTCTTTCTTTATAATTTATTATTTATTATTCGTTTGAGATATGTTTCGAAACTTGAAAAAGTATGTGAAGAAATGTAAAATTATAAAGGAGTTATTATTTTTAGATATATTTTTGATACAAAAGTGCATTCCATTTAAGCTAACATCTGAATATATGTTAATACCAGATTTGATTCTATATAACCAAAACACTATATTTGTCAATTCCGAAATCCCGGGATTTTTCGATACAAAAGTGCATTCCATAACAGCCAACACCTCAACTTTAGGTAAATATGCATCCGATTATCCGATCTCTAATAATGATGTATGTATGTGCCTGTCTGTTTGTTAGTCTCTCTGTCCCGCAAAATATACTTAGCAACACTAATATAGCTGATACATCGGAATAACACACAGCCTACTACAATTTATAAAGATTTTGTGTAATTATCATTCAAATGAATAACTTAGGAGTTACCGCAAAAAAATTACTTGGTATCCAACAAAAAATAGGGCAGTTAAAAAAAGAGAAACGGGATGCCAATTTTAGTGTTCGGTGTTTTAGAAGTGTGCCACGTGTTGCAATGGATGTCAATTGCTATTAACCTTAAAACAATAAAAACCATTGTGTTATGTTGAGCTAGGGTAGCAATAACAAACCTTTATTATTTGTCACTTGTTTTGATTTATTTTCACGTTGTGCCAAAAACTACGGTCTTTCTGTATGGAATGCGCGAAGAAAAATTTCTGTTATTAAGTACCTGTTCAAGTTGATCCAAGGTCATATTGATTCTCCAGAAATACTTGAACACACAAAATTCACACTTCCTCGAAGCGGAAGTAGGTTGCACAATCGCAAATTCTCAATACATTCACCCTCCCTTTGTGTAAATCAAGACTCGGTCATCACTCGCCACTGTATCGTTCGTATGTGTCATACATAACTCCATCAGATTCAATTTTTATGTCTTTAACGGTTCTGTGGCCTAAGCAAAGAAAGCCTTAAAAATATTTTCTCATAAAACTTTTACTTTTATTTTATAGTATAACTAGTTTTCCGCCCGCGGCTTCGCTCGCGTGGACTTCACGACGTTATCCCGCGGGAATATGATATTTTTCCGGGATAAAAAGTAGCCTATGTTCCTCTCCAGGCTACAAAGTATCTGTGTTCCAAATTTCAGCCAAATCCGTTCAGCCATTTTGGCGTGATTGAGTAACAAACATCCAAACATCCAAACATCTAAACTTTCACATTTATAATATTAGTAGGATGTTTAGTTAGTAAGGTAATTTTATAATTGTTTTAGTTATAGCTGTAACGTACTTCCCAAGCCGGAAATAGTCAGTGTTTATTATTATAATCTACTAGCGGCCGCCCGCGGTTTCACCCGCGTGGTTCCCGTTCCCGTGGGAATATCGGGATAAAATGTACATATAAACCTTCCTCTTGAATCACTCTATCTATTAAAAAAGATCGCATCAAAATCCGTTGCGTAGTTTCAAAGATTTAAGCATACAAAGGGACATAGGGACAGAGAAAGCGACTTTGTTTTATACTATGTAGTGATTTTACATTATTATAATCTATTTTACGCATGTTTTGCTTGCATTGAGTAGGTTTCAATATGTAGTGCAATCAATACTAATATTATAAATGTGAAAGTGTGTTTGTTTGTCCATCTTTTACGTCAAAACGGAGCAACTGATCAACGTGATTTTTGGTATGGGGATAGTTTGAAAGCTGGAGAGTAACTTAAGCTACTTTTTATTACGGAAAATTGTAAAATAAAATCGGTAATTTTGTATGGAAAATAGTTTTAACTGTCGTACCTACGATACAAAACTGTAATTTCTTCCATGGCCGCTTTCGCGTCTGCGCGCGGTCAAAATCGAATACTAATCTTTTCCGTAAGATTAGTAAAAAACCATGTAGGTACTGTATTAGCGTTAAAAATGTCCCAGTCGCGCATGCGCGCAGACTTATCTGTCACGTACCTATAAAACTTCTTCGTGATTATTTATTTTCATCTGTCTCATATTGGTGAGACCTGACCAAAGAGCTTAGACTAAATACTGAGGTGACTGGAGTTTTCATCCTGAATAAAAAAGTATGTTCAGCAAATTGTAATTTAGTACGTAGTGACTGTCAGTTGTCTCATATGACCATACGTATTTTTTCAAAGTGTAGGTGAGACGGAAGACAGCCACATTGCCACAAAAAAAGTGTTAGTACTGCACTCTCCAGTTACCTCAGTACTTAGTCTAAGCTTTTTGGACCTGACAGTCTAAGGAAACATTTCCATAGAGTTTTGAGGCAATTTTATGTTTTCACGGTAAGGCAAAAATCTCAACTTTTAAAAACTACTTTTGTTATACAACATAATAATACAAACATTCACATAGAAACAAGAAGCGATTTTACATTTTTACGTTTAGGTAAAAATCCAACTTCAAGTGAGAAATGTTTTTAAACTTCTTTACATACTTACTTATTTTAACTAGAAATACGTACGTATACAGAAAGTAATTGCGGCTCAGGAAACATTCACAGATAAATTATAAGCGTTTTTACGGTTTCACGTTTAGGTAAAACTCTCAACTTCTATTATGAAATGTTTCTGAATTCCTTCATGTAATCATTCTTATTATAAATACATACGTATATACGTATACATACGTATTTGAGGCTGAGGAAACGTTAACAGAGATTTTAGAAGCGGTTTAACGTTTTCACGTTTAGGTAAAAATATCAAGTTCTAGTAAGAAATGTTTTTCGATTCCTTCATATACTCATTCTAACTCGTAATACGTTATGCAGAAAGTATATGAGGCTAGGGAAACAATAACGGAGAAATTAGAAGAAATTTTATGTTTTCACGTTTGAGTTAAAATCTCAACTTCTAGCAAGAAATATTTTTTAATTCCTTTATAAAGTGATTTTATCTAGTAATAGGTACGCATACAGGAAGGAATGAGACTAAAGAACCATTAACAGAGAAATTAGAAGCGATTTAACGTTTTCACGTTTAGGTAAAAATCTCAAGTTCTGGTAAGAAATGTTATTGGATTCCTGCATATACTCATTCTAGCTCGTAATACGTACGTATGCAGATGGTATTTCAGGCCAAGAAAACATTAACGGAGAAATTAAAAGCAATTTTATGTTTTCACATTTAGGTCGAAATCTCAACTTCTAGCAAGAAATGTTATTTTCTAACTTTATTACCTTATTCTACCTAGTAAAAGGTACGCATACAGAAAGTAATGAGGCTAAGGAACCATTCTCAAAGAAATTGGAAGCGATTTTCACGCGCTCACGGCACGTCAAAAATGACTAACTTGGCGTGGGAAATATTCTTGGATTCTTGCAGATCCTTAATCAGCATTACTTACTCTACAATCGTGCCAAATTTGAACGACGAGGGAATTTATTGGGTTACATATATATGCCCCGTTGATCGGACTGCGGGTGTACCGACACTATCTAACCGATTACCGAACGGACTTTACGTCAGCCACAGCGTGTGACAATAAAAAGAGCGTTTGTGCTTGTAATTGTTTAGTCTTAGATTATTACAGAACCAATTTCTTTTTGCAAACGCTGGCGCTGCCTCAAGATTGTATAGGGCTTAGTGACATTCTTAAAGTTGGTTATCAGATAATTACAGAAATAATAACTCCTATAACTGCGCCCAAATCCAGGTTTGTAGCATAGGTACTACAAGTTTCTTATAAGAGAGGTTAGAAGTAGTCTTGAAGTGAAGATAGCTATAAAAACTGATTTTGCTAGTTGGGCAGGATACTTCAACTAGCAAAATCAGTTTTTTTAGATTTAATAAGCTTGCGTCAGCCACAGCGTGTGACTTCCACCAAGCGATGGCCGCCGGCGTTTGACGAATCAATTGTTTCAGACAATCAATGTCCAGATTGTCCAGTCCAGACGGTCCTTTTGGCGTTGCAAGTTCTACTATACCACAGCCGTCTCTATCGTCTTCTACAAGCCATGCTATGATACGGAACGGCAACATTGCTGTGAACCGGTTTACTCCTCTGAGTACTAAATCCTATGGAGGTGGCATACCTACGAAAAAGTGAGGTGTAACTAAGTCACAATGTAAGAAAATCTTGGAATTCAATTTTAAACTACTTCTAATTGTCGTATTAATCGGTCCGTCAAAATCGGTCCAGCCGTTTCAGAGATTAACCGGAACAAACAGACAGACAGACAAAAATTGTAAAACATGTCATTTTGGTGTATGTACCGTATATTTAATCATATGCACGTAGTAAAAAGCGGTTATTTAATGTTACAAACAGACACTCCAATTTTATTTATTTGTATAGATGTATAGAAGATATGCCATCTCCATAGGATTCAGTACTCGAGGTTTACTCGCTGTTTACCTGTCAAACGGTGCAAACGGTGTCAAATCGGTTCACTTAAAAGTACGTTGCCAACTTTATGCGCATGGCTTGTAGAAGACGATAGAGATGGCTGTGACTATACCTATACTATCTTAGTACCGGGTCTAACTAAAGTGGCATGTATAGATTTCATTTCAGGTTAGCTAGAAATACTTACGTGCTAAGTTTATAATTGCTACTGTACCTATGCCATTAAGATATAAATGCCGTATACTTTTATTTACCATATTTTTGTGTGATTTATTTGTGTGTGAGCCGAAAATATGTAAATTGTTTTACTATAATAATTACTTTCTGCCTTTGATGTCAGGTTTCAACTGTTCATTTGGCTAGCCCGCCAAACGATATTTATACATAACCAAGTGATATTGTAGTGTGTTTGATGTTAACAAATTATTACCACGAAATATTTATTAAACCTATGAAGTTATTTCTAGATTTGAATTGTTGGCGGCCAAATAATAAACTCCAAAATGTCTTTTGTATTTCTACCTGTGTGTCACTGTTGAATTTTATAATCTTAGAATTTACTGGTATCAATAAAGTTTTATGAATATTTATCGCTAGACCCACCTGTTCTGCGCATAGCTCATGGATAGTCACGGCGTTGGCTTCATTATCATATCGTCAGGCTGGCCTACAGTGAACCACGTCTATAGAACTATTTGCTTTCCTCATAGCGATTGATCACGTAGGCGACTCGAAATATCTATTTGTTTACATCTCTATGCCTTGTCTACTTAGGTACTGTCTATGTCTACCTACGCTTTTCTTAAAAACGGCACTTTTTTTATTAGACCGACGACGCGACGATTCGTTTCAGGGCTAGCTTATTTTTTAAACAAAAACAAAAAACAAAATAAATTTTAGAAGAATTAGAAATTCAGTTTTTTTAATGAAAAGATCCGATTGCTGCTCTTTCTTGCACCCACCATCTTGATAAGAAACAGTAATTTGTGATTAGTAATTTATGTACTAATTTAAAGTACCTATTACTTATTACACCCGGGCGGCCGAATGGGGCCAAACTAAATTGCTGCCTTGTTTTTTATAAGAAATATTTTATATAATTTACTATATATACCCATATTTACTATATCATTCTCTGGCCCTTTTCGGCCTCTCTGGCGTCCTTGGGTTGTCGCTGAGCAATTTAAATAAGAATTCTTGTTATTCTGACGTATTGGTCCAAAATAAATATTTAGGCGCTCTGCGCTAGCGTGTTTCTTGTGTCCCACACGAGACACAAAAGTGTCTACGTTAGCGCAGCGCCATGTAATTTGAAATATCGTTAGATAATAGTTAAGTATATTGTCATCATGTGTCATTTAATCTGCACCATTTCTATTGCATAATCTGATAGGAATTCTATGACGTCATTTTGTAAGGACTTTAATTGTTATTGTCTCCGAGACATAGGATTAAACAATTAATCATTGTCCTGTTAAGTACTATAAGTACTGTTATTTAGCCTTTCGATTCGAATGAACTGGATAAATCAACAGTATTGTAATATTAACTATTATCATTCCAAACAATTGCAATTTCCAAACGAAAAACGTTTAAATTATGTAAACAAACAAGATAAATAATATTTGTTTTGCTTATTTAACTAATGAATGCTATTTTTGTTTCAGGTAAGGAGTGAGAGTGAGACTGACGTAATGACATGACATGACAGGTAGGCTTACTAGTGCATAGCCAAAAGTGAAATAATCAAAGATTACGGCTTCGTTTTTTTTTTCTTCTTGTGAGTTATAAACTTAAAACCCTCGACAATACGAGACGGTTAATAATTTAGCTAAGTAGTTCAAAGCTTTTTAAAATTCATTATAAAATTAACTGATAAGGGTGTATTCTGCTCAGCTAACTGAGGCTAGCTACCGCATTTCGTCGCCCCCTTACATATCAAACAGAACAGTCCGCAGTGGCTCATTAGGAATTAACCGAGTAACCTGGTTGTGGTCGATCGATGCTTTTCGACCTTTCGGCCCGACATTTTTTACACTAGGAACATTTAAAACCACCGCATTGTCAGCTTTTTGGTGATTGCCCCCCTGAGGCTCGAAATATGTCACTAAATGCTACTTCTTCAAAGAGACTAAGAATATATACAGGGTGGAAAATAAAATATGGGCCCGGGAGGGAAACTGCCTAATCTTTTAGTTAGCTCATTTTTGCTGTAAGGAAACATTTCAGCAAAGATGAGTATGTCATACACTGCAAGTTTAATAAAAGCTTGTAAAAACAAGTATCACATAAATAACCAACGTTTGTTTACCAATAAAGTTATTGAATATCTACTAGTAACTAAGTACTCCATGCTATGGTCTCCATGGTACAGTTATCTAGGTGCTCGTTATCCATATCCATACGTGATGATAGGTGAGCCGAGTGATATTCTAACGATGCGCGCAAGAGGTGGGCGGCGCCGGACAATCGCGTCGTTATGCCCGTACCCGGCACGGGCGTCGAACCCGCACCCACATGGTTGGTGTTAGGGCTGCTGCGGCATTAGCCGATCATTTATGTGGTTTTCAATCAAATTTAAACGACAGTTAACAGAATTAGTAGAAGATATCCATTCAAGGAATTCTAACTTCTAAGCTTTCAATTTTCTTCCTGTGTGCTAATAAAAAAAATAGTTGAAGTAAATAAAAGTATTTTATATAATTTGACACAGACACGAGCCAGCACATGACAGGCAGTAGGTTTCACAAATATCCTATGAAAAAAAAACTTCATATCATGGCAAAGATCTTGAGCTCATCAACACCATGAAGTGCCGCAAATTGTCATACTTTGGTCATGTGATGAGGAACACCAAATGTAAAATTCTCCAACTGATAATTCAGGGAAATATTGCAGGAAAACGAAGTGTTGGATTTGAGCGTGAGCCAGTTGGATTCACTTTCCGCCAAACAATGTTTTTATCTGCTATTTGACTTTCTAATTGATACTAGATGTTTAGTAATTCATTTAAACTCTTAATAAAAATTCGGAAATAAAGTCTACATTGTTTATTGTTAATATAATTGGTGATTTGAAAATCTCATGGTATCTTTGCCTTTGAATAAATAAAAACAGTTTCAACAAGGTTGTTCGGAAAAGATCGACGTTTCTGAACGCAACTCTAATGTCACGTCAAATTGACATTAGCTGTCACTTGAAGTTGACAGTGACACTTGATTGAAATTCTTGTAGAAAATGTCGGATTAATTTTGCTGAATTTGTTAAAAATCGCTCGCGTTGAATGTGCCTGGCATATCGAGTTTGAATACATCTTAAATTATCTATGTGATCCCGTTTTGTACGACCAAGGTTTTGATGCCATCTCTGGAGTGGCCGGTCGCGGATGCTTTGAAAGATAACCTTTTCTACCACACGCGCTTGTTGTCGGGACAATATATCGTAATAAAAAAAGCTCCCACGTGTGTGTCTTTGTGTATCTATTGTTGAAACGCCCAGTGTCTTGTGAACGCTGTTATTTGTGTTATGAGTGAGGTGACTAATTGGTAAGGTCTGCAGAAGAAGAAGATTTACCAGGGGGCGCGCGCGCTCCCCTCTCCCCACGCTGCCCAGGGACTTTCTACAGCACAGACCGTATGTAAAATCACCTAACTTCACAAATTCTATCCGCTGTGTATCGCAGTCCAATTGTTCAGTTACATCCCGGCTGAAACCAAGTTTTTGTCCGGAGTCTATATTAGTAATACCAGCTTCCACTGCGCTAGCTGACTCCGCGGTATAGGCAGGGGTGTACTGAACATTTCTTGGTAGCCAAGAGCGTAGCTTGAAGGCCTGAGAGGCCCACGCCAAAACTTTGTATTAATCAGTGCCGTGTTGATGACCCAGTCTGGTCCGGACTAGATTAATTTGTACTTGTAAATGGTAATTAACTTGCATTTGAAAAGTAAAGGGCATTCCTTTGTTATTGGTTCCATGTCTTGTAATTAATTGTCATGTATTGAGGTTCCAAAATGTAAACAGATGCCTTTCTTTGTTCATAATAATTATTATTTAGTTTTGTCAGCAAATTTGAGTTGTGAATATTGACAAGTTTGTTGCTAAATAATAGCTAATAAAAGGTTAGCTAATAAGTTTGCACTCAATACTTAGTGAAACTTAAATGATTTAAGACATTGTTTACACATTGAAACTTATTGAAACTTGTGCTTTGAAATAATTAAAATCATCTTGTTGTATGTCGATATCCAAGTGAATTTCAATGGTCAGTGATTTGTTTGAACTGAATAACTTTTGACTTACAAAGTCAAAGTTAGTTTGTGTCTAAGTTATAACCTCTTGAGAGTTAGAGTTATAATTATATACTTGAGTTTTGTTGTTTTCTGATAACCTCCAAATATTTAAGAGTTTGTGTCATTATAAATACTTTGTTGTTGTAATATTGGAATTTTGTGGTTATCAATAACCTCAAAATATTGGAGATTTTGTGTTATAGTGAATATTTTGAATTTGTTGTTTTTGTTGATAAATTTGTGACGTTACAATGACGGCCTCCTCTGCTAAAGCCAAAATACGTTCTGAGTTACGGTGGTTAGCGTCTGCAGTCGCATTGTTGGATCGACCTGATAGGACGGAGGCCTTGTTGAACAGATACGTAGATCTGCCCATACGTTTGGCTGTTGTTGATGAGCAGTATGCCTTATTTTTGGAAAGGACTGTTGAGGCCGAGGTGGAAATGCGACAAGAAGTCGATTTGGATGTGGACCAGTGTTATGATTTTGCGGACAGAATTACCCAGGTGGCTCGACCTTTGCAAGTGGCAAGAGAGAATGAACCGAGCCCGTCCCCGGTCACATCTAAGAGTATGCCCCCTCTCTTTGCTAGATTGGCCCCCTTAGACCTAAGGCGTTTTGCTGGTCGTCTAGAGGACTGGGAGGGCTTTATTAATATTTTTGATAGTCTGGTACATGCCCGGGATGATTTGACCCAGGGCCAGAAGTTAGCTTATTTATTATCCGTGTTGGAAGGGGAGGCCCTTGAATCGGTTCAACATTTGGCCCCCTCGGATGAAAACTACCCTGTTGCTAGGGATTTGATTGCCCGTCGGTACCAGAACGTACGACGTCTGGCGGACAACCATGTTGCCGCCATTTTGAATTTACCCCGCGTTGCCAGCGTGATGCACTTGAGAGTGGCTTTGTTGAATCCGCTGTTGGTTGCCTACAACGCATTGAAAAATTTAAAACTCCCAGTGGAGCAGTGGTCGTTTTTGTTACTGCACATTGTCCTGGGAAAGTTGCCGGACTCTGTTAAGGTCCGTTTTGAGCAGCAGTATGGTGGGGATAGTGCGACTTATCTGCCACCCTTCTCGGACCTCTTGACGTTCCTGGAAGGAGAAAGTAGACTGGCAGATAATTCCTCTCTGGCCGGTCCTATGGGACCCGAACGACCTGTGCCACAGAGTGGATCCCCCACCGGACCCCCCCGTAGGGGGCGTATGGCCCCTCGCGCGCCCGGCCGCTATGCCGCCGTCCAGGAGACCGCCCGCTGCTTGTACTGTCGGGAACCGGGTCACAGCACGACCCGTTGTGATAAGTTCCTCGACCAGCGCGTCCAAGGCCGTCGAGCGATCGCGCGACAACGGACATGGTGCTACTCGTGCTTGGGCCTGCACATGCAGCGCGAATGTACCCAAGCGCACCCATGCCGCTTTTGTAAGGGCAACCACCATCCCCTCCTCTGCATGAACAGCCCAGAGGGCGGCGGAGCGCCGCAGCGCGTCGCTGCAGGATCACCGCGTATGGGTGGGGGTCTCGGACCCCCCGCGGTGTTTGCATCCCGCAGCAGTTCTAGTGGCCACCAGAGTGGCCCCAGACGCTCTCCGCCACGTTTGGACCCTCAAACGGGTGGGGGTCCCAGGGACCCCCCCATGGGAAACCGATCCCCAAGGATGGGGATGAGTTACGCGAGCGTTGCCGGAGGTCGTAGAGGCCCCCCGCGACGTTTTGAGCCTCGCACGGGCGGGGGTCCCACGGACCCCCCCATGGGAAACCGATCCCCAAGGATGGGGATGAGTTATGCGGGCGTTGCCGGAGGTCGTAGAGGCCCCCCGCGACGTTTTGAGCCTCGCACGGGCGGGGGTCCCACGGACCCCCCCATGGGAAATCGGTCCCCAACTAGGGGGTTCGATTTTGCGAGCGTTGCGGGAGGTCGTAGAAGCCCCCCGCAACGTGTTGAGCCTCGCACAGCCGGGGGTCCCCGGGACCCCCCCTCTGAAAATCGGTCACCGTGCCCCCGCGACTATGGGGCGACGTACACGGTGGATGATAGGCACCGATTCTCGCCGCCGCTCGCCGAATACCCGCGTTTGGAGCGGCGCCCGCCCCGTCTTCAAGGGGCCGGGAGATATAACCCGCCTGATACCGGGCGATTTGGACGTAGGCAGTATGTGGGAGACTGGGACCCACTGGATCGCTATGAGCGACCCCCTTACCATGGGGGGACGTCTGGGGACCCCACATACTAGCAATCAACGTGTTTACGGTCGATTGTAGCCACCCCTCCAGAGACCGTCTTGTTGCCCACGGCCTCTGTGCTTGTCAGGGGATTGAATGGCGACCTTGTGGAAGTTCGCGCCTTGTTGGATTCCGGTGCTCAGGGGTGTGTTGTGTCATCTTGGTTAGTTAGGCGGTTGGGCCTCAAGGTGCACCCCCACACGGAAGGCGTGAGAGGTGTTGGCGATGTGAAAGTCCCCGGGTTGTTAGGGCATGTTGACTTCACATTTACATCACGTAATGGGTCCACGCCAGGCATTAAGACCTCGGCGATTGTGTTGGACACAGTTGTTGGCCGTCAACCTTCAGTTGACTTGGGACCGAGTATGTTGTCTTTGGTGTCTGATTCCCCACTCGCCGATCCAAATTTCTTCCGCCCAGGCCCGATTGATGCTCTCCTTGGAGCCGATGTCCTGGGGCGAGTTTTGTTGACGGGGAAGCGAGTTTTGCAGCCAGATGGCTTGGTAGCTCTGCAGACGACACTCGGTACAGTTGTGATGGGCCCTGCTCGCCGCGTTTTGGATTCCCTTGATGAGGATCGCGGTCTTGTTTTTAATGTGTCTCTCTCCGAAGTGGTGCAGAAGTTTTGGGAGGTTGAGGAACCTCCACCAGCCCCGCGGGTTGACCCAGTAGCGGATGAATGCGAGTTGTATTACCAGAATAACACTGGTCGCCTCCGCTCTGGTCGTTTGATCACCCGTCTCCCCTTTCGTGCCGACCGACCTCCTCTGGGCGAATCCCGACCGCTAGCGGAACGTAGGCTAGTGGCGATGGAGCGTCGCATGAGCAAGGATCCGGTCTTCCGCCAGAAGTATGTTGAATTCATGCGGGAGTATGAGGAGTTAGGGCACATGTCCGTGAGCGATTTGGATTGGCGCTCCGTTGAGCACTTCTTTTTGCCGCACCACGCCGTTTTGAAATCCGGAAAGATTCGGGTGGTCTTTGACGGTTCGGCTCCCACCTCTACTGGAGCGTCCTTGAACCAGTGTCTGCATGTAGGTCCCAAGCTGCACACGGAGATCTCAGACATTTTGACCAACTTCCGGCGGCACCAAATTGTATTTATGACTGACATCCGGATGATGTTCAGACAAACGGTCATCCATCCAGAGGATAGGAGGTACCAATTGATTTTGTGGAGAGAGAGTCCTAGGGACCCCTTGTTGATTTATGAATTGAATACGAATACGTACGGTTTGGCTTCGAGCCCGTTTGTTGCGATTCGTTCTTTGTTGGAGTTGGCCGAGAAGGAGCGCTTGAGATACCCTCGCGCCTCCGCCATTTTGGCCAGTGACGTCTATGTGGATGACATTTGCACGGGCGCCTCATCTGTCTCAGAGGCGATTGTCCTGAGAGACGAACTCACCGCCCTTTTGAAGTCGGGAGGTTACGAGTTGAGGAAATGGATATCCAACTCGCCTGATGTACTGGTAGGTTTGCCCGAAGAGCACCAGCAGGACCCCCACCTATTCGAAAATGTTGATAATCCCCATGTGGTGACCGTCCTTGGCGTACAGTACAAACCGGTCTCTGACACGTTCACTTATTGTGTGGATTTACGACCACCGAAAGTCTGGACCAAGCGTTCAGTATTGTCTACTGTCGCACGTACCTTTGACCCCAATGGGTGGATTTGCCCCGTGCTGTTTATGGCCAAGTGTTTCTTGCAACGGTTATGGGCTTCGGGTGTGTCGTGGGATGAACCCCTCTCGGACGAGTTACTCCGAGATTGGTCGAGCTTCGTTTCATCCCTCCCCGAGATTAATGAAGTGCATTTGCCGAGGCTATTCCTCCCTTCTGAAAATTGTAAAGTTACTCTTCACGGCTTTTCCGATGCCTCCGAACGTGGATTTGCTGCGGCCGTGTACCTCCGCACCGTTACTGTTGACGGAGTTGTTGCTGTGCATCTGGTGATAGCGAAAAGCAAAGTCGCTCCCCTTCGGACTCGTCATACGATCCCGAGGTTGGAATTGTGTGGAGCTGCCCTCCTAATGCGTTTGTTGAACCACGTATGGCTCACATTAGGTCGATCTATTAAGATACAAGAGGTTTATGCTTGGACGGACAGTCAGGTCGTCCTTTGTTGGTTGAAGGCTCCGGCGCACACCTTGGACGTGTTTGTGGCCAATCGAGTGTCGCAGATTTGTAATTCCGACATCGAGTTGATTTGGAGACACGTGCCGGGAACCATGAATCCCGCGGATTGTGCGTCTCGGGGTTGTGTAGCCCCAACCCTAATTAACCACCCCCTCTGGTGGGGCCCACAGTGGTTGATGCGGCCTGAGTCGGAGTGGCCGCCCTCTCCAGCGTTGTCGAACGTAGCCGTTCCTGATATGCGGGCATGCGTCCTGGAGACTAACCCCGCCGGGGAAAAGGATTTGTTGTTGGATCGGTACAGCTCCTTACAGAAGCTGCTTGGTGTTACCGCTTGGATCAGACGTTTTGTGTACAATTGCAGAAACCCACGCGCGAGGCGTGATTCGTCGGTTCTCACTCCGGACGAGCGTAGGGACGCGCTCTTGTTTTGGGTCCGGAGAGTACAAGCTGATAGTTTTGAGTCCGAGATTGAAATTTTGCGTTTAGGCCGTCGCAAGTTGAAGGGCGCGGTATCGCGATTAAATCCCTTCCTGGACGAGAGTGGGCTTTTGCGAGTCGGCGGAAGACTTCGAAATGCGAACCTGCCGTATGGAGCTCGTCACCCCCTTTTGTTACCTAAAGCCGGACATTTGACTCAACTGATAATAACAGATCGCCATGTGAATGCACAACATGCTGGCTGTAATGCTTTGTTGGCCATTTTGCAGCGTGAATTTTGTAAAATTGAGGCCGTCCTCAACTCGCGACCCTTGTGCCCGTTGTCTTCGGACCCGAATGACCTGGAAGCGTTGACCCCAGGTCATTTCTTGATCGGACAGCCCCTTTTGGCGTTGCCTGAATATCCGATTCAGGATGTAGGATCCCATCGTTTGTCGCGATACCAACTTTTGAAACAGATGTCCCAAAACTTCTGGGCACGTTGGTCGATGGAGTATTTGCATATCCTGCAACAGCGCGTGAAGTGGACAGATAAAACCACCCCACCCCAGACTGGCGACCTCGTGTTGATTAAGGATGCTAACCTGCCGCCCCTATGTTGGCGAAGGGGGCGCATTGTTAAACTCTACCCCGGAACTGACGGAGTTCCTCGTTTTGCTGAGGTTTTGGTTCGAGATTCGGTTTTGAAGAGAGCAGTTAGTGGGCTCTCCCGATTACCCGTAGATTGACGTACCGTTCTTAACGGTCCGGGGCGGGGGGATGTTCGGAAAAGATCGACGTTTCTGAACGCAACTCTAATGTCACGTCAAATTGACATTAGCTGTCACTTGAAGTTGACAGTGACACTTGATTGAAATTCTTGTAGAAAATGTCGGATTAATTTTGCTGAATTTGTTAAAAATCGCTCGCGTTGAATGTGCCTGGCATATCGAGTTTGAATACATCTTAAATTATCTATGTGATCCCGTTTTGTACGACCAAGGTTTTGATGCCATCTCTGGAGTGGCCGGTCGCGGATGCTTTGAAAGATAACCTTTTCTACCACACGCGCTTGTTGTCGGGACAATATATCGTAATAAAAAAAGCTCCCACGTGTGTGTCTTTGTGTATCTATTGTTGAAACGCCCAGTGTCTTGTGAACGCTGTTATTTGTGTTATGAGTGAGGTGACTAATTGGTAAGGTCTGCAGAAGAAGAAGATTTACCAGGGGGCGCGCGCGCTCCCCTCTCCCCACGCTGCCCAGGGACTTTCTACAGCACAGACCGTATGTAAAATCACCTAACTTCACAAATTCTATCCGCTGTGTATCGCAGTCCAATTGTTCAGTTACATCCCGGCTGAAACCAAGTTTTTGTCCGGAGTCTATATTAGTAATACCAGCTTCCACTGCGCTAGCTGACTCCGCGGTATAGGCAGGGGTGTACTGAACAAAGGTATTTTACTACCTTCTACTACATTTTCATCCTATTATTTTATATATTTTAGAGCTTGATTAAATACCCAAATGTCCGTTCCGAATTGCGGGAAGTTGCTTATGCTAAAAGAACTTTATGCATTCATACAATTCACTTTTTTATGACGTCATAACACCGAGAGGCAAGTTTAATGTCGTACTTTACGATTCGCAATTGTTTTCCACCTTAACGTTTTTTGTTCATCATTTGTTCGCATCTCCGCTGTGGAGTTATGGTGTGACATAAACATGGGTATGGCTTTGTTGTGGTATTTATTTATTCATCAGCTGTTCTATAGACACGTGTGAAGCATTAAACTAAACCTCCTTTAATAGTAGCGACATTTCAAACGTTTTATAATCGCCAATTATTTGCGTATTTGGGAAAAGCCGGTTTTGGTTGCCGTATTTAATGAAGGCCGTATTTAACTCTGCAGCAGACTAACAGTCTGCTTGTGACCACGGTTGTTGCAACACAGCCGAAACGTCAAGCTGTAAGTACATAATAATATGTACTTCATAATAAATGTCGCGTTGAGTCCCGTTACTCTTGTTTATAATTATAATGCATAATCAGGATTTCCAGTGCCAATCATTGTAGTGGACATCATCATCATCATCATCATTTCAGCCGTACGACGCCCACTGCTGGGCATAGGCCTCCCCCAAGGATCTCCACAACGATCGGTCCTGCGCTGCCCGCATCCAGCGGCTTCCCGCGACCTTGACCAGATCGTCGGTCCACCTTGTAGGGGGCCTGCCCACGGAACGTCGTCCGGTTCGCGGTCGCCATTCGAGAACCTTTCCGCCCCAACGGCCATCGGTTCTCCGCGCTATGTGTCCCGCCCACTGCCACTTCAACTGAGCAATCCTTCGAGCGATGTCGGTCGTTTTAGTTCTCCTGCGGATCTCATCATTTCTGATTCGATCGAGCAGGGAAACACCAAGCATCGCTCTCTCCATTGCTCTCTGGGTAACCTTGAGCCTTCTTATGAGACCCATAGTAAAAGACCACGTCTCGCTTCCATAAGTCATAACTGGCAACACACACTGGTCAAAGACCTTAGTCTTGAGACATTGAGGAATTTTGGACGCAAATATATGCCGGAGCTTCCCAAACGCTGCCCATCCGAGCTGGATTCGACGAGAGATCTCTTTCTCGAAGTTGGACTTACCTAATTGGATTGTCTGTCCTAGGTAGACATAGTGGTCAACAACTTCGAGTGTAATGTTCCCAACATTAACTGGAGCGGATGCAACATGGGCATTGGACATGATTTTCGTCTTATCCATGTTCATCTTCAGACCCACTCTTTGGGAAGCATTGCTGAGATCTTCGAGCATTGTGTTCAGGTCTTCCAAAGTCTCAGCCATGAGAACTACATCATCGGCAAACCGCAGGTGTGTTAGGTACTCGCCATTGATGTTAATGCCGAATCCTTTCCAGTCCAGTAGCTTAAAAATATCCTCCAACGCAGCTGTGAACAGTTTGGGAGAAATGACGTCTCCCTGTCTCAAACCTCGCTGTAGTTGGATAGGATTAGAGCTCTGGTTCTGTAATCGGACCGACATGGTGGCGTTTTGGTATAAGTACCTCAGCACCTCGATGTACCTGTAGTCTATTTGGCACCTCTGGAGAGACTGCAGCACTGCCCAGGTCTCGATCGAATCAAAGGCTTTCTCATAGTCCACGAACGCCAAGCATAGTGGCAAGTTATACTCTTCGGTCTTCTGTATAACTTGCCGCAGCGTATGAATGTGGTCTATGGTACTATAACCTTTTCGGAACCCGGCTTGTTCGGGAGGTTGGAAGTCGTCGAACCTGCGAGCGAGACGATTCGTAATGACTCTCGAAAACAACTTGTAGATATGGCTCAGAAGCGAGATGGGTCGGTAATTCTTCAGGAGAGTCTTATCACCCTTCTTGAAGAACAGCATCACATCGCTTCTGCCCCATGCCTTTGGCGTTTTGCCCTCGAGGATGACAGAGTTGAAGAGCTTCTGGAGGACCTTAAGTATCGGCTTACCGCCCGCTCTCAGAAGTTCTGTTGTGATTCCGTCATCGCCCGCCGCCTTGTTGTTTTTGAGCTGCTTGAGAGCCATTCTAATCTCGTACAGGCTGACGTCCGGGATATCTTCGGTATAGTGTCGGGTAAGTTTGGCTCTAGGTTCTGTAGCCTTACTTTCAACAGGTGTTTGTGTGGAATATAGCTGTCCATAGAAACTCTCAATCTCCCTCAGGATTTCAGGTGTTGATGAAATGACAGTAGTGGACATAATAAATTGCATTACACTTAGAACGGCTTTCTGATGGTAATGGTACCTATATACCTTTCCAACCTTTACGACCTTTTAGATTGTGACTTTTTGCATTGATACCTTCGATAAAATTGATACAAACGCGTGTTTGACATGATAGAGTCTTTTGGCATTTCCTCTCGATATGAATAATTTCTGCTTCATAAATTTGTCGGCATTTATTAAACAATAAACGCATGGTTTCACCAGTGATGTATCAGATATAGCCAATGGAACGGCCTTCCACCGAGGCCGTCGCATCCGCCGCTGGCACCACCACACCACAGAACAGCCTGAAAGCTAAACGACCACAGATCCGGTGGAAAGTCGGCCAACCGAACCGATCCGAAGTCGGTGAAACAAATGCCGACCACGGATCACGACCACGCGTGGGCGGGCACTGGGAGAAATTAGAGATTCATCGATGTGTATGTAACCCTTAGACCTACTCCACACAAAACAAAAAAACTATCGAAATCCAACCTATAGAGAAACTTACCGTCACCACACCAGTATTCTTTCATATTAATACCAACGAATATAAAATTCGCGTTGATGGGCTCATAAAGTAAATGTGTGCACTAAATACCCAAAGAGATGGACTCCACAAATTCTTGAAACTGGCTTACCTGGAGCTTCTTTTCTGGAAACCTTATGAAAAATTCCTCGACTTCATTATTGTAAAATTAAGACGTTACAAAAACCGGTTGCTTTGGCGCTAATGGAATTATAATGTGCTCCTACTGCTAGTTACACGGCTCGTTCACATGGAATCCGGCATTTATGATTCGCCAAAATACTAGTCTAAACTCTAACTAAAGTAGGTATTCACCATTGTGAATACCTACTTTAGTTAGAGTTTTAGTGAGAGTCGACGAATTTTTCTTATAGTGTGAATATGCACACTTTAAAAGCATTAAGTACAGCGCGCCGTAAAAATTAAGTCACAGTTCGTGAAATAGACGATACGTCATACGTTGTCGTGTGAATGAGCCGTTATATTACATTGCCTTTTCCAATGAAATGAAATTGATGTAAGCTCAAAACACAAAAAGAGATGTACATAAAAATGCACACGAGTCACTAGCTAGAGGCTAGACCATTCAAATAAGGATTCCCGACCGAAATAGGCACTCTAACGTTTGCTCGGCCGCGCGCGATACACTTCACGCGGACGCAGCGGCAGCCGGCAATGAACTGTGAACTCGCGAGCGCCCCGCGAATCGAAAATCACTTAAAATTCAATTAAAAATTAAATAAAAATAAATTTAAACTTATGACGGCCGGAATCCCTCGGCTATTCTAATACCATTATTTTCGTATATTTTTCATTAACTAAAACCAAGTATACTGCAAGTAAAAGGATATTTGGATTACGATTAGACGGATGTTTGGGATTTTATTTGACACAGTTAAATATCACCAATCAAAAAAAACGGCAGGAAGCACTAGATAAATAACTGTAAAATAACATATATTTTTACCATATTTTGAGTACTTGTGGTTTGCGAGTAATCCATAATTTAAAATACCCTATTTTGGGTAATCGGTGCCTTAATGCATTTTTTGTGCTTAATCTTCGTCCACTCTACCCAACATTGTTTATATCGCGCTTGTTACCATAACACGATTTGAACATCACTCAACAAATGCGTTTTGTAACATCTAAATTCATGAAAACAAAATGTTAACATGAATGAATAATGGATGGGATGTCCAAAAACAATTTCGTATCCAATTCCATCATCGTGTACATTTTCCAGTTGAGATGTGGAACAATCTACTAAAAGCCCGTCTTTGAAATACCGCTTAGATAACCACATACCCACACGGAAAGTATGAATTATTTATTTATTCTGTTGTAGTATTGCTGACGACGCGACAAGCTATCATCTTAAGAATTACGATCTATATATTCAAACTCATGAGACATATTGGCAATGGCAAGTAGACTATGACATTTAAAGGCAAGAGTGTTCTTCCTTGACATAGAAATGAATCTGCTCTAATATACTGAAGTTAATTAATTTGCTCAAACGCGCTCATTTCTAGAATAGCTAGTCGTAATAGGACAACATTACTGGACAAGGGAAATGCTTAGCCTTCGGTTGCATAAGGGATCTGGCATAAAATCAAATTTAATACAGTATAAAATTAAATTCAGTGCGGTTCAATGTAAGGCAATAAATATTCATTTGATAATCTTTTAAAACAGATACTTCGACAATGCGTCTGAAACTCGACGGCGACGTTAGTCAAGCCCTTCGATTCTGCATGCATTCCTAAAAACCGCAGTGTGACGTCACCACGACCGACGGGCACTCGACAGACGTCCTCGGTCCTCGCATTGTTGTCTGCTCCATGATTAACGACCTTCACACTTGCCCTTTCATTCCCACCAATTTGCTACTCTAATAACAGCGTTTGAACTGTTTTGATACTTCGTTTTCTTGGCATGTTGTCATTTTCAATCGTGTTTGAATCAAATGACATGGATTATAACTGGTTAGCGTGATCCAATAATAGGTAACTTATAAATAATGCATCCACGGTTTTTCTGGTGTTGCTGTGATGACTAAGAATCGCAAATTCCGTCAACAATCAATAATTCAAGGTCAATCCCTAAATCACCGTGAAAACTACATAGAATTTGGTATGAGACCGCGACGTCCGCGACCAATTAAAATTCTCTGCCTCAATGAGAAAGCAAACAGTATGACTTTGATTTTTTCCGAATAGCCTTAACATTGTCAGCGGACTGTAAAGGCCTTTTAATGCATAATTATAGTATTATAATCATAAATGCCATTTCATACAAATATTAAGAGAACAAACATTGAACTGGGTGGCGGAGTTAAAGGGTCGATTATGGGATAGATGGCCACATTATATCGGTTGCAATTGCATTGCAGTAGTTAAACCACAGAATAATGGTTAAAATCAGCAATCCGTATTCAGCAAATGTTGGTGTTGTGTTGGTTCGTAGCATGTTGGTGTGGGATATTTTTTATATCTTTCTATGTTCTGTGTGTTCTACAGTCATTACCACACATAAGTAAATAGTCACAGTGCCTGTGCCTCAATTCCAAAGACATAAAGATGGCCAATGTTTACGAAAGAACTACCTACAATCTTTCGATGCAAAAATTTAGTTTTACACTCAGATATGAATTTCGTCGAATCTGAATTTATGGATCGTTAGATGATGTGTAACATCTCGTTATGAATCATGAATTTGCGGGACCTCGTTAAAACCGCAGTGATCTCTCGGTCATGGCTCCAACGTCCTTCCAACCAGCTCGTTCGCTGTCAGTCGACGATAATTGACACCCAGGCCCAGCTACGGTGCATAAATATCAAATTGCATACCATTAAAGTGTTTATTAATTTACGCTAGTCCTGTGTACTCCAATCCTATTGTTTTGCATTGAATCCTTTTGTTTTTTCATAAATCAGAAAATTGCTCTCAAAATCACATTCGTTTATATGTACTATTTTGTATTGGCTGATTTACCTAACGTTAAGTATTTTTTGAAATTATTTCTCATTTTTTATTAACAATCGGTACTACAAAAGTTTCTTTGTCTCTATTTATATCTGATTATTATAATAACAATGAAATTGTAACACCGTATTTTTTGAGAATGGAAGTTTTACCTTTTCGCCTGGTTTCGCATAGCGATCCTTGTTTATACACACTAATTGTCACAGAATCCTTTCCGTATTGATTGATTTTGAGCTCTAATTTATTCACTTCACTTTGATTAAAGTGCAAACATCTCTCCAATAGAATTATGTTGACGGGGTTGTTTTGTTTTCATAACGTCACTTGATAGCTGTCTGACGTGTGACAATGACAGTTGACGTTTGGCGGGCGGTTGACAGTTGCATTGACCCGCACAGACCAGAGTTCCGTCTGGCGAGAACAGAGATGCCTGGTCGAACTTGTAATTTTCTTTTATGATTAGAAAACATTTTAATAAATGCGGAGCTTCTAAATTCATGTGAAGTATTTTTGTTATCTTTGTATTAGCTTGATCATAGCTAATTTGATGGCCAATTTCGTTTTAATGTTTTATCTTTGTTGCGTTCTGCCAAAGAGATTTCGTCTTTTTAGAAGCGACGGACTTGTGTTTTGGCACGAGTCGTGAGACGGAACACGCCGGCGAGAGTGATTTGTCATCGCTTGTGTGGCACTTTGCTTGATCTTCCAAAATGTAATTGCAATCGGAGATCTGTAATTAATTTTATCGCGATGGAGTTCTTCAGGTGAATGCGCCTTTGTGCGAGGTTTGCACGCGGGATGGTTAACCATGGCGCTGACCTTATGGCGATTAATGTCACGTAAATTTATGCCCGTTTAGGGCTCCATACCCCACCTGTAGCAGGGAGATCCAATTGTCCCCGGCCGTGACGTGGAATATTATGTGCGCCGTGTGAGGTTGACGGCCAACCCGCTCGTTTATCCAGAATGTAATGGTCATTGGGTGTTTCAAATTTGTTGACCTGATTTGCCAATTCAGCAAAACTCAGGGACTTCTTGAGGTAACCCGCGGAATCCTAAAGTATTGTTAAGCCATGCCGCTGTCCAATTTTTTAACATAAATGCCAAATATATAACCGGTTCATGTTCGTATGGCAGTGTTCATCTACCTTTGCCGCATGTATTACCCCTAGTTTATTTTAACTCAACTTAGAGACATTTATATATATATGTAATGAGAATGTGTTGTGTGTATTTGTATGGGATATACCACGGACACGACGGGTCTCATTTACCTGTGAGAGTGCCTAGCTGGAGGTGACCGCTCCGGACTAGTTCGCCTGCGGCTAGCCACTTTGCCGTTGAGTGGGTCCGTCGGGGCCTTGGGCTATCCCCTTAATAAAGGTATCATACCACTGATAAGAGTGATGTTACACATATAACATTTTAAGTAAAACGACAATTATGTGTCGTATCCTAGTTAAGTAATTATAATTTATTTTATTACCATTAATACCATTATATTGGTTTTGTACTAATTGTATCTGCACCGATTAAATGTTTAATAATGCATCAAGCCTGAGTTTTCATTGAGTTCACTTTGTTTCGATCTGGGGTTTTTTAAATACATTTTTTAGATATTTCAGCACTTCTATTTACAAGTTTAATAATTTTAGTAACTTGCATTTGTGATTAATATCAACGGCGCCCAAGGTTAATTATAACCCCAGATGTCTGAGCTACGCCTACCTACGACCCTAAGTGTAGTTTGAGTTAGCCGAGTCGAGAACAACTTACTAGGGTTGATTCCAGTGAGATTCTAACGGGTCCCCCAAATTCTCTAACGGGTACCCCAATTTCTCTATACCACCAAAAATTCTTATTACAGTGGCGTTCCCAACGTGTGGCTCAGAAAAGTGAATTCAATGCTCGGTGCATTTATTTTGATATTTTTAAATTATTTTAATTAATTAATTTTCAGCCATAATGACTGAATATTATTGTAACGGTAATTTTTTGATTAAAGTGAAACTTTATCATGAGTTATCTATACTTAAGGTCCATTTAGGTATTTTGAGTATTTTAACAATTTTTAAATTATGTTAATTAATTAATTTGTAGCCAATATGGCTGAACTTAATTGTAACGTTAATTTCTTGCTAAAGGATGAACTTGAACACGAGTTATCAATATTTAGAGTCTCTTTTGATGAGAATAGCA
The DNA here is from genome assembly GCA_949710035.1 of Crambus lathoniellus. NCBI lineage: Eukaryota > Metazoa > Arthropoda > Insecta > Lepidoptera > Crambidae > Crambus > Crambus lathoniellus. Next base: position 4,470,814 of record OX453303.1, on the reverse strand, counting down.
GTGTGGATCATTTGCGGAAACTTTTGAGAAATACCTGGAAATTAGTTCGTAGGGGTACTTTGAGAATTCCTTCTACGGCGGTTTCTCTTGACGGTGAAGATTCGGAAGTTTCGATTCTCAGGTTTAAGGCTCATTTGCTTATTCATTCCTTTAGTGATGATGATATTACGGATGCTACATGTTCACGCCTTATTGGACGCGCTCATTATTTTCTTTCGAGGTTCTCTAGAATTGCTAATCCTCCGGAGGAACTTTTTGTGTTACAGGGGAAGCTTATTAATTACATCACATTAAATGACGATTCTTCGGAATCTGAAACTGAAGATAGCTCTCCCCGCTCTTATGGTCGAACGGTGATTTATGAACCGGAGAAATCTTATAACTTGTGTTCCCTCAATTTAAAATTTAACGGTTTTACGTGTGTTCGTGCTTTCTTGTCTAGATTGGAGGAGCTGTGCGTTGCTAGGAGTATACCTAAGGAGGATGTGTTCACCGGGTTTCCTGATTTGATCGAGGGCCCTGCTCTTTATTGGTATCGAGCAAGTAAGTGCAAGTTCCATTGTTATGACGAGTTGGTTTCGGCGTTAAAATCCGATTTTGATCTTCCTGATTTTGATGATCGGCTTCTGGAGGAGATTAAGTCACGCACTCAGGCTAAGCACGAGTCTTTAATAGTATTTTTATCCACCATTTTGGGAATGATGTCGCGTTTAAGTTTCGAATTATCGGACGCGGAGAAACTAAAGATTGTGTTGCGTAATATACGTCCTGAGTACAACCGCGAATTATTGTTGGTCGACGTCCGATCTATTGACCACCTGAAGGAAGTAGGGAAACTGATTGAATTGGGTAACATTCAGAGGGAAGGGTTTTCAGAACCATCTTTTAATAAACTTGTTGTTGCTCCGGATTTTGTTTATAAACCGTCGACTAAATTTAATAATACGGAAGTGAATAATAATAATTTTGATAAGAAGCTTCCGGTTTCGTCTGTTCAGAACTCCAGTTCTAAGGGCTCTTTATACTGTTTTATATGCAAAAACAATGAGCACCCCACTTATTTTTGTAAGGCTCCTCGGCCGCTATTATGTTTTAAATGCGGTAAGCCTGATTTTAAATCCACTGATTGTCCGGATTGTAAACGGAAAAATAAACTAGGTGGTTTAGTTTCTCTGAATAATATTAGCAGAGAGACCCCTTTCGAGCCTAGTTTGGGAGACGATAGACCATTTGTTATTGTTAAGGTCTATGGTGTTCCCGTCAGTGGATTACTTGATAGTGGTGCGGGTTGCTCTTTGCTCGGTAATAATGCCCACGAACGTTTGGTTAAACTCGGAATACCATTGAGAGCTTTTAATAAACCTCGCTATATTAAAGTTGCTAATGGCTCCGAGTATTTTTGTCGACATTATATGGATGTTCCCATTGATTTTAAAAATGAAACTAAAATAATAAAGTTTTATGTTCAACCGAAGATTACTCTTCCGGTCCATTTTGGAATCAACTTTTGGAGGTCTTTTAACCTCGCCCCTGATGTTTTAGCGAGTGTTCCCTCTGTTGATTCTGTTAGGGCTTGTGAAATTGATAGTGTCTCGGATACAGTACTGGATTTGACTTTTAACTCGGATCGACATTTTGACGGCCAGGCTGTTACTGTCCATCCTGATAATCACGCCTTCGGTTTACCCGAATGTTTTTCCGCTAAATTACCTCCCAAATTTGTAAATTGTGTGAGGGATATGCGATCGGGTAACGTGGTGACTTCTTTGGAGAGTAGGGATGGGGAGCCTCTTGGTTCGTTTGACGTCCGAGGTGTTGTTGTGCGGGGTCACAATGAAGGCGCTTGAAGTATCTTCAGAGTATTTCTGGATCTCGAGTCTGCCATTGTGTTACCTTGTGCACAGTGTTTTTAGGTTAGAAGCATGATTAGGTTATTAAGTAGCTGCCTGTTAGTTTTAATGTTTTTGTGTTACATCCGTAGGTCTTGCTGCATTTGGGTAGACCCCAAAGGATGCCAAGGATGGTAACATGTGTATTACGCAAGTCTTAAGATTGTCGTAATGGTGTGCTGTTGATTGTTTTTAGGTGTTAAAAGAATTTATGGATGTTCCACTCCTCACCTTAGTCGTCACCTCACTTACTCGCTTAGTAATACACCCCCTTTAGTTGTTCAGGTGAATTACACATATATATTAAATTAAATACAATTTACCAATACGATCATTTTTTTTTTTAGAATTGCATTGATTAATTCATTTAAACCTGTTACTATTTCTGAAAACTGAAATATGTTAACAAGGTGTATCAAATTAAATATCCCATTAAATAGATTAATATAATTTAATTAAAATTAAAAGCAATTAGCCAGCGCTAAATGCATATATATTTTGTTATAATAAACCTGTAATTGTTTCATGAGACTGAAATATATGTAAACAGGGAATTGAATTGATTTCTTTCGTTATAGTAAATTTCTTTTTGTTATTGTTTGGCCAACTAGGTGTTTGGTACCAGTTTAGGGTTGAGCTCGGGTTGAGCTCTCTCCTCCATGGGATTGTAGTTGCCGAGATGGTGCTCCCCTTTGTTCGCATGAACTCGTGCGAGTTATTTAATGTCCCCTGGATAGACTCAAACTTTGTTATTCAAGTTTTGGAGTCCTGAGGTGGCTGATGCCTGGCAACAAATAGAAGTAAGATTTGTTTGGTTTAGGGCATGTAGTAATATTAGATTTTGTCGTTTCTCTCGACGAAAAATTTTATTCAAAATGTTCATTTTGAATAAAATTTTTCTTTCCCAGCGAAGACGGTACTGTAACACCGTATTTTTTGAGAATGGAAGTTTTACCTTTTCGCCTGGTTTCGCATAGCGATCCTTGTTTATACACACTAATTGTCACAGAATCCTTTCCGTATTGATTGATTTTGAGCTCTAATTTATTCACTTCACTTTGATTAAAGTGCAAACATCTCTCCAATAGAATTATGTTGACGGGGTTGTTTTGTTTTCATAACGTCACTTGATAGCTGTCTGACGTGTGACAATGACAGTTGACGTTTGGCGGGCGGTTGACAGTTGCATTGACCCGCACAGACCAGAGTTCCGTCTGGCGAGAACAGAGATGCCTGGTCGAACTTGTAATTTTCTTTTATGATTAGAAAACATTTTAATAAATGCGGAGCTTCTAAATTCATGTGAAGTATTTTTGTTATCTTTGTATTAGCTTGATCATAGCTAATTTGATGGCCAATTTCGTTTTAATGTTTTATCTTTGTTGCGTTCTGCCAAAGAGATTTCGTCTTTTTAGAAGCGACGGACTTGTGTTTTGGCACGAGTCGTGAGACGGAACACGCCGGCGAGAGTGATTTGTCATCGCTTGTGTGGCACTTTGCTTGATCTTCCAAAATGTAATTGCAATCGGAGATCTGTAATTAATTTTATCGCGATGGAGTTCTTCAGGTGAATGCGCCTTTGTGCGAGGTTTGCACGCGGGATGGTTAACCATGGCGCTGACCTTATGGCGATTAATGTCACGTAAATTTATGCCCGTTTAGGGCTCCATACCCCACCTGTAGCAGGGAGATCCAATTGTCCCCGGCCGTGACGTGGAATATTATGTGCGCCGTGTGAGGTTGACGGCCAACCCGCTCGTTTATCCAGAATGTAATGGTCATTGGGTGTTTCAAATTTGTTGACCTGATTTGCCAATTCAGCAAAACTCAGGGACATCTTGAGGTAACCCGCGGAATCCTAAAGTATTGTTAAGCCATGCCGCTGTCCAATTTTTTAACATAAATGCCAAATATATAACCGGTTCATGTTCGTATGGCAGTGTTCATCTACCTTTGCCGCATGTATTACCCCTAGTTTATTTTAACTCAACTTAGAGACATTTATATATATATGTAATGAGAATGTGTTGTGTGTATTTGTATGGGATATACCACGGACACGACGGGTCTCATTTACCTGTGAGAGTGCCTAGCTGGAGGTGACCGCTCCGGACTAGTTCGCCTGCGGCTAGCCACTTTGCCGTTGAGTGGGTCCGTCGGGGCCTTGGGCTATCCCCTTAATAAAGGTATCATACCACTGATAAGAGTGATGTTACACATATAACATTTTAAGTAAAACGACAATTATGTGTCGTATCCTAGTTAAGTAATTATAATTTATTTTATTACCATTAATACCATTATATTGGTTTTGTACTAATTGTATCTGCACCGATTAAATGTTTAATAATGCATCAAGCCTGAGTTTTCATTGAGTTCACTTTGTTTCGATCTGGGGTTTTTTAAATACATTTTTTAGATATTTCAGCACTTCTATTTACAAGTTTAATAATTTTAGTAACTTGCATTTGTGATTAATATCAACGGCGCCCAAGGTTAATTATAACCCCAGATGTCTGAGCTACGCCTACCTACGACCCTAAGTGTAGTTTGAGTTAGCCGAGTCGAGAACAACTTACTAGGGTTGATTCCAGTGAGATTCTAACGGGTCCCCCAAATTCTCTAACGGGTACCCCAATTTCTCTATACCACCAAAAATTCTTATTACACTGCACTATCAGATTTTACACTATCATCTACTTTAAATTACAAGTTGTTATTTTATATATCCTTAAACTTGATATTATCATTATTCAGCCGTTTCCGTGAAGCTCGATCTTTTGTATGTTGTTCCCACGACTTTAACATTGACTGTAGTTTCTCACACACATCTTTATTTATGTTATGCATGTGTTTTTTCATTATGTCGTTTATACCATTGACATCTTAAACTTGTTGACATTTAAAAATTAATCAGAACAGCTCTTATGTTTAATGAATACATAATGAGCAATCCGATAGCAGTTTCTAGTCCCCAAGGCAGGCAAACCCATAAAAGTAATTAATGACACTATGTAGCCCTCAAATGCCAATTACCAGCTAAGTTTACATGTCGACTTCGGCAGTATCGCTAATTTCCCAACCGGGTAATTGGAAGTCAAGTTATTGTTGCCGTAAATTCTAGGTTCCCGTTCCTAAGATCGTTGTCAATTCCGCACTTTACGTAACTTTGATAGGAATTCTGTTTTATAGCATTATGGGCATTGTCACCGCGGTTTAAGGGTGAAGGTGCTTTGTGGTGTGCACCCGCGGTCAGTTACGAGGTCTGTTCTCACTTCTCGACCACCCGCGATGTTATGTGATCCTAGTAATGCTACCATTGCGAGCCAACGAAGGAGCCAACAGATCAAATAGTCTGACAACGGAAATATTGCTTTTAAAGACTTATAAAACAGAGACAATAGGGTTTGTTTACAAAATAAGCTTACAGAATAAATATCTTATCCTTCACTACTCTTCTTATACGAACAAGCGTATTGAGATGACTCCTTAGATGAATTCATGAATGATGATTATAAATGAACGTGAATGAAAGATGAATGGGCTATGCATGTGACTTGTACAACTCGTGAGCAGATGAGAGTACAGATGTTTTAACTATATTTCGTTTCTTTTATTTGGCCTTTGGGAAAGTTTTCTCTGCTTCTTTTCCTGTAGGTATATCAATTAATATTTTATTTGTACCAACTGAACTGTTCATGAAATATTTTCTAAGAAGATATTACCATGATTCAGCATTGGTTGTTGAAATGAAGTACTAAACCCACAATCAGGAAATTTGTGATCTATTACTAGTTCCCAATTGACGGACGCGTCATCTCAAACAAATATAGATCGCCCTAAGTTAGTCTTTGATGCTATTTCTGGATCGGTCCTGTGAGTCACGATAACTTTGTGCGCAAGTGAGTAACGCTCGTGAGTGAGATAAAAGGCACTGGGGAACTATACGGTTCAGTGCGTTTGGATTGGTAATGCATGCGCTTCTGCGCTAGAACGCTTGATCCCATTGACTGCCTCTTATTAGGTTCGATTTTTCTTCTTAACTAGAGCCAGCCACGCTCTTGTCTGTATATAGCTTCCTCCACTCGTTTCTGTCCAAAGCTAGTTCCTTGGCTTCTTGATAAGCCAAGAAGCTAAGTTTAATTATTATCCCTGTTAAAATTAGAAATTTACTAGTTTTCTGTATGATGTGCTTATTTTGATTGGCTGTTGGATGAACCAGGATAATTATCTACCTATTTATTTATTGGTTTATTTGGACTGCCATGGAAAATTACAGAATAACATTAATACTCACAATACTATTGTTGAGTTTGACATTCAAATAGTAAAATTTTAAAATTATTCATTTTATTTTATTTTGCAAATCGGACGAATTGAGAAAAAATATTACAATTACATAAAATTACATAGTGTTATACAGGATATTTTTTTTATCAGTGCACAAATTTTTAGAATCGACTCAGAATCGGTAAGTGAACAACTTTCTCCTAGAAACATAGGTCGAAATATGACAAAAAAAAATTGACCTTTCATACAAATGGGACTGATCACGTGATCAAATTAGTATGGGAAGTCCAAAAAATTTTGTCGTATTTCGACCCATGTTTCTAGGAGAAAGTTCTTCACTTATCGATTCTGAGTCGATCCTAAAAATTTGTGCACTGATAAAAAAATTATCCTGTATAATTAAGCAAAGAGTAGGTAGGAGTACTATTATCTAAGTAAGCTTAGCTGTTATATCGAAATATATAACAGCTAAGTACTTATACCGAAATGCTATTATCATCAGGTTACGTAAATGTTAATAAAAATGAATTTTATTTACAAATCGATTTAAAACACAGTTCAAATTGTAAACGTTCATGTTTTGACACGCCACATAATTTGCAACAAAGCAAACCCCACAAAAACTTGCGAGCATGGCGTTTGACTGCCGCGCCGTGACTTGTTCACGCGATGAGCACTCGTGGTCGTAAAAGTAAAAACTATGATTGGAGCCGCGTCTTTTGTTTCTATAGTAAGCTTTTAAGTTTTAGACGAAGTTTTAATTTCGGCCTAGCGCAAATTCTGTTTGGTAAGATTTTTTTTTGTATGAAGCTGCTGAATTCGTAAGCTACTGGATAAAGCAGACCTTTTTCCATCAGCTTGAGTTCTTTTAATTTTGATAGTAGCTCGTAGAAGTAAAAACTATTGGAGCCGCGTGTCTTGGTCTTTTGTTTCTATAGTAAGCTTTTGAGTTTATAGACGAAGTTTTAATTTCGGCCTAGCGCAAATTCTGTTTGTTAAGATACTTCTTTGTATGAAGCTGCTAAATTCCGAAGCTACTGGATAAAATATACCTTTCTCCATTAGCTTAAGTTCTTTTAATTTTGTTATTATCTTAGCTTGAACACCCTAATTCCAAATGTTTAATGGCTTCGGTCACATATACATTTGAAACTTGCTCGGCTATAATATATCTAGTTTAACTTCCTTCAATTTAAATTTCAATGTTTAAACTCCATGTTCTAATCACACGCTTGTCCATTAAATTAACCGGCAAATAGCCCGACTTTCTTCAACCAATGTTTTTAGTTTTAATCCTGTTTAAAACCATTACGTTACGCTAGCGAAAGTAATATTGTTATTAAGACGAGCGGAAGCTATCATCAAACTAGTTTGTTTTATGTCTGCTATTAAAATACATGGATTAAATGCGGTAACTGGCTCGTAGAACTGCATTGCGTTCGATTAACTTGTTTGATTATAATAGTCTGTTGACTTATTTATAAATATGTTGGTTGCATTGGTAGGCTTGTGCAACTGACCACAAGTTAACATTGTTAATAATCAAATCATCATTAGCCTTTTTATGTCGCCACTGCTTTTTTTGCAAACCTTCCTCATGGAAGGATATGGATAAGAAGAACAAGCCATGACCCACCAGCCAGTCCCACCACGCAGACAAACGCAGGTCCAATGCGTATTGGCGAGTATTAATGACTGCAAACGCAGCCTGGACCATCACGTGCCTTCCGAAGCACAGAAGTGCTCGAGCTAATAACTTTTGGTCACCCATCCCGTGATCGACCATTGCGAAAGTTGCTTAACCTCAACGATCGCAGGCCGAGCGCGCTAATCACAACGCCACGGGCTCCTCCAATTAACTATGTTTTCGATTGTAATAGTCTTGTCTTATATATGTATGTTTGTTGCATAGGCTTGTCCAACTGGTCGAAAATTAACATTAATAATTATATGCGTTACATTATTGTTGTCGCCGCGCCTTCGGCTGGTCTGGTACGCTATAAATAGTGGTTCGCAATTGTTCCTACCACGTGGTCGCTCCCCTTCCTCAGTTATGGTCTGACTCAGTGGAAGGTCACATTATATACGGTTCAAGTCAAGACTTATAACACTTTTCCTAGAAATAGCCATTCAACCAGTGATGTGCGTCACATCGATAACACTGTGAATTATCAATTATTACCGTTTCTAATTTCTATTACACATTACACCACAATTCAAAGTAAATTCGTAGTAAGTAATTAATTCCTGACTAACGGTCGATAACATTTTTTTCAGTTTTAATAAAGATCCTTCAAGATTTATTTTCGCGATAACAGCATAATTTTCTTCTAGGCGGTCTAATCTATTTCTTCATCAAATATTATCAAAATTCATTATGTGATCCAAAAAGTTAACAAACAGAGTAACATAAATTATTAGAATAATAATTTGAATTACTTAGTTTCAGTGACTTTTCTCATATGTCGTCTGCAATTCGTCAAAGAGGAATAGTAGGTGTTTCAGAAGGCCAGTGGTCAACGCAATAACCAATATTTGTAAGAACAAAGTGTCTCCGAAGTCAATAAAGAAGTACTACCTAATTGCTTCGGTTACCTGTTCTTGCGCAACTAATGTTGACTCTTCTCATGCTCAATATGTTTGCTCTCCCAATGCGCAGTTTCTACTGAGAGGAAATTATTTAAAGCCGAATAATTTATGTTGGTGTAAAGCTGGAAATGTATTACTAACTCTATGTGAGGAGAGATAGCATTTGAGCTGGTGTGCTGGTAATGTTGATTAAAATTTTCATTAGTAATGTGATGGTGTAAATTTAATTTCATCTAGCACCTCCTGCAAATTCACATTTGCCATTACAAGAAAAAAAGGTATCTGAGTTGAATACTGAAATTAAATAAACAAACCTTATGTACAAATTGTACAAATTGTTAATTGTAAAATGCTTCTAAGATTTAGAAACTCTCAAGATAGTTTTAATTAAAAGTTTCCTGCGAGGCACTGATTAAATTGTCTGAGATATTTATTAGTATTATTTTGATGATTTATAGGATGAAGATGAAATTCATCATTCACTGCCATAGACAGTCATATGACTCCGTAGAACCGTTCGAGACATATCGATTCAAGCACAGGAAGCGTTATTTTGAATGGCTCCCCCATCAATGGTCATTTGGCGGCGCCATGGCCGGCATACAAAACCATGACTCGGCTACTGTTACGCCATTGGGTATCTGAAGAATCCCATTAGCATTCTAGTAGCGAGTCGTTTCCTCATTGTATTCGTGAATCGACGGCGACTTGCGATGTTTAATCCTTATTGGATTAGTGTCGGTGGTTTCGCTGTCTTGTTTTGAATGTTTGCTGATGCTATTACAGGAACATTAGTTGTCAACTACGAAACGATTTGCATTACTTCTTTGTTGTAACCTAGTTCGATTGTCATACATTGCCATCCATACTAATATTATAAAGAGAAGAGATTTTTATTTTTGTTTGTTACTACTTTGTTTGTAAAAAATAAACTACTGGACCGATTTAAATAAACCGTCCACTATTAGAAAGCTAAATTCTTCCTGAGTAACAAAGGCTATTTTTGCTCCCGATATTCCCACGGTACAGTCGAGTACAATAATATCTGTGCACTTTTGAACTTTTTCGTAGTAATTATTGTGACATTTTGTACGGAAAGTCAAAGAAGATGTCAAAACACTTAATGCGACAAAGTCCAAAAATGCACAGATATTATTGAAGTCGACTGTACCACGTGGACGAAATCGCGAAAAGCTACTAATCATTGATAAACAAGCTTTCGGCGTGTGAATTTGTCCGCGTATATTGTAAGAAGTGTTGCCCCTTTTAGACTCAAAGTAAAAAAGCATCAATAACTCCAACCGAGAGATATAATATATAGTTAGAAAGTCACTCATAAACTCATTTTAATCCTATTCAACTCGGTAAATAAAATAAAGTTTATCGAAAAAGAAACTAATATCGATATTTGTAAGTTTCCCCGTCCCTAATTAACGTTAAATATAGCACATTTTAGTTTATACTAGAGCTCATTCACGTCAGTAGAACTAAATATAAAAAACGGCCGTGACTCACGCTGTTTTACAATGCCATTCATTTCAGTTTTTACTGCATTTTTTATTCTGAGCAGATACAGATAATAACATATTATGTTTATTTATGTTCAGATAGTTTACGTATCCACATCACGTTAGTCATTTTAAGTAATAATGATCCAACAAAAAATATTGTTGGAAAACTCTGACGATCTTTGTTAAATTTTATTATTGTTCTTGATTTTTCATAAACTGCTAAAGGTCTAGGAAGTTAGGGATAAGTAAAAAACTAAATCAAAAACATAGTCTTAGGCCTGAGTTCACTAACAAATACGTTAGCCGTTAGTTGGTTGGTTAACGCACGTGATTGATATTCGTATGGGTTAACCAGCGGTTAACCAACAGTTAAGTGTGTCAGTGTCAATCAAAAAGGGGCTGTAGTTGAAAACCATCGTCAGCTTCAAGTTCAACACTCAAACATGCTATACTAGATCCGTTTTGATGCAGCCATGCGGAACATTTTGTAGTTAGATTTTTGTGTATTTTTGTCCTCTAAGTTATGTTATGTCCACTGTCTGTGCCAAATAAATGTTATTATTAATTTATGATTTCATAGTTAATGTAGGTAACCGACTGTTGGTGAAGTAGAGATAAACGTAACGCGTTGTGAAAATGATTAATAATACTTTAGTTATTGTTTTCCATTTATTTTGCAATGATGGAACTGGTTTTCATATAGTAAACAAGCTGTTGTGTATTTATTAAAAACCGGTTACTTTTTTTACTCAACTATGGGTTCGCTTTTGATACCAATATTATTCGAGTTCGAGGAGCAAGATGACATCTGCGATGTAGCGAGCTCACCCTGAAGATGCCTGTACACTCTAATCTTAAAATCGTTAGATTTGTTCTGTTAAACACAGACATACCTACGCAGGGAGGGCGTTCCACTCTTTTGCGGACCGCGTGATAAACGAATTTGAGAAGCGTTTAGTGCGGAATCTGCGAGTAAGAACCAGGTGGGGGTATTAGCCTGCAGTGCGTCTGGATGTTTGATGGTTAAAAGTTGAAAGCGGTATGAGCTCATGAAATTCTTGAGCACACTCTCCGAAGTACCTACAGTACAGTCTATAAAAAATCGACAGACAGGCGACTAACGGCGATGTGCCAGGCTGTGGAGCTTACTTGACATCAACTTTTTGTCGCCAATGAACAACATTGCCCTACGCTTGATCCAGCCAGCGCAGTAAGTGGGGTCGGGAAAAAATCACCAAGAATTGCAGTCACATAAGTAGTAGAAAAAGTTGCTAGAAACATCACGTGATTAATGGACAGCCCCTTGCAGGATCGAATCGGTTATAAATCCAACCCTAGTAATAATGCTGAAGGCTTGGCTGTTCGATACATGTATTATTTTCTTTATTTCTCGAGTCGTCTGGGTAAGAGCAATTCGCTTTAATGGACTTTGTCATAATAAAGCCGGGAGCTCAGTAACATTTTTAGTGCTGTCGTAAAAGTCCGGTGTTTTGTCATGAAAATAATAATTAAATTAAACCTATTTTACTATTTAGAGAAATCAATTATGTGAGTATGCTGGCAAATGCATACCAAAAGGAAAAGTACCTACAGACATTAAAAATAAGTTCCCACTAATTTCTTTAAACCTTTGTATTGATGAAATTGGTTTTATGAGAGCGTGTAGTTCGCTGGTGAACAATTGTTGGTCAGTTATTGTAGCATGCGTTTTAAATCTTTTTTTAACCTAAATACTTTCTAATCACTCGATTCTAGTGCTATAAAACGTTTTGTTTTTAATGCAAATTGCATAATGCAAATACAGGTACTGCAGTGCAGGTAGGTAAGACCTAATCTACATTAGACCTGAATAAAATTATACACTAAAGAAAAGAGTGCAAAGAGCTTTTGATCTTTCTCCGTCAGCGTTTTGTCGACAAAATACAAGTTCAGGGTATTAAATCAATTGTGTGTTAGAAAAATCGAGACGACCGATTTTTGTTGCTGGGTTACGGATAGGTACTTGCCTACTACAGCACCTCTGGCGTAGAGGTGCTGACTTCCTCCGGAATCGCCTAATCCGAGTTGTGGTGGACGGTCAATCATCCGACCTAAAAGACATTAATGCAGGTGTTCCGCAAGGATCTGACTTGTCTGCAACACTGTTTCTTCTGCATATTAATGACCTGCTGGTGAACACTACTATCGGATATGCAGATGACACCACCATAACTAACAGATATATTCCAACTGCAAAGGCTACCAATGTTGAAATTCAGTCTTGTCGAGAGTCCCTTGTTGCGCAAATGAATCTGGCACTTCAGGCAGTCTCCGATTGGGGCGAGGCCAATCTTGTCAGTTTCAATGCCACTAAAACGCAGGCTTGTTTATTCACCGCAAAACGGAGTCCTTTCCAACGAAGCGAAGAGTTATTAATCTATGTTTCCAACTGACTCCGACTTTCCAGGGTGTAGCCTTGCCGATAACCGGAAATCTGCAACTTCTTGGCGTGAACTTATCATCCACCCTGAATTTTGGAGAGTACATCGATTCCATTGCAAAGTGTGCTGCTAAGAAACTGGGCGTCCTCTCTAGGGCTCAGCGGTACTTCACGCCGGACAACTTCCCATAGGTGACAACAGTACTCCAGGCACGGACGAATCTGCGCTTTGTATAACAAAAGCAGTTGTGCTTTTGTTATACAAAGCGCAGATTCGTCCGTGCCTGGAGTACTGTTGTCACCTATGGGATGGTTCTGCTAAGTATCAGCTAGAACTTCTGGAATCGATCGAAAACCGTGCCAGGAAGCTCATTGGAAACTCAGCGTTGGCTACGGCGGAACTTCAGAGCCTCAGTCACCGTCGCAAAGTTGCGTGCCTATCGGTTTTTTATAGAATACACTTTGGGGAGTGTGCGAGAGAACTGCACGACCTTGTTCCCGCAGCCCCTTTCCACCATCGGGGAACCAAACGCAGGCTAGCTTATCATCCTTACGTTGTTGACACTCCACCTGTCCGCACTAAACGCTTCGCAGATTCGTTTCTTATGCGAACCGCTAAGGAATGAAATGCGTTGCCTGCCTAATGTGTTCCCCGATAACTACAACCTTGGTATCTTCAAGGCCAGAGTGAACAGGCATCTCCTGGACAAGCATGCAACATCTTAGGCCACATCCTGTTAACAAACAAGATGGTGGTCAAATGCCTGCCCAGTTTTATATATAAAAAAATTATATTTAAAAAAACCTTTTATTTAAAATCAAGCTTTTATTCAAATGTCCTAAAAAGAATAAAATAAATTTTGTATCAAGTCAAAACCAACAAATTTATTACATTAAACAATCTATATGTTTTAAAAGCTTGTCGCTTTAATTTCATATGTCAAATATAAGTAAAAGCATTTGTGTTTAGTGCAAATAGCCCAGTAACAATAAAATCTCGCGACAAGCTTTTAAAACATATAGATTGTTTAATGTAATAAATTTGTTGGTTTTGACTTGATACAAAATTTATTTTATTCTTTTTAGGACATTTGAATAAAAGCTTGATTTTAAATAAAAGGTTTTTTTAAATATTATTTATTTTTGTATTTTTAGTTATTATTGGACGTGTTTGTAAGTCGCTTCATTTCATTTAATGCATCATTATTGCATGGTCGTTTGCCAGTTAATTTATTACAGTCTAGCTCTTCAACTGCATCAAGTCTGCAAACACACAAATATATTTTACCACCAAAAAGGGATTGTAGATTCTTACTACAGACACACACCATATTCATTAAATACAAGGCATATTTACATAGGTATAAAAGTAGGTAGCACTGTATTACGAACAAGAATAGAAAACACAAATTAGACCCAATAAGACAAAAAGTTCCAAATAAAAATGTGTGTGTGTGCCGCAGCAGTACTCAATGGTCGCAGCTCAGCGTCATATTACTTGTCTTGCAACGCAAGCAAACGCTGATTTTCAGCTGTAAATTTTAGTAAGTATTTCAAAAATAAATACATAAGTAATAACAAGACACATTTAAGTTTCTATCAAAGTTGATAAACATAGTATACCTACTTATAGAAAAAAAGGATTTTTCTATTCTGTAGGTAGACTAATGCTTGTATTAACTTGGAGCCATCTGTCGTATACTTTAGTGAACTATTTATGTGCAAAGCATGGAAGTATTACATGGTGGAAAGTGACACATGAGTGACACCTAGTAGGGTCTGATAGGCTACACACGTCCAGACCAGACCTAACCGCCGATTTGGTGCGGACGAACTTTGCTGTAAAGCAAATATAATCCGTGCTACACACGTTCATACCAAATCAAAATCAAATCAAATAAAAAAAGCTGCACCAAATCTGGCCAAGGCTTTGTATCACATCACTGGACAAGGCCTTGTATCACATCACTTTTTCTTATCAAATACCCACAGAAATCACCTGGATTTGCCAATGCAATGGGCTTGTAAAGAAAAAGACCTATTAACAAAAAAAGGTCTTGGATTTGAAAAAAATTGAACCGTACCTGTCACAAAAGAATGACGAAAAATTCTTCAAAACTATTTCGAGTGGCCTGTAACTGACAGGGAAACTTCATTTTTAATTAAATGTCGATTTTTTTTTATCGAGTAATTGAGAAAAAGCCTAGGTCCAGGGACTTTAAATTATTGTTTTAATAGAAATAATAATAATTTGATAATCTCAAATTTATGTAAATAGTATATTATACTCGTAGCATACTTTTCAAAACCGCATCAAACATTTTTACTGCTTGGTATATGTTTTTAACAGACAGTTTTTTGCCTCCCAACTCATGTTCTTTCTCAAATAACCAATTCAAATCGGGTGTCGGGTTGGGACGTGTGTTCTATTACTAGTTGAATTTAGAGTGTGCGCCAGATAAGTTTGCGCGGGGTCAAAATCGAATACTAATATTTTCCATAAGCTTAGAACAAAATAATGTACTGTAACTAGTGCCAAAAACGCCCCAGTCGCAGAGTTATCTGACACGCACTCTATGAAGATTGCGCTCGCCATGAAGTTTGACTTAATACTCTGGTATTAAGTCGAACTTCATGGCGCTCGCTGAATGCTCGCTGATTATACATTGACAATGTGTCAAGTAACCATCACAACAAAACAAGAATATAGAACTTGAAAATTTACAAGAATTCTGAATTGATAACTATACTGATTATATATTTAATTGCATTGTCATCGCAACCAAACTTGCATACAAAATTTCAGCTCGATTGGACACAGGGAAGTGGGTCAAATAAGGCTTGTAAGATTTGACGAACGGACATACATACATGCATGCATGCATACATACACTGCAAGTTAAATAAAAGCTTGTAAAAAGAGGTCTCGCGTTCGAATTTCTTAATGTTACTTAAATAATATTTTTTTTTATTTCTTAGGATGGCTAACAGCATTAACATACTAGCTACAACAATACAATTTGATGTGATTGTAAGGTTTATTTATTAATTTATTAATCTTTACAATTATCTTGATTATTCTCTACACGTACAAGCTTAATTTAGGAGGATTTTGTTAACTCCTAAGGTATTGCTATTGCTGCTTCCAGCTGTTGACTGTATGGCTGGCTCACTGGTTTATTATTGTTTCATTAGAAGCGTACATAGCCTATAAACGGGACACTCGTAAACTTGGTTTACCTTTACGACCAACATTGGAGTGACCACACAGGTGTCGATGTCATGCCATCGAATTATTCTCTACAAGTACAAGCTTATTTAAGGGGGATTTTGTGAACTCCTAAGGTATTGCTATTGCTGCTTCCAGCTGTTGACTGTATGGCTGGCTCACTGGTTTATTATTGTTTCATTAGAAGCGTACATAGCCTATAAACGGGACACTCGTAAACTTGGTTTACCTTTACGACCAACATTGGAGTGACCACACAGGTGTCGATGTCATGCCGTCGAATTATTCTCTACAAGTACAAGCTTATTTAAGGGGGATTTTGTTAACTCCTAAGGTATTGCTATTGCTGCTTCCAGCTGTTGACTGTATGGCTGGCTCACTGGTTTATTATTGTTTCATTAGAAGCGTACATAGCCCATAAACGGGCACTCGTAAACTTGGTTTATCTTTACGACCAACACTGGAGTGACCACACAGGTGTCGAATGTCGATGTCATGCCATCGTTTGGTGGCTGCATTGTCGTAAAGTAGTAATAGTATTTTCCCAATTTTATTGATATTGAACTTCTTCGTCTATAAGTTGAAAATGGATTGGGAGACCATCACACTTTCAATTTTATGTGAGAACATTTTGCATTCTGCTTTTTTATGGTGATTGTCTTGTGTTTAGGTGTGTGTGTAAGCTCGTATCACGTATATACGAGATCGTAATAGGGAAATCTAAACTCCCGTTTAAATCATGCCTACTAACTAATACATGTCTTCTGATCAATAAACATATTTAGATCTACCTAGAACTTATATTTTATAAGTGACTTTGATGATGCAAGGTTTAGTAGCTTTTTTCCGGTCACAAACCTATATCAAATGTCATGACGACGAAATGACCGCTGACCAAGTGTTATGTCGAACCACAAGTCAGATATGTCCAGGAAGTAAGTGGCCGGTAATATATAATTAGAAAGTGGAAAATGTAATATTCACGCCGGTCGGTGGTGCTAGCTAACTCGCCGTATTAACACTTCCATTGGTCGTAGGTTGTGCTCTGATTCAGCCTTTTTGCGATAAACCTCTGAAATAATACCGATTATAATGGGAAATGATTTAATCACACTCGGCTCAAAGATTCGTGGATTACGCATACTGTAACGAATTGAATTGCGTTGTTCTTTTATCTTAATAGTTTGTCTATGAACAAAGTGTTAAAAAAACTTTTGTTGTTAAAGACAGACTTCCTTTCCTATGTTTATACTCATAAGTTTTAGTTTTTGCTGTGAGAAATATCCAAACTTGAAGGAGTCAGACAAATAAACTAAATAGAGAGGAACCATTTATGACTTTTGCTTGTTTTAAAGGTAGATCATCGATTATATTATACAAAATATTTAAATTGTTATTTGTGCAACTAGAACTTGAGAGCAAAATATTTTTATGAAACCACAAATTTGCAATCATCATCATGTCAGCCGAACGATGCCCACTGCTGGACATAGACCTCCCCCAAGGATCTCCACAACAATCGGCCCTGCGCTGCCCGCATCCAGTGGCTTCCCGCGACCTTGACTAGATCGTCGGTCCATCTTGTAGGGGGCCTGCCCACGGAACGTCCAGTACGCGGTCGCCATTCGATAACCTTTCCGCTCCAACGGCCATCGGTTCTTCGCGCTATGTGTCCAGCCCACTGCCACTTCAACGATGCAATCCTTCGAGCGATGTCGGTTGTTTTAGTTCTCCTGCGCATCTCATCATTTCTGATTCGATCGAGCAGGGAAATACCAAGCATCGCTCTCTCCATTGCTCGCTGGGTGACTTTGAGCCTTCTTATGAGACCCATAATAATAGACCACGTCTCTCTTCCTGTAGGGCTTACATGACGGCAACGAGATAGCACGAGATAGTTTGTCGCGCGCCTTCCAACCAATCAGCAGTCACGCGCGCTATCTACGAGCGATCTGATTGGTCTAAAGTAATGCGACATACTATCTCGTGCTATCTCGTTGTAGCATGTTAGCCCTACTGGTCAAAGACTTTCGTCTTGAGACATTCAGGTAGGTATTTCGGACGCGAATATATGCCGGAGCTTCCCGAACGCTGCCCATCCGAGCTGGATTCGACGAGAGATCTCTTTCTCGAAATTGGACTTACCTAACTGGATCTTCTACCCCAGCAACAACTTATTATCCAGCCCCCTTACTCTTGAACGAAATTGCATTGGCATTTAAATCGAATTAATGTCAAACGTCAAAACTAAGAACTTTATTGCATATTGATGCTAAGGCTCACTGATTCAATGTTTGAACTTGATTTAATGATTGGTTATTAGAATTTGTTTCAAGAGTAAGGAGACTGATTATAGTTGTAGTCCGGCGCCTATTTGGATGTCTGCATTGGAATGCCGCGATGACGCGAACTGCCCATAAACGAGATACATGACAGCAGTGACTTCCAATTAGTGGCGGCGGAAACGGTTCTTAGCACTTAAATAATAAATAACACTAATGCGGCGTGTCAATATCGATCATTGTTGAATTAATCAGTCGGTCAGTGTCAGACACTGTTTGACTTGAATTGTTTAGCTGGCAGTGGAAGTACCGTGAATGTGTACGTCAATTTGCATTGACAGGTATGTTCTTCGTAAAGGATTCCTTATCAATAAATATTGTATGATCTTCTCAATGTTTTTTGTTAAACTATTCATTCGGAAGTTGTCAGACATACATTGTTTGATTTGAGATGTTTAGCCGACACTGGAAGTACCGTGAATGTGTATAATTACGTCAATTAGCATTGATAGGTATCGTCTTTGTGAGGAAATTCTATTGTAAATAAAGAATTACCAACATATTGGTGAGAGGGAATTATCTTTGCTATTTGTTTTCTCAAAGGAGTGTAAGTATTTAATAGAGATTAGGACCGATAATACCGTCATGCAACTCATGCATGATATTCTGAATATGCAAGTATCTCCAGGATTCTTATGGTTGTCGAAAATTTTGTTTTTTAGCTACGACGGTGACGGACGTTTTTTCGAGATAATCTCATTTTTATAAAATTCATTCTTGAACATTTTACAAGTCCTGGCCCCATACAAAAAGTCCTGCACCAACTTGCTTTTGCTAACCAACTTATATTATATGTCACCTCGGCTTGTCGAATGTACATAGTTACTTACAATTTAACTCTCAAAACGTATGCAAGGTTGATGCTAATGAGAAAAATATAAAAGACTATTCCACTGTTGTGATGTGACTGTCAAAGAAACATATTACCTATTCATTTTAACAAAGACACCATTGAAGGAAATTCCTCTATTGCATAAAAAAGTTAATGAACTAGGTCAAAAAAACAAATGAACAGCGCATTCCTAATTAGTGATCAGAAACTCAATATTTGCAGTTAGGTGTGCGCCCACGGTCGTTCACCCATGATGAGCAGTTTTTACTAAACACTCCAGCTGGTTCGAAGTACATCGTGTTCGATATACTATTGATAATTTACTGTTAACTCACTAGTGGATCTTACCGCTGGAAACACATACAAAGTTTTCTTGCAATAAGTTTAAGATCCGGTTCTGCAATAATGACTACATTTTACAAATGAAACAATTTTAGTAGGTACTGCTTATATATAAGTAATTTATTAAAATTTAATATTTAATGTTTACAAAATATAGGTTAGCGAATGGATGAGTACCTATTGGGTCTTCTGTGCTCTTACGAATTCTGGATTCATAGTCATCGTAACACAACATCTCATCCTTTGCTAGGATATGACATTTGTAGTGACCCATGCCAGTGATACTAACTCTGGGAAAGAATTCTATAGCGCCCATTAATGTGTATGAGCTGCCTAGAACCATTATAGATTCTGGTATCTCCTTCAAACAATTTTTTTTGCAATCATTCAAATATTTGAATTGAATGAAAATGAATAATATTTGAAAGTGTTTATTAACAGACTGTTACAGTATCCTGACTTTGATATGTAAAAACATAATAAATTCGAAAATAAATTAAGAAATTAAGGGTGGTCTATTAAAATATAGGCTTTTAAGATTATCCTAAGACACATTTACTTTTAAAATCAGCATTTTAAGAAAATATGTTGCGGTAGCGTTTTCCATGGAATGACCCATATATTACCTATGATAGGCTTGAGTTTAATATTCTGTAACGGTTGGTATTAATAACATTTCCTGAGTAAAAGATGATTATGACCAGATATAACGAAGATAGGCTGTTCGATAGAATACCTATTAAAATTGAAGGTCTCGCATTGATAGGTATTATAATGCACATTCATTATTTTTAGGTGACTATTAGACGATCAATCTGGCGTCAGTTCAGTCCGTGTCCGTGACCTTGGTTGGCTTGGTGTCAGATTGTCAGATTGATCGTTTAATGTGTTGATTGATGCCAGATTGAAATGTATCACATATTATCTAGAAAATTCGATTTTTGTCATCAATCTGAGTTCTGTCTGACACACAGATTGAACTGACGCCAGGATGTCGATTCTCATAATCGTATCAATATGTTATGGGAATGTAGTTACGTGTGTGGTGTGACCATCAGTAGTATTGTGAAAAAAGTACACATTTCTTGTAGGTAACTAGTGTGTAAAAAAACACTACAATTGAAACACGATTTAAAACGATTAAGTATGACTTAACGTTAGCAGAATCGACACCCTGATTGATAGTCTAAAAGGTCACTTTAATATAATTTCAATGATAACTGAGACACACTGAGATAATAATTGGAAAAACACATGATGGCTATCTTTTAAGAAAATATTATTATGTCTCCAACGAATCGCTCCACACGTCGATAAACACGACGCGTGGGATCACCGTCCAGCATCATACGAGTATTCTAGCGTCCCATTAATCTGATCTATGCTAATGCCCGCGCCATTACAAGCCATACTCATCGGAAATGCATCCTAAAACAAACCTTACGTCGTCATCAATAAAACCTAACGTCCATAGTTAATGACCAGCCTTGAGCTAGTCTGAATCACAGGAGGTGCTTCCTATTCCATGATGAGAATTGCTCCATTCATATATCTAATGCATATGGATTACACAAGTTATAATGCGAATACGATATGGTGTAATCATAAATTTGCAAATAGACTAATTAAGGAATTATGGTGTGATATTTTACTAATTATAGTGTATAGGGTAATCATGGATGTAGGTAATACGGCAATTTCGTAAACAGACACCGCCTAAAAATGTTGTTAGTCATTCCTTTAAATATCAGTTCATCCAAGTTTGCTCGAGCATAATAACAAGTGGCGCCCCAATTTGTCGTTGATCCGCTAAAGTGGTTCGACCTTAAAGAGCAAAACAACATCATCAACAACACTGCCTAGAAGTTTTGCCATTAAACCAGCATAGTCCTTTTGCTACTCCTTACATTTTACCATCGACAGCAGCCATAAATTTTCGTCTTAAACCATCGATAAAGTAATTAAGTATCTCGCTATAAAACTCTGCTCACAAATATAACTGATTCATTGAGCAATCAGTCGCGCGGTTGATTTACCAACACCGAATTACAATAATAATGGATATGCTCGTAAAACCGACCGGTTCTGCAGCGTTGCGTTTTATAAATGCACCTACGTGCACAAGATTAAAGACTTTGCTTACACTTTAAAGAGGCAGCCCTAATGCACATTGTGTACCGTTATAGGCTCGCTATAAACCAATATGTTCTAAACTGGTTCATTGCTAGCGATTCTAGTTTAGATACGACTCTTACCGGCCCCTTGAATAAAACACATCATTATGGAAATCGAGATTTATGCTATGACTTTGTGAGATATTTTCTTTCGACAAAGATCGCTCAGAATGATATCGTGTTATCTTGAATTTATTAGTTAATTAAATTTTGTATTCAATTCACATTGGCAAGTTAGGCTTCTCTGATCTAAATCTAAAGCCTACCAAAAGCTGTTATCGCAGATTTTCATTAAAAGACGAAGCTATTCACTGAGTAAACAGCTTTGGACAAATACTTCTTGGATATTTCTCTAACAAGTTATAGCAAGTTCACAGGTCTCTTTTCTTTTCATGTCTATATTCTCAAACGAATATTCTCTTTCCAGACGTCTATGGATCTCCCCCCGGACAAGGTGAAGCTGCTCCGCAACTATGACCTGGAGAAGAAGTGGGAGATCATCTGCGACCAGGACATGGTCCAGGCCAAGGACTCGCCCACACATTACCTCAACAAGTTGCGCACGTACCTCGACCCCAAGGCCTCCAGGAGTCATAGGGTTAGTGGTTTTAATTACATGTGCTCTCGTGTCTACTAAAGGTGCATATTAACCGGATAAATGACTTGATCTTTGACCTGGAGAAAAAGTAGGAAATCATCAGCGACTGATGGGTAACTTTAGTATGGTGAAACTCTAAAAACATGGTGCAAGCGAAGGACTTGCTTACACATTACATCAACAAACTGCACACGTACCTCGACCCCAAGGCTTCGAGGAGTCATAGGGCTAGTTGTCTTAATTACATTAATTACATGTGCCATCTTGTCTCTATAATGTGTGGTAATTAGCTAGTTAAGTGACTTGATCTTTGTTATGTAACTTCTCGTGCGAAATCTATTTGGGTTTGGTTAATAGCACAAATGAAGAGAAACAGAATATTTAACGTGGACGTGTCACGTCACTTCCAATCTTCATAGATTCAAAGTAAACAAATTGAACACAGTGCCAAGGCTTGAAAACGTCTTGAACGAATAGAAACAAAGTTAGTTATAGTGCAACAAGCTTTTCTGTTCCGGTGATAAACTTTGGAACTAAAACAGTTTTCATAAGACAGTCCATTTTGACAGCTAATTTCGTATTGCAAGTGGCTCCACTGAAACGGCTGTCACCGGAACAGACAGGAGTGTGAGACTATAGCATGTTTTCGTCGTTTTTATTTTCACAAGTCCCGAAATAAATAATTAAGCGGGCCTTAAAAGCTTGAGTGACGTTTAATAGGAATAGGATAAAAAATGAGAAGAATTCCTAAAAATATTGTAATTTTCGTCTACTCTACGTATTCTCTATCTGCAATGTGAACTGTGATGACTTCCGCGTTACATGACAGAGGAACCGCCACACATGACAAGACAGTAATGAACAACTAATGCACTCGAACCACAGCTATGGGCTTAGACGTCTAACCTACAGAATACGCCGCAGGAATACCGTTACTGAGACAATGCGCTATACCTCAAGGCGTATTGATGCAGTCACTTGAGCAGACAATCGGTAATAGAGGAGGTGGTCTAAGGAAATTATGGTAATGCAACTGCAAAATTTTACTTTAATTGTAAAATTGTTATTGTAACTTACGGCGAATAAATAAAACCAGGGGGCCAAGCCTGCTAACGTTAAGTCACAATCGTGTCTCAATCGTGTTTCAATTGTAGTTCAGTTGTAGTGCTTTTTTAAACACTAGTAACAAGAATTATGACAGTATGATGTGATGTGAATGTAGTGTGTGGTGAGACCATCAATAGTATTGTGAAAAAAGTACTCTTCATATTTCTTGTAACTAGTGTGGAAAAAAGCACTACAACTGAACTACAATCGAAACACGATTAAGACACGATTGTGACTTAACGTTAGCAGACTTGGCCCCCTGGTTTCTCATTATTATTATTATTATAATACTGACATTCTTGATAAAATTGCTTTCTTCCCATATTAGGATGCAAAGCAAGGTGTATAATCAGACGTAGGTATATAGATGTAGGTAACTATAATTCGTAGTCAAATAATTGCTAAATCAAATACTTATGAGTCTAAGATATAGATTTTATGTTTCTCTTCAGATAATATTTTGAAAGGAACAGGAAATGCCGATCTTTAGTTTAAAAACTGAAAGGAAATCGCATCATCACGTTAGGAAATCTAATGAAAGTTCAATTTCAAAACAAGGGAAGTTTGTTTATACACATCAGTCGGACACATATCCAAATTATCGCAAAACATCCCGGGCGCGTTGGACGTTGTTTGTACAACAAAAACCCGCAGCCGTACACTATCACGCAAAAAGGAATGACAGAATGAGGCTCTACAGGCCGACCTTTGCGGACCGGTTATCTCCATTGAGCGATCTGGCCCGCCACGCGAGGTTTCGCGTTTTAGATTGATCAAGTTTTTGTTGCACATAAGCTTGTAAAAAGTCAGTACGGACCTGTAAGTAGACGAAGAATCGATCTTATCGCTTAATGCCGATTCCGGGTGGCTTGAACCTTCATGTTTTGATGCACAGTGACATCTCACAGCTGTTTACTGTTAGATATGATCATTTTATGGTCATCGTCTAACGTTTCGTGACGACCGGAGTCGGTTAATGTCTTCCTTGCTTGAGCCATATGCGTTAGTAGAACTATATTATTCACTCTTTTCCAACAACTTTTGATAAATTATGATGAGAAATACTGATCCCCTTAAAGATTTAAGATATCACTTGTGAATACGTAGGCGGTTCCCGTAATTTGTCTATTTTGTGATCCCCTCGAAGATAATGTAGGCGTGTTTAATGAGATGATTCACGCTGCAGGTGTGAGTGAACTCGCGAAGAAGCGGGTTACATCATATCTATCTATTGAATCGTAAGACGATACGTGTGCCGGTTGTGTGACCTCATACCGCAAGTGACGTTCGATTTTAGTTCACTATTTACCTTTTGACTATCATTGGGTAAGCAGGTGAATTTAAATCGGTCAGACTCTAATCGGAGAACACACTGAACCCAATTCGATGAGCACACATGCTTGAATAATTTTATTATCGATGTATTGATGTATATGCTGTATATGCAAGCTCTCCGTTAGCTTTTTTGTCATTGATAATAATTTCTCGGTTGATTTATTTTTGCGAAATTGACTGCCTAAAACGTTAAAGCCCATCTGGTTTTATAAAAAAATATTCAGTTCAGTTCAAAGTTCTCCATGTTGTGTAGATAAAAAGGTCCTCCATCATCTCGCCAACTTGACCTGATGCTAGCGATGACCCGGCTCGTTTAAAATTATTAAAACCACCAAGCAAGCCCGTTACTGACCCTAGAGTTCATCCGATATACCTTACCTACTCCACACTAATGATTTCGGTATCAATTAGAACAACATAAAATTTGTCGCTTCGATGAACCATCTTCAAATCACGTATAGCAGATAAATACAATGAGTTTAAATTAACGTCCCGAGAGGCTGGAGTGACTAAACAATCTCCATTGTTTCTGATATCAGATGCGCAATAACATTTTACCTAATTGGAGTGATAGCATCGGCAACGAACGTTACGAATACCGGGGATTACCTTATTGAGTCAATTATTCAGGGCATTGCTGTCGGGTCGCGGGTCGACCCGCTAGGTCGCATGTATTGTGGGACAACCTGACTCATATCCACCGATGTCGTGCCTCACCCGGCCTTTGGCGTAATGTACAAGTGACGCGATATACGACGTCAACTAGTATACCAAGTGCAGTCACTGTTCTTCCCCATTATTCCTGTTGAAAGGGAAAAATGACTGTCTTGTCATTTGAGCTCGGGATTTTACAGAAGGCAAAAAATATTAGACATGAATTGGCTTTACCTATTGAAATACTGTCTGTAAGTCAGTTAATCATATTTTAGACTTTAGTCATGATTTATCATGTCTAGGCGTTTATGAATTACAGATTAGAAATGGACGACCAGGACGACGACAATAGTGACAATGAACTCGGCTTCTAATTAAAAACTCGAAAGATTTACATTAAAGTTACTCATAATAACAAAGGAGACAATATAGATTGTTTCATTTCAACTTGGGGCAAACATGAACATCGTGGGCGTCCAGACGTGAGACACGAGAGGATTGTTTGCCTGACACACTTATATGGACGGTTACAAATCAGATATGTGCTCACGGGAAAATATCTCTGTACATTTCGTGATTATTTGTAATGGCCACGAGTGCTCTAGGAGTATTCTGAGAGGTTTGCTTTGCTATTGAGATCGACGAAGAATGTTTGCTAAACACACGGAGAACCAATCAGATAGCAAACTCATAGAGGTCATTATCTTGGGAAAATATCTCCGTAAGGTCGTGATCACCTTCAGCATAATGTTCAATAATAATATGTTTCCTCGATAGGAATTATGAAGCTAAAGGGCCATCCAGTGTCGTGTACATTGCTTTCATAAATGCTAATAGGGTATGCTGCTGGCATCGTGAAACCCCATGTTTATAATGTTTTGTTTGAATAAGACTCAAGACTTAAGTTATACTTATGCTTAAATTATTGTTCTGTTTTACAGAAAAGAAAAATGGTTGGCGATTCAACATCGACACAAGTTCTCAGGGATTTGGAGATCTCATTACGGACCAATCACATAGAGTGAGTTAATTTTATTTTGAATGTCAAATGACAAAAACTTTAATGAATGGGTGGTAGGGTACGGTAGGGCAAAACTGTTAAAAGATCTTGTGAGTTACCTAACGGTCTAAAGAGATAAATTGAATAAAGATTATTTGATTAGATTTGACACAACTTTTTATATGACTGTTGATTATCGGTCATATAAAAAGACATTTATATACGACTGCGACATTTTATATGACTGCGGGCACAGACCTTTCTTATGATTGGATAAGAAGAACGGGCCATGAACCATCACGCGGGCCTAGTGTCGATTAGTGGGTATTAACGACTGCATATGCAGCCGAGACCAACAGCTAAAAGTGTCTTCTGCCCCCTGATTCACGAACCGCCGGAAACGCTCCCGACAGAATGTATGCCCTGTCTCTGTCATTCACTATAGAATAGACAAAGACAAAGCACAGAATTCGAATCCGATTCCGTTTCCGACGGTTCGTGAATCAGGGGGCTGGAGAGCCGAGGAGCTCGATATAATATTTTTTCACCCTTCCTTCTCGTGAATAGTCGGTCTATGGCAAAAGTTGCATCGCAGGCTGACTACTCTAACTCCTGCATCATGCGCTTCTCACTGTGCCACGGGTTCCTAATTCCGGATTATAGTTTACGAAATTAGATGAACGAAACTTTGACTTTGAAATTGTTTTCACAGATGGGTTCGAGAATTCCTGAACGAACAGAACCAGGGCCTGGACGTGCTCATCGACTACCTGAGCTTCAGGCTGAGCATGATGCGGCACGAGCAGCGGATAGCCCTAGCCAGGAGTCAGTCCAGCGATGGAATCAATCAAGGTAGTTTTGAACACTTCTGAAGTAGGTAAGTATTGAGTTTAAACAAATAGAGATGTTTTTACGGTCTAAGCTTGGTATCTTGACTCTGAACAAAAATTAGTAACTGTTCGATCGCAATAAAGTATTAGCTATTCTTTCTCTAGTATATGTGGTCTTGCTAAATTCACAGATCACCTGTAGTAGCAAGCTACAGGTGATTTATCTGTAGCTAAATTCGAGACTCGTAATAGTAGTGAGGGCCTACTCTAAAACGCAAAACCCGAAACTTCGTTATACCCGACCCTCTCACGCTCCAGTCATGACAGAATGGAGTGAAAGGGGCGGGGTCTTACCGAAGTTTCGGATTTGCGTTTCAGAATGCGGTCTCTGTTGTATATGTTAACGACCTCCGTGGCTGAGTGGTGTACGCACCGGTTTTAAAGGTGCCGCTATCTCTAGAGGTCCCGGGTTCGATCCCCGGTCGGGTAAATATTGAAAACGAACTTTTCAATATTTCCTCGGGTCTGGGTGAATGTGGTAATACCCGTCGTTGTTTCTTATTTCTATAACACTAGTGCTCAAGCTACTATAATTTGGTATTGGAACAATGTATGTGATGGTGTCTAATATTTATTTATTTATCTATTAATAGTGCTAATAAGAGAGTTGTCATAACAATTTGCACAATGACACCGCTCTGGCGTTCTAGGATAATGATGAGAGTAAGCAATAAAGGATGTCCTTACGTCTTCCACAGTAGCGAACACGACATCCTCCGACTGCACGAGCGCCGCAGACGCAAGCTCCACCCTAAACGCGTCGTGGAGGCGGCGAGCGCGGAGCACCGACGCAGAGTTAGAAGCGACGGGGAGTCCGGCCGTCGCTCGCCGCCGCACGCGCCACGCCGCGCGCCTCAACATGGGTGCGTCTACGGACGACATCCACGTGTGCATCATGTGCATGCGAGCCATCATGAACAACAAGGTGAGTGTACTTATATTCCTGGAAAATTCCAGCATCTGTAACCATCGGTGTGGCGACATCTGACGACGCCGCACATAACAACCACACGGCACACATACAGCACGAAGACTCTGCCGACCATCCAGTTATACAACAAGAAGTCTCCTCCTATAGTCGACAGATTGCGCTACCTACGATGATACAACGTACCTACTATGAGCGCCACCGAAGTTGTATGGAAAACCCAGATCGCGTTAGCAGAAAAGTTCCTAGCAACTTAACATATAAACGAATTTCAACTAACATCTGTTGGACAGTTGTACCCGGGCCAACAACACCGTAGCCCGGAAGGAAGACCCACCATCAGTCCTCCTTCAGAGTTGCACCATTTCCACAACCGGTATCAGACTTAGATATCTCGGGTTCGATTCCCATTGCACGAGCGCAGCAGACGCAAGCTCCACCCTAAACGCATCGTAGAGGCGGCGAGCGCGGAGCACCGACGCGGAGTTAGCGAGCCATTAGACGAAAGGTTTTGCTGTTAGTTTGCTATCAGTCAAGATTATTTTGGCCCATCAAATTGAACCATTCATAGCGCTGCACAAAGATCCTCTATCTATACCAATTGGTTAGCTAGTCAAGAGTGATGGAATTGACTGGTGGCTGCGTGGCCGTCTAATGTACGCCTTAGTTAGGAAGTCCAGCCGTAGCTCGCCGCCGCACGCGCCACGCCGCGCGCCTCAACATGGGCGCGTCTACGAACGACATCCACGTGTGCATCATGTGCATGCGAGCCATCATGAACAACAAGGTGATTATACTTAGATTCCTGGAATATTTCTTCTGAGCGCTGAAGAGATGTCCAGTCCACAAGTGGAATCACGGAGCTCCACATCTTCTGCTTTCGTCTCGGCATTCTAAGGCCTCGTCATCATCATAAACACCCAAGGCTGTCTGTCAACAGATCTGTAGCGGCGTTTTAAGCTGTCGCGTCACCCTAGTCTGCGCGCGCATTCCTTAGCCAGTCTTGACTATAGCTGTAGGCCTACTCTAATCAATGTAAAGCTAAACTTCGTTATACCAGTCCCTCTTACTCTTCGGCAGATATGACAGAATCGAGTGAAAGCGGCGGGGCTAACGATATTTTGTTTTTCGTTGAATTAGAGTAGGGTTTCTGATTCTCGACATAGATTTCGATAATTCGTTTTTTAAGTACATAATACTATGGTTGCACTTATTCAAGTACTTATAACTTTGTCTTCTAGCACATCTCATCTTTGACATATATTTTGAATCTAAGAATAAAGTAAAAAAATATCGATGGATCGCCCCCGGCACACTTGTCTAGCGCAGTGTGTTGACGCGCGGTACGACGCGTATCGGTTTCATACATTTAGTATGGTTAGAAACACACTCATGCAGTGTGGCGCGACTCTCTCTATCTCTGTCGTTTCTATACTAAGCGTATGAAACAGACATTCTGGCGGCGTGCCACACCACAGAAGTGTGTTTCCGACTTAATACCATCTTTGACAACAAAACCGATCTTCAAAAAGGGTTTCGCTATGTTATAATGTACCTATGTCTTGTAATTTCAGTACGGCTTCAACATGGTGATCCAGCATCGCGAAGCCATCAACAGCATAGCTCTCTCCCTCGTCCACCACTCGTTGCGGACCAAAGCGCTGGTGCTGGAACTGCTCGCGGCCATCTGCCTCGTGAAGGGCGGCCACCAGATCATACTCTCCGCATTCGATAACTTCAAGGAGGTTGTCGGAGAACCGAGGAGGTTCCACACCTTGATGGAATACTTTATGAACTACGACCAGTTCCACATAGAGTTCATGGTGAGTGGAAAAAGCTTTGGGTATTATCATAGCATCTGCCTTGTCAAAGGCGGTCACCAGATCATACTGTCTGCTTTCGACAACTTTAATCTTTCCGTTCCCGGAATTCTTCATGCATGCCATTTAAATAACATAAAACCAATTTGATCTACGCAGTTTGAATCATCATATTGTTGTAAGCACGCAAGGTGTTCAAAATATCTTAGCATTAATTGTTTCATATTTATATGAGCAGTCAGAGTGTTCAAAATTATCTAAGCAAACAAAGCTCTCAAAGTTATCTGTGCATTATGGTGTTGTACATTATGCACAGTTATTAGTGTTTTTCAGATCATTTTGACTAATCTAGACGCTTATATCAATTTGACGCTAACTGTACCAAGAAAGAAGTAATAGGAGAACCGAGGAGGTTTCTTACCCTGATGAAATACTTCATGAACTACGACCAGTACCTACATATAATTTAAGTGAAAAGTGTCATCTGCTATTTAAGGCTAGCTGAAAGTGCAATAAATTGGCAGTCATACACCCTAATATATTATGTAAAATAGTCAACTTAGACACGACACTTAGGAGCAAATACACATGACAAAACTAAGTATAGGTCTCCCGTCGTAGGATTTGCGAACCGATGGTGTAGCTTCTTTGACGTTCATAAGTGCTGTTACCTCAACCTAAAAATGATTGAATTTTTTATTTTTATACCGACATAATATAAGGGTAGATAGATATTAAACTTATCACAAATCAGATTTCATTATTTCCATACTCTACTCAGTTTAACTCATCTAATTATTTAATCTCACAGGTGGCATGCATGCAATTCGTGAACATCATAGTGCATTCAGTAGAAGACATGAATTTCCGAGTGCATCTCCAGTACGAGTTCACTGCGCTGAAGCTGGACGACTATCTCGAGCGGCTGCGCCACTGTGAGAGCGAAGATTTGCAGGTGAGAAGTGAAATACAACGTTTAAAAGGATGGTCCTTCGAGCCGGATACGTAGAGTCAGAAACCATCAAAGGTGGTTTACCCGATTTCACATAACCGACGAACATAATTTTGTCTCTGTCACATTCAAACAGATGACAGGGACAGAATTAGTTTTAAACACGTTTGGCGTTGATCGCGTTTAATTTCAGTGGTGAAATCCGTAAAGATAAAGTACTTTAAGATTTTAAGACCGTTTCTGTATTGTTGCATTGCATGCATCTTCCTTCATATTTTTAACATCTGAACGTAAATATTTTCTATTAAAATAACGGTCCCCAATGAAAGCAATGTGATCATTACTTTTTCTAAGTAATTTGATAACTGAAAAGTGTTTCGTCAACTGTCTGTCACATCTATACGTATTTCACTTATGTACTCCTTAAAGGATACCCACAATGGCCAATGTTATAATGACCTTTATTGCATTGTGCGTAGGTTCAAATCTCGGCGTACCTGGACAACGTGTTCGACGTGGCGGCGCTCATGGAAGACAGCGAGACGAAGACCGCTGCCCTGGAGAAGGTCAACGAACTAGAAGACGAGTTGGGACATGTGAGAATTAATCCTTTCATTATTGCCAACGTCGCCCAAAAGCAGCAATGTTGGAATACAATAGGGGACGCATTTTTGAATCATTCGAAGTGAATCTTAAATTCATGCATGAAAGCAAAACGTATACGAAATTAATTTCGATTGCTCCCAATCAATTTGACGTATTTTTGAAACATTAGAAATGAGTGTTGTCCTAAAACTCAAATCTTATAAAATTTTTCAATGCACACAAAAAAAATAAAAACCAAAAAGCCATAACTCGTTGATTTTAAAAACCAGTAATGAGTTGCGGGGGAACGAAACGTAAATTAAAAAGTTCACATCATTTCTACTGGTAGAATATAGAAAACGAGTTCGGACCATTGGTTGCAAAATTCATGACTATGAATATTCAAAAATAGATATTTCTACTACTGGTTGAATATAGAAAACTAGTGGGTCGGACCACTCGTTGCAAAATTCACGAGTATGAATATTCAAAAATAGTTATTTTTGGGATTCGCATATAAATCTTGCGATTTCATACACGATTTGCAATTCCAATGATTCAAAAATGCGTCTCCTGCGCTGCTGAGATGTCTGCCACACGTCCGATGACCGCTTTACAAGAATCGCTACCAAAGGGATCCTTACAGCCAAACTGGCGGGACTGATACATACCTACATAAACTCACGCCTGTTGCCCATGGGGGTAGGCAGAGACTATGGATATCCACCTGCTACGATCCTTGCACACTTCTTTCGCTTCATTCACATCCATCAATCTTTTCATACATGCCCGGTAATTTTTTCACTGCGTACACCAGCCTTTTATTAAACCCCCTATTTGGTCCGTGTAGGTTTTTGTAGTACGCCCTTGCGCAACCGATCCTTCCACGTTTGCGAAATATATCTCTTTCGTGATTCGTCTTTTATTGACGACAACAGCACAAAACCGCACAAAATGGAAAGAAAGTGGGGGGACCCCCGCCCTTGTCTCGATCAGGCTAATAAAAAAAGTATATTTGTTTAACATAAGGATGTTATAAAGAGTTAGCACAACGGCTTGACTACAGAATTTTGCTGGAACTGAATATAGTTTTGTTACTGTTGAAGTGAAGTTTAGTTTTCACAAATAGCAGTTACGCAAATAGCAGCTTTAACTTATTGTCATAAACCAGCCTTTTATTAAACCCCCTATTTGGTCCGTGTAGGTTTTTGTAGTACGCCCTTGCGCAACCGATCCTTCCACGTTTGCGAAATATATCTCTTTCGTGATTCGTCTTTTATTGACGACAACAGCACAAAACCGCACAAAATGGAAAGAAAGTGGGGGGACCCCCGCCCTTGTCTCGATCAGGCTAATAAAAAAAGTATATTTGTTTAACATAAGGATGTTATAAAGAGTTAGCACAACGGCTTGACTACAGAATTTTGCTGGAACTGAATATAGTTTTGTTACTGTTGAAGTGAAGTTTAGTTTTCACAAATAGCAGTTACGCAAATAGCAGCTTTAACTTATTGTCATAACTTTCATACTCCCTTCCGTTCCGAACTAAATATAGTTTTATTACGGTTGAAGTAAAGTTAAGTTTTCACAAATAGCAGTTACGCAAATAGCAGCTTTAACTTATTGTCATAACGTTCATAGTCCCTTTCGTTCCGAACTGAATATATTTTTATTGTGGTTGAAGTAAAGTTTAGTTTTCTCAAATAGCAGTTACACAAATAGCAGCTTTAACTGATCGTCATAACGTTCATATTCCCTTCCACCAGGCTCACGAAAGGCTAGCGGCGTTAGAGCGAGAGGCAATCGCGAAGTTGGCCACTTTAGAGGCGGAGTTAGCGCAGGCGCGAGCCGAGAGGGACCAGTTGGCTGAGGCCAGAAGGCAGGTTGTCGAAGAGGTAATTGCGTCTCTTTCTTTATTTGACAGAAGAAAAGGGAAGGGCATTTCAACGAGAAGCCATCGCGAAATTTACCCTAAGGGTTTACTTTAATGGATGTGTTGAATTTTCAACCTTATTTTAAGCATGTCAAAGTATTATGTTTATTTGTTGTTTGTAATGAAATACTTTTAGTAATGGATTTTAAATATACCGTTCAGCGAAAACAACGACTAGAGAATTTATTAAAATATATTTTATTAGAAGATAGATAAATAAAAAAAAAACTATTTTCTAGGTGTCTACGTTAAGGCGAGCGCAACAAGATTCTAGAAATAGGCAATCAATGCTCGAATCAAAGGTCCAGGAGTTGGAATCTCTCACTAAGTCATTACCCAGAGGGGCATCCAGTGAGTATTACAATTTGTGATTTGAGGGAATGTTATGTAAGATTATACCTAATGACAAATATTTTTGAAGTAAACTTGAAAATTAGGTACCTAGTGAAAATATACTGAGTGTGTTACTAGTAAATTTGGTAAAAGATAAACGATATTTTATGTCAACAGTTTTTAACATAATTTATAATTTGTTAGTGACTTGTACCTATATTTTTGATGTATTATTAATTGAAGTGTCATAATTATGTCATTTGTTTTAACAATATGTATCTAAATATTTAATTTACTAAGGTGAACTTGAAAAGATCTAGTCTAGAAATGTAACATTATAAGTCGCAAAAGTATTATAGTTCAAGTGACAGCAGAACAAGTTTTAATATGTCGATCTCGACTCACGTACGTAATAAGTGCGGTTGTTTGATGTGCGTCCGTTGGACTTTTGCCTACTGTTTAATAGTGCCAATAAAATAAATTCATTGTAAATAAATTCAAGAAATATATGTAGCTTACTTCCGCAAAAAAACACCACATGCACACCACGAAATTACCAGTGCACAATACCTGCATTTAGCAAGACAGCAATACACCTTGCACCTTCATCGATTAGACTACTCAACACGTGTTTCGCCCCAACCCGGGGCATACTCAGGAGTTAGGTCGTGCGAAAACCAGCACCGAAGTTTACTTTACCTTCGGTGCTAGTTTTCGCACGACCGTGGAATGAATGAATTTTCGTGGTGTGCAGTGCATGTGGTTTTTTTTTGCGGAAGTAAGCTACACAATCTTCGTTCAACAATAACACCTAGTTCTAGATACATAGTTGGTGTGACAGACATGGCCGAGCGTTATACACCCACTTGAGAATATAATTATAAGTAGATTATTTTGACAGTGTCAATAATACTTAGGTATTTCAAACTTGGAACGGTTCCTGTCTTTTTTAATTTAAGATCGTAACATTCGTAACCTTTTTTCTCCATTTAAAAGAAGTCAGTCTGTGCCATATAAACTTTTCATTTAGTTCGTGAGCCTTCATCTAGTACTATTGTTGATCGAAGTATTTATATTTATTTATTTATTTTTCCATAATGGTTAGGGACTTTCGCCAGGCGACGCCCGATTCCATAAAATAAACTCATCCCCCCTTATTACAAAGCGTGGACTAACGTTAGACCTGGTTTAAAATTGATGCTTATTCTGTTTTTCATTTGGAAAATGAAAGTGACAGCACTAGTTTAGTACCAGTTTTAAACCAGGACTATTTTAGTCCACATTTTGTAATAAGGTGGTTCGTTTTCCTTAGTGGGCGCGATATCATCGCACGCCCTCTGCAACGGAACAACGAACGGGCACAGCAGTCCGTCCCCGCCCCTGCAGAACGGGCGGGCCCCGTCGCCGGCGCGCGCCCCGCCGCCCGCGCCCGCGCCCCCCGCGCCGCCCCCGCCCGCGCTCGCGCCCCCGCCGCCCCCGCCCCCGCCGCTGTTCTCAGGTAACTATGTAAGCAGTACCAACGCCAGGGGGGTGTCACTCCACTGTTTAGGTACGTTCGGCCGGCGCGACTCCCAGGCAGGCGTATGGCAGAAGGATGCCGCTCGGCTCGTACACTCCACGTTGCGCGTAAAACGATCAATCAATTAATTGATTTTTGTGCACCGAACAATGAGTACTAAACGTTCTTATAATCCGTATAAAAGATACTGTTGTGTTTACGGGTGTTTAAATAAAAGAAAGAACAAAACCGAACTCGCAAGTTGCTCGCAACCCTAACCAGCGAGCGAACTGTTTGAGACTTGAAATAGAAACTCTCGCGCGTAGCTGTTGGATACAGTTTTGCTTGCATGCGCGAACTTCAGATTATTATAACAGTAGACAAGCGATGACAAAACGACCGAAATTGGACTTTATTTTCATGCGGAATAAGGTGTTCATAAGGTGGTTCGTTGAGCTAAGTAGCGCCACCAATGGAAATAAATCATTTACGATTTATCAAGGGCTTAGAATAAAAGTTTCGGTTATTTCGCGCAAATAAAAGAGTAAAATGCATTTTTTTATTGTTTTTTCAGGGCTTCAAATATGAGCATTAAGTTATGGATGTCGATATTGCTAAATTTGGCCACTTTTGGCACTATTAACATTCACGACTTATTGCGTAAGTTTGAGTTCTTAAAAGTATATTTATAAAATGAATTTAACTCTTTTATTTGCGCAAAATAACCGAAACTTTTGATATTATTTTAAAATATTTTTTTAATGATTTATTGAATCATTAAAAAACAACTGTTTCTATCGAAATCAGTTTAATTTATAGCCATTGAATGATGGAATAGCCCCTTTTTACATTTTCATATTATTTGACCTTTGTCTACACATGATTGTCGACGCTTGATTACATTAGTGATTCTCTTTTCAATCTTCAGTATTAAATTGTATATTTTTTTGTTTCTCGTTTAGTTACTGATACCACAGATTACTAAATAGTTACTACTTAATAGATACTGCATTCCGCTAAGCCATTTAAATAAATACCAACTCTAACTATAACGCAATACGCAGTACGGCGCAAATTACGAACGGCCACTCGTTGGCTTTCTTTCTATCGCATATAAATTTTTCTAGCTCTTTTGCGGATCTAATTTCTATGGATTTGCACCGCCGGCGGTGCGGGCGAGAGTGGCGCGCAAGTAAATCGAGTGACAGACGCCTGCTGATACTATCTAAACTTAATAACACAAGT
This sequence comes from Crambus lathoniellus, assembly GCA_949710035.1. Lineage (NCBI taxonomy): Eukaryota > Metazoa > Arthropoda > Insecta > Lepidoptera > Crambidae > Crambus > Crambus lathoniellus. The sequence continues at coordinate 4,434,319 of OX453303.1, read as the reverse complement.
GTCGTCACGTTTCTCCCCCCCAGGCGGCATGGTGCCACCACCCCCTCCGGCGCCAGGCCTGATGCACCCCCCGACGCAACACGACGCCATGACCATCAAGCGGAAGGTCGACACCAAGTACAAGCTGCCCACGCTCAACTGGATCGCGCTCAAGCCCAACCAGGTATGACATACAATATAGCACGACGCCATGACCATCAAGCGGAAGGTCGACACCAAGTACAAGCTGCCCACGCTCAACTGGATCGCGCTCAAGCCCAACCAGGTATGATATACACAGGGCTTCCCAAACTGTGCGTCGCGATGCCCTGGGGCGTCGCGACATACTCAGGGACGCGGACGAGACGTCGCGAGGCGTTCTAGTTACAGTCAGCGTCAAATTGATATAAGCGTCTAGAGTAGTCCAAAAGATCTGAAAAACATAAACGCAATTTGATCTAAGCAGTTCGAATCATCATATTGTTGTAAGCACGCAAGGTGTTCAAAATATCTTGGCACTGATTGTTTCATATTTATATGAGCAGTCAGAGTGATCAAAATTATCTAAGCAAACAAAGCTGTCAAAGTTATCTGTGCATTATGGTCCTGTACATTATGCATAGATATTTTGAGAGCTTTGTTTGCCTAGATAATTTTGAACACTGACGATTCGAACTGCTTAGATCAAATTGCGTTTATGTTTTTAGATCTTTTTGACTACTCTAGACGCTTATATCAATTTGACGCTGACTGTACCTACACTTTGTGACTGTCTTGAAGCTCAGTTTCTTAAGAATTAGTTTAGCCCCGTTTTGAGAGGCTATGGCAGAAAAGCAAGCACATCCTTCTCATTAGTTAGTAGCCATCCAAAAAATTTAAATGAATATCTCCTTTAATTGTAGTTATTATTGGTTAATTTAAAAAAATGCCCAGAGGGGGGCGACGCAATCGATTGGCAAATGCCCAAAGGCGTCACATATCAATCATGTGTCCATTTAACATTATTATTTAAAAAACATCGCCATAATAACTCCTCATTATTTCCCAAGGTCCGCGGCACGATATTCAACGAACTAGACGAGGAACGGCCTCGACGCCGGATCAACTTCAGCGAATTCGAAGAGAGGTTCCGAATCGGCGGCGCATGCGCTGCGACGAATAGCTGTGACACCGATACGTTGGCATCATTCCCTAGCAAGAGGTTTAGGAAACCGGACACTGTCAGTTTGCTTGAACACACCCGACTAAGGAACATTGGTAAGTGTACTACATCAATCTCCGTAGATACATTATAGTTCGACGAGGCTGCGACGGATAGTTGTGACACCGATACATTGGCATCATTCCCTAGCAAGAGGTTTAAAAAACCGGACACTGTCAGCTTGCTTGAACACACCCGACTAAAGAACGTTGGTAAGTGTACTACATCAATCTCCATAGATACATTATAGTTTGAGGAGAGGTTCCGCATCGAATATCGGTCGATAGCTGTGACACCGATACGTTGGCATCATTCCCTAGCAAGAGGTTTAGAAAACCGGACACTGTCAGCTTGCTTGAACACACCCGACTACGGAACATTGGTAAGTGTACTCTGTGTACTACATCAATCTCCATAGATACATTATAGTTCGAGGAGAGGTTTCGCATCGGCGGTGCATGCGCTGCGACGGATAGCTGTGACACCGATACGTTGGCATCGTTCCCTAGCAAGAGGTTTAGAAAACCGGGCACTGTCAGCTTGCTTGAACACACCCGACTACGGAACATTGGTAGGTGTACTACATCAATCTCCGTAGATACAATACATTATAGTTTGAGGAGAGGTTCCGCATCGAATATCGGTCGATAGCTGTGACACCGATACGTTGGCATCGTTCCCTAGCAAGAGGTTTATAAAACCGGACACTGTCAGCTTGCTTGAACACACTCGACTAAGGAACATTGGTGAGTTCGAATGCGGATTCGAATGCGGGCAGAGATCCGCATGACAGGAAAAAGGCCCTTACACACAAATGTTTGCCTCGCATAAAACACCATTCTCTACCCCCAAAAAACAAAACCCACGGCCTTCATCGAAAGCTTGCCACTTTGCCTAAATTTCGCCAAATCCAAACCCCATGCCTATTCCTATATCCCCTTCCGACGCTCTATAAAGCTCCATCCATAGCATAAGAGACATGCTGCATTAAGTTACAGCCAATTCACACTACTATTTCTTTTCATAGCGATATCAAGAAGAAAACTGGACACGCCAGTGGAAAAAGTAATAGTGGCAATCAACAACCTAGATCTCAAACAACTGCCGTTAGAAAGCGTCGAAATCCTGCAACGAATGGTGCCTACAGAGACTGAGCAAAAAGCATACAAAGAGTATATGGCAGAGAAGAAGAACATTAACCAACTGACTGAAGAAGACAAGTTCCTGATGCAGCTTGCGAAGGTCGAGAGGATATCGGCGAAGCTGTCTATCATGAGCTATATGGGCAACTTCTTCGATAACATACACTTGATCACGCCGCAGATACACGCGATCATATCGGGGTCTTCGTCTGTTAAGTCGTCGCAGAAGTTGAGGAATGTACTGGAAATTATTTTAGGTAAGCTATATTCTAATACATATAACAAAATCTTGTGTCACGCTCGTGTTTGTTTTTTAGAACTCCTCCGAAACGGCTTGACCGATTTGTATGTTTATTTTTGTGTATATTTGGGAGATCTGTGAATAGATCGTAGGCTATATTTTATCCAGAAATTCCACGGGAGCGAATCCTCGGGGTGCAGCTAGTAATACAATATTATACAGTTGGCTCGTCAATTACGTAAAGATATGTTGATTTAGAACAGCCACCTTATTGCGTACGTAATTAGAGCGGTGTCTTAGCACAATTGAAAACATAATTTTTCAAACTGCCTGTTTTTTTAAGTTCACTATCAATCGAGGGCAGACATTTTTTTAGCTTTTTCTCGACTTCTTATAAAGCTGACAAGTATATTGCTTCTCCATCCACGTCTCAGGCTGCATTCGACCAAACTTTTATTCCGAGAATATCGCTTACTGCTTGGATACTAATGTCAAACTAGTATGAGGTTTTGACATTACTATCCGAAAGTAAGCGTATTCTTGGAATAAAAGTTTGGTCGAATGCAGCCTAAGTCAAAAAAGTCTTAAGTATGACGTTTTCATAGTATAAACCTAATATATTTGACTAAACTTTATGTTATAATCCTTGGGGGAGGCCTATGCCCAGCAGTGGGCGTCGTACGGCTGAAATGATGATGATGATGAAACTTTATGTTAGATAGATTCGCTGGCTCAGTGACCCAAAATGAGTCCGATGCTAGAGTCGGCCACTTATTCCGATCTTGTACCAGCTCTGACTCGTCGGTAACCTGAAGTTCTTTAATGACATAAATGATAAATTCCAGCATTCGGCAACTACCTGAACAGCAGTAAACGCGGCCCCGCGTACGGCTTCAAGCTGCAATCTCTAGACACGCTGATGGACACCAAATCAACGGACAAGAGGATATCCCTACTCCACTACATCGTGGCTACGATCCGGCAGAACTTCCCCGAGCTCATGAACTTCGACACGGAGTTGCTATACATCGATAAAGCTGCTCAAGGTATGTTGTAGTTAGTCATCTAGTTTATAAACAAGAGGATATCCCTCCTGCACTACATCGTGGCAACGATCCGGCTCTTTCCTGAGAGTTGACGGTTTTTGTTAGATGTTTGATGAAGTCTAATAGAGTAGATAAGTTTTTCCATTATCTTTCATGTATGGATAATTCATTTAAATAAGTTTTTAAGGCCATCTGCACGCAGGTAGACCTAATGGAGGCTACCAATGCTGCGATTCGCGTGGCCGAATTTTGGTCCGACACTGTTTAGGCAAAGAATACTATAATATTACTAACGTAAAGAAACGACACTCACCTCCCCCCGCCAAATCATTTCCCCCGCATTGAGAAAGTAAACCAAGGAGTAAACGTCACACGTTTGTCGGTTGTCTTGTCAGTCACTCAGTCAACAAGAATGTAACCAAGTCAACGATGTCATTATATTTCGTAAGCAAACTTCGATTTGAGGATCGTGCGAAATAACCTTGCAGTGGCGTTCGTATATGCAGTTGAATCGTAGATGATTGATATCAAATTTAATATTAACAGAAAACAAATATTCCAATACGAATTGTTTGACCAAATAACAAATGTTATGATACGATTAAATTCTATAAAATTAGAGGATCTTTTATTGATTTGATTTAACTTTCATTAGGTGCAAGTATTGGATTAAAGAAATTGGTCGAATGGACTTAAGGCGCTACTCGGAAAAAGTATGGACTTTTTGATTTAAAACTATAGGACGGTTACAGTTGTTACAAATCTGGTAATAAGATATATATTTCTTCATACCTTTATCTAGATTCGTATAGTTTCAAAAACACGATTTAATGATTTTGTCTCGACACTTTTTCTTTTCGAAAGGACCACTAAAAATACGAAAATTGTAGATTATTCTTAAATAGGGTTACTTACGCTATTGGAAATTGGTTTAATTAGTGAACACCAATAATATTTAGGATCGTATAGAAGCATTTTTTTAAATCGCTGTAGTTTTTAAATACGAAGTTGATCGCCTTAAACCAAAAAAGCGTGGAGACACTTCATACTAGTTATTTTGTTTGCGAACTTCATTTTCCTAATTCTGACCGCGCAAAAAGAGTTTCTAAGAAAAATGCAGCCCCTACCCTATTATTACTGCAGCTAGAAGACTCATCTGGTACTCGTATTTACATCAAAATTTACTTAAACTGATAATAGCCTCTTAGAGTACTTGCAAATCTCAAACATCAACAGAAATTCCAAGTACAAGTACTTCACAGGTGTCACACTCAGTGCAGAAAACACAGATTTTAAATGAAAATTCACCCCGGAAAAGGAAGTTGCGGCTTGACTTTAAATCAGAGGCTAAGAAACGAAGATTATTGGAATCGTCGGTAATAGGAAACCCCAAGTAGGCTGATATGTCACCTCTGCTAAAAAAAAATATTTATGCTCAAAAAGTATTTAAAACGAAAGTCTCAGGGAAACAGATATGACCAAGAGTATATAATGTTTGCATTAAATATATATTTTACCAGCCCGGTTGCTTACCGATTTACAATTTCCTTTTACGTGGTGTGTTGGCTGACAAAGGACATTGTCCACGATGTATAGGCGGTTTGGCTTAACATGCACATTTTTTAAGCAATAAAACTATATAAGTTTGGAAGTTAACACTACGAAGAAACTATTTATCATTTTTGTTTTGTGTCAATATAAAAAATAATTTTAGAGAAACACTTGAAAAACAGTATTCACAATGCGCAAAACACAAAGCAAATAAGTCGCACAGCAAATGTCAGAACATAAAGAGTAAAATAATTATGTCAGAACGACACTATACAGCAGCAGGTAGATAGATCTATAGGAGTGAGTGACAGTGACATTTAGAATGAGCTTTTTTTCAACAATTGATAAAATATCGATTAAACTCAATTTATTTAGTGTATGAGTTGTTTGCTTTTTTAGTTTTACGTAAGGCAAACATATGAAATAATTACAATGATTTGGAAAACGATCGCAGAAACTATTTTATTAAAAAATTTAAATGTATGCAAATTATTTTTAAATCCATTTTAATCGGATGCAACTGTAATACAATGACAGCACCGGAATTGAAATAGAAACCATTGACGGTATTAATGAGACATATTATTACCCTTAAGACTTTGTTTTATGATAAAGAAATTTGATAAACTTTATACAACTACTAGCTTTCCGCCCGCGGCTTCGCCCGCGTGTTCTACACGACATTATCCTGATGGAATGTAATATTTTCCGGGATAAACTATGTCATTCTCTCCCAATCTACCCCGTACCAAAAATCACATTGATCCGTTACTCCGTTTGGACATGAAAGACGGACAAACAAATAATAACTACTTATTGATTTTTCCGTGGGAATATGATACTATCCTGTGGTAAAAAGTAAAAGTAGCCTATTATAATTCTAGCTTATCGTGTCTTCCGAAGCACGTTATATATTTTTTTACAGCAATCCCATGATAGACCATTGCAAAAGTCACATAACCTCATCGATCGTAGACCGAGCACGCTACCCGTGGTTTAGGCATAAGAAGGTACGATACCTCAAACAGGAGCTACTATACTATCGTATGAATAATATTCGGACATTCTCTTCAACTACCAAAATGCAAAAAATCAAGTCAATACTTTGCTAAAAAATGTGTAATACTGATTTTCTTGAGTTTATTCCAATGCATAAAGAATTTTTTGCTTTGCACGAAAATGAGCTGTCATGGGACCCATGCTTCATTATAAAAAAGTGAACAAAAAAAAACTGTATCCCACGGGAACTGTACTTTTCCCGAGTTAAAAAAACCGTATGAAATATTTCCGGCCAGAGTTCAATTATCCCGATCGATTTAGCCGTTTAGTTGTGATCGAGCCATAAATATCCAAACTCCGTATCTTTAATACCCCCCACCCACCCTATATAAACATTAGCCCCCCCTTTCTACCCTATTAGGGATTTTTATTTTGCCTACGTAGATCATTTTTAATGATGACCTAGTATCCTTCATACCAATTTCCATACTCCCAAGTCCAGAAATGAGGAAGTTTTCATATAAGCCTTAATCCCCCCTTTCTACCCTATTAAGGGTTTTTTTATAACTTCGCATACGCAGATCATTTTCAATCGTGACCAGTATCCAACATACCAATTTTCATACTTCTAAGTTTAGAAATGAGGAAGTTCCATATAAGCTTAATCCGCCCGTTTTACCCCATTATCGGGGAGTTTTTTTAACTTCGCTTACGGAGATAATTTTCAATCGTGATCAGTATTCAACAGACCAATTTTCATACTTCTAAGTTCAGAAATAAAGAAGTTCCATATAAACTTTATCTCCCCATTTTACCCTATTAAGGGGGAGTTTTTTTTACTTTGCTTACTCAGATCATTTTCGGTCGTAACCAATATGCAACGTACCAATTTTCATGCTTCTAAATCCATAAATGAGGAAGTTCCATATAACCTTAACCCCCCATTTTACCCCATTAGGGGGGGAGTTTCCTAAAATCCGTTCTTAGCGGACGTCTCCTAGGCATAATCTACCTTCCTGCCAAATTACATCTTCGTTGGTCCAGTAGTTTTCGAGATTTCGTGATGAGTGAGTTATGTCCCCTCGATTTTATATATATAGACTAGCTTTCCGCCCTCGGCTTCGCCCGCGTGGACTTCACGACGTTATCCCGCGGGAATATGATATTTTTCCAGGATAAAAAGTAGCCTATATTCCTCTCCAGGCTACAAAGTATCAGTGTCCCAAATTTCAGCCCAATCCGTTCAGCCGTTTTGACGTGATTGAGTAACAAACATCCAAACATCCAAACATCCAAACATCTAAACTTTCACATTTATAATATTAGTAGGATTAGGTTAGGTCACAGAAATTCGTCTAAAAATAAATAAGACTATTATAGTTAAATTATTTTTTTGCTGAGTACCTTGTTTTATGACACTGCCCTTTTTTGAAGTTCGAGTACAGGAATCGGTATTTTCAATTAAAAATATGCGTTGCGTGGTTTAAAGAAAGCTTACAAACAGACAGACAGAAGCCGAGAGTGACTTTGTTTTATATTATGTAGTGATAGCATGATGATGATTAAAGACAATTTTATTTGTTGGATTGATTAAATTTTTTATCAAATTAGTTAGTACCGTACGACAGGTGACATCGGTTAAGTTCTCGTTTCTGAAGATTTCAATACAAAGTACATTGTGCCATTCACACGGCCTTTTGACAATCGCTTTTGTGCTGAAAAATGATTGTTTTCGAACTTACCCGACATAATATAAACATACGTAAATAATAAATTGGGACGCTCTTGCAAAGTTATTTCGTGACGCACGCGGCACGCGCCATCTAGTCGATATATTTTGTACCACTAGCTCCGGAGTGCGCTACGGCGGATGTCATCCCTGCATCGTTGACGCACACATTTGGCGCGTGTACACACGTTATGTCAGTTACGTAGTAGTAGAAGGTTAATAAGCGGGGGTCGTAGTATGGAGTGTCGTAGGTGTGGTTTAGGTTAGTTTGCTATCGACTCAATAGGAAGAAGAAGAAGGTCAATATCTGGAATCCAAAGCAAATTCAGAGTTTAATAGATCTGGATGCTCTCTTCGCTTGAATATTTTGTTAAATGTATTCATATTTATACACTGTCCACCACACAGTGGTGTTCTCTTCATTTAAACATAGTATTATTTGGCTAAATCTGTCTTCATATTTAATTATTTTCAATGCCATGTCATCCGTAGCTCGCTAAACGCCCATTCCCTTCTGTAGTGTCGCTAGAAAACGTGGTGTCCGACGTATGCGAGCTAGAACGAGGCATGGAAGCGGTACGGCGCGAGTGCGAGGCGAGAGACGCGCACCGAGCGAGCCACGGACACGTGCTAAGGGACTTCCTCAACAACGCGGCTGATAAACTGCGGCGCCTGCGGCAGGAGACCAAGCACGCGCAGGTACTGGGTGTCATAGTGTTGCCATAGAGCGGGACGCAGGCGCGAGTGCGAGCGAGAGACGCGCACCGAGCGAGCCACGGACACGTGCTAAGGGACTTCCTCAACAACGCGGCTGATAAACTGCGGCGCCTGCGGCAGGAGACCAAGCACGCGCAGGTACTGGGTGTCATAGTGTTGCCATAGAGCGGGATGCAGGCGCGAGTGCGAGCGAGAGACAAGCTGCGGCAGGAGACCAAGCACGCGCAGGTACTGGGTGTCATAGTGTCGTCATAGAGCGGGATGCAGGCGCGAGTGCGAGCGAGAGACGCGCACCGAGCGAGCCACGGACACGTGCTAAGGGACTTCCTCAACAACGCGGCTGATAAACTGCGGCGCCTGCGGCAGGAGACCAAGCACGCGCAGGTACTGGGTGTCATAGTGTTGCCATAGAGCGGGACGCAGGCGCGAGTGCGAGCGAGAGACGCGCACCGAGCGAGCCACGGACACGTGCTAAGGGACTTCCTCAACAACGCGGCTGATAAACTGCGGCGCCTGCGCCAGGAGACCAAGCACGCGCAGGTACTGGGTGTCATAGTGTTGCCATAGAGCGGGACGCAGGCGCGAGTGCGAGCGAGAGACGCGCACCGAGCGAGCCACGGACACGTGCTAAGGGACTTCCTCAACAACGCGGCTGATAAACTGCGGCGCCTGCGGCAGGAGACCAAGCACGCGCAGGTACTGGGTGTCATAGTGTTGCCATAGAGCGGGATGCAGGCGCGAGTGCGAGCGAGAGACAAGCTGCGGCAGGAGACCAAGCACGCGCAGGTACTGGGTGTCATAGTGTCGTCATAGAGCGGGATGCAGGCGCGAGTGCGAGCGAGAGACGCGCACCGAGCGAGCCACGGACACGTGCTAAGGGACTTCCTCAACAACGCGGCTGATAAACTGCGGCGCCTGCGGCAGGAGACCAAGCACGCGCAGGTACTGGGTGTCATAGTGTTGCCATAGAGCGGGACGCAGGCGCGAGTGCGAGCGAGAGACGCGCACCGAGCGAGCCACGGACACGTGCTAAGGGACTTCCTCAACAACGCGGCTGATAAACTGCGGCGCCTGCGGCAGGAGACCAAGCACGCGCAGGTACTGGGTGTCATAGTGTTGCCATAGAGCGGGACGCAGGCGCGAGTGCGAGCGAGAGACGCGCACCGAGCGAGCCACGGACACGTGCTAAGGGACTTCCTCAACAACGCGGCTGATAAACTGCGGCGCCTGCGGCAGGAGACCAAGCACGCGCAGGTACTGGGTGTCTTAGTGTTGCCATAGAGCGGGACGCAGGCGCGAGTGCGAGCGAGAGACAAGCTGCGGCAGGAGACCAAGCACGCGCAGGTACTGGGTGTCATAGTGTTGCCATAGAGCGGGACGCAGGCGCGAGTGCGAGCGAGAGACAAGCTGCGCCAGGAGACCAAGCACGCGCAGGTACTGGGTGTCATAGTGCTGCCATAGAGCGGGACGCAGGCGCGAGTGCGAGCGAGAGACAAGCTGCGCCAGGAGACCAAGCACGCGCAGGTACTGGGTGTCATAGTGTTGCCATAGAGCGGGACGCAGGCGCGAGTGCGAGCGAGAGACAAGCTGCGCCAGGAGACCAAGCACGCGCAGGTACTGGGTGTCATAGTGCTGCCATAGAGCGGGACGCAGGCGCGAGTGCGAGCGAGAGACAAGCTGCGCCAGGAGACCAAGCACGCGCAGGTACTGGGTGTCATAGTGTTGCCATAGAGCGGGACGCAGGCGCGAGTGCGAGCGAGAGACAAGCTGCGCCAGGAGACCAAGCACGCGCAGGTACTGGGTGTCATAGTGTTGCCATAGAGCGGGACGCAGGCGCGAGTGCGAGCGAGAGACAAGCTGCGCCAGGAGACCAAGCACGCGCAGGTACTGGGTGTCATAGTGTTGCCATAGAGCGGGACGCAGGCGCGAGTGCGAGCGAGAGACAAGCTGCGCCAGGAGACCAAGCACGCGCAGGTACTGGGTGTCATAGTGTTGCCATAGAGCGGGACGCAGGCGCGAGTGCGAGGCGAGAGACGCGCACCGAGCGAGCCACGGACACGTGCTAAGGGACTTCCTCAACAACGCGGCTGATAAACTGCGGCGCCTACGGCAGGAGACCAAGCACGCGCAGGTACTGGGTGTCTTAGTGTTGCCATAGAGCGGGACGCAGGCGCGAGTGCGAGCGAGAGACAAGCTGCGGCAGGAGACCAAGCACGCGCAGGTACTGGGTGTCATAGTGTTGCCATAGAGCGGGACGCAGGCGCGAGTGCGAGCGAGAGACAAGCTGCGGCAGGAGAACAAGCACGTGCAGGTACTGGATGTATCATAGTGCGGGCATGCAAGCCTCCCAAATTTCCAATAATGTGCCGTTTTCGGAGCAATTCTAGTTACGGTCTCGGAGATTGTGTGTCGTTACTTTTAATCGCGTGTCTAATACCGTCCACATCTACAGTACTGACTAAAGGTGTGCTATTATGTTATATTCGTATATTATAGCATATCGTTATGCTACATTAAAATAATAGGTTATTTTTAATGCTATAATATATTAGTATTAAGTACCTAATATAATAAATAACCTATTATAACCTATGTTAAACTAAAAGTAGTTATTATTGTTTTTTACACTACTTAATGATCAATTACTATTAATAAACCAATTCTTTATTCTTTTTTCCACTATTTTACAAATAACAACACGAATAAATTCATATTACGATATTAAAAACAGAATTCTTAAGTACTTTTAAGCCCCAAGCGAGCGTGAGTTCGCGATCAAGAATTCCACAGGACAGCATTAGTTAAATATTCTAATAACAGTAATAAATATTATAGCAGAAAAATAACATGTTCGTTCAAATCGCATGTCGTACGTGATTTATGATGTTAGTCCTTATTGATCAGACATTAGAGTCTGTCTCAACTGTTTCAAATATAACGCGTTATTTGGTTTCCCAACTTTCAAAATTCAACTCTATTTCTATTTGATAGAGTTGAATTTTGATAGATTTGATTACCAAGAAAAGAGAGAGCAATACTTGCATCGCGTGCGGCTGGATCAAGAAGCTTAAATATCGGCTGGATAGAGAAGGAGAACACAGTTCGTTCGTTCAGTTCTGTCATTTCATTTGTTCATTTCGAATACACTAGATGGCGTGCTGCGCCCTGCTTAATATAATTTAATATAGCAATAGCAGAATAAGTTATATTTTTATATTAGGTGCGATAGTTATATTTTTATAACGTTATGCTATATGCGTTATCGAATATAACGCACACCTTTAGTACTGACACACATTTCTGGCATGGTTACGAGGGCACGTCACTGTACTAACCAACCACATGGACCCACCTTTACAACTTGACAACAAAGAACCCCATAATATTGTTAGACATTACGCTGCTCGCATCCAGAGGCTTCCTTTAACAGATCGATGGTCCATCGCGTTTCAACAACACGAGAAACGCTGTTCTCTTTGAGAGAACCTCTTCACCTCTATCGTTATTGCTCTTTTAGTTATGTGTCCTGCTCACTGCAACTTTGATTGTCCTTTTTTTGGTCACCCACCCCGTGATCGCCCATTGCAGTGATCTACGATAGCAGGCCGAGCTCCTCTAGAATCTAGAATTATTTACTGCTAATGATTACCGGGTGCTCCTCTAGAATCTAGAATTATTTACTGCTAATATTACCGGGTTTTTTTTTGTTTTTAAAAAGATGAATTTGTGATGGAAAGTGACCTTACATATTATATTATGTTTGTCACTTTTCATTTTGACGACTCTGTATGAAATATGACAGGGAAAAAATATCCCTTGGCGAGTTTCTTGCCGGTTCTTCTCGTTACAAGGCCTCCCGCCGATTTGCGAACCGATAGCGTAGCTTCATTGACGTTCACAAGTGCTGTATCAGCCTAAATTAAATAAATGATTTTGATTTGATTTAGAATCTTGCTCAGTAACAGTTTATCGTTGGCAGGACTCGTTCGCGTCGTGCGTGGAGTACTTCGGCGAGGCGCCGCGAGGGTGCGACGCTAACGCTTTCTTCTCGCTGCTCGTGCGCTTCACGAGAGCGTTCAAGGTAAGGAAACTAGCCAATACTTAAAAGCCCAAAGCCAAGTCACATACAATCTGACTATACCTGTGAAGCATCACCCCGCCAAAGCCAAACTGAATGCTGCCTTACTTCTATAGAAATAAATCTCTAATACACGGAGCCGATAGCAAAAATTTGACAGTTGTCAAAATTTTGTCAAATACTTTAGATGTGGTTTAACCTTTGCGTGGCCGGACCACTTGAAACTTGACACCGCATGTCGTCATTTTCTTATCGCTATGGTTTGTTTTTGTTCGTGACGCCAGATGTAAACACTTAGAACGCTCACAGTTACATTTCTGAGAAGGTTATGAACAGAGCTATTGAGATAAGCATAAATTGGACAACTTTATGATGTTTTGCTATTTTAATAAAAACATATAAAAATAAAAACGTTGCAAAAAATATATATGTGCGAAAATTTGCAAAAAATATATCATACACTAAATATACGGTAACATACAATTGTTAATACTTTTATCTACTATAAAAACTGTAAAAAAACGATATTACAGCAGTTTACATACCTTTTACAACGAAAGCACAAAAAAATGCACTCAAGATCCGGCACTGACGGCACTCGCGCAAAAAAATCGAAATTTTTGAATGTACGAATTTTTTTCGTAATGATTGTATTTTAGTCTGTGCTAGTATTTGGTATGAATGAACGGGGAATTTATTAGCCATTCGGTCAAAAAATATTCAGGCCAAAGAGAGTCTTAGTTTAAAAGTAATAGGGAATAAATTCGACCGCGGTCCCGACGACAGCCCAAGGTGTCGTCGGGTCTGCAGGGGTAGAAATCGCAGTAAGGAACATAGAGCGTTGACTTAGCTTTACTGAGAGATTTCATCACTTTTTATAGAGAAATATGCAGGTCCAGCAAGATTTGGCTAGTTATTTACATTATGTTTTTGGTGGAATTCAAATTGAGTTAAATATTGTGACGTGTCCCTCAATATTTAATTTTGTATGTCTCATGTCTTTAAATGTTTTTTTTAACAACCATGACTTTTCAATGATAATAAATTCTAGTCTTCATAATCAATTGCAGAATGCTTCAAATTAGTAAAAAAGCACTTCTGTCTAAACTTTTAAAATTTATAGCCATTCTAATATCTTTTTTGTCATGTCATGTAACTTTATTTTAGTTAAGGGCCTGTTTCACAATGTCTAAGTAAGTTCTCATTAACTGTTACTTGACAGATAGTTCATACAAAACTGTCAATTAAACTGGAAAGTATCAACTAATCGGACATTGTGAAACAGGCACTAATTCTTGTAAAAAGTGAAGAATGACAATTTACAAAATGTGTAGCAAGCGGACGCGGAGAATGAGCAACGGCGCAGGCTAGAACAGGCCGCGCAGCAAGCCGACACGGTCGATCCGAACAAAGCCAAGCTGATGCAGAAGAAACAACAGGTAAGCGAATGTCGACTTTACGCGTGTTCATTTAAGGTTCACTGGCTCATCGGTTTCAATTGACGTTTGGTACTGGGCAGTTGGACATGTTACTAGCTATAACTAGTATATCTTTAGTGTTTTTTGTTATCGGATTCATCTCGATATTTTTACCTTTTAATCAAGATATTTACAGTCGAAATCAATTTCAATATTTTTTACTTCAAGCGAGCTGTAGAGTGCTCTTAAAAACATCTTTTAAAATTGACATGCTTTCGCATAACTGTTGATGTTGCGTAGCAATTAAAAAGCTAAAGAAATGCATCATTATTATTTTACAAGCTTTTTATTAACTTGCCATGTTAGTTTGTTAGTTAGTGGGGGACAAATCTTGCAAGCTTAATTTGACCCACTTCCCAGTGTCCGATGGAGCTGAAATTTTGTATACTGGTTTGGTTCAGATGACAATACAATAGTAAAGTACAGTCAGCAAAAAAGCTTGTCATAAAAATGAAATTTTTACCAAAAACTTATTTCAAGATATAAGTAGGCACGCGTTATAATATACTTTGTCCAACTACCCACGATTGAATTTGTTCACAAAATTATTGAATGTGGTTTCATTGTTTTCTATTCATCGCAATTTTAAAATGTAAATACAATAAAATTATTATTTGTAATACAGTTATAAAATGAAGATTTCAGTTATAATTTAAAGTTTTTGCTTTCAATGGCTCTGTGTATAATGCTTCGGTGAATGGAGTCTTATTTTAGTATTTTGCTGCATTTTTAATAATTATATTTTTTTAACTTTTAGCGTTTCAAGGTTTAGTTGAAGTTTCTACTTATATTTTCCACTAATAGTTTGATTTTGATCTGTTTCTTTCACTATCTTGATGTATTCTTTGGTTTGCCATTCTTTTGCTGATTTGTTCTGTTATACAAATTATTGAATATGGCGTATAGATGTTCTACCTTATTTTCAAAGTCATAAAGATTATATTAATTCTAACAAATATTAACTAATTTTGAAATTTTTCTCCGGATTCTACTAATTGACAGATATATCAAGATAATGAATGTAACATTTTGATTTGTCTTCATTAAATTTCACTCTTCTATAATATCAGTATTACATTTACGTATGAAGTATCGAGTGAAGTATTATGTCTATAAATAATATGATCATTCATTTCATTCTCTAGCTAGAGGTTAAGCACCGGTGGATACATCAATACACTGAAATAACACGGTGGTGGTATTTCACATTGCTCTCGATTTGGCAACACTGTTTAAATCAAATGTAATTTTACTACCTAATATTTGATTTAATATCTGGATATGTATTTGGATTTTGTGTTTTAATTCTTGTCACATAAAGCATAATATTGTATCCTTATTTTTTGTTACTACTAACTTTCTTACTACTAAAATTAGTTTACATCCAGTGAAACTCTAATCCAGACTTGCCCCCTGATTCACGAACCGTCGGAAACGGAATCGGATTCGAATTCTGTGCTTTGTCTTTGTCTATTCTATAGTGAGTGACAGGGACAGGGCATACATTCCGCTATCGGGAGCGTTTCCGACGGTTCGTGAATCAGGGGGCTGGAATAATCTAAAGCATAAATCCTGTTACTGAAAGGTATCTCGTACTGGATTCAGTCCTTTTTAGCTTATTCACGTTGCAATTAAAATCTAAAGTTTGGATTAGAATGCCACTGGAAACATCGGAACGGGCCATTACCCACTTAAGTTTGAATCTGAATAGCAGTGTTGCCATATCGAGTACACAAATGGTACAGTAGCGGTGATGGTAAATCATGAACATTTCTCACAGAGGTTTAACTACGCGGCCGTCAGCGCTGGCCTCTTGCAGCAGCAGTTGTCTCAGTTGAGGCACGGCATAGGCCCGACGTAGTAGGCACTAGTAGTAAGTCGATGAGTTTTAAGGGGGCGCCACTTGCGTGTTCGACTAACCAGTGTGGAGTGGAATAGACAATATAAACGTTGTTTAGTTATGGTTTTAAAGTTTGTTTGGAGTTAGAAATTGTGTGGGTTTTCTAGTAACAAGATTGATATTCTATTAATTTTTCTTTACAATTGAGAAACAAATGGTTTTAAATGCTATTTGAGTCAATTAATTTTATTGTAGTTACGGAATAGTTTGTTATTTTAGTTTTTCTTTGGATAACCTCGCTCCATCTTAGACGATATTCTTTGCTCTCGGGTCAGATGGAGTTCAAAAGAGAAAACCCATTTAGAGTAAAATAGAACAGTTATTTTAAAGCTAAATAACGTTTATAAACTGGGCATCGTTACCAGGGATCGAAATAGGAAGGGCTAATTGACACTTCAGAGAGTCATGTTATTTGATTTTATTGAATCGATCGAAAGCTATAGATCGATCTTCTTCTTCTTAGCGTATCGATCAATTTCGCTTAAAATCTGTTCAGCCCAACGTACGTTCACGCCACACGTACTGCGTTCTCAGTGGCGTTTTATAGATCGATTGATGGAATCGATTTTATCTGAAGGAGAAATATATGGCAAATTGGCCAAACATATGATAAAATCATCTATTTCATCAAATCTTTCAAATGGTTGGTGATTTGTATAATTTGGAGTACATATTATGTAATGTAATAAATATTATCGACAGTAAAAAGTACAAACAATATCCTAAAACGTGCGATATGCCGAGCAGCGGTCTACCGGCAAAATTATATGGATATGAACAGAACATGGACTTCATTTGACATTTGAAGTCCATATTATGTACATATATTATTATAGTTCAATATTAAATATCAATACTCCTGCAAAGCATTTTTTTTTCTCTTTTATAACTGGCAAGAATCATGTACTTAGACATTCTTCTTTAACTATTGCAATAAAAAATAATATAGCCACATTTCACTCTGTCGCCGATCTGAGTTATATGAGCACTACCTATTTAGATCCTTGGATGGGAAAACGTTTACATACAAACAAGATAAAGTTTAAATGTTGGGAAAGTGACTAATGACAACAGAATTGAAAAGCATGTTGAAAGAAAGGGGTGCCGATTGTGTTAATCCTGGGATAATGTGGATGATTAGAGGCATAATCAGGAGTCGAAGTTTTTATTGCATTTTTGAATCGATGCAGAGTGCAATCCAGCAGTTGTCTATCAAAGTATAAAGAATTTTAAAGTAGAAGTAACAGTTGGTATTGTTTTTCGTGGCGAAGAATTTGCTGTTTTCTAATAAGTAAATAGTATTCCATAACTGAACGACAAAATTAAAGACATATAATGTGGTGGATAATGGATGGAATCGACATATAACTGAAATAAATATCATAAGGGTTCCACCACGACAACCTTTGTCAATTTTGTCATGATTTCTGATTGTGCTCTCTTGGACGAATGTGGAAGCTACACTATTTAACCCCCACGCGATTTAAGCATGTCCACCGAATCACAACGTACCACCGAGTATACCCGAAGATCAATATTTTTTTTTAAGTCCCCAATACAATTATGTTCTATAAAAATATTACAGGATTTTAGTAGATTACAGTTAAGTTTTTTACCCTTATACATACTGGGGGATACTACAACAGCAGCTGCCTGCCTAGCATGACCATCATTATATCACGCGATATGATATAGCACATCATGCTGTCTTGCTTACACCTTAGTGGGGTAAGCAAGACAGCATGACGTGCTATATCATATCGCGTTATAAAAGCCGCTCATGCTAGGCCGGCTAGGGTTAAAACACTGTTTTGTTATTACAAGAACTTTTATATATACTCAGTTTATATTAGGAGTATAGTATGTATGGTATGGTAAACTATGATAAGGTATTAAATACGTAGATGATAAATGTAACCATGTTTATAAATAAGTACATTATTTATAAACATGATTACATTTATCATCTACATTTTGTATATATTTGTAAACACTTTTATTTACTTTTCCCGCATTTAAAATGTATATATAAAGATTAATTATTAAATCTGGCCTTTTTCCTGTATGCTGCACTTGCATGGACTTTACAGGGAATGTCTTTATGATAACTAATATATTTGGTTTTCTTTTTGTGCTATTTTCTGCTACTAAAAGCTTGGTACTTGGTATGCATAACTTAGATTTAAGTGGTGGCTGGTAACGATAACAGCTTAGTGAGGAATATTTATTTTGGTGGTGTATCATTTTGAACACTTTAGAAGTATTTAGATTTCGTTATTAATACTGATATATAAAATTGTACTTTTGTAATAGTAGTCAAGCAGTATAGAAATTACTATGTCACTTTAATTTACAATCTATTTTTTAAACTTTCTCAGACATTATTTATAATTGGTATCTAACATTCCACTACTTACTTACAATGTAGTTTTGAAGAAAATTTTCTCTTTACATACATACTAGTTTCATTTGTGTAAGTAATGTAAGTAGCTGCTTTTCTTAACATCACTCGATCAAAGTCACCTTGAAAACTTCTCCAATAACCTTTCAATAATGTAAGTTAAAAATCCACAGGAAGCTGTAATCAACGAACTAAAAACGAAGTCGCAGGCCGTCGGCGAAAAGAAGCTGCTTCACCAGGACGAAGTGTACAACGGAGCCCTGGAGGACATCCTTCACGGGTTGCGTAGCGAGCCCTACCGGCGGGCCGACGCCGTGCGCCGCTCGCACCGCCGCCGCATCAACTCTCACCGCCTCTCCAAGGGACTGGATGAACTAGACGTATGATACCCGGTCTCCGCCGCCGTCGCCGCTATCGACGCGCGCTGCGATAAAAAACGCAAAGACCTTGACATGGTCCACAAACAAACCGTCTCCCTCTACAACATCGACGAGGCACACTTCGCTACCGAAGCCCCGCCCCCTCCGCGCCGTACCAAAACGTCACCGTACAAAGTGGCGCCCTCCGACTGCGAGGTCGACGACCGCTGCGAACTGATCAAGTCCACGTACGACGCGATATCGAAGTACACGCGAGCGATGTTCGACAAACAAAACGAAACCGTCGTTTGAACGATGTGCCTACTTTTTCTATTTTCATGTCGAAACGCTGGCCGGTTCGCGTTTCACGCTTACATCTTGCCATAAATGATGTAAAACTCGAGTGCAATTTGCACGAACTTATATTTGATACGCCTACGATTCATTCCATTCCACTCGTGACAGCGAACACACAGTATTTTGCTACGAACGATTTACAGATATTAATTTGTGTACGAAAGCTTAGCTTTTAATAGTAGTGTTTATTTAGAGCTGATTGGGTATAACTATTGTTATTATAGCAGTGCTATCTCATGGGCCTTATGTAGTCCCGCTAGAATTTTAGCCTTTTGATTAAGCGCACAGTTTTTATTCAAGTTTTAATCGATCCGACCTATCTTTTACAAATATTTATACCTACAATAAATATAGGTACCTATGGTAATTATACTAATATAACAGTGTCCTTATAAAGTATGGTATTCGCGTATACAATAATTATAAAACAACTTTGTTTAAACAAGTTGAATAGGCTAAATATAATGTATGTGCATTTATAAATTTACAGTTTTATACCATTATGTGATAGTTCAAATTGTTCTCACTGATTTTGTATGTCAAAATCGGGTGACAAAAGTGATACAATGAAGCATTTGTAATCTCTATCATGCATGACATTCGTAATACTATTTCTGTGTCGTTTATAGACTGATTTATTCGAAATATAATTAGTATGGAGCATACTGATCTGATTTGTAACTATTGTGTTTCATTGATTTGTTTGTAAATAATGTCTCTTTAAATTGTGTCTGTTCTAATTCCAGAGAAAGGCTCCAATTTCTATTTTTTTCTTTGTAAATATAGTATTTTATAATATTTCACTCAAGACACTTGAGATATAAGGCATGCAATATTTTATATGTATATTTAATATAATTTCTATAATTGTCTGAAATCGGTACTATTACAAATAAGTTGATTTCGAATAATTTAAATGTAATTTTGTAATTAGATACTTTATAGATAATTTAATATATTATTAATTATTATTGCTAAAGCACCTTAGTTATCAGAACACCCTTAGTATACATTAGACTCAACGCATTAATGTTTATATTGATCTAAACAAAATCTGATATTGTAGAAAAATAACCCTTTTTTTTAAGAGTGAATTATAAGTTTCCACTTATTTATTTTACAATAAGGTGCTTGAAGATTTATGTTTATACTTTTTGCTAAGTCATGACACTTGTATGGAACAGTAAATAATATCTTCAATTTACAGGGTTAAGAAACAACCAATGTTGAACAATTTTAAATGATAAAAAAATATCATTGGATTGTCAGTGTATAATTACGATTGATATTAGTTTTGATTGCATAAGTTATATGTCGAAAGGTTATTATTATTATTCTTGAATGCCATCTACAGGCACACTTCTAATTGAATGTGCTAGCAATTGGTGCAAACTGCCTTAAAGACAGTTTAATGCTTGTATATTTTAAGTCTAAATTGTTCTTAGCTGTCCAACCCACATGAAGTAATATTTCTAAAAGCAATTACGAATATCACCAAGTACAAGTATATGTATTTGGCCCTTTTGTCATCGCTTTTATACAATGTAACTTTATCTACATTTCCTCAAATAATGATTAAATTATCTATAGGCCTTGTGGTGTGACATTATTTTCTGTAGTTGGTGCTCTGTAGTTGGAATCAAGTTTTTAAGTTTAGTAGAAGTTTATAATGTTTTTTCTGTAAAGTTATTTGTATGTAAAGAATACAAGAGTTTTAAAATGGGTTTTGATCATTTTGTTTGTATTGCATGTATGCTAGCGTAAGTACCAGTATTCTGCGATGCAATAAACAAAATACATTTACTTTCTGAAAGCATTTTTATTTCATAAAAAAATACTGATATACAATACATTGTAAATTATTAAATAAATAAGGTAGGTATATTTGTCTAGCAATTCTTTAACTATAAATAAAGTCCTCATTTTAGTGCAGTCTTTTGGAAGCTAAGCTACCATTCAATACCAACCCATGATTGTCTTGTAATTTAACAGTTATTATGTTAGGTAGTATTTGTTATAGCACCCCATTGCATTGATAACTTTTTGTTGCAAAAACTTTCATAAAGCCGCAACAAATCAAGGAATATTTAATCAAGAGGACAACAGTCTGATCGAAAATTAGAGATATTTGTTTTCTTCTGATTGATCTGTGATTTTTATTTCTGAGTTCTTGCTGATATATTTTTTATTGTTTCTACAATAACGGGCACTTCCACCATGGCTCCTAAGCCGGTGTCTCCACACATCAAAGTTTTGCTTATTGGTGGTATTTCTGTGTGTCCCCATTCCTTGAGCAGGGTGATTTGCTTGGAGGTGACAGGATGTTCCCACATCCTAGTATTCATGGCAGGACAGAACAAAAGGGGTTTCGACATATCCCAAGCTCGAGTTGTGCATGTAACAAGATTATCACAAATACCCTGAAAAATTCAATTCAATCATTCACAGTGAGAAATATTACTCACTGAAAGTAATGGTGTTTGAAGAATACATTAGTTTTTAATAGTTATACATACTTATTCTTAAGTTAAAGGCTTATTACATGATGCCCAGATTAATTGATGGTTTTAACACTATAACAATTTAATTACCTACTAGGTATTGGTGTCTCAATGATTTGGCTTGCTACAGCAATAACATACAATGCTATGCATGTAGTAAAAGCAATAGCATACCATGCTGTATAATAATTAATAGTTACACAACCAAGAATTGGATTAACTGGACCCAAGTATGTTGTAGTAGGTGGAGAAAAGTTGTAGCTGTAATAAGTACATACAGAAAATATTGCATCTATTACCTGAGCCATTTTAGCTAGCGTATTAGCGTCTAAAGGCGCTATAACCATCATGTCGGCCCATTTTCCAAGATCTATATGAAGTACAGGATCTCCTCTCTTCTGCCAAGAACACCACTCCAGATTATCATCATACATCAGTACTTCCGGAGGCAATTCTGATGTCTCAAAGAAGTGTTTTGCATGCTCCGTTACAATAAGACGAATCTGTAATGTGCCAATAATAAATGATGTGATCAATGAGCGTTTGATGCTTCTATCTATATATATAAAAATGAATCCCTATTTCCCTTGGTCACGACATCACGCGTGAACGGCTGGACCGATTTGGCTAATTTTGGTCTTGAAATGTTCGTGGAAGTCCAAGGAAGGTTCTTACGGTGAGAAAATAGGGGAGGAGGGGGTAAGTAGGGGTAGAGTAGAAGTAGGGTAGGGTAAAGGTAGGGTAGGGTATAGGTAGGGTAGGGTAGGGGTAGGGTAGGGTAGGGTAGGGGTAGGGGTAGGGGTAGGGGTAGGGTAGGGGTAGGGTAGGGGTAGAGTAGGGTAAGGGTAGAGTACGGGTAGGGTAGGGTGGAGTAGGGGGTAGGGCCACGGGAACGAAGTCGCGCTGGGTCAGCTAGTCAACAATAACACCTAGTTCTTGATGTGATGAAATGTGAATGATGAATTAACTTTCTAACCTCAAAAGTATGTGGACTTTGATCACTATAACTCAGCTCTAGTAGAGAATTTAATAAAACTGGAATTTTTAAAGCTGCTACACTTCCAGTAGCAGCTATTAAAATGTTGTATGCATGCTTCCCCATATCAATATCAATCAAGTAATAAATTGTTAAAATCTTGAAAATGAAAACATTGGTTTTGTTTACATCACAAAATTTGAGAGATAGATGTCAATGTCATTTCAGCTAGTGTTGTTTCCACATATTGCATACATATTGATAGCGATAGCATATTAACGTTTTATTAAAGAGACTGCTATTCAACCATTAGAGCCAGCGCGCATTTGTGATTTTTAATAGGGCGATAGTTTGATCGTTCTCGGATTCAGTATAGAGTTAAATGGCAGTGCGTGCACTGACGATTAAAAATCGACCGATCAAACTATCGGCCGATAGTTGTTCGATCAAACTATCGCACAGCACAACTATCGGCAGGTCGGTAATGTGCATGAAGGACTATGTGAGCGCGCGCACTGCATTCAACTAAACTATCGGCCGACAGTTTGATCACGATCGTCTCGTCTTACGATTCCGACTAAACTATCGCCTGATTAAAAATCACAAGTGCGCGCTGGCTCTTAGTTACTATTATCACAGATAATATAATCTATTATTAACATTAACAGCAACAGCAAGACTTTTTTGCATACACAAACTATTGTTCCCACAACGTGCGTGACGTTTTATTTGGTCACATGGTTGGTCACTGAAATGATTGACATAGGTTAATTATTGAATAAATTGAAATGAATGGGAAGAGCAATAAAATATTGAGTATTGAATATAGTAGCCACTGTTAGTTCCTTGTTTTATCACGTCGGTTATAACGATAGCTAGCTAGCAACGTTCAACAAAACAAAGCAGCAAAAACCTATCAAAATAAGGTATTATAGTTCCGAAAAACGTATGAAATTCATATCCAGCGGTAGCCCCCCCCCCCCCCCCAGTACCAGCCAACTAGTTCATGCATTAAAATTTAATGTTGTTTTATTAGTAAGTGGCTTAACATCCTTTAAAACCGTTAATTAAAGATCTTCACATTTGATTTTATGTCTAATAAAGATAGGTAGTCTTTGTTTGTTTGCAACATATTCACTACTTTTTATTGTTGAATTAACTCGACGAATCTAACGTTCTCAAAGACAGTATTGAAAGCGTTATTTTGCTATTGGAATTGTTCATCGGTCGCATCACTATTTGTATTGTCTGTTGTTGTTGTCACTGTCAATTTTATAAATGTCAATGTCAAAAATTAATCATAAATCAGTCCGTTTTGTAAAGGCGTAGGGAGTGGGAGTGCTTTTATAAATTGTTATTTAGACTATTTTCGTTTACAGGAATCCTTTTAAAATGTTATTTCTAAAACTTTTGTTATTTCAATCGTAGGGGACATACAGTGTGAAATAAAGTGGTGTGAAAACTTGAGATCTGTGCCAGTGTTGTGTTTGTTTATCAGTGCAACTGTGAACTTTACGATGGATATAAATGCTAAATATTACGAAGGCTGCGGCCAAGAGGGGCCTATCCGTTGCATATTCTTGTGTGAATTTCATCCAACAGCAGGACCGAAAATCACGTGTCAAGTGCCAGAAAACTATATTTCTAAGGACATATTTGATACTGTCAGCCACTACATAATACCTAAAGTGCAACTGCAGAGATGCACTTTGACAGTGTGAGTACCTTGTTCTTTTTAAATTAACAGAACATTAACATTAACAGATTATAACATTATTTACACAAAAATAATATTAAAAACTTATCAAACTAAGTACAATACCTAGGTACCTAATTATTCTATAAGTATCTACCATAGTCACATTAACAAATAATCACAAGTTTTATCTGTTCGAACAGAAATTGATTTATCTAAGCAAAGTTATCAAATCTGTATTCTATAAAAATAAAAGTTATTACTAACTTAATATTAATAAAAGTCACATATCAATAACTACAAAAGTTTACAAAACAAATCATTAGTTGTAGTAGTTCATTGATTAAATTAAACAATTGAATATTTTTTCCTTACTTAGTTTTTAAAGTTAGGTATTTATTGTTTAATTAGTTTGGTAGGTAAATCTAATTAATATTTATTTCGGTAATGTTCATATAATCAATATTTCAATTAAGAAAATAAATAAAATAAAATAAATAAATACTTAAATAAAAATGTAAGCTTTTTAAAGTGTTTTTTTAAATTTAATTAATTGTACTTATTAAAATATATCGATCTATATTCCATACTTCCATATGTAGACTGTAATGAACTAACAAAAAACAAGCACATCAAAAAAGTAAGAAATAATTCCTCACCAAATAAATAACGTAAGTACTTTGAAGTCGGGCGTGAAACATGTACAATTTTTTGTTGTTTTTGTTAAAACCCGCCCGACTTCAAAGTACTTACGTTATTTATTTGGTGAGGAATTATTTCTTACTTTTTTGATGTGGTTTTTTAGAAGGCGGTTTTATTTTTTTATAAAAATAATTTTTATTTCACTCTTTTTAGTGCATCGTGCAGGCAATTTGCGTGTTTTCTGGTAAATAGGTATGTGATCAAACTCAAAACCTCTTTTTTCGAAGTCGGTTAAAATACCTTGAGGTATCCCCTTTTTAACAAAACAAGAATCATCTAAATAGGTTTATAAACAAAGGAGTTATGCCTAATGATAAGTATTAAATTCACATAAAGTGGTAACGAAAACGACAGTATTTTCAAGATTTCCTGAAAACTACTGAACCAATTTCAAAATTTCAAAAAATGGGACCAACTTGGAAACCAACCTGATGTAATAACGTTTGAACCATTTCAATCGGTTCAGCCGTCTTCGAGTAATCGGTGGACATACACAAAAAAAAAAAAAAAATAGATACATACAGACGAATAGAGAACCTCCTCCTTTTTGATTTAGAAGTCGGTTAAAAATACTTGTCATCAAAACTTTTATTTAAGAAGGTAGTGAATAAGAAAAATTCATCTACTGGAGCATCAACAGATACATTATCATCAAAACACGTTTTTAACCATATTTTCCAAAACCTTTAGATTATTCTTTCTTTTATTTTACACTTCGATCTACAATGTTTTACATCAACAAATCAAACAGCTCACAATCAACCATCAAGCTTTATGCATATATTGGGTGAGCCTTATCAATTACGAAATAAGAGTCATTTCCATAGTGGAACTGTTAAGTTTTGCTCGCTGTTGACTGTAGCCAGATTCGAAATTGTAATGAACTTTATGATTAAATTACATTCACTGTTAAATATATTCCCTTTACGACTCATTCACATGGGATCTGTCACAGACGGTTTATCAAAATAAAAGCTTGTAAATAGAATGTTAAAAGTATAGAAAAGACATACACTCGAACCAATTCAATTACTTAACCATTTTGTTTAAAAACTTCAAAATTATAAAGGTCAGTGTCAATGTGTAAGCTTGAACCTGGGCTGGACCATGTCGAGTTTAAATATGTGTTGGAAAATAAACTTATGTTGGGTCACGACACAACACGATCCAATTACCTAGTTCGACTGTAAATCTTCATTTTTCACATTTTGTCATCGTGTAATCACGGGCATTCACGGGCATTTAAAAAGTATTATCGCCGCCGCCCGTCAATAAATATCACGATTCGTGAAAAAGACGATACCTCAAATCGTCGTCGTCGTCGTCGTGAACGAGTCGTACTCGTAAGGAAGGTTTCAGACTAGCGTTTTTTTCTGCGCGTATACGGTCGTTTCGTCGTCGTCGGTCGTTAAGCAATGTATGCTTAATTAGATGCTGAATTTAGCCAAGTGTAATAAGCCCTTAATCGGGCGTATTTCGGCGTGTTCGCTCGAATCTCGCGCGGCTCGCGGTTTCAGATTAGCATATTTTTCTGCGCGTATACGGTTGTTTACATACTATGCGCTTCAAAAAGCGAGCTTATACGTGCATATAAAACGCTAATCTGAAATGTAACCGCCCGGCTAGGCTGGCGCTTATACGAGCTTACAAGCACGTCAACGCTCGTACTAATCGCGCGTGTGGCAAGAAGCGCGCCTACATGCGTTTCCAAAAACGAGCTTATACGCGCATATAAAACGCTGATCCGAAATCGCCCCGGCCCTAACGAAGTAAAACCTCTTCGAAATGCGTCAGCGGAAACGCGCCAATTCAAGACATTTAATAAAAAGTTGACGAGCTTCCGATTTTCCATTTGAGAAAATCGGGCCAAGAACGAAGAGCGAGTCGATCATATTACACGAATGGCGGCAACCGTACCAAATATACTAGTAATCGTATTAAGAATTGAGATTTAATTCCGCGCCATAAATGTTCTATGATTATAGTTAAGTACCTTTAATATTTAAATGTCGTTTTTATTCAGTTAAGGCGCTACTCGGAAAAAGTATGGACATTTTGATATAAAACTATAGGACGGTTATAGTTGTTATAAATCTGGTAATAAGATATATATTTCTTCATATCTTTATCTAGAATCGTATAGTTTTAGAAACACGATTTTATGATTTTGCCTCGACACTTTATTTTTGAAAATACCTCAAAAAAATACGAAATATCAAGATTATTCTTAAATGGGGTAACATATACTATTGAAAATTGGTTTAATTAGTGGGCACCAATAATATCTAGGATCGTATAGAAGCATTTTTAAAAAATCGCTTTAGTTTTTTAATACGAAGTGATTTTGTGTTTTTTTGCGTAATCTGCAAAATCGGTCTCGCTCCCGCGCGCGTCGTTTTCTCATTGCTATCTCGCTTTAGCATAATTTTTCCGAGTATCGCCAACACATTTTGATAAATTAGTTCGGTTTAACTGCTAGCTAGTTACATAATTTCTCCATCAAATGTTATCTGCGACTGATAAAGAGCCATGCCAGTAAACTTCTTGTAAAGTCAGGCGGTCTACCGCGAACAAACAGAGTTCATACACATCCATAATATGATGAACTCTTTCTAAACAGCGTTATTATGGAAAGCGGTTTAGGGACTACGACGGTTATCACACTGCATCAGACACCGGTCCGGTGTCCGGTGCTGCGGTTTTAATTTTTGACTGTAGTATCTTGATTTGTTTAAGGCGAGGATTCCCGACAGAAATAGGCAAGCTATAACGCTTGCTCGGCCGCGCTCGATACACTTCGCGCGGACCCAGCGAGAGCCAGCAGTGAACTCGCGAGCGCCCCGCGAATCGAAAATCACTTAAGGCTAGGAATCCCGAGCGCAGAAATAATTTGAGGGGGTGAAGAACGTCGAATACGCTCCGCCCATCGGAGGGACACCCCGCGCGTCTCAGTATACTTGCGCGGCCCTGGCCGGCGGCCGCTATCGTGCCACAGTGTAGCAGCAAGACAGTAGTGACCGATATTCAGTAGAACCACTCAAGTTTCATTTTTAATGTAATATGTTTATTATTTTAAAACGAAATAGGTAGATAACTGTAGTACAAATAATATTATTACCTACCAATGTATACCATACTATAATATCACATTGAATGTATTACAATATTGTTACGGTGAGGGTGTTATTATGAATTTCAAGCGAAATGATCGATTCTAGAATAGAATTACAGTAAACAAGCTGTTGCCCTCGACTTCGTCCGCTTGTATTTCAGTTAAAACAAGAGTTTCAGTTAAAAAGTACCCTATATCATTCTCGATCGTCCTTTTTATCTCTATACTAAAATTAATCAAACTTGGTTTATCGGTTTTGAGATGAAACCTAACAGACAGACAAAGTTACTTTCGCATTTATAGTACTAGCTTAATCCGTATATAAATGCAAATGTCACTTTGCCTGTCTGTTACTTTATCACGCCAAAACGCTGAATGATGATGAATTTTTGGAATTTTGAAATACATTGAACCTTGCAGAAGGTCATAGAATATTGTTCATGCGATAACCGAAATCCACGTGGGCGAAGTCGCGGGCTGCATCTAGTAATTTGATATACTAACTGTGGCCCGTTACTTCGTCTGCATGAACTTTGGACATTGCATTTGTATTGGAATTGCGGTTATATCGTGTAAAAAAGTAGCCTATGTCCTTCTCTAAGTCTAGGCGTAAAAAGTAACATCATCATGGCAGCCGAACGACGCCCACCGCTTGGCATAGGCCCAAAAAGTAACATATGGACGACGCATACAACCCTTCTGGTGTTGTATCTACAACACCAGAAGGGTTGTATGCGTCGCCCATGGACATCTGTCCATGGGCGACGATGACTACTTCCCATCACGTGGCTCGTCTGCTCGATTGCCCCTTTTTAATATTAAAAAAAAAAAAACAAATAGGCAGATAGAGTTACTTTTTGTAGGTATGGATAGTGCGTGAGAATCGGAAAGGGTATCAGAGTGGGGATTACAGTGGGACTGGAAATGGAAGAGAGGATCGTAGAGGAAATCATAGTGGTGATCGGAGTAAGTGAATAGGAGTAAAATTAAAATAAATAAGTATGTCAATAATAATGGTAAAACATTTATTAAAATTCGATTAAATCTAGAATCTTGACTCAATGATATCTTGAGCTGAGAACGCACTTGTGTCAGGGCAATAAGTACCGTGCCATTTTTGATAGTGCCATTCCAAATTCTCTTAAAACGTCTACCGCTGAGGCCGCCGCGGTTGCAACTAGTCGAGCTATTATAGCATACCACCGCAAATCATACCGCCCGCCGCGCCTCTTGAGCAGGGTACTCACCGAGCTGTGTAACACGTAACGTAACGTAACTGCTACTGTCAAATGAGTACATAGGAGGCACGAGCTCGCTGCGAGCCGCTCGCGCGTGGTTCGCAGTAAGCTCGCAGTGACCCGCCGAGTGGCGGTATCGCTGCGAACACAAAGGCGGCTCGCAGTGTGCGCGTGGACTACGACAAGACCTCTTGTGCAGTGAGTACGTAGGCGCGACGCGAAATTCAAACGAACGCAATCATGGAGTGAGCAGAATGTTGTCGGCGTGATTTCGTCACAAGCACTGCGGATCCGGGAGCTCGTAGCTGGTTACGCGGTGACCGTGGACGAGCCGTACTCACTTTCAGGTTGATACAGTAACAGTTAGGTTACGTGCTACAAGCTAGATGAGTACCCTGCTTTGCAGCACCGCACGCCGCACCGCTAGAGACTGTGGCCGACGTTATACCTAAATATACAAATCTGTTTAAATATTTAACCGAGTAATTTCGCAGTACATAAAATGACTTATTTATACCAGTAAGTATGTAATACTTGATAAAAATCCAAAACATTTTCCAAACATGAGTACCTACTGCTATTGTACTTATGGTAATTCCTTTTTTTGACCCTCATTTTCATTAATAATTGCTCAGTTTTTTTTCTTATATGATCTTAGAATGAAATTTGGCGTCACGAGTAAGAAAATCCAAAAAAATGCATACGAATATTAATTTATTTTAAACAACACAAATTCAGTACCTATGGGAAATTTCTCAGCATTATTGCTTTTTTAAATTATGTGTAGTCACATAAACACAAATCTTAAATATCCAAAAGGAATAACATCGAAAGTTCGACTTAGAAATTTTCCATTTCAAGTAACACCAAAATTTCATATTTGATTAAAATTTGGTTTTACTATTGGGATATTTTTTTGGATATTGCCTAAATCGTTGTATACGTTATATAAATATGTCCGGTGAAGAAAGTTTAAACGGATAATTTTTCCTGAAAAAGATATCAATGAAATAAAACTTTATTAAAAATACCTAATTTCTATTAAGTACCTATTTAAAGTTATACAATACTTTTATTTTTTGCTACTATATCATATGCTGTAAAGTTTTCCCTGACTAAGGAATTACTGTGGGGGTCCACTAGGTTATTTTCGTACACTGCCTCACCTATCTCTATACACTGTGACACTACTTACTATTTAGAAATCTACATAGATTAATATCTGATTCGTTCCAAATGAATAAAAAAATTCAAATCACTTAGTCACCTTTTATGTTTGTTCATCCTTCGCAGAGTCTGCGACGAAATCTTCATTTTTTTATTCTTTTTATTGGCCATTTATTCGTAATCACTATAAAATATTTACAGAATTATTCTTGAATGAACCTAGTTAATGCATAAAACAAACAGTAGATACATATTAAATTTAAAATACATATTTTCCTACAAACTATTATTATTATATTTGTACAAACTATAACTAGGTACATTACACGACACCACAGATAATTATTTGTATCTATATAGCTTACTGAACTCTCCACACAATCAAATATTTGAATTGTTTTTAATTTCGCTCGTCGCAGGAAATTTCGCCGCAAAAATTGGCACGCGTCCGACCTCTAACTCATTCCGCAGGGGACTGATTGATTGAAATTACGACCGTCAACCTAGCAAAATAGGTTTTTTTCGAAAATAAACAATGCCTTAAAAAAAATTAGACTTATGACGGCCGGAATCCCTCGGCTATTCAAAGACAATTATTTTCCTATATTTTTCATTAACTAAAACCAAGTATTTTGCAAATAATACGATATTTGGATTACGATTAGACGGATGTTTGGGATTTTATTTGACACACTTAAATATCACCAATCGAAAAAAAACGGCCGGAAGCACTAGATAAATAACTGTAAAATAACATATATTTTTTCCAAATTTTAAGTACCTGTGATTTGCGAGTAATCCATAATTTAAGATACCCTACTTTCGGGAATGCCCGCCTTAAAATTCAATTTAAAATGAAATAATAAAAACATCAATTTGTGTCGGCCGGAATCTCTCGGCTATTCAAAGACAAATTATTTTCATATGTTTTTCATTAACTAAAACCAAGTATACTGTAAGTAATATGATATTTGAAATATAGACGGATGTTAGGAATTTTATTTGATACTTACAGTAAAGTATCACTAATGGAAAATACGACCGGAAGCACTAGATAAAAGACTGTAAAATAGCATATATTTTTAAAAAATTTTTAGTCCTTGTGGTTTGCGAGTAATCCATAATTTAAAATACCCTATTGTCGGGAATCCTCGCCTTAAAAACAAAAACCGCTGGGTATAACACTGTCACACCACAATCGTGTCTCAATCGTGTTTCAATTCAATTGTAGTTCAGTTGTAGTGCTTTTTTACACACTAGTTACAAGAAATATGTACTTTTTTCGCAATACTATTGATGGTCACACCCACACCACCCAATAACATTTACATCACATCATACTGTCTTAATTCTTGTAACTGTGTTTAAAAAGCACTACCACTGAACTACAATTGAAACACGATTGTGACTTAACGTTAGCAGACTTGGCCCCCTAGTATACAGTCAAAGTTAAAAACCGCAGCACCGCACAACGGAGCAGTTTCCGGTAGACTGATGCAGTCTGATAACCTCCTAATGGCCGAATATTCGAACGCTACTTAACTTTAGGAGCGGCTCAAACATCGCCCTGTCGCATTAAATGTCAAAGGTATGGAAGAGACGTGACATAAGTGACGTCACTTATTATTCGTTAAGTTCGTTTTTCTATTTAGTGATTCTGACATGACGATCTCCACAGAACGCTGCTGGGCTCCAAGATCCTCGGGTTCCCAGTGAGGATCGACAATAAGAAGTACGCGCGGAATGCCTTCTACTTCAACCTGTGCTTCGTGTGCGACGCCTGGGCAAGGACGGTGCACCTCGAGCCGCTCGTCAAGAAGCTCACAGAATACCTCGTGAGTACCTACACCTTGATTCATCACTGTTAAACTCTTTCTTCAGTCATCTCACGGTCAGGATCGACAGCAATTGTCGCCCGGATCGCATGGTCCCCTTCCACCAGCCTGGTGAGATGGCCACACTTGCTTGGCGACCTCTCACTGCGTAGGGGCCTGAGAAACCGAGCCGGTCGTTGAGTCAAAGGAGGAGCTTGTCACACCGGGCCCTCCACATTGCGACTCCTACAGAGTCCTTGCGGCTGGATGAGGGGTCGGAAAGCGGCTGTGCGAGTCCCACATAACCCCCGTCCGCACACCTACGCGGACGGGGTATGCGTGAGCGCATTCCCCCTCACACAAAAAAAAAGGATCGACAGCAACAAGTAGATATGCGCGGAACGCCTTCTACTTCAACCTTTCGTAACATCACCACTTACATGCTCTCAGACCGAAAGAAACATTACTTCAAGTTATTTAAATTTTTACCTTTCTGCATTCACAATGCAATTTTTATTATTGAAAAATGGAAAATGAAGTATTTTGAAAAAAAGCGTCCCATTGGAGCTGGTTGTGAGACGGGTCGATTTTTTCTAAATACCTAACTTCATTTTCCATTTTTCAACTTTACTTACTTCAAATAATCAGCTTGGCGGTTTTTCTGTCTGACTTTCGTCATACATTTTAACAGTGAGAACGCCACACGCCATTTATTTAAGTAGTTAGAATTAGAATACGATTTGCTTCGCTCCAAATTTAATGAAGACATTTAATTTAATTGTATTTTAAGGTCACGATCAAAAAATACTGTGATTTTTTGTTACATCCTTCCAATTGAAAACTTTTTATTTAGGTTTAGGACACCGGCAAGCAATGTTTTTTTAAATAAGTACAGTCGAATAAAAAATGCATCTAGCACGATGCATGAGAAACGCCGATGTGTATTCTTATACAGGGTGTTAGTTTAAACAAGGGACCTACTCCAGGGGGTGAAAGTAGGTATTAATATAAACAACTTTCACTATGGGACAAAGTGCGATATCGCGAAAAAAAAATCCGCTGTTCCATACATTTTGGCCCATTCGCTATTGCACTTTTGTATGAAACAGCCGATTTTTTTTCGCGATATATCGCACTTGGTCCCATAGTTAAAGTTGTTTGTATTGATGGATAGTTTCACCCCCTGAAGTAAATCCCTTGTTTAAACTTACACCCTGTATTTTTGGTTAATTTTTAACCCTCTCGATCTCTTATGCTTCCGATACTGGCGATACTGCAAAGTTTCTCTCGGGATGTTTATTCGGTTCGGGTCAGTGTCGATAAGTAGCGCTTTCAAAAACGACCGCAACGAAGAAGTAAAACCGGTCGGAATACTGCTGCAGTAGTGTTGACCTTTTATGTGTTTCACAAAATGTCCCTTTGTATTCTGATTAAACATATAGCAAAGAGGAAAATAATTACATAAAGTTAGTATGCACTATATCGAATGTCTTAAATACGTATCTTCGATCATGTACATACTAGATCTTCTATAACTACGTTCTTTGTGGTACCTAGTTGTCTATCAGTTTCACTAATTTAGTACTCTACAAATTGCACAAAGTAGATCCTGATCGCGCTAATTTTAAAGCATAGAAGCCAAAAGTTTCTACAAAAACAATTAAAGTCAAGGTTAAACCACAGAATAAATAATAGTGCTAAGGCACAGAAGACTTACTCTGCAAGCTCATTCAAATAAAAATAAATCTTTCTGCGTGGAAATAAAGTCCAATTCCGGTTGCTTTGTCATCGCTTGCCTACTGTTATAATAACCTAGAGTTCGCGCATGCAAGCAAAACTGTACCCAATAGCTACGCGCGAGCGTTTCTATTTCTATGAATGTCTCAAACAGCTCGCTCGCTGGCTAGGGTTGCGAGCGACTTGCGAGTTCGGTTTTGTTGTTTCTTATGTTCTTTCTTTTATTTAGACACCCGTAAACACAACAGTATCTTATATACGCATTATAAGAACGTTTAGTAGTCATTGTTCGGTGCACAAAAATCACAGAAATGATCGATCGTTTTACGCGCGAACGTGGAGCGTACGAGCCGAGCGGCATCCTTCTGCCATACGCCTGCCCGGCAGGCGCGCCGGGCGAACGTACCTAAACTGCGGAGTGACACCCCCCTGGTTAAACTCAGGATTTTGTTGATTAAATAATTACGAAATGACAACTATTAAGTTTTGGCTCTCATTCATAGTTCATGCTAGATCGCACCAAGATATTTAAAGGGCCTCTGAAAAAGGATGAAGAACCCGAGTTTGAAGATACATCGGAATTGTAAAATTGTCCTTTTTGACATTCTAACAAAATATTTGTTTACGGCGTGCCGCGGCCACAGGGTAAAAAAAATACTACGTATCCTCTGTGCCGCGGCGACGTGTTATTTTCACAGAAATCATGAAAGAGGTTAGAGGTCACGCTTTTTGTAGGTAGGTACTAAATGAAGCGCAAAATCGTAAACAAGCTAAATTAGTTGCCATGCCATGCAGCTTGACGAAATTCAAAATCGTCCTCGGTAGCCCTAGCACGAATTACTGCCGATAAGGTAACCTTATCGTGTACGTATTATTTTGTATGAAAACCAGAGCAGCGACCTCTTTCGATCGTGTAATGTAAGGTACTAAAATTCAATACCTACATATTTGACAGCCTCACTTTGTCAGCTTGTTAAGGACGGTTTGGATTACCAACCTACGATAGTTTTTCATGCTAGGGGTACAGGTTTGCTGTTTTGAGTAAAGAGTTTTTCTACACTTGCCCCGCACACTTGCTAGGTACTTCTAATCTGCTTGCGTTCTGTTGCAATCATTGTATCTCGCTCGAGCACGTCGTGCTTCTTCTGTGGATTTGTTGATTATATAGTCGTTTGTTGCAGCTCTCGATGGAGCTGGAGAGCGAGTGGCTGTCGAAGCAATCCACTAGTGGCGAGGCCAAGGCGCTCAGTACGCTGATGAGGCAGGTCATGCAGGACATCAACTGCCGGCAGATGTGCACGCTCACAGGTACTGCAACACATATACAAGTGTCGTGTGTAGCTCACCATGGAGTTGCAGAGATAGTGGCTGTTGGAGCAGTCTACTAGTGGCGAGGCCAAGGCGCTCAGTACGCTGATGAGGCTGGTCATATAGGACATCAACTGCCGGCAGATGTGCACGCTCACAGGTACTGCAACACATATACAAGTGTCGTGTGTAGCTCACCGTGGAGTTGCAGAGATAGTGGTTGTTGGAGCAGTCTACTACTGGCGAGGCCAAGGCGCTCAGTACGCTGATGCGGCAGGTCATGCAGGACATCAACTGCCGGCAGATGTGCACGCTCACAGGTACTGCAACACATAAACAAGTGTCGTGTGTAGCTCACCATGGAGTTGCAGAGATAGTGGCTGTTGGAGCAGTCTACTAGTGGCGAGGCCAAGGCGCTCAGTACGCTGATGCGGCAGGTCATGCAGGACATCAACTGCCGGCAGATGTGCACGCTCACAGGTACTGCAACACATAAACAAGTGTCGTGTGTAGCTCACCATGGAGTTGCAGAGATAGTGGCTGTTGGAGCAGTCCACAAGCGGCGAGGCCAAGGCGCTCAGTACGCTAATGCGGCAGGTAATGCAGGACATCAACTGCCGTCAGATGTGCACGCTCACAGGTACTGCAACACATAAACAAGTGTCGTGTGTAGCTCACCATGGAGTTGCAGAGATAGTGGCTGTTGGAGCAGTCTACTAGTGGCGAGGCCAAGGCGCTCAGTACGCTGATGCGGCAGGTCATGCAGGACATCAACTGCCGGCGGATGTGCACGCTCACAGGTACTGCAACACATAAACAAGTGTCGTGTGTAGCTCACCATGGAGTTGCAGAGATAGTGGCTGTTGGAGCAGTCTACTAGTGGCGAGGCCAAGGCGCTCAGTACGCTGATGCGGCAGGTCATGCAGGACATCAACTGCCGGCAGATGTGCACGCTCACAGGTACTGCAACACATAAACAAGTGTCGTGTGTAGCTCACCATGGAGTTGCAGAGATAGTGGCTGTTGGAGCAGTCCACAAGCGGCGAGGCCAAGGCGCTCAGTACGCTAATGCGGCAGGTAATGCAGGACATCAACTGCCGGCAGATGTGCACGCTCACAGGTACTGCAACACATAAACAAGTGTCGTGTGTAGCTCACCATGGAGTTGCAGAGATAGTGGCTGTTGGAGCAGTCTACTAGTGGCGAGGCCAAGGCGCTCAGTACGCTGATGCGGCAGGTCATGCAGGACATCAACTGCCGGCGGATGTGCACGCTCACAGGTACTGCAACACATAAACAAGTGTCGTGTGTAGCTCACCATGGAGTTGCAGAGATAGTGGCAGTTGGAGCAGTCCACTAGTGGCGATGCCAAGGCGCTCAGTACGCTGATGCGGCAGATCATGCAGGACATCAACTGCCGGCAGATGTGCACGCTCACAGGTACTGCAACACATAACAAGTGTCGTGTGTAGCTCACCATGGAGTTGCAGAGATAGTGGCTGTTGGAGCAGTCCACTAGTGGCGAGGCCAAGGCGCTCAGTACGCTGATGCGGCAGGTCATGCAGGACATCAACTGCCGGCAGATGTGCACGCTCACAGGTACTGCAACACATAAACAAGTGTCGTGTGTAGCTCACCATGGAGTTGCAGAGATAGTGGCAGTTGGAGCAGTCCACTAGTGGCGATGCCTAGGCGCTCAGTACGCTGATGCGGCAGATCATGCAGGACATCAACTGCCGGCAGATGTGCACGCTCACAGGTACTGCAACACATAACAAGTGTCGTGTGTAGCTCACCATGGAGTTGCAGAGATAGTGGCAGTTGGAGCAGTCCACTAGTGGCGATGCCTAGGCGCTCAGTACGCTGATGCGGCAGGTCATGCAGGACATCGACTGCCAGCAGATGTGCTCGCTCACAGGTACTGCAACACATAACAAGTGTCGTGTGTAGCTCACTATGGAGTTGCAAAACGAGTGGCTGTTGGAGCAGTCCACTAGTGGCCAGGCCAAGGCGCTCAGTACGCTGATGCGGCAGGTAATGCAAGACATCAACTGCCGGCAGATGTGCACGCTCACAGGTACTGCAACACATAAACAAGTGTCGTGTGTAGCTCACCGCGGCACGGCGCCGCATAAAACGGCGCTTACGCGTTTTATTCAAACAACCAACAGTAGTGCAACAGACATAGATTTTACATATCAGATCGGACAGAGCTATTGTGCGTGCGTGCTTTCTGCCTACTAAATTCTGAGGATTCGCATTTTGTTTCATACATTATTATTTTAGATTAAACATTGATAAAGTGAAAGTTTTACAAGTTTGCGTTTATTTTTGCGTTTTTTTATACCCTAGTTATTATTTTACCTAAAATGTTAAAAGTGTCACTTCTGCACAAAATAGTCAATTTTGGTATTCTATGATTTTATCGCAATATGGCCGCCCGCTAAATTTTTCGGCGACTTGATGAAATAAATAATTACTCAATAGCATGTCAAATATATATTGTGAGTTCTTCCAGGTGAAAAGTTATTCCTTTTTCTTTATTTTGTATTTCCTGAGTTTTTTAAACAGTACCAGCACCACAAATGAAGGCATTTTTTATTAATATAAACACAGTAGGTACACACACTAGTTGTTGTGTCTAGCGCCTACCACATACCATACTAATGCCCGAGCTTCACCTGCGTCTAATGCCATTAATTAGCGCGCTATTTGATATAGTTCGCAGATGTAGCCGGGTCTTAGCGCACTAATTTGATACAATGAGCGCGCTAAGACGCGCATGCCGTAATTAACGCCGTTAGGCGTCACGCAGGTGAAGCCCCGGCATAACAGAGTATTTTTTTAACAATAATAGCTCCGTTCAGAACCTAAAATAAAAAACAAAATCGACCACAATCAAAGTTTGTTTTTCCTATTCTTCTCTTAAAAACCAAGGATCTCCACAACCATCAGTCCTGCGAAATGAGAAATTATGTCTACTCTTTTCTGACTGCCAAGGCGATTTTCTCCAGTTCACATATCACTAAGGTAAACGAGACAGCAACACGCGCTGTCGCTGATAAATGGTGAGCATGCAAGTCCTACTGGGGTGATTGGAGGCTAGTTGTTTTTTTTGGTATTATTTGGCTAATATGTATTTTTATGTTTTTTTAAATTCTATGTGAATTCTAAGCAGCTAATGGTTAGCACCAATATTTATCCTAATGAATTAATCAATAATTTGAAAAACATAACACATAAAAAAGTAGTTATTTTAGGCCGCAAAAAATATCATAAATAAAGAGAAGCGGGAACAAAAGGTTTTATTTCCAAGGAAAATAGGTAAAAGGAAAAATAAAAATGTAGACAGGTACCAACGCTTTTCCCTATTATAAATTACGTAGAGAAACCTTACATAAAAAGCGTTTGAAGCTGTTAAAGCTATTGTTCTCGATAAAATCGTGGCTTAATATTGTTTCGGAGGAAATCGGAGAAATAGTAAATTAAATTCCTTTTATCGAATTGTTTTGCTGTTGCCATAGTTTCGTCTCCGCGGCATTCAAGTTCAAGTTGATTGATATTTGATATGAACAAAATACTTATATCAGTAGATTTTCGTTACTCCTACCTACCGTACCGACTTTTTCTTGTATGTAATTATTTCTAGACTAGCTCCTCTCCGCAGTTTTTAACCCCCGACGCAGCGCAAAGAGGGGTGTTATAAGTTTGAGGCCTATGTCTGTCTGTTTGTCTGTCTGTACGTATATTCGTAGTGCCTAAACGGATCAGGCGATTTCATTGCGTTTTTTTAAATTGAAAGCTATAATAATCGAGATGGTTCTTAGCCACGTTTGATGAAAATCCATCCGGCCATTTATATGGAGATGGTCAACTGCCTGCCGAAACAGGAAAAAAATTAGATGGCAATAAATAAAAACAAAATGGCGGCAATAAAATTTGTTTGGCTGAAATTAGCGATTTCAATGCGGTTTTTTTTTATGAGTAATTTAAAAAGGATGAAATAAAATTTTAAAAACCCCTGACACAAAAAAATAATATTACTTATAATGTACCCTTTTAGTAGGTACTTCTTATCATTTGTGGTCCCCCGACCGAGAAAGAATATATATTTTCTGACTTTTTTGAGTTATTTTTTGTGTCGGGGGTTTTTAAAATTTTAATACTCTTTGCCATTTGCCATTCAGGAATAATGACTGTAGCCTTCTACTGTGAACGAGTTTTCAAAATCTGTTCAGTAGTTCCAAAGATTATAGGTACCACAAACAGGAGGAGGCGTCTATACTAATATTATTAAGAGGAAAGATTTTGATTGTTTGTTTGTTTGTTTGCATCAAATAGGCTTCGAAACTACTGGACCGATTTAGAAAATTCTTTCGCCATTAGAAAGCTACATTCTTCCCGAGTGACATAGGCTATATTTTATCCCGATATTCCCACGGGAACGGGTACCACGCGGGTGAAACCGGGAGGATCCGCTAGTATTGTATAAATTCGACGCTTCTCCATACGAATCCGTAGCTCCGCTCTAAACACTGGTTTAGAGCAATCGCCCGGACCGTAAAACAGTGCAAGGTCGTGTGTTCGAGTCCTATCGGAGCTAGTTGTGTGACGGGTCGATTACTTGTACTATTTAGTATTCTGTTGCAATAAATAATAAATAAATAGGTACTTAAATAAATAACTTCTTACATTCACACCAATTATCTAAGCCCATTTTAATTTCATTAAGAAACTGTATCATGGAAAACTTGATAACGGATAAATAATACTTAAATACTTTTTGTTTGTAAATACATACTTAATATACATAGAAAACGCCTAGACCAAGACAAATAGACATGTTCATGCACACAAATATTTGTCTTGTTCGGGAATCGAACCCGAGACCACTGGCGCAGAAGGTGGGTAGCCTACCCCTGCGCCAAATCGGTCGTCATAATACCTACTTACTTTATTTTCAATAATAAAAAATGTAAGTAAGTAAGTATAAAATTTTACGTTTTATTAAATTAGTGTAGATGACGTAAGCGAAGTCACAAGCAGCACTAGTAGTCTAGTCTAACGTTAGTCCTTAAAAAGTGCAAAAATTAGCCGACGTATTCAAATTTATCTTAGCTCTGTTGCTAAATCCAATAACACTAAACTGATTCACAATTTGCTAGATTTCACAGTTATACAGGGTGTTTTTCTATAAGAGGATCCTCTTAGGTGGTGATTGTGCTCATGAATATGAACAACTTTTACTATGGGGCCAACTCTGCAACTTCACAAAAAAAATCAGCTGTTCCGTACATTCTGGTCAGGTAGGTATTAACAAATTGTATGAAACAGCTGTTTTTTTTGTTGAGTTGCAGAGTTGGCCCCGTAGTAAAAGTTGTTCATATTCATGAGCACAATCACCACCTAAGAGGAATTGCACTTATAGAAAAACAGCCTGTATGTTGTCTAACTTTTGTAACTATTACGGCAATACGATACCACGCATTATCAAAACTATCATAGACCTTAATATAATATATTGAAAACGAGCATATTATATTGGACATAATTAAGTTTGAAAAACTGAAAATGAAGTATTTAGAAAAAATCGACCCGTCTCACAACCAGTCCCATCGGAGAATCACAACCAGCTCCGATGGGACTCGAATCGAACCCACGATCTTTCGCTATCCGGGCGACTGCTCTAACCACTGAGCTACGGAGTCGTTAACGGTTAAGAGACGGGTCGATTTTTTCTAAATACCTACTTAATTTACAGTTTTTCAATAATAAAAGTTGCATTGTTAATGTAAAAAAGTAAAAAATTAAATAATACAGAAATTATGTTTTTTAAACGGTATACATAGGTACTAGACACATTTTTTTATTAATGAACACAAGGCATCTGGTGGACAACTCGTTGTTATGATTGTAATTGCTGTTATACAGTCAATAAACTCATAAAATGTAGATACGAGTATGGTACCCGAAAACGAAATAATATTTTATACATTTTGGTTTGTCAAAATAG
This sequence comes from Crambus lathoniellus, assembly GCA_949710035.1. Lineage (NCBI taxonomy): Eukaryota > Metazoa > Arthropoda > Insecta > Lepidoptera > Crambidae > Crambus > Crambus lathoniellus. The sequence continues at coordinate 4,392,877 of OX453303.1, read as the reverse complement.
GATGAATGGAAATTATTTCTTCCAACCAAAAGGTATTGCATTAACAATGAATAAGTTATAAGAACTCGATTTACATACGAAATGATTCCAAGCCCACAAAACAAACAGAATTATTCCGTATTTCTTGTTTCATCATCATCATCATCATGTCAGCCGAACGACGCCCACTGCTGGGCATAGGCCCAGCAGTGGGCGTCCCATTTCTTGTTTAAATGTATAATATCGAAGGTGAAATTGCGTAATCCTTCGCCAAAAATATAATACACGTTGTCACGATAAGATACGCTGAAATCCATATTAACTCTGACATAATAATGAGCAGGCTAGACTGACACGATAAAATCGACAAAATTAAATACTGCTAGCTTATGTAATGATAGGGAACTGATTATTTGCAGGGCTGTCACTTGAAACCAAAAACCGCCTTATTTTATGCAGAACTAGCGGATCCCGTAAAATATAGCCTACTTGCTGACCCGGCAAACGTTGTTTTGCCATATTAATTATAGTGGACCCGGTAAACTTCGTATCACCAACATCTCTTATAGATAGACAGATGAAAATAAATAACCGCGAAGAAGTTTTATACACTGCCTGCCACATAATATGTGACATATTATGTCACTTATTAAAAACTAGGTAATCCAAAGCGGCTAAAACGTCAGTGATTACAATACTCTTTGACATACCTCTTTGGAATCGGCTATGGAAGAAATGACAGTTTTATATAGTACGACAGTTTATCGAGTTTCTATACAAAATAATATTTTTTTTATAATTTTCTAGAATAAAAAGTAGCCTATGTTACTCTTCAGCTCCCAAACTATCCCCATACCAAAAATCGAGTCGATCCGTTGCTCCGTTTTGACGTGAAAGACGGACAAACAAACAAACAAACAAACAAACAACACACTTTCACATTTATAATATTAGTATAGATGTCATGTCACTCGGGAAGAATGTAGCTTTCTAATGGTGAAAGAATTTTCAAATTCGGTCCAATAGTTTCGGAGCCTATTCGATGCAACAAACAAACAAACAATCAAATCTTTCCTCTTCATAATATTAGTATAGATATAGACTAACGATTCGCTATCTATATCTATATACTTATAAAACTCTTGCGTTACTGACTGACAGACAGACGAAATTACTGGGCGCAAGAAGCTGAAGTTTGGCAAGTATGTTATGTTCCTTGGGGAGCGTAGGGGAGCACTAAGAGAGGGTTTTTGGAAATTCCGACTCTAAGGGGGTAAGTTAGGGGGTCCAGGCAGACAAAGTCGCGAGCGGAGCGCTAGTTTACATATAAACCTTCCTGAATCACTGTCTATTGATGAAAACCGCGTTCAAATTCGTTGCGTAGTTAGTTTTACACCCTGCAAAGATTCTACTGATTACTTTACATTAAGTACTTACCTTAATAATAATAAAAAAAGATTTGGCTGAAAGAAAGAGACACAGATACTGTGTAGCCTGTAGAGGTACTTTTTATCCCGGAAAAGCTAGTAAACTTATACATCACAATAGTAGATTGTACAACAAGTGCATAAAACGTAAGGCGAGGGTTGATAGTCAATTCGAGGGTAAAATGGGTTTTATGTACGAGTTATACACTCTGCTTTTCACTTCGAGTGTGAGGAAAATAAATAACAATATTGCAAAAAATAAAAAATAAAGACTTTGCCATATTGGCGGGAAGACTTTCTTTTTCTTTTTAAATAGGTACTTAATTCTAAGAAAACTCATTAATTTTGTCTAGTTTTATTAATTTAGTAATTTAACATGAATTATGTACAAAATGAAGAAACAGAATGAAATAACAAGTTTATTTAACGAAGTTTAATTGCGTGTGTGACTGTTTACCTGACGACCTTTGTCTTAGAGTCTGAGACTTAGACGAAGATTTTACTTTATGCACTGCAGCATAAAAAGCGATTTTATGCAGCCTATACCCAACATAAACACGAACTTTACGAGCATGAGAAGTGAAATGGTACTTTGTTGTATTACTGTCCTTAGGTAGATGATGTAAATGACACAAGGTGACATATTTGATGTAGCTTATAAAGCCACCAGTCACAGCATGACAGCAGTTCTGACCTCATCAACCGTGAGCATGAGCAGTGAAAAATAATTAATTTATCTTATTTTGTCCCAGTGGGCACAACGACGACGCACCTAACCGTGGTGCGCGTGAACAGTGACCCGGCTCCCGTGAAGGACCACCAGGTGCCCGTGTTCCTGTACAGCCGCCACTCCTTCGTGGGCGACCAGTGGGACCTCACCACCAACCAGGTCAGTCAATCTACCAGATCCTTATGGCGCTACTACACCTCGTTATGTCGTAAATGTTTGCCTTCTCTCAATCACTTGCGCTAGCATATCGTGGTGGCGACGATACATAGGCGGTCAAGAACGTACCCAGGGGGGGGTCCAGGGGGTCTGGACCCCCCGAAAGTGTCCATTAATCCGCGGTATGGGCGGGTGGCGGCGGGGCGTCCTGACCTGACAGCTATGTCGTGGGCCACACTGGAGCGACCGCGAGGAGCGGAGGTGACCTGCGGATCCGCAGGACCCGCGAACACATACTATTCCCTCCGCCGGTCCCGACGACCGCCGGACGCGCCAGTGTGGCCCCTCCCGTCCGTCTCAATATATTTGTTTTTCCCGCTCAACGCGGACGCAAGACGCGCCGCTCCAGTGTGGCCCACGACTTACGCACGCACAGATTACTGTCTGTTTTTTTCATAAAATAGTGGCATAATATGATTAGTATTGTTGTTTTATTTCCTTTTGACACCTAATCTTTGTTAGAAATTTCATACTTATGTAGGCCACGGAAGCCTTAATTTTAAAACAAAATTTTTTAAACTAAATTTAAAAACCTATCTAGAAAGCAACCACAGAACAGAAAAAAGGCTTTCCTGACTTTTGAAGCCGCTGCCCGAAAGAGTCCCCTTTTTCCGAGAAACCCCCCTCCCCTCGAACGGACCCCCCCCCCCCTCGAACGGACCCCCCCCCCCCCCCCAACACCCCGACAAAAATCCTGGGTACGTGCTTGTAGGCGGTGTCACTCATTTGAGCTAGGCGAATGTGCCGCCACACGACACGTTTCTTGCGATTCGACGATAGTGTAGCCGCACCATAGGTTGAGGATTCCGTATCTTCAGCCACAGCCTTAGTATACCTTCAGCCTTATCATTACTTATCATAGGATGTGATGAAGACTTAGCGTACCCCGTTGTGAATAAATTAAAAGTTACATTTTATAAGGTTCCGCTACGGCCAAATTTTTTTTTAATAATTGCTTGGCAACCGTTCAATCCGGAGCAATTAAGTGGAGCAATCTGGAGACAACTTTTGTGGTATAGCGTGGTAATACGTATCTCAGCAAGAGGTAGCTACATTTTGGCATCGCCCTAAATTGCTTGATTGATGTGGTCGTCACGTCATACTGACGGGTATTGACAGGAATTTTGCAATTTTAGTAACCCGTGTAAGGGTAGCTTAAGGCAAGCACAAAAAATATATTATTTACTTAGACAATAGATATGTACTTATGCATCGTCTACATATTCCTACCAATTCAAGACTTTTTTTCTGACAAGAAGATAAGCACAATTTAGCAAACACTGAATAACGAGTATTCATACATAACAAACATATTTTGACGGCCTCGGTCAGAGTGTCGAATCGGTAAACTTATTATAGACGCTTCGATAACAACCAATAGAACAAAACATTGGGAGAAAGGAAGCGTTATCTTTATAGAAAAAAAATCGTTCCTTTATAAGGGGATTCTCGAATAAATAAATACAATTTGCACTATTGTATTTATTTATTCGAGACAATTTATCACAGGGATTGACTGATATCTAAGACAAGAAAAGTACTAATAGACGCGACCGACTGTAGGTACGAAAATCAAAAGTTTAACCGCATTGCCTCTTGAAGAGCGATGTCTCCAAACACGGGCTTTTTCTGCTCAAATGGAGGCTCCAATCCACTAATTTAATTAAGGCTCTATTATAGAAAAATGGAAAATGAAGTATTTAGAAAAAATCGACCCGTCTCACAACCAGCTCCGATGGGACTCGAACCCACGACCTTTCGCTTTCCGGGCGACTGCTCTAACCACTGAGCTACGGAGTCGTTACGAGAAGCGTCGAATTTATACAATACTTCTTACTCGCTGTATAGTCAGCGTTGACGCTCTATTGTTAAAGTTAATAAAATATTTGATTTTTTATTTTATTTAGTTATGGTGGAATTAAATGATTTGTATCGTCGTCGTATAATCGTAAACAAAATATATTAATTTTAAACAAACCAAATTGACATGTAAGATAAAAGTATTTCAACTAGACTCTAGTTACTAGAGGACGCGCCTCAAGACTTTCAAAAACTTGAACTAAAATTTATGACATAGGAATAACGTGCTTATATTACACTTGGCTAAATTCAGCATCTAATTAAGCATACATTGCTTTCTTTGAGCTCATTTGTAGCAAGTGATGCAATCAAAACAAGCAATGTATGCTTGATTAGATGCTGAATTTAGCCAAGTGTAATAAGCCCTTAAGGGTTATTTTCCGGCCGACCACGACGATCAGCAATTCAGCACCCTCCTTCATTTGCCAAGTTATATGGGGGCGAACTCTAGGTAATTTTTTATTCTTCATAATACCAACAATACTTTGAATTAACAGCCTCGGACACTACGAGTATGTTAAATCTTAATACCTATAGACCGAACAAAACCTGTTTCAAATGCTTAAAAATGGTACACTTAGCTTTAACCTGTTATAAAACCTTGCCATTTGTATAAATATTGGTATTAAATAAATTTCTTGTTGCAATGGAATAATCTGTTATTTAAACCTCGCGAATCGAAATAAATTTTCACTGCTCTATTAGCTTTAGGAATTTTTGCTGGAAATACATTATTCTTTCCTTTTTCGTTTGAGGGGTTTTATTTGAAGGACTTGCCCAAAAACAAGCACGAATCAACTTGTAGAAAGTCAAAATCTGTGTCGCACGCACAAAACTACAGTGCCACAATCTTTTCTGTTCCGGTGACAGCGGCGCTATGTAGGTAAGTACGTTTTTCTTTTTTTTTGTAGCAATTTAACCGGCCCTGACTTCAAGGATCTTCAGCCGACAGCAGCGCTACGGTTGGACATCAACTTGACATCAAAGTGACATTAAAAACAAACACGTTAGTTTCACATTTTGCCCACCGGAACAGAAAAGATTGTGGCACTGTCGAGAAGAATAGAACTCTACAAAATTGCGCCAAAAACACGCCGCCGTTCCTGTTATGTCATATTTGTTTTACCTATTTTTATTTTATTATCAACTGTTTTCTTATCGGCGCGCGTTGTTTTCAGCCTACAGCCGCAAATCATCTCGCGTTGCTCGTGCGCAGTTCATTGACCCGCGATTGTATGCAAACATGCGCGCGCCGGTTTTAGCAGTTTTTCTCTGCGCTTTCCCATAGCATGAAAATAAACATTGTTAGAGATATTTTTTTCAGCGAAATTTTACGCGCTTTGTTGCCGGTGTTTCTATTGTTTGAAATGCGTAGATTGTTTTTGTTAGAAAAGGTATTTGACGCGCTAATTAACTGTAGAATAGGTTTCATGCGGTTAAGATAGCCCACAGAACACAGAAAGATTTTTCTCGGATAGCCTTATGTTTTTACCTCCTTGATTGGAATTCTGTAATAGTTACTTGTAAGTCTTGTAAGTATGTATTATTAAATAAAATTCTCACATGTTCTTCTCATTATTAAGAGATCAAAATAATTTTGAACTCCTTAAAAAAACACATTCCGCGGGATATCGTCTTGTAGTCGCCGCGGGCGGGGTATCTGCTAAAGGTAAAGGTCCAGTCCACCCACTTCGAATATTGCAGCAAGTTCGGTAAATATCATAGTGTCACGGCTATTTTCTATTTACCCAATCATCTAGCATTTAGCACAGCCTTAACTGTAACTAGTAACCATACCATGCCAAAGTACCAAAGCTGTGTAAACTTATTCGTTCCTTTACGAGTTTTACCGGGTTTTGTCCTTGAATTTAGTTTTTAACGATTCACAAAGATGTCAGCGCCTTTTTTGTGTCTGTGTACTGTACTATACCTACTGTCTATATGTGTTAAACGTAAATGTATTACCTGCTACCTAGCTTTCCGCCCGCGGCTCGGCCCGCGTGTACTACACGACGTTATCCCGCGGGAATGTGATATTTTCCAAGATAAAAAGCCCGCTAGTCTACGTCACTCTCCATCCCCGGACCACAGAATATATAATAGTACTAACGTCCCGGACCCCGAACTATCCCCAAACCGAAAATCATGTCGATCCGTTGCTCCGTTTTGACGTGAAAGGGGCGGGACAAACAAACAATCACACTTTAACATTTATAATATTAGTATGGATTATTCTATTTAAAAATATTTTAACGGGGGGAGTTTAATTGGGGGAAGGTCTGCTGCGTAAACTTTGCTCTGGCAGCTTTTGAAGTCCCATAATCTCATTAAGTAGGTACTGATAACTTTGCGTTAATCTCTTCTATTTTCAGGTTTCTTATAGTTGTCCTGAAACATGTTGTTTATTTACCTGTAATACTACGCTAATGATTTTGATGGTGAAGATATCACTATCTCAAAACCCTTCAAGCCGCGTTGCTAAGGATATAAGCTCTCTTTATTGGGTTGTACAATGGATCGGCTTACGCGTTAATGGAAATGTTACCTTTGGGATAAGCACAGATAAAACCACTAGATACATTACTTTAAGAACCTTATTGAGGTACAGAAAACAGCACGTCTTTAGAGAAATGTCTTCCACTGTTTTTAAGGTTCCGTAGCCAAAAGGTAAAAACGGGACCCTATTACTAAGACTTGTTACGTACTTATTGCTTTAGTTTTGTAGTCACTTTTTCTATGTTATACGTAGATGAAAGTTTAGAATGTACAACAATTATTTTTTTTAGTGTAGGTAGACAGTTGAAATTTTCACAGATGATGTATTTCTGTTGCCGTTAATATAACAACAAATACTAAAATCAGAATAAAATAAATATGAAACGGGGGCTCCTATACAACAAACGTGATTTTTCTGCCGTTTTTTGCTCGATATTAATAATGGCAACAGGTAGACGCTTAAAAAAGTTTTGTTTAGCAGAAAAAAAGTTCGATTTACTCTGCACATAATGATGAAATACACAAACACACAAACTTTTTTCATTAGGTATCCAAGAAAAACAAACGGCCGATAGCAAAATTTTATATCAATAAGTAAATTAATTAGTTAGAGTAGAGACGGTTAAAAGCTCACATTTCCAAGTTAATTTAGAGTCAAAAGTATTCAAATTAATTTAAGTAATGAAAAGTTCGTTTGAATCATCAAATAAGTAAGTATATTTTACTTTTCCTCCCATTTCGGACAACTTTTAGTCAAGTAACAAAGTACCTAATTTATGATTTTTTTATTTGATAAACTTTTCCCGAGGCGTTAATATCGTTACCGTTTTTTCGTGGAAGTTAATTTTGTTCGTTATTGTTCTTCCAACGAGTTACGTGGGTGGGCTTTAGGGTGGTGTTCCACTTATCAAATGTTGGATCAAAGAAATTGGACGAGGACGAATTCATGAATGGTTTCATTGATAATTTCTTTGGTCAAATGCATAATGGACAAAGATCTTTGATAAGTGGAATAGGTCCACCCTTAGAAACGTTACTTTGACAGATGGATTTCTAGGTAGTTAATAACCGAAGTTAGCGGCGGATTGTTTGCTTAAATGCTTAAACTCACAGACCTATATGTCTGTGCTTATTAATACCATAATATATTATAACTGTGCTTATACTATTCTCCTTTCAAGGTGCTCTAGTAAGATATTGGACTATGTTAGTGCTAAATTGTAGATAATTAACACGAATAGATACAGAAGTAATATACGTTCTATACTAATCATTGTATAATGTATTTACTTTACATAATACATCCGTCTTAACTGGTCTATAGTTTAAAATACTTACAAAGGAAGTTAGGTAATGCTGCAAACACAGAAGGATAATGGGTGCCACAGACGTTCAGTTTTGACTGAACAGTCGGATAGGCCAAACTGACACCGTTAGCCAAACAATTTTTAACTGTCAGCTAAACTGTCCAGTCAAAACTGTCAGTTAAAACTGAACGTGGGTAGCCCCCTTAAAATTAATCAATAACTTACTTATCAAACGAGGTTATTAACCTCTAGTTATTAGTAACAATAACAACAACATTGAATAAATTAAGGAATGTTGTACGACCAGGATTTTGACGCCATCTCTGGAGTGGCCGGTCGCGGATGCTTTTGAAAGACAACTTTCTACCACACGCGTTGTTGTCGGGACAATATATCTTGATAAGCAAGCCCCGCGTGTGTTATCGTGTAGTGCTGAAGCGCCCAGTGTCTTGGGATCGTTGTGTTGTGTTGGTTTTGTGAGTAAGGTGACGAATTGGTAAGGTCTGCAGAAGAAAAGGGAGGAACCAGGGGCGCGCGCCCCATCCCCACGCTGCCCAGGGACTTTCTACAGCACAGACCGTATGTAAAATTCACCTTACTTCACAATTTAAATTAAGTCGCTGTGTATCGCAGTCCAATTGTTCAGTTACATCCCCGCTGAAATCTAGTTTTTGTCCGGAGTCTACTCATGATAAATCTTCCACTGCGCTAGCTGATTCCGCGGTATAGGCAGGGGTGTACTGAACATTTCTTGGTAGCAAGAGCGTAGCTTGAAGGCCTGAGAGGCCCACGCCAAAATTTTGTCTATTAATCAGTGCCGGTTTGATGACCATCTGGTCCGGACTAGATTAATTTGTACTTGTAAATGGTAATTAACTTGCATTTGAAAAGTAAAGGGCATTCCTTTGTTATTGGTTCCATGTCTTGTAATTAATTGTCATGTATTGAAGTTCCAAAATGTAAACAGATACCTTTCTTTGTTCATAATAATTATTATTTAGTTTGTTAGCAAACTTGAGTTGTGAATATTGACAAGTTGTTGCTAAGTAATAGCTAATAAAAGGTTAGCTAATAAGTTTGCACTCAATACTTAGTGAAACTTAGATGATTTAAGACATTGTTTACACATTGAAACTCATTGAAACTTGTGCTTTGAAATAATTAAAATTAACTTGTTGTTGTGTTGATATCCAAGTGAATTTCAATAGTCAGTGATTTTGAGTGAATTTCAATAGTCAGTGAGTTTTGTTGTTTTCTGATAACCTCCAAATATTGAAGAGTTTGTGTCATTATAAATACTTTGTTGTTGTAATATTGGAGATTTTGTGTTATAGTGAATATTTTGAATTTGTTGTTTTTGTCGATAAATTTGTGACGTTACAATGACGGCCTCCTCGGCTAAAGCCAAAATACGTTCTGAGTTACGGTGGTTAGCTTCTGCGGTCGCATTGTTGGATCGACCGGATAGGACGGAGGCCTTGTTGAACAGATACGTAGATCTGCCCATACGTTTGGCTGTTGTTGATGAGCAGTATGCCTTATTTTTGGAAAGGACTGTTGAGGCCGAGGTGGAAATGCGACAAGAAGTCGGTTTGGATGTGGACCAGTGTTATGATTTTGCGGACAGAATTACTCAGGTGGCTCGACCTTTGCAAGTGGCAAGAGAGAATGATCCGAGCCCGTCCCCGGTCACATCTAAGAGTATGCCCCCTCTATTTGCTAGATTGGCCCCCTTAGACTTAAGGCGTTTTGCTGGTCGTCTAGAGGACTGGGAGGGCTTTATTAATATTTTTGATAGTCTTGTACATGCCCGGGACGATTTGACCCAGGGCCAGAAGTTGGCCTACCTGTTATCCGTGTTGGAAGGGGAGGCCCTTGATTCGGTTCAACATTTGGCCCCCTCGGATGAAAACTACCCTATTGCTAGGGATTTGATTGCCCGTCGGTACCAGAACGTACGACGTCTGGCGGACAACCATGTTGCCGCCATTTTGAATTTACCCCGCGTTGCCAGCGTGATGCACTTGAGAGTGGCTTTGTTGAATCCGCTGTTGGTTGCCTACAACGCATTAAAAAACTTAAAACTCCCAGTGGAGCAGTGGTCGTTTTTGTTACTGCACATTGTCCTGGGAAAGTTGCCGGACTCTGTTAAGGTCCGTTTTGAGCAGCAGTATGGTGGGGATAGTGCGACTTATCTGCCACCCTTCTCGGACCTCTTGACGTTCCTGGAAGGAGAGAGTAGACTGGCAGATAATTCCTCTCTGGCCGGTCCTATGGGACCCGAACGACCTGTGCCACAGAGTAGATCCCCCACCGGACCCCCCCGTAGGGGGCGTATGGCCCCTCGCGCGCCCGGCCGCTATGCCGCCGTCCAGGAGACCGCCCGCTGCTTGTACTGTCGGGAACCGGGTCACAGCACGACCCGTTGTGATAAGTTCCTCGACCAGCGCGTCCAAGGCCGTCGAGCGATCGCGCGACAACGGACATGGTGCTACTCGTGCTTGGGCCTGCACATGCAGCGCGAATGTACCCAAGCGCACCCATGCCGCTTTTGTAAGGGCAACCACCATCCCCTCCTCTGCATGAACAGCCCAGAGGGCGGCGGAGCGCCGCAGCGCGTCGCTGCAGGATCACCTCGTATGGGTGGGGGGCTCGGACCCCCCGCGGTGTTTGCATCCCGCAGCAGTTCTAGTGGCCACCAGAGTGGCCCCAGACGCTCTCCGCCACGTTTGGACCCTCAAACGGGCGGGGGTCCCGATCCCCAAGGATGGGGATGAGTAATGCGAGCGTTGCCGGAGGTCGTAGAGGCCCCCCGCGACGTTTTGAGCCTCGCACGGGCGGGGGTCCCACGGACCCCCCCATGGAAAATCGGTCCCCAACTAGGGGGTTCGATTTTGCGAGCGTTGCGGGAGGTCGTAGAAGCCCCCCGCAACGTGTTGAGCCTCGCACAGCCGGGGGTCCCCGGGACCCCCCTTCTGAAAATCGGTCACCGTGCCCCCGCGACTATGGGGCGACGTACACGGTGGATGCTAGGCACCGATTCTCGCCGCCGCTCGCCGAATACCCGCGTTTGGAGCGGCGCCCGCCCCGTCTTCAAGGAGCCGGGAGATATAACCCGCCTGATACCGGGCGAATTGGACGTGGGCAGTATGTGGGAGAATGGGACCCACTGGATCGCTATGAGCGACCCCCTTACCATGGGGGGACGTCTGGGGACCCCACATACTAGCAATCAACGTGTTTACGGTCGATTGTAGCCACCCCTCCAGAGACCGTTTTGTTGCCCACGGCCTCTGTGCTTGTCAGGGGATTGAATGGCGACCTTGTGGAAGTTCGCGCCTTGTTGGATTCCGGTGCTCAGGGGTGTGTTGTGTCATCTTGGTTAGTTAGGCGGTTGGGCCTCAAGGTGCACCCCCACACGGAAGGCGTGAGAGGTGTTGGCGATGTGAAAGTCCCCGGGTTGTTAGGGCATGTTGACTTCACATTTACATCACGTAATAAGTCCACGCCAGGCATTAAGACCTCGGCGATTGTGTTGGACACAGTTGTTGGCCGTCAACCTTCAGTTGACTTGGGACCGAGTATGTTGTCTTTGGTGTCTGATTCCCCACTCGCCGATCCAAATTTCTTCCGCCCAGGCCCGATTGATGCTCTCCTTGGAGCCGATGTCCTGGGGCGAGTTTTGTTGACGGGGAAGCGAGTTTTGCAGCCAGATGGCTTGGTAGCTCTGCAGACGACACTCGGTACAGTTGTGATGGGCCCTGCTCGCCGCGTTTTGGATTCCCTTGATGAGGATCGCGGTCTTGTTTTTAATGTGTCTCTCTCCGAAGTGGTGCAGAAGTTTTGGGAGGTTGAGGAACCTCCGCCAGCCCCGCGGGTTGACCCAGTAGCGGATGAATGCGAGTTGTATTACCAGAATAACACTGGTCGCCTCCGCTCTGGTCGTTTGATCACCCGTCTCCCCTTTCGTGCCGGCCGACCTCCTCTGGGCGAATCCCGACCGCTAGCGGAACGTAGGCTAGTGGCGATGGAGCGTCGCATGAGCAAGGATCCGGTCTTCCGCCAGAAGTATGTTGAATTCATGCGGGAGTATGAGGAGTTAGGGCACATGTCCGTGAGCGATTTGGATTGGCGCTCCGTTGAGCACTTCTTTCTGCCGCACCACGCCGTTTTGAAATCCGGAAAGATTCGGGTGGTCTTTGACGGTTCGGCTCCCACCTCTACTGGAGCGTCCTTGAACCAGTGTCTGCATGTAGGTCCCAAGCTGCACACGGAGATCTCAGACATTTTGACCAACTTCCGGCGGCACCAAATTGTATTTATGACTGACATCCGGATGATGTTCAGACAAACGGTCATCCATCCAGAGGATAGGAGGTACCAATTGATTTTGTGGAGAGAGAGTCCTAGGGACCCCTTGTTGATTTATGAATTGAATACGAATACGTACGGTTTGGCTTCGAGCCCGTTTGTTGCGATTCGTTCTTTGTTGGAGTTGGCCGAGAAAGAGCGCTTGAGATACCCTCGCGCCTCCGCCATTCTGGCCAGTGACGTCTATGTGGATGACATTTGCACGGGCGCCTCATCTGTCTCAGAGGCGATTGTCCTGAGAGACGAACTCACCGCCCTTTTGAAGTCGGGAGGTTACGAGTTGAGGAAATGGATATCCAACTCGCCTGATGTACTGGTAGGTTTGCCCGAAGAGCACCAGCAGGACCCCCACCTATTCGAAAATGTTGATAATCCCCATGTGGTGACCGTCCTTGGCGTACAGTACAAACCGGTCTCTGACACGTTCACTTATTGTGTGGATTTACGACCACCGAAAGTCTGGACCAAGCGTTTAGTATTGTCTACTGTCGCACGTACCTTTGACCCCAATGGGTGGATTTGCCCCGTGCTGTTTATGGCCAAGTGTTTCTTGCAACGGTTATGGGCTTCGGGTGTGTCGTGGGATGAACCCCTCTCGGACGAGTTACTCCGAGATTGGTCGAGCTTCGTTTCATCCCTCCCCGAGATTAATGAAGTGCATTTGCCGAGGCTATTCCTCCCTTCTGAAAATTGTAAAGTTACTCTTCACGGCTTTTCCGATGCCTCCGAACGTGGATTTGCTGCGGCCGTGTACCTCCGCACCGTTACTGTTGACGGAGTTGTTGCTGTGCATCTGGTGATAGCGAAAAGCAAAGTCGCTCCCCTTCGGACTCGTCATACGATCCCGAGGTTGGAATTGTGTGGAGCTGCCCTCCTAATGCGTTTGTTGAACCACGTATGGCTCACATTAGGTCGATCTATTAAGATACAAGAGGTTTATGCTTGGACGGACAGTCAGGTCGTCCTTTGTTGGTTGAAGGCTCCGGCGCACACCTTGGACGTGTTTGTGGCCAATCGAGTGTCGCAGATTTGTAATTCCGACATCGAGTTGATTTGGAGACACGTGCCGGGAACCATGAATCCCGCGGATTGTGCGTCTCGGGGTTGTGTAGCCCCAACCCTAATTAACCACCCCCTCTGGTGGGGCCCACAGTGGTTGATGCGGCCTGAGTCGGAGTGGCCGCCCTCTCCAGCGTTGTCGAACGTAGCCGTTCCTGATATGCGGGCATGCGTCCTGGAGACTAACCCCGCCGGGGAAAAGGATTTGTTGTTGGATCGGTACAGCTCCTTACAGAAGCTGCTTGGTGTTACCGCTTGGATCAGACGTTTTGCGTACAATTGCAGAAACCCACGCGCGAGGCGTGATTCGTCGGTTCTCACTCCGGACGAGCGTAGGGACGCGCTCTTGTTTTGGGTCCGGAGAGTACAAGCTGATAGTTTTGAGTCCGAGATTGAAATTTTGCGTTTAGGCCGTCGCAAGTTGAAGGGCGCGGTATCGCGATTAAATCCCTTCCTGGACGAGAGTGGGCTTTTGCGAGTCGGCGGAAGACTTCGAAATGCGAACCTGCCGTATGGAGCTCGTCACCCCCTTTTGTTACCTAAAGCCGGAAATTTGACTCAACTGATAATAACAGATCGCCATGTGAATGCACAACATGCTGGCTGTAATGCTTTGTTGGCCATTTTGCAGCGTGAATTTTGGATTTTGTCTGCTCGTCGAGCCATTCGCACTGTGGTTTTCCGTTGCCTACCTTGTTATCGATTGAAGGCCGCGACCATGCAGCCCCAGATGGGTGATTTGCCTGCTGATCGCGTCACGGAATGTAGAGCTTTTGCCGGAGTCGCCACCGACTTCGCCGGTCCCTTTACTGTAAAGGCTTCGAGACTGCGTAATGCTAAAACCTATAAGGCGTACTTGTGCGTGTTTGTGTGTTTGTCCACCAAGGCTGTCCATTTGGAAATTGTCTCGGAATTGTCTACCGAAGCCTTTGTCGCCGCCTTGAGCAGATTTGTTTCCCGTAGAGGACTGCCGACATTGATACGTTCCGATTGTGGTACTAATTATAAGGGAACGTGTAATTATCTTAAGGAAGTAGTTAAGTTTTTTGTTGATAATAAAATAGACATTGGAACCACCCTCTCCCGGCGTGGGATAATCTGGAAGTTTAGCCCTCCAGCTTGTCCGACCTGGGGAGGGATTTTTGAAGCTTGTGTAAAGGCTGCCAAGACACACTTGCGTCGCGTGATTGGAGAAACTATTCTCACGTTTGAGGAACTTGATACGGTATTTTGTAAAATTGAGGCCGTCCTCAACTCGCGACCCTTGTGCCCGTTGTCTTCGGACCCGAATGACCTGGAAGCGTTGACCCCAGGTCATTTCTTGATCGGACAGCCCCTTTTGGCTTTGCCTGAATATCCGATTCAGGATGTAGGATCCCATCGTTTGTCGCGATACCAACTTTTGAAACAGATGTCCCAAACCTTCTGGGCACGTTGGTCGATGAAGTATTTGCATATCCTACAACAGCGCGTGAAGTGGACAGATAAAACCACCCCACCCCAGACTGGCGACCTCGTGTTGATTAAGGATGCTAACCTGCCGCCCCTATGTTGGTGAAGGGGGCGCATTGTTAAACTCTACCCCGGAACTGACGGAGTTCCTCGTTTTGCTGAGGTTTTGGTTCGAGATTCGGTTTTGAAGAGAGCAGTTAGTGGGCTCTCCCGATTACCCGTAGATTGACGTACCGTTCTTAACGGTCCGGGGCGGGGGGATGTTCGGAAAAGATCGACGTTTCTGAACGCGTCTCTAATGTCACGTCAAATTGACATTTGGCTGTCACTTGAAGTTGACAGTGACACTTGATTGAAAATTCTTGAAGAAAAATGTCGGATTAATTTTGCTGAATTGTTAAAAACCGCTCGCGTTGAATATGCCTGGCATATCGAGCTTGAATTGAATCTTAAATTATCTATCTGATCCCGTGTTGTACGACCAGGATTTTGACGCCATCTCTGGAGTGGCCGGTCGCGGATGCTTTTGAAAGACAACTTTCTACCACACGCGTTGTTGTCGGGACAATATATCTTGATAAGCAAGCCCCGCGTGTGTTATCGTGTAGTGCTGAAGCGCCCAGTGTCTTGGGATCGTTGTGTTGTGTTGGTTTTGTGAGTAAGGTGACGAATTGGTAAGGTCTGCAGAAGAAAAGGGAGGAACCAGGGGCGCGCGCCCCATCCCCACGCTGCCCAGGGACTTTCTACAGCACAGACCGTATGTAAAATTCACCTTACTTCACAATTTAAATTAAGTCGCTGTGTATCGCAGTCCAATTGTTCAGTTACATCCCCGCTGAAATCTAGTTTTTGTCCGGAGTCTACTCATGATAAATCTTCCACTGCGCCAACTGATTCCGCGGTATAGGCAGGGGTGTACTGAACAGTAGGATTATTATGATGATTTCATTCACAAAAAGTTGGAAAGACCGAGAGTCGGCGGGAAACAGATTTGTTTATACTGTCTAGTACTCTACCTACAGATGCTGTTTAGTATTAGTACCCATAATATAGGTAGTGAACTAAATCATTCAACAATAACGAAAAGGACTAAGTATTATTTTATTTATAGTGATCGGTAAAACTAGGAATATTTTCAGCTAATATTATCAGATTATTTTTATTTTATTTTTAAACTTACAGCTACTAAATACAAATGTTTCTATAAAATATGGTTAGTCATTACATTAGCCAATTAATAGTTTTCACATCTGGACTGTAGATGCGTTTTTTCCCTAATACGAACATGCTTTGACATCAGGAATTTGACTCACTTAAGTACTTAACTATTCAGAAAACAACAATCATTATATTGACACAACAAATGCAGGGGAGTGTCTCATACATTTTAATGGCGCGTTATGGCGCATTTATCGGGATGACGGCTCACTGGTCCAGAACGATTGCTCCGAATACTAATCCTACTAATATTATAAATGCAAAAGTTTGTGAGTACCTATGGATGTTGATGAGTATGATGCCGCCTCGCTAGGTCACGTGTTTGTTTACTTTAAGTTGACCAAATATGAATTATGTGACTGTAATGACTGTAATTATGCCTATGTGTGTTTTGAGACATTATAACCAGTGACTTAAAAATAATGACTTTAATTTCTCTCCCGGACCTTAATATAGGGGATAACCTAAAGTTACCTTTCCACGCAAAAGCTACTAAACGGATTTGGTTGAAATTTGGCACACAAATAGTAGATATAGCCTGGATTAAAACATAGGGTATTTTTTATCCAGATATTTCCACGGGAACAGGAACCACGTGGGTGAAACCGCGGGCGGCCGCTAGTACAAATATAATGTAGCGTGGAGGAGCCCGTGGCGCAGTGGTAACCGCGCTCAGCCTGCGATCGTTGGGTTAAGCAACTTTAGCAATGGTCGGTCACGGGATGGGTGACCAAAAACTTTCATCTCGAGCTTTTCATCCTCCATGCTTCGGAAGGCACGTAAAGCCGTTGGTCCCGGCTGCATTTGCAGTCGTTCATACCCACCAACCCCTATTGGTCCCACGTGGTGGGTGATAGCCCATTCTCCTTATCCACCCATAAGGAACCAGTGCTTCAGCAGTGGGGACATTAAATGGCTGCTCATAGTGATGAATGTAGCGTAGGAAAATAGACGTCATCGCGTCCTATTAACCCTTTCGGTTCGGCATGGGGGTGCAGTGCCCGGACTGAAACAAAATTTTCTAATTAAGTATTTAAAACTAGCGGCCGCCCGCGGTTTCACCCGCGTGGTTCCCGTTCCCGTGGGAATATCGGGATAAAAAGTACATATAAACCTTCCTCTTGAATCACTCTATCTATTAAAAAAAATCGCATCAAAATCCGTTGCGTAGTTTCAAAGATTTAAGCATACAAATTGACATAGGGACAGAGAAAGCGACTTTGTTTTATACTATGTAGTGATGATGATTGATTATTTCAAATTATATTATCAAATTTCCAGCTTAAAATTGTCAATACGAAATTATTCCATGTTATTGTGAGAACCGTTTGGTATGAAGGGTCCCAATTGCTAAGTAAAAACTAAGCTTCAGTCCTGAACTCCTGAATCAAAGTGTGACGGGATGTATATTCCCATCGGTCTTAAGTGGTACGGGACATATACATACATACCATCAGGACTGAAAGGGTAACTGAATAAGTAGTTCTGTATTATCATCAATATGATCAGCTAGCAGCAGCCACAAGACGCCCAGTGCTGGGCAAAAGCTTCTCCCTAGGAACTCCGCAACGATTGGTTCTGCGCTGCCCTCATCCAGGGCCTCCCTCCACCATAAGGCCGGTCCACCTTGTACTGGAGATCAGTATTATGTTATCTGAGAAAAGAAAATCCGACTGCAATAAAGTCGTCTCGTTGCAGTCAAGGGACGTTTTAAATAATAAAGTGTTTCACCGAACGGTCATCTGACTGCAATGACAAATTACAGAGCTTGTTTGTCCCTTTTTAGTACTTATTTATTTTTCAGCGGTCATGATTTTTTGTTTTTTTTTTTAATAATTACGTTTTTATCATTTTGCTTGAGTCGTAACGTGCTTCTCATATTGGTTAAAGGGAAAAACGAGCTCTTTAATATTTCGTTGCAGTCAGGAGGGGACCTTTAAAATTATTAAGTGTTTCACCGAACGGTCACCTGACTGCAATGAGAAATTAAAGAGCTTGTTGTTTCCTTTTTAGTAGTTAATTTGTGCAGTCGGCATTTTCGCTTTTTTATAATTTTTATTATTTGCTTGAATCGTAGTAACGTGCTACTTACTCATAAGAGTGGTTCTGACACTTTATTTACAACCAATGAATGAATTGATTCGGATTCGGTTTTCTATACTTTACTTACTACGTCTATTCTGAGATGAACGACAGTGACAATGCATAAATTACGTTTTCGGAATGTTTGTGAATAGCCTAGTTAGTGAAATAAATTGGTACTTATCATATTTATGGACGGATAAACTTGCTACATTACCTTCACATTATTCACATTATTTAACTTTATAATAGTTATGAATGTTATGATACAGTAAATTCAAAACATTGACGTCAAGCAATGAATTAAGTATTAACCTATAATATTTCAAAGTAAATTGAAATACGCAGAAATAGGGTGTCTAGCATGTTATGCATGTATGAACCAACATAATGTATAAACCATGAGATAAGTAATAGAAAAAAATAACATGCATAGGTAGCTTGTTGTTATTAGATGACAGTTTAATACAGCGTCAACCAAAATTTTAACTATAATCAGAATCCATAAGGAGGCTCAAGGCATAAGAATAAGTTATTCTTATGGCTCAAGGTCACCCAGCGAGCAATGGAGAGAGCGATGTTTGGTATTTCCCTCTGCGATCGAATCAGAAATGATGAGATCCGCAGGAGAACTACAACAACCGACATCGCTCGAAGGATTGCTCAGTTGAAGTGGCAGTGGGCAGGACACATAGCACGGAGAACCGATGGCCGTTGGGGCAGAAAGGTTCTCGAATGGCGACCGTGTACCGGACGACGTTCCGTGGGCAGGCCCCCTACAAGGTCGATCGACGATCTGGTCAAGGTCGCGGGAAGCCGCGGCAGTGCAGGAGCGATAGTTGTGGAGATCCTTGGGGAATATAAATACAAAATAAAACACCCGGTAATCATAGCAGTAAATAATTTAAAAGGTAGTTTCTAAATATCAACTAGGTATAAGTATTTAAATGTAGGAAACAACTCTAGGACTCCATATCAAGAAGAAAATACTAAACAAATTAATAAAACTGAATAGTTAAAGAACACAGAGCCAATAATAAGCATTGCCACACAAGCCATGATATAATAAACCGAATAACATTGAAAACATCAAAAATCTGCTCATTAGGATACCATACAAGCAGTCAGGAGCAGACCCATCCCACTGGTGGCACCCGTTGACGAGCATGACGCATGAACAAGCCATCGCTTCGCTCAACGATATTTTAGGGAACGTAACGACCCGCCTCACACGACACCATCGCAGCAATGTTTGCAGAGAGCATTCTTGTCTCACTATTTTAATCGCCTCTGTGGTCTAGTGGTAAACACCACTGGTATCAGACCTAGAGGTCCCGGGTTCGATTCCCAGTGAGAGTACATATTGTATTCGGTTTGGTTGGTGATAGGACTTGTTTTAAGTCTAATATTATATTTTTCAAAATCGGTCTAGTAGTTTTTGAGTTCATTTTTAACAAACAAAAAAATTCTAATCTTTCCTCTTAACAATATTAGTGTAGAAATGCTTTTTTTATCGATATCACGCTCCAAGGTCTATCTTAAGTTATACCATAGATACCTAATAACAAAGTCTGCCATCAAATAATTTCTTAAATTAATTTAAAAGTAAAATATTAACACACAAATATACACTTTCGCATCTATAATATTAGTATGAACGTATTTTAGGGACGATAAAGAGTTCGTTCACTCGTGTGTAGACATTATATGTTGTCAAGAGTTCAGAGAAATGCATTTATTAAAACTAATGGCCTCTAGTTTTGTTCGCCAGATTTCTATTTGCATTGCTAGGCTAGGCACATTTATGTCTGGCTTCGTTCGAAATAAATATTGTAAACAACTTGTAAAAAATACTAAAGCGTTTATTTCTGTAAAGAATTAGATCAATTATTTTCTCAAAATTTTCACCACTTTACCTATCCTCCTATTGTTCGCCAGATTTCTATTTGTATTGCTAGGCTAGGCACATTTGTGTCTGGCTTCGTTCGATATAAATATTGTAAACAACTTGTAAAAAATATTAAAGCGTTTATTTCTCTAAAGAATTAGATCAATTATTTTCTCAAAATTTTCACCACTTTACCTATCCTCCTATTGTTCGCCAGATTTCTATTTGTATTGCTAGGCTATGCACATTTGTGTCTGGCTTCGTTCGAAATAAATATTGTAAACAACTTGTAAAAAATATTAAAGCGTTTATTTCTCTAAAGAATTAGATCAATTATTTTCTCAAAATTTTCACTACTTTACATATCCTTGCAGACTCCGCCTTTCTTCTCCTATCACGGCAGTAAGACCGAATCAAATTATATTATTTAATAAATTATAAATACATAAGGAGCAAGAAATCACTAAGGAAAAATACATGTTGGTGTATAACCTACCCTATCTATGCAAATAACATTATTAAATAAATAAAACAAACAAGAAGATCACACAGTAAGCACCCACTTCAGTGTAACACTGTTTACAAGTAAATATAATTTGTTCAAGATTTTGTACATAAGCTCTTTGCAAAAGGTCGACAAACAATTTATTGTTTGTGAATGGTGATCCCACACTGCTGTTAGAAAATGTTTGCAAACATTTGTTAGTATTTTGTCGACAAATCGCACACACACAATGCTAAGAAACATTTTCATGTAACAAAAATTGTTAGTTAACAAGTTGTACAAAAACATTTGGTTCTAAACATTTATGCAGGTGACGCAACGGAACCCAAATCCAAACTGCGAGCCAAATCATATCACGTTAGCAAAAGTTTGTATTGTGTACATTTCCCATCAGTAAAGGAGCACTTAAAACATCTAACAATTCCTAACATAATGTAACATCATTTGTTAGAAAATGTTTTTAAACATTTTTTGACAGCAGTGTGGGGGCACCATAAAATATTGGCTAATGTGTTTGTATTTATGTTTTGTTTTATAGGTTTCGTCATAGAAATTTTCATCTTGAATTTTCTTTCACGTCCAATACTGATCGAAAAGAGAAATACCTAAATTTACACTTAAGCATGTACCCATAGTGACACAAAATAAAGTATAAGGTTGGGTAAATGGTCCGGAAACTATATGCGAAAAACCATCAACTTTAGTATTTTTGAAACCTCAAAACTTAGCGCTATCGGTCTAATATTTTTAAATGTAAACTTGCTAAATTAAAAGGCAACTATTTAGGAGAACTACATTAACACAAAACAACTTTATCTATCACACAGCAGGTTTCCAATTAATATTCATCTATTAAATCGGAATCAATTACAGGTTTGTAACGCTCAAACTTGCTCTATTATACGAAGTATTAGGAATCTTGCGAGATCGTTTAAAACTTGTAAGCCGTAAAGTTATAAGAGGAAAATAAAAAACAATGGATTTTAATATGGAGGAAGCTCGCGCGACGCGCTGATGGCTCTGTTAACTATTTTAGGGTTGCATTCTTTAAACATACAAGTAATAATGTAATATTAGTAGAATTTTATGCAATAGTTTTTTATTTAGTTTTGGGATTTATGAACAAAGGTAATTAATTACTATTAAATAGTGCTCACCGAAATATCTTTTATTTTTTGAGAACGAAAATTGGATGCGTCCTTTATTTACATAGCTTACATTTTAGACTACTAGGTATACTATAGAAAACGATGCTGAGACAGTATTTTTCTCGCTAAGTATTAAGATGTCTACTAAATTCATACTAATCTACTAAAATACAATTGGATAAGTACTTGTGATTAATATTACGGGTGGGTAATGGGTAACGTGTGGTAACCCTACTGTTAAATAGTCGTTTTGAATAATTGCCGATTAAATTAATACAACGATGCTCGCCCTAATTTGTTTGTTTACTTCACTTTTCATTGTCATTACGTAATGTTTGAAGGTACTTAAGCCCGATGTGAGTTTTGCTGTCTGTTCTTCTTTCTGTAACTATTATTACCCAACTCTTTACTAAATAACATTTTAAACTTTCGTATTATTAATAACTAGTGGCTTCCCCCAGTTTTACCTGCGTGGTTTCACGTTCCCGTGGGAATATCGGGATAAAATATAGCCTATGTTACTCGGGAATGAATGAATTTTTGGAATCGGTCCAGTACTTTTTGAGTTTATTCGTTACAAAAAAACAAAGAATTAAATCTTTCTTCTTTATAATAGGTAGTAGTAATTATATAAATAAATAGTTATTACATACGAGAAGCGGGTTTTTTAAAATGTTTTGATTTGTTTTAGAGTAAGTAGGTACAATGAGTTTTTGGCAGTTGCAAACGCCACGATCACGCAACGAGTAACTATAAGGAGGGTTAATAAAGTTCTTTGTTGACAGTAAAAGATCGAAATCAAGAAATGGAAACTGTTATGTATTAATCTATTAATGCTTTAATACTTGGTTATTTTCTTATCGCATAATGTGATCAAAATTAATCTTCATTTCATTACGTTGATACATTTCAGAAATTCGCGACTTTATGACAATGACGCGCTAGAGAACTTTGAATTAGGTAGGTACCTACTTAAACCTTTTTTCGTTTTCGCGACAAAATAAATCCCGTTTCCTTCTCGAGAATCCCCCTCACATCAAAATTGATTTAGCGATTCGAGTACCTAATAAACAAAGATACTTTCACAATTTTCTTATTTGCGTGGATTCGCTTTTAATCCCATTACAACAGGGTAGGTACTTACATAAGTATACAGGGTGTTAGGGGCACCGTTGCTAAAACTTTAACCATGGCTTCAGGCCATCATGCTGAACTACGCACAGCAAGTTATTTTTTGTCGGAAATTAAAAAAATATTTCGACTCTCCATACAAAATGTCCCGATTAGTTGCAAAATTTTTATGAAAAGTCGATTTTTTTTTCATCTCCGACAAAAATTCTTGCTGTACGTTGTTCAGCATGATGGTCGGAAGACTTTTCTGAAGCCATGGTTAAAGTTTTTGCAACGGTGCCCCTAACACCCTGTATGAATGTTATACTTAGGTACCACTGAATCGAAGATCAAATTTCAAAAACGTACCTAGCTTGTTAAACCAGTAATGCGATATTCACACCTGTTTTCTATTTGTATTTTATTATTTGCGTGTGCTGTTTCGATACTCAAATACTCACTTGTTGGAGTAGACTCACAAAATGAGTCTATCTATATAGGTACCAAAATGTCAATGTTATCACAAGAACCAAACTTGCTCTGTTGCCAAGCGAGTACGAGTAATGGAACGGTATTATGTAAATTAATTTATTTACTCTCTGCTTGCTGTACATTGCTGTAATAATTGTGGGTGTATAAGAATGTCGTTGAGTACAACGCGTTGTATGATGAATTTAGTTGGTCAGTCGTTCTTTTATCGTTTATTTGACATGTTTACATTTAAGCGGGCAAACAGGTTTATCTAATTGTTAGTGAGTCTAAATGGGTTAAGTGTTATTTATTGATAGTATTATTGAGAGGTTTTGTAAACGGAATCTGGTAGTAGCGCAGTTGCATATTATTAGTTTAAGTACTTAGGTAGGTACTTAGGCTACTTTTGTTTGTTTCTATTTCATTTGAATTCGTTTTAAGTTTTTTGTAAAAACTTCATTTTCATGACAAGCTTTTTTGCTGACTGTACTTAAATATTGTATTGTCATCTAAACCAAACTTGTACTTATACAAAATTTCAGCTCCATCGGACACTGGGAAGTTTGTCAAATTAAGCTTGCAAGATTTGTCCCCCACTATATAACTAACTAACTAACTAACATGGCAAGTTAATGAAAAGCTTGTAAATAAGATTTTAGTAAAAATTTCATTTTTATTACAAGCTGTTTTGCTGACTGTACTTTAATATTATATTGTCATCTGCTATGGAATTGCGTAAAGTCAATCGTATTCATTTGACAGTTCATATTGTATCTTATTAAATGTCATTCCATACAAATTGCAGCCGATTGAATACAATATGAACTGTCAAATTAATACGATTACCTTACGCAATTGCACCCCTGAACCAAACCAGTATACAAAATTTGAGCTCCATCGGACACTGGGAAGTGGGTCAAATTAAGCTTGCAAGATTTGTCCCCCACTAACAAACTAACTATAACTAACATAACAAGTTAATAAAAAGCTTGTAAAATAGGGTGTCTTTAGGTGGATACTTACGAGATACAATGTCTTCGTATGTATTGTGTTAAAGGAAGGTTGTACTTTGTTTCTTTGAATAAAATTCAAATTGGTACAATGTTTCAGAGTAAGTACTATCACTAAAGAAAAAATGTTGCTAACATGCGATGTAAATCAAAGGAACAGGTAAAGTGTCGTAATGTAGTAAACTACCTATAAGAACTTACCAGATCCTCAAATTGAATCCAAGTTAGTAGCTCAATTATTTCCATAGTTACCTATGCGAAAGCAAATAACTTCCCATAAACCTAGAGACCTGAAATATGGTACAGGGTTTAATGCCCACATGTGGGCTTCAGACTGATGAAGAAACCTTAGAGCTCAGTTAAATTAAAGGAGATATGGTAATATCGCCTTAAGAAAAGTTATTTAGTGTGATGATTTCCTTCTAAGTATTGATGTTTAAGAAACTGAAGCTTTTTTCAATGCTTGTGTGAAAAAAAACCTTCAGCTCTTGTTTGAACGAGTGCATTTAAAAGCATTACCTTCGTAAAAAAAACTTTTCGTCAAACGTCGTGTGAATGAGTCTGAGAATGAGTATTTCAGAAACAAATCGGTTTCGAGTTTCCGGTTGTTATAATATAAATAACGTTACTAGGCGCCAATGTGTACCGTGCCACGTCCGTGACATGTTTGCCTTGCGGCTCTGTCTGTGTGCTTTTCGTATCTGTGGCATATCTGTGGTATTTTAACAACAACAGTCAGTTTTGGGTTGTATGCGAATATACTTGTTCCTATGTGTTTGTTTTCTTTGTGTTAAACGTTGACAGGCCTGATGATACTGAGTTTTCTAAGCTAGGATTCGATCCTGCAACTTTTGTCTGTCTGTCTGCGATAATGCTTCTTTGATTAAGCTACCGAGAGTTTAAAGAGTAGGTACTACCTAAGTCTCTCTAACTAATAGGTACTGAAGATTATCAAATTTTTTGGTATAACGCTTTTTATTTTAAATGCATTTTCAATTAATAGGCTATGTCCAGTACCTACAAGACCTTTTAGTGTTACTTACATAGTTTTGTTGCATTTATTATTTACCTTTACCCTATTACGTTACCTGTATTTTAGACACAGATATTAATGTAAAAGGGTGAATAGTTTCGTATTGGGTAATAAAACAAGATTAGGATTTTTGTAAGCATCAGAATGTTTGAAGTGAAAACTTCTTTAGCGGCCGGCTTTGTGCACTTTTTGTGATGCGTAAAAAAATGTTAAACTCGCGTCAGGCTCAGGAGTTCAGGACACGTTACCGTCAGATCGAATATTCATAAGACGGACACGTGGCCAGTACCCCTAGTGTAATTTGTATGAAAACTGTATCAGCGCCTCTAGCGGCGAGTAGCGAGCTTATACAGTTTTCATACGAATTGACATAAATACGGAATCGCGATAGTTGACATAAAAACTTACACTAGGGGTACTGATCGAAAAACTGTTACAATGTCATACGAAGGCAAATTTCGCCACCGTTTCCAAAGTTGTAATAGCTCAGGCTAGAAAACGGGCTGCATTGTAGCCAGAAGATTTCGGTTCAAATCCAGTTGCGTATTTTCTTTTTTCTTTTTTTTTATGAAAAAGTCTAGGTAGGTAGCCCTTTTTACTTCTGCCGGCACTCCCAGAGTGTAACCCGTTGTTTTTTTGAGCTAGTATATGAGTTAGAACATTTTTCAAGTTCAAAGCTCAAAGCAAAATAAAAAAAAACAACATTCAATATTCAATTTTGTTTATTCAATTTAGGTTTGTTTAACAACACTTTTGAACGTCAATGAAGCTACGCCATCGGTTCGCAAATCCTACGGCAGGAGACCTTGTAGAAGAACCGGCCAGAAACTATAGCCAAGGGCTATTTTTTCTCCCTGTTTTAACTTAGGTATACAGAGTCGTCAAATTTGAAAAATGACCTTCACATAATAGTAAGGTTACTTTCCACCACAATACAGAATACCGCAAACTAAAGTAGCCACATGCAGTAATCACGCAATGGTTCCGTGCGAAATGTTTCAAAACAGTTTGTATTAATAGATGAGTAGAGCGTTGCTCTGCCCGACCGATAGTAGTAAGTACTATTAATAGTTGCTGTTCTTTTCCGCATTCATACACTTTACTTTATAAGATTTCATCATATTTTGGGTTCAATAAAAATATAAGTAGGGCAGAGGTACCCTTTGTGGCCACTTTAAGGATTTTTTGACTTTTAAGTACCAAATGGTCTTAGGTATTTAAGACACAAATTATATCTTAAATTATAGATAATTTATCTACCTTTAAAAGTACATTTTTTCAAATTTATAAAAGTAAAATAGATTTTTTTATATTACACACAATGTGTGGGAGGTGCCAAATGTACCGGTTTTGGCCACTTACTGATAGTTAAACTTTTGTAAGTATTGCGAAAAATTAAAACCAAACCCAGGTAAAATCAATATATTCTTATGCGCTAGAAACCAGTCAATTGCAAAACAACAATGTAATTGGAAAAAACAAATGTTTCTAAAGTACCTAAGTATTTCATACAAAACAAAATTCTTAAAATTTTCATACAAAACATTTTTTCAAACAGAAAATGGAATTTATTGAAAAAAAAATCTTATGACATAAGTACCTAAGGAATTCTAACGGTTGTTATTATTACCTTAAAATACCTTGTTTTTATTGCTTTTATAAAAAATGGCTAAAAGTTGTTTAGAAAACTTTTAGAGCAAAAAGTGGCCTAAACCGGCACAGTGGCCAAAACCGGTACGCCTGCCCTACTAAATGTAAAAAAATAAAAGTAAGTACATTTACAGACGAAATAATGGAGATAGCAAATTTTTCTCAAAGGAAACATTCCTTTATTATTGGAATGAAATAAAACTGCATTCAAAGATCTTTAAAAAAAAGCTTGTCAGACTCAGGAATCAAACCGGCTAAAATTTGAAAAAACACCCTTTACTTTTATGACATCAATCGATAGGGTAAGTTATATATGGATTATGGATTAAATCTCTCTTAGAAACATGATAAATTAAATAAACGGAAAACAACGAAAACATCATGATTATGTTATTATGTCGAGTCGAGTCGATGTGTAAAACCTTACAAGATTGCCCAACCGATCTGAGTTTGCCCTGTAGGTCATTTATTACAAATGTTGAAAAATGTGGCAACTTTTTTTAGAACTGTGGTATTACGTAATCTATAGTAGAAATTTCAATATATTTCTGGCAACACTACGGATGTAACTTTTGCTAATGTCACTTCAGTTGGGTGTCAGTCTATGACAAAGTTGGAGGTGTGATTCGCGGGCCAAAAACGGTGTGAAAAACTTTTGCCAGAACTTGATTTGGTATTGCAGCAGGTAAGTTATTTCTTAACTACTGTTTGTTTGAAACCAATAAACAAGTCCAACAGAATAAACACCGCAAAATCACTCTCTAATTAGAAAATATTTTGTTGGGCAATGTCAAATTACTTTTTCTGAAGCAGTATTTACAACTTTGCCCACTAAAATATTACCGTTAGGGTTGTCTCCTCCGCGTTAAAAACTGAAAGAGTGATAAATAGGTATAATCAGCAGCAAACAAGTTGAGCCCTGACGCAATGTATACTTTGTTTTAACCATAATACGTTAGAATGAGAATACGTTGAATTGTTATGAGACTTTAAAATGAAAATGTTCCTATTATCTATAATGAGAGTTGCTCGCTAGCATTAAGTATATTGTTT
Source organism: Crambus lathoniellus (assembly GCA_949710035.1). Classification (NCBI taxonomy): domain Eukaryota; kingdom Metazoa; phylum Arthropoda; class Insecta; order Lepidoptera; family Crambidae; genus Crambus; species Crambus lathoniellus. Next base: position 4,364,812 of record OX453303.1, on the reverse strand, counting down.
GTTTTTAGAGCGAAAAGCGTTTATATAATTTTTAAGAATCTTTAAAATATATGGTTCTTTAAGTTATGTAAAAGTTGCTTACCAATTATTGATCTTTAAATATTTTAATGTTTGTATTTATAGCTAGGTATATCTCAGAAATACTGTTTCATCTCAACTCATCTCATTTCAACTGTTTTAGTATTTTATTTTACATAAACAGTGTAGTAGAAAGTGAGCGTATTCATACCTCAAACCGCGTTGGTTACCACAATAAAAAGTGACAACCCTTGCACATAGTTTTATTTGTATGAAATATTACAAAAATCTTTTTGTGACTTTGCCCACACAATTTTGACCGTTAATATAAACTATTAAACTATAATAATAAAATCATATGTTACATTCACTATTTCTCTAAAATAACCCCTAAATCTTATAATCATAAGGTTAACAATAGCAAATTAAGAAAAGTTTCTGCACAGTGGGCAAACTTGTAAAAATTATTAATATTTGGCCCGCTCTTTAAATTAATGTTTTTATCACATTAATATACATTTTATTGGTATCATGATATGTTCTATACAAAGAGCTGATAATTTAACAATGGTTTAGCACAATCATGAATCAAAAACTTTATTATTTTTTTAAATATTCAACGCAAGATCTAAAATTGCAAGAAATTTGGGCAAAGTCGTACGGTTTTACGGTACTTTTGTATGGAAAAGGTGATTAAAAATTCAAAATTCAAAATCAATATCGTTTATTCAATTTAGGTTTGTTTAACAACACTTATGAACGTCAATGAAGCTACGCCATCGGTTCGCAAATCCTACGGCAGGAGACCTTGTAGCGAGAAGAACCGGCAAGAAACTCGCCAAGGGCTATTTTTTTCTCCCTGTTTTAACTTAAGTATACAGAGTCGTCAAATTTGAAAAATGACCTTCACATAATAGTAAGGTTACTTTCCATCACAATACAGAATACCGCTTAAATTAAGTACAATTTTGCTTATTACCTAAAACAGTAAACAATTTTCAACTAAACAAGGAATCAAATAGTTTAATGGACACACTAATCTTAATCTTATTCAAATTATATTATAGGATTAATGAAAAGGAAACTGCAAGCTGCGCTGTATATTCAAATTTATAAGTATTAACAAATAAAAGGATTTTTTGAATAAATAAAACAATTATTAGAAAAATTGCTGTTACTGTAAGACACGGATACCAAAATTACTATGAGACACACCACCTCGCTCATAAATCTATATAATACTATTATAAACCATATCCCGAACACCTTTAACACAAGTAGACATGAGCAGACCCACCCCACTGGCAGCACCCGTTCACGAGCATGACGCATGAGCCAGCCATCGCTTCGCTCAACCATATTTTAGGGAACGTAACGACCCTGTGACCTGTGAACGTAGCGACGAAAAAAATCTGTGAATGCAATTTTGTTTTTGTAAAAATAAAGTAAGTAAGTACTTAATGTATTTCCATTATTTCGAGTACTTTCCCTTGAGGTATTATGAAATAATTTCACCCTGTATAAGCAAGCTCTATACTTCTATAGAGAATGCTCTACTTGTTTTGAAACTAAATTACCTGCTTATTTATGAGTAATAATTATAACGGATGTAATAGGTATTTAATTTATGTTGTTAAAATTTGAACCATATTAAGTGCAGAGCATAATAATAATAATAAATTACGCTTTACTACGGAAAACACGATATAACATTCAAAAGCCTTTTTTGGTTTGGGTGAGCAAAAAAAGACATTCTACTAAGTTGATACTTTAATTCTGACTCCTATTCTGTGGTTTCGCTATAACTTTTTATTTTTTCTTAGCCAACAATTATTAAGCTCAATAAAATGTGCCAAAAAAGTTTTAGTAGCGGCGAAAAAAGTTTCGCGCTAAACATTCAATGAAAATAGGCTTGTGTCTGCCCAAATGTGACTTATAAAGTCAGTGGTCCCTGTCCTTCCTACCTACGTGAGTAGTCTAGTAGTCCGTGCGACACGTGTGGGCAGGCCTTAATTGACATAGCGTCAGATAGGCCTGCGGCGCTTACGATAAACAGACAGTTGCTAACTGAACGACCGAGACGGCCGGCGGCGGCGTCTTTACAATCTTTGCTACACTAATACAAGTAATCATTTTTGTAGTAATCACTTTGTGATAATGGTCTTGTATCCGATCATGGATAAATGTAAATAAAGTGTATAACAACATTTCTTACCCTAATTCTATTTTTTTTTATTTGATTGAATCAGGCGTTACTTATGTCGGAAGTCCCTATCCATTGTGAAAAAAAGAGATACACAGAATCATCCTATTTCCGATGCTGGACTTTGCACGGTCTAACAACTCCTGAGGATGCCCCGGGTTAGGGCGAAACACGTGTAGAGTAGTCTAATCGGTGAAGGTGCAAGGTGGTGTGTCACTGTCTTGCTACTGTGCAGTGCACTGATAATTTCGTGGTGCTCATGTGCACTTTTTAGGGTTCCGTAGCCTAATGGCAAAAAACGGAACCTTTATAGATTCGTCTGTCTGTCTGTCTGTCTGTCTGTCGGTCTGTCTGTCTGTCTCTCCGTCCGTACGTCCGTCCGTCCGTATGTCTCAGCCACTTTATTCCAAAACTATTAAAATTACACAATTGAAACTTGGTAGGTAGGTGTATTCTGTAAACTGCTTTACGATATTAATACAAAAATAAAAAAGTGAAAAATGAAGGCTCTCCATACATGGAACTGACCATGAAAAATATTTTTTTAATAAAACATATTCGTGTGGGGTGTCTATAGATAGGTCTTTAAAAAGAGGTATTCCAGTTACGGCACCACTTTCAACCGCACCATTTGAATGGCACCAAAAGCATTCCCATTACGGCACCATTTGGTGCCATTCGAAAAATGAATTTAAAATATTATTAAAGCATTCCCGTTACGGCACCAATGGTTTAAAGTAGAGGTGTTCACTAAAAACATCGATAAATCAGTTTAGTTCTTTATTATTTTTGAAGACATTATTTGAAGTAGGTATAGTTATTCTAGTAACAACAGAATAATACATTATTAAGTATAAAGTACAATGTAGCTGTCCAGATTATTGTTTCGATTCTGAAGTACCAGGATAACATAGCTATAGAGGAGGTAGTTATAGTACATTGGATTTTTTTCTAACCAGTCGTACAATAAATTATTATTTTAGAAAAACATTGAAAAAACCTCGTTAGTTTAGTAAATACAAGGATTAAATTTCCGATTAAATTAGGATATAATTTTTCGGTTAAAAATAAAAAATAAAATTTTAACTAGGTATTTATGCAGACATAAATAGTTAAAATCTTGTTTTTGATAGTATTATGTTTGACTCTACTATCTATGAAATCAGTCTTTAGCAGCCTAGTTAAGACACAGTTACTAAACATACGACCAGTTTGATAGTTACCTAGTTTTAATTTGATTTATTTCACCACACGGCGATTGGGTTTATGAACACAATAATTAACTCTTAAAGATAAATATTCATAATTTTTTTTTATATTAACTATTATTATTATATACTATAACTATTAACTACTATTATTATTATTAACTATTTTTATATTAACTTTTTTATATTAACTATTTATGCAGACATAAAAAGTTAAAATCTTGTTTTCTGACTTTTTTGAGGTTTTTTTTTGTCGGAGGTTTTTAAAATTTTATTTTTATTTCAATATTTTTAAATAACATTGAAATCGCTAATTTCAGCCAAACAAATCGGAGCAACTTAATTTTCGGCGGCCTTTTTTTTGACGCCATTTTGTTTTTTTTATTGCCACCTAAATTTGCCCAGGGTGTACATTATTTTAGTCAAAGCACCACGTCTGTATCTTTTTCCGATTCGGCAGGCAGTTGACCATCTCCATAAATGGCCGGATGAATTTTCATCAAACGTGGCTAAAAACCACCTATGAAATCGCCTGATCCGTTTAGGCACTACGAATATACGTACAGACAGACAGACAGACAGACATAGGCCTCAAACTTATAACACCCCTCTTTGCGCTGCGTCAGGGGTTTTAAAAAACCTATACACTATAACTACCTCCTTCATAGCTATGTTATCCTGGTACTTTAGAATTCAAACGATAATTCACAAAGCTACATTGTCCTTGTACTTTAAACCGTTACTAGAATATCTACTTCAAATAAAGTCTTTAAAAATGATAAAAAAACTAAACGGAGTTATCGATATTGTTTAGTTAGGTAACAGCTCTACTACGCCTCTAACCACTGGTGCCGTAACAGGAATGCTTTAATAATATTTTAAATTCATTTTTCGAACGGCACCAAATGGTGCCGTAATGGGAATGCTTTTGGTGCCATTCAAATGGTGCGGTTCAAAGTGGTGCCGTAACTGGAATACCTCTTTAAAAATGATTGTAACCATGACCAGGTTTCTCAAACAATTTTTTCTCAAAGTCAATCTTTTGAAAGATACTTCCAAAGAGGTAAAATGTGTCCCCCCCCCCCCCCTCTAACTTTTAAAATAAAAGAGTGAAAAATCTAGAAAATTGAATTTTGATAATAGTGTAGAGAAATAGAGACTGCAATGTGCATGATGTCCAGGTGTTTTTTTAATTAGTTTTTAACACGTTAGGTTAATGTTGGTACTTTTACACTTTATAAAATTACCTACTGAGATAAATAAAAATATTTCTAAGAATTATACTGTAACCATATCACATCAGAAATGTTTTCATTGGAAAATACTGCCAGATGTTATAATATTTTTTACATCTTTATCGCCTGGTTTGCATAACTACGCAAATATGTTTGTAACCTACTTTTGGCGTTACGGAAACAACGATGCGAAACAATATGTTTTATCGTTTCGTTCTGTTCTGTACCGTGACCTGTTTATACGTGCTTATTACGGTCACCCACAAGACTGCTTCTAAAATCGTGTTGCTGCATCATCATTATCAGCTAGTTTAATGTCTCCACTGTTAGGGACTTCTTCATGGATAGATGAAGAGAAGGTTCACGCGAACTGTTCATTTAAATAAAACACTTTCACGGATTTTTTCGTGCATTTATTTAACAACTTGGTATTTTTTTTTGTAGTTTTTAAGGTTTTTTGGTTTATCCGACGTTTCGGCACCTTTCCAGGGGCCGTGGTCACGGAAAACTGGAAAGGTGCCGAAACGTCGGATAAACCAAAAAACCTTTAAAAACAACTAAAAAAAATTACCAAGTTGTTAAATAAATGCGTAAAAAATCCGTGAAAGTGTTTTATTTAGAAGAGAAGGTTGTTAACCGTGTTATATTAGCATTACGACTTTTCTATCACTGTTCTGCGACAGGAGACATTGTAAATACGCGTTCCTGCATTATGCATGGTTCGGTTCCATTGTCTAGCTTATGTTGCAATATTTTCCAGCCCATTTAAGAGCTAGATTTGTGAACTAGTATGGAGCGCCGCCAAAATAAAAATAATTTAAGTATTCTTCCTAATAATCTTGTCATTATGCCACAGCAAACGCCATACAAATCCTTCTTCAGATACTTAATTAGTTTATTATGTATGAATGCCTCATAACTTTATTCGCAGTGAATTTAAATGTTCTTTAAGTAGGTAGTCGTTGTTTTTAAAATTATTTAAGTACATAATTAAATCACTGTTGCTAGGTTTAAAATTGCGTCCGTAACGTAAATAAATTATTTTATCTTGAATAAGTAAGCTTATAGTCAACAATATTTTGTTTTCTGTGTTAATTCAAATTAAGTGAGGATGTTAATTAAGTTAGGCTTTAATTATCTATACTTGTAGGTAACTAGCGGATCCTCGCGGTTTCACCCGCGTGGTACCCGTTGCCGTGGGAATATCGGGATAAAATATATCTTATGTCCCTCGGGAAGAATGTAGCTTTCTAATGGTCAAAGAATTTTCTAAATCGGTCCAGTAGTTCCTGAGATTACCGCGTTCAACCAAACAAGCAAACTCTTCAGCTTTATAATACTAGTATAGATTACAACTAAATTAAATAATATGAATTCTTTGAACCAATATCAACTAGGATCTTTGAAATAACGCATGCAATCTTAAAAATAATTTTTGATTTTAGAATTGGGTATTTAACTGAATTTTTTTTATTGCCTTAAAATGTTTATTGAAGTAGTAGCAACACAACATAGGTATTTATTTTCAAATATCTTGCATATTTTCAGCGATATAGAGCATCAAACTTTCTAATTAGACAAGGAGAGCGCTATAGACATCTGACGTCACATTTCTACAGCGCCATACTATAGCCATAGAAAATTTCGTTTTAGAAAGAGATAGCTAGAGTCACAATTAAGTAGCTCATAATTCGCTTGTTACCTATAATACAGATTGAATTTCTTTTTTCAGTGTCATAATTAAATATTTACATTTCCACAACAGTCAAATACCCAATTCAATCAAAATCGTTTTCCGCGCTCGAGCGTACTACAAGTTTGTTATTTTTGTTTGCGGCTCCTTTAAATACGAGGCATTGTTATTAGTTTCGATTCCGTAAACATTTAAAGCGCGTCACTAGTCCTTGAAACAGCCGTTAGCGCCGCGATCACTAAAACGGAAACATGTTTCACTAAATAGGTGCGTTTAAGTCATAAGCTGAAGCGAGTTGACATTATGTCCACAAAACTATGGACTACTTTGTTGTGATTGGTTTGTCCCGCCCGTCCGAGTCTCATCTATACTCCAGTCCAGGTAGGGCTAGCACAACTTGGCGCGACTCTTTGTCGCGCTTCTTCAAACCAATCAGCACAGTCGCCTTAAGTCACGCGCGCTATACTACGAGCGATCTGATTGGTTGAAAGTGCCCGCGACTCTTTCTCACTCGAGTCGCGTTCAAGTTGTGCTAGCCCTACTGCACGGGTAGCATGATCTTCGGATAGCAAGGCTTTATCTACCTATATCGAAACGTGAAAAATTACATTTCATCGTAGACAAACTTTTTGTTCTGCTGTCAATTATAGACTTTCGAAGTAAACAAAACTCTTCTCAGGTTTGTCATGCTACGCGTACAGCACACTGTCCTTGCTCAAAAGATATAATATAATCTTATTTTTTAGACAAACTATCCTCGTGTTTTTTAAAGCGATTTTGAATTGCTTTCAATGAGTCTGATTTGCTTTCTACTCTGCATGATTTCTTTCCTTCCTTCCGTTGCTTCTAATTAATCTTAGAGGTTCTGTTGATTTTATTTTGAAAGATCCTTAGATTTTTTTTTTAAATACGCACCAATTCCAATATCGAACGTACGAAACGAAACGCTTCCTCTTTTGTATTGCGAACTTATTTTTTACATTAAACTTGATTAAAATTCCGAACACTTGTTGCCATAATAGACCGCCGCCGTATCAACTAGGTACTTTGCCGACTCTACGTAAACGAAAGTGTGCCTATTATATTAGTACTTTATATACTTAAGTAGTTATATTATTGTTGACAAATTATTTGTGGACTATGCACTTTCCTCCATAGATAATATACTTAATCATAAAGATTACATATTCATTTATTCCGTGCACACAGGTACAAGAGATGTTACATTGTTTATTGTTCTCAATGATATGAAGAAATAGCTCTCCACTCCATGTCCCGATTAGCATACAGAGTATAAGTAGTATTTAAAGTCACTTTACCGTGCGTACGAAGTCGCGGGCAACAGCTAGTTTAGACTAAAATAGTTATGTCATTCACCAATAGAAATAATTAACAAACATCGTATTTGCTGTTTCCAATATGCTACTTAAATTTTAAGGGAAATGTGAGTGTGTGATAAGTACCAGCAACAGAGATAAATTTTAAGCATCATATTTTATCACTAGCGGTTGCCCGCGACTTCGTACGCGCGGTGTAGTGACTTTTGTTAGTTTAATTTATGTGTGTTTGCTGCCCCAGATTGCATATTTTATCATAAACAACAATATGTACAGATAGTCAGCTCATTATCATTGTATCTCTATGGGGTTTGAAAGGACATGAAATAAAGTTACACTGCCGCGCCTTACTACTCGGAAAAATATGGACTTTTTGATATAAAAGTATAGGACGGTTAGAGTTGTTACAAATCTGGTAATAAGATATATATTTCTTCATACCTTTATCTAGATTCGTATAGTTTCAGAAACACGATTTTATGATTTTGTCTCGACACTTTTTATTTTTGAAAAGACCTCTAAAAAATACGAAAACTCAAGATTATTCTTAAATGGGGTTACAAATACCATCGGAAATTGGTTTAATTAGTGGACACCAATTATATTTAGGATCGTGTAGAAGCATTTTTTTAAAATTCCTATAGTTTTTTAATACGAAGTGAATTTGTGTTTTTTTTTGCCTAATCTGCAAAATCGGTCTCGCTCCCGCGCGCGTCGTTTTCTCATTGCTATCTCGCTTCAGCACAATTTTTCCGAGTATCGCCTTAACGTTCCATCCACGTGTAGCCAGCCACGACCGACATAGTGGACGTGACTGGGCGATATGGACGGGCTGACAAGTCTATTAGATTTATGGCTTGACACTCTTTGAATGACAATAATGGAGGGCTTTTAGCTATGCTTTTAGGTAGTGCTTTATTTACTAATTAAATGAGCGAAGGAAACGACAAATAAAGTGGAAGTGGACATGAGATAATGATGTGGTTTAAGTAATGAAAGCATCCTTCCCCCCTGAAATATTTCACTTGCTCTATTTAAATTTTCAAGTCTAAAGAAAAATTGAAAATGAAGTATTTTAGAAAAAATCGACCCCTTCTCACAACCACACACTTTTCCTAAAATACTTCATTTTTAATTTTCAATAATAAAAGTTTCATTGTGAATGCAAAAAAGTGTAAATTTAAATAAAAAGTCTAAAGAAGTTTTCTTAGATTTCGCGCGCTCTGGTAGGTACTTGTTGTGATAAGAGAATATTATCAGTCTTTTGTTAATTCTAGCCTAAACATTTCGCTTTTTCAACAAAACTTCTATTCAATTATTCACCAACATTGAAATAACGAATTATTAATAATGTTTTGAAGTCAATAAAATAAGACGTTGTAATAGGAACCTACTTTATTTGATTATCCGTCATCATTAAATACTAATTACTTCTCTTGGTTTTACCCGCGTGGTACCCGTTCCTGTGGGAATATCAGTATAAAATGAAGCCTGTGTCACTCGGGAAGAATGTAGCTTTCTACTGGTGAAAGAATTTTCAAAATAGGTCCAGTAGTTTTTAAATTTATTCATTACAAACAAGAATACAATTTTTTCTCTTTACAATATTAGAATGGATTAAAGAGATTCTTCTTACAATTGCTTTAGCAGGAATAATACCGATAATTATTATTATGGGAGAAGGTATCTTGAATCTAGAGTAGAGATTCACTCACTCAAAGGGAGTGCTTCAATAGAGATCCACTCGTGTGTTTGATTGAATTCAACGAAGCCGGTGCTCATCAGAATTTCTTAGAAACGATTATGCTGTTAATTTTCTTAGAGCCAGAAATTTCTAAAATGCATGTAACGTTTTCTTTACCATTGTTATTTGAATTTTATACGGTTCAGATAACGTACGTAATGGAGCTGAAAAATGACTTTGTTTGTTAGAAAAATCTTACCAACCACTGAACAAATAATATCTTTGGAATGCGATGAATTATGAAATTTTTTGGTAAAAAAAATATATGGGACCATAAAAAGGACGTACAGGTAACTGTCTGCGACTTCACTTTTCTATTTGACTACTCTGTGTGAAATATAAGACAGGGAGCAAAAAACAGCCCTTGACAAGTATTTTGCCGGTTCGTCTCGTTACAATAAATTACAAGGCGGGATCCGGCGCGGTAAGATTTGCGAACCGATGGCGTTGCTTCTTTGAAGTGTGTGGCGAAAATTGATCAAATTTCTCATTAATTTGAGTAACTGTTTGATCCAGCCTGTTTGATCAAATTGGGCAATAGGGCTGCCATTAGCCTAAAATTTAAATTTGGAATTTTTAAACTAAACCGTGTGGACTTTATTCCAGTTCCTTCTTATACAAACCATCATCCACTATTTTACCATTGTCCACTATTTTACTTTTACTAAGAACATTCAGTACTTACCTACATTGCGAAATGTAATATTCTTGCAAGTGACTTCTGCAGTTGCATGCAATCTCCTGCAGTTCAAATCTGTTTCATTCAGAAAAAAATAAAAGGTTTTGAGTGCCTTCAAAATTAGTCTTATGTATAGTAGGTATATGGTATTGCTCAACGGTGGGGCGGAAATTTATACGCTGAGGAATAAAAAAAATATAATTTATATGGTTCATATATATTATTATATATTTTGTTAAAAAATTCAAAACAGCTGTAGGTATTTATCTTTTAAACATTAATAGGGTTAATGACTGTCCCCAAAATCGCCAAATACATGTCTACAGTCTGTAATCAGCGATATGCTGATATCTTATCGTCGTCAAGAAGTCTAGCGGCTCTCGTACAAACCCATACATCATACAAAAGTCATGCAAGATACACACTTGTCCAGATAAGCGCGCACACTTAGCACAAAATATGATACGGAAATTGATAACGTTTAGAAAGTAAACTGATGAGTGATAACGATAAAAGTAAATATTATTATTCGGTTCATAAGTCGCTATCAGATATAATATCGCAGCTGGCGAGATGTTCAAATATTTCGAATCAGAATTACATTTTAATAAATTCGTTACACGTTAGATAAGGTTAACAACATCAGAACACGCAATCCTTACTTATATTATAAATGCGTCTCTGTCTGTCTGTGTGTTACACAATCACACCTAAACTACTGAACCGGTTTGAATGATTTTTGGTACAGAGATAGTTTAGAGCCTGAGAAAGGACATAGGCTACTTTTTATTCCTGAAAAATATCACCTTCCCGCGGGATAACGTCGTGTAGTACACGCGGGCGAAGCCGCGGGCGGAAGGCTAGTTTACCATAAATAGAAGAGCAGCGACTTTTAAATTCAGCAAGTTTTGAAAACAAGATTTGACAATTGGGCGTTTGGTCTCTCCATTGACGTAAAAATCATTGCAGAGATGCAAAAAGTTACTCTACTATGAGACGCTAAAGTGAGCACGTTTGTATGAAAAAAATTGTTTTGAGTAGTAGCACAGATTACTAAATAGTAGTAGGTATATTTACTTGTAACTTCTAAGTTCCTTAATTCTAGTATTAACGACACAAGTGCTGACATGATAACATCTGCCGGACTGCTAACATAACAGTAACTAAGGTTAATTGTTGTTATCGCGTGCTTTTATGGCTTCATCTGGTTTTGTAATTGTGTCGTTCGTTATGTTAATCACGCAGTAGTTTTGGCCGAAAACTTAATAAAAATACTGGCACAGAGCGTTTTCCGCTGAACCCAAGGGGAGCGGAGCGAAGGGAGCTGTGTTTTCATACATTTGTAACAACAGCCGGAGACAGACAGAGATAGCTCTACTAGGTATAATAATGAATAAATAAATATAATAGGTCTTTACATATGAAATTGCCGTTTTTTTCTTTTGTACATATAACTTAACAACTTTTATAATATTAGAAATATATAATTTCTTTAATATTGCATTACATTAAGACCGTATCGAGCAACTTTTGATAATTTAATAACCACGATATTTGATTATTTACATAGAAAAAACTTATTCCGAAAGTTACGACTATTTTTGTTTCCAGAATTTCGTACTTTATTAGTTGTAACTTAGTGAATCGAACCCGGGACCTCTTGGTCTGAAATCGGTGGTGTGAACCACTAGACCACAGAGGCGGTTAAAAACTACTACTAATACTTACATCAAAATAATTTCAAATCATAATCCGTAAAAGTTGTTTTAATGCAATGTTTTTATTTGTAACTGCTACTAACTATACACTATTAAACCAAGGCTAAACATCATGCTGGTATAATGAACAAGGTTAAAAGCGAGCTATAAATCAAAATAAACTAATGTGCACTAAAAGTAGCCCAATCTTCCGCGTAGCACGACCGATTTACACCCGAGTGTTGTGTTCTCATTTGATTGGCGTCTAGTGGGCATCCAGTGGGGCAGAAATCGCAATAGGTACTTGACACACATGTCTCGCTTTCGACGTCTATGATCGCAGGTTCGAATCCCGGCTATGAGTTTAATACTTTTTAAAGAATGAGTAAAAGTAACAGGGTGATTATAAGGATGTTTCACGATATACCGAGCAGTATTCGATCGAGTACTGGCTACACTCGGCTAGTGTCGGCTACACTCGAGTGTCGAGCAGCGTATAAGTGTGTTATATTAAGGATGACTCACACTACACTGTGCCGAGTCCAAGCCGAGTGTCTCGGCCGACTAATCCTACTAATCCTACTAATATTATAAATGTGAAAGTTTAGATGTTTGGATGTTTAGATGTTTGGATGTTTGGATGTTTGTTACTCAATCATGCCAAAGCGGCTGAACGGATTTGGCTGAAATTTGAGACATATATACTTTGTAGCCTGGAGAGGAACATAGGCTACTTTTTATCCCGGAAAAGTATCAAATTCCGGCGGGATAACGTCGTGTAGTCCACGCGGGCGAAGCCGCGGGCGGAAAGCTAGTATTATAAATGTGAAAGTTTAGATGTTTGGATGTTTGGATGTTTGTTACTCAATCACGCCAAAACGGCTGAACGGATTTGGCTGAAATTTTGGACACAGATACTATGTAGCCTGGAGAGGAACATAGGCTTTTATGGAGGGGACTTTTTATCCCGGAAATATATCACATTCCTGCGGAATAACGTCGTGTAGTCCACGCGGGCGAAGCCGCGGGCGGAAAGCTAGTATTACATAAGTAGCTGACCCTGCAAACGTTGTTTTGCCATATAAATTATAGTACTTATAATAAAATAATATAGTATCTACTTCGTATCACCAATATTAGACAGATAAAAATAAATAATCAAGAAGTTTTATACAACGAAGACTGGGGCATTTTTGGCGTTAGTTACAGTACATTTTTTTTTGTTCTAATCTTATGGAAAAGATTAGTATTCGATTCTGACCGCGCGCAGACGCGGAAGCGGCCATGGAAGAAATTACAGTTTTGTATCGTACGACAAGCTATTTTTCATACAAAATTACCATTTTTATTTTATAATTTTCCGTAATAAAAAGTAGTCTCAAGCTTCCAAACTATCCCCATACCTACCAAAAATCACGTCGATCAGTTGCTCCGTTTTGACGTGAAAGATGGACAAACAAACTAACAAATACACTTCCACATTTATATTTGTATGGATTATACGTTGCTTGGCCGACACTCGGGTGCCGTTCGGTATAGCGTGAGTGTGTCCATACAAAGTATTAAGGATATAGCATAGGTAAAAAAAATATCGTCGATGGCCGTTGCTTACACAAGCGAGGGGGTGCTGGGATCGGTAAGACTCTGGCCGCGGCACTCTCGTAGACTGAGAAATACGTGTAGACGCGGCATGCAGCGCTCATTCTATTTACATCTAAAATATCACCTATGTGCGCTTTTACTAAGGAAATTATATTATGTAGAATACAAGAAGAATTATTATGAATATTTATTATGAATATCTGACGACCGATTTGGCGCAGGGGTAGGCTACCCACCTTCTGCGCCAGCGGTCTCGGGTTCGATTCCCGAACAAGACAAATATTTGTGTGCATGAACATGTCTATTTGTCTTGGTCTGGGTGTTTACTATGTATATTAAGTATGTATTTACAAACAAAAAGTATTTAAGTATATATTTATCCGTTATCAAGTTTTCTATGATACAGTTTCTTAATGAAATTAAAATGGGCTTAGATAATTGGTGTGAATGTAAGAAGTTATTTATTTATTATTTATTATTTATTATTATTATTGTAAACGTCGGTTTACAATGCAGAACACAGCAGCAGCTATTTATATTTATTTTCTATCTCTTCGCAGGCAAAACTACAACATTTGCTACAAATTACACTGAAAAAAATAAATAATGTATACTGCTCTAACATTTTCAGATTTATTAAAATCAAATTAATAAAACTTATAATTTAATATGAAAAAATATAAATAACTCATACTAGCCCATCATCCAATACTTTTTTCACAAAATAAATCTACTAAGTTAATCAATATTTAAATAAGTATACCGTTTATATAAAATCACGCTATCAATCTATAATATAAATCAATATATAAAAAAAACACTTAAATAAAAATATTGTTTAAGCACAAAAAAATAAAATAAAATACATATTATTCCAATACCAAAAATGATAATATCAAATAATACAATAACTTGTGTCATTGAAAATTGGAAGCAACGATCACATACACCCAGATACAAGAAAATATCTAAAAGTTAGTTTTCGACATTTACCCGTCCGAGAATCGAACCCGGGACCTCAGATAGTGGCACCTAGAAAACCGGTGCGTACACCAATCGGCCACGGAGATCGTCGAATTTGTTTAAACAAAATGTAGCGCAATTGAAATAATTGATACTTTGTTTACTAATGTAAACTTGCCAGTTTTATAATGTGGTTGGTTATAGTACTTGAATAAAATTTTGTGTGAATAGATTCACCCAGAAGATGCCTATTCACTTGCGCCTTTAAGAGGTTTGGGTTGTAGGTACTCGGGCAAACAGAAGCCGGCATGGTATTCCAGGCATGATGAAGGAGTACTTAATTCTCTGAGCGTGAGTTTAAAGGAGAGGGCGGAATGAGGTTATGCAACTCAGATGCACACTCGTTAAAGCATACCTGACAAGTGACTCAGGGGATGAAACTCATAGCTGAAGTCCCCCATCGACAGTATGGGAGTGCTTATTCGCCAGGCCAGATAAAGAGGTACGCACTGTGTATCAGACTAACACCAGTAACATAGAGATCCTTACTACCGAACTTAGTAACTGTACGGTCACTTCAGTCTACAAACCTCCCAATGCACCGTATTACTTCAGCTGTCCGCCGAACTTTAACGCCCATCCGGTTAGATTCGTTCTTGGTAATTTTAATAGCCATAGCGAGAACTGGGGATACAGAACCAGTGATGACAACGGAGTGAAGGTTGAAGAATGGGTTGATGGACACATACCTACTATCTTTGATCCATGATCCAAAACTTCCGTCATCATTCAACAGCGGTCGCTGGAAAAGGGGTTAAAACCCTGATCTAATCTTTGCCAGTGATCATATAGATCACCAGTGCGTGAAGACAGTAAGTGGTGCAATACGGTGGACCTAATTATGTGCCAGGCCTTACGACCTGAAGGATAAAATAATAAAATAAAATAAAAAATATCTTTATTCAACTTGACTTAAGAAATAAGCTCTTTTGAATCGTCAATATTTTCGTTCAAGACTTTTTTAACTGATAAGAAGAATAGGCGCAATAAACTTATCAGCTTTAATAATTGGAGTAACGATATTTCCAAAGATTTATATCGTTAACTTTTACAACTTTTTCATTATAATATTACATCTAAAAATTTAGTACTGTTAATTAATTCTACTACATTGTCATCCAATTTTATTCGAATATCAACCTGTCTTACATTTGGCAGGGAATTTTTTTCACATTTTGTTTTTTTCGAGTTTAATGATAGATTAATTGATGGTACCACGGCAAAAAGAAATTGCCACAGTACCATCAATGGTACTGTGTAATGGTACCATGGTAAAGGAATGGATTATTGCTATGAAACCAATGCGCAACTTTCGATAAAGTACTATTTACTTCGTCAGAACAATTATTACCTCTGTCAACTTTAAAGACTAGAGGAAGTGTCATCAGCAAATAGCACTGTCTCGCATAAATTCTTTGCTTAAAAAGGAAGGTCATTTATATAAATTAAAAACAGCAAAAGGGACCAGTATTGACCCCTGGGGTACGCCCATGTTGATAGGGGCTCCAGTAGACTCAGTTTTGTTAATAACTACTTTCTGTGTTCTTTCACATAGATATGATTGCATAAGACTAACCGATTTATCATAGACACCATAATGTTTTAATTTCCTTAAAAGCGTTTGGTGATTAACACAATCCAAAGCTTTGGAGAGGTCACAATAAATACCAACTACATCTCGCTTGCTCTCCCAAGCATCAAATATATGTTTTTAAATATAATATGATAGGATGACATACCAAGACCAGTATGAATTAGATCCCATCTCACAGGACACCATCGATTTTGGGAATGAATTGCTAGAAGCCATATCCGAAACAACGAGAGAAAAGTGGAACAAGCTAATCGAAGGCGTGGATATGACGCATAAAAGCAAGAAGACATGGTGTTTTATAAGGAAACTAAATAATGATCCTAAAATCGCTGATCGTCATTCCAATGTGACCAAAAACCAGATCGCTCACCACTTACTCCAAAATGGGAAAGCTTCCACGAAAAGTCTCCAGAAGAAATTTACACGAGACCCTGGTAAAGAGGTTAACCACTTGGACGAGGCTTTTACAGAAACAGAGCTCAAGTTTGCCCTTGATAAGCTCAAAGAAGGTAAAGCCGCTGGCCTTGACAACATCAGGGTCGAGCAGATGAAACGGTTTGGTTTCGTACTACTTATACAAAACTGTCATTTCTTCCATGGCCGCTTCCAAAGGGTATGTAATCTAATCACTGACGTTTTAGCCACCTTCTTTTAATAAATGACATTTGTGGCAGAGAGTATATAAAACTTCTTCGAGATTATTTATTTTTATGAGTTTATTATCTTTGATATAATATGTTAGTCAGTTTAAAGTTAGCCCGCCATTTGTTTATACTTTGTGCAATGAAATTTAAATAATGAAATAAATATTCCTCCTTCGGAAGTACTTGTACCTATGCAATATTTCATTAGAGTATCAAAAATTTTACTCCGACTATGCAAGTCTCCTTACAGAACTCCGCAAACTTATCTGACGCGGTGGTTAAATTTGAGAGTTAAAACTGTCAATACAGCTGACAGACTTTTCATTCTTTTTTATTGCTACTGGCGCCTCAACCATCGGTTTTAGATATTGTTGTGGGGATTTTGAATTTCGAATTTCAAAACCGCGAGAGCATTTCTTACAAGAAATTGTATGCATGCTCTATTTTGTACTAATAATGGATAAGAGAATCAGTAATAAAAATGTTTTGAACCTGAAATTTACACAAAATGGTGCGGTTTATGTTCCTCACTCAAAGGAAAGAAGCTGGACTTTTCACAGTCTCAAAAAAGTGTAATGGTGATATTAGATCAACTAGGTATATAAAATTCTTAATCGGTTTTATTTCAAGAATTGCTTTTACATTATGTCTCTGTAAAAAACTTTTTCAAGGAGCGAATTTCTTATTTCTTGATGCAATTTTTTACACCTACCTATCTTAACTTTCTCACATTTTTAATTTTGAGGAACCTAAAACGAACATAAATTTAATATACAGTAGTAGAAGTTAGAAACTTAGACTAATTATGTACCTACAACACAACAAAATATTGGTACTCAAATAGGTATAACTTTTATTGGCTCTTAAGTATCTTAGGCAATATTATCCGTCACTTTTATTTCAAACTATTGATGTTTGCTTTAGGTAATGAGTAAAATAACTTGTCCTAGGTTACATAGGTCTATGGCTATGCAATAAATGGCAAAGCACTCATCTATACCCAATCCTGAAGCGCTATTTCAATATTTCCTAGCAAAATAAGCATCATTGAAAAAAATTTGGATCCTAGTGTGAGTTTTTTTTTTCAATTTTGGCGCAATCGGAGCGATACAGTCTCCACGTCCAAACGCCGCCAATGCCAGGCGGAGACTGAATAATTATGCTGCGAAACGGTG
Source organism: Crambus lathoniellus (assembly GCA_949710035.1). Classification (NCBI taxonomy): domain Eukaryota; kingdom Metazoa; phylum Arthropoda; class Insecta; order Lepidoptera; family Crambidae; genus Crambus; species Crambus lathoniellus. The sequence continues at coordinate 4,346,960 of OX453303.1, read as the reverse complement.
CACGATGCATTTTGGGATACTAGTTATTGACTATAAATATAATAAAAAAAAAATTTTAGTAACTTCCCTAGATATGACTAAGAACTACTTACACAAAAAAAATTAGCTTGATTACTCAACTAGTTATTGAGATAATTGAGTTTAAGACGGAAAAAAGGGGTCTTGAAAATATTTTTTTTAGTACATTGTATTTATTTGATTCAAATAAATTTTAGTAACTTCCCTTCATAAAGAAAAGATCTATCACATATAATATTTTGAAAGGCCTAGCAATGATACTTTGTCAGGAAATTTAATTTAAAAACATTGAAAATTCTGAGTTTGATCGCTGCAATAGCCTTAAGTAGTTATGCAATATTAGTTGCACGGACGACACTCGGCTCGGACCCGGCACGGTGTAGCGCGAGTCATCCTTTACTCGTTCTTCCGAGAGTGTCGTCTTATCATTAGCGGAGTTCAGTGTGTGTGGCGCAATAGTTGACCCACATTCCTAGAGCAGTTTCGGCGTCAGAGATTTGAGGGTTTGAGTCTCGGCCATAAGTTTTGAAAAGCGCTTGTTTATTAATAAAAGAAGTGAAAAGTTGCCATAATATTCCGCACAGCAGGAACTACTGAGTAGCCTAGTAGTTGTAGCAGGACCGATAATACATCCGCCGAGTGTTGTGTTATCATTGGCGATGTAAGTGTGGCGCAATCGTGACCCACATTGGCCACATTCCTGGAGCGGTTTCAGAGTCAACGATCGCGGGTTCGAGTCCCGGCGTTTAAAGATCAACTGGTTTTCGTTACACAGATATTAGAACAGAATACTTTAATCGACGCACCACGTTTCTTTAACAATAAGTGACTCTACGTCTGCCTCATCTCATCTAGTCTATCTATAGTTAGGTGTTTGATCTTTAAAAACAACATCTTATTACTTTTCCTTTTTCAACCCTATTAAATTTTATATTCGAGTGAAAGGATGTGTAGGTACCTATTTCGTTTTATTTTAAAATCCTTTTCAGCCCCGTATAAGTAATTAACAAAATTTCGCATTCATAACATTAAATAATACATAATATCAATGCTTAAAAAGATTTCATACTGAAATCATCACTCAATTAATTATTTTGTTTCTCCTAATTGTACCTACGCGCCAAATAAAATATTTTGCAGATTTGTTTACAATCCAAATTATTCCGCATTTCAATAATGTTCCACACACGATCGTCATCGAATGAATAAAAAAAATTGTCTTGTGATGAGTCAAATAAAGCCGCTGTTGTTGTTTTTTAAGATCAAAACAAAACCTACGAATAAACAGGATATACCTACCTATTGGATTTTTTTTAATACTTAGATATAAAACGCCAGTATGCATGTGTCACAGTAAGATAGATAAAGCCGTAATATAGTTATATCCCTAGGGATATAATTATGTACCGTTAGATAGTTATACGAAAGCAACAAGAGTTCTGTGGTGTTAAAAAAAATAACCACGAACCTATCACGTACGTGGCATCAACATAAACGGTGAATACATCACTCAACTTCGATTTGCCGACGACATAGTCATCCTGGCGCAGTCCCTGGAAGACCTTAGTATCATGCTCAGCGACCTCTGTAAAGTCTCTCAACAAGTGGGTCTCAATATGAACATGACCAAGACGAAAGTCATGTCCAATGACCATGTCAGACCCCTGCCTGTCACAGTTGAGAACAAAGCAATCGAAGTTGTCGACGAGTATAACTACCTAGAACAAATAATCCGGTTAGGTAAGTCCAACTTCGATAAAGAGGTGGCACGAAGAATCCAACTCGGTTGGGCAGCAGCGTTCGGGAAGTCGCGCGATATTTTCTCGACCTGTCTCCCGCAGAGCCTAAAGACCAAAGTCTTCGAGCAATGTGTTTTGCCAGTGATGACATACGACACCGAAACGTGGTCTCTGACAGTTGGCCTCTTAAATAATTCAGAGTGACCCAACGAGCTATGGAGAGAGCTATGCTCGGTATCTCCCTGCGTGATAAGGTACGCAACGAAGAGATCCGCAGAAGAACAAAGGCTACCGACATAGCTCTCAGAGTAGCGAAGTTGAAGTGGCGATGGGCAGGCCACATCGCCCGCAGAACTGACAACCGTTGGGGAAGAAAGGTACTGGATTGGCGACCACGAACTGGACGACGCAGCGTAGGACGGCCCCCCACAAGGTGGACCGATGACCTGGTGAATGTTGCGGGAAGCCGTTGGCTGCAAATTGCCCACAGCCGCTCTTTGTGGCGCTCAAAGGAGGAGGCCTATGTTCAGCAGTGGACTCAGAATGGCTGATGATGATGATGATCACGTGTTCTACAGGACTACACTCCTACAATTATTTCATGAAACAATTCTAGTAATATAACTATATCACTAAACTTGAACCGTATTATAATTATATTCCTAGTAAGATAGTTAAATGATAGCGATTCATTACTATCTTACGGTACATAATTATATCCCTAGGCATATAACTATATCACGGCTTTATCTATCTTACTGCGAGTGGTACATGCACTGCATACGTAAGTCGGTGTCTCCACATTGTAAGGCAAGGGTAGCAAACTTAAACAAAACAACGTCAATGACAAATATTGAGTTCTAAAACACACAACAAACTTCAAATGGTTACTTTACATACATTGCCTTAGAAGCTCACGAAGTTTGCTAGCTACAAAACTACAAAAGCTGGCCTTCTAAGATTTACCTACACAAACTTTTAAACTGCCCAACATTTTAAAAATAAAGAAAAGTGGTTGAGATTTCTTGTTTTTTATGTTGCCATAGTTGCGTCGTTGACATTTTTTGCGTCTGGGCTGGGACCTGCGTTTTAGAAGACAAAAGAAAAAAAATAGGAAATGACTCATTGAAGCATGGAAACGCCCAAACTGTACCTTCGAACGAACAAGGAAGGTTATTGTGGTAGAATCACGGTTGATATATCGGCCCGTGTCACATGAGGCGGGTAAACCGCGCGTTTTGGGCGTCAGGAATTTTCTTATTCGTTATTTAATTTAGAATATTTATTAAAAAAAGACAAGAACAGCAGCAGTGACCATTAAACTAAGAATAGCAACCCTATACATATAATTATCAAGCATTTATTAACAGACAAAATCATAAGATTTAAAATTTATCATTTTTAATGATTTTATTTAATATAATAAGTAAAATACTGACTGTATCGCTGCTGTTAAAATTATTATTACCTATAATCTTTAGGTAGGTTCTTGTTACCACCAGTATGGGAAAGGTTTAATTGTATTTTATTTCAACGAAATGAGAAATCATAAAAAAACATGAAGAGTAGATATGATTTTAAACAGCTAACGAAAGCCTCGTGCAACCAGGCCCTTAAGTACTACAGCTCATGGCCACTTTAAATCTGGCTACAGTTGGAAGGGCTTATTGTGCAACAGATTAGATCACGGCCCGTGACCGTGGGTCGCAAATGAGCACGAAATCTGGCCCTTTGAAAACAGCTTGCCGGATACTTATCCGTTCTGACATATCATAATTATTATGAGACAAGCTATGGTCCGCATTGAGAGCAAAATGAAAATAAATTAGGATAGCTTCGCTCCGCTCATACCGATCCCTTTATATCTTAATGTGTTTTTGTGCCCAGGTCGGTCCCATCTATGTGGACTATCTTTAGCTATGTACAAAAGTTTGGCGGCGATACTGGTGAATTAAAGCTTGATGCATACAGGCCCTTAAGTACCACAAGTCATGGTAACTTTGACTCTGGCGAACGAAGGGTTTTGTGCGACAGGTGAGAAGATCGCAGGCCGTGAGTCGGAAATGAACACAAAAACTGGCCCTGTGGAAGCAGCTAGCGAGCGACGTGTTCTTTTACGATTCGAGAAAACATTTGACAGGTTGTCCGTATTGAGAGACTCTCACTCAGTGAGAGTGAAGCAATTAGAAAAATAAAACGAGATTCGGGACATTTATTTGAACGGGCTATCGATTAGTTAAAACTAAATAGTAGAATATGATTAAAATCATATCGAAACAAATCAGTCTTTCATCTTTATTAAATCCTCGCTCATGTAGCAAAACGCTTATCTTAAAATAGCCCCGAGCGAGTATATCACTGTACTTTATCACTGTTACTGGTAACCTAATGTTTGTTAAAATGTCCGGACTTTTTTTGAACTGTCCGGCTTTTTGTCAGGACTTTTCAAATTACTAAATGGTAACCCTAGTCGCGCCACACCACAGAAGTGTGTTTCCGACTTAAGGTGAAAGAAAGCTTGATGCGTCCAGGCCCTTGAGTAGCAACGACACGACGGCAAGTCACGGACGGCCATATTTTGGTCACAATGCCGTTGGAAGGGCTCGTTGTGCAACAGATTAGATCCGAAGCCGTGACGTGAGTCGCAAATGAACACAAAAACTGGCCCTGTGGAACCAGCTGGCCGGAGACGTATTCTGGGGCCTATACCACGAGCTGCAAATAATGTCGAAGTAGTAGTGTGAGCGAGATGGCGCATACGCAATGTAGAGCTCCATCCCTATCTGGGCATCTTACTTTAATATTGCAGCGACTTGTTCTGTTACGAGCTTTTTGAAGCAGAGCACATTTTAAAGGAACCGTCCGGCGACTGGGCCCACTTTTGGTATGCACAAAATATCTATTTTTTTAGGCATGACGTATTTAATGCGGCGAGCAAAAATATAGGTAAAACTTAGTAATATACATAAGTCAGCAATCGTTTTTGAGTACATTAAAACAATTGTGGAAAAGTGTGGATATCTATCTACACTCGTATCATCATAGTGTAACAAATAGTTAAATAAAAAATAAAAAAAAACGTGTTTAGATCGTGAACAGCGTCAATGTATCTAAAACATTAGATCGAAATTTAGCACTAAAAGCAAATTCGTATTTTATTAATAAAGTATAATGATATAATTAATCATAATGTCTAAATTATAGAAAGAATAATTTATAAACATTCATACAACATTGTGTTCGAATTCACCATTGTTTACATTCTAAAAACAATCGTGACTCATTAATGCTACCTACCTATGTCTAATAGATAGACCATTATAAAATGGCCTCTACTATTACTACTATAATATGTAACTAAAGGTCCATGTGCTTTGGTTGTAGCGACCGCTGTTTATAATATGGTATTGAAATTATATGCAATTACGAAGACAGAGATATAAATTGTCAGGTTTATCGCTTTGTTTTTTCTAATTGGGAATAGGAGCAAAGCATTAAAATTTGTTTATAATAGAAGGGAATTAGGTTATACTCGTTTTAATTTGAATAAAATATATTCATGAAGACCTTTTTATATATTTACTAGCGGCCGCCCGCGGTTTCACCCGCGTGGTTCCCGTTCCCGTGGGAATATCGGGATAAAAAGTACATATAAACCTTCCTCTTGAATCACTCTATCTATTAAAAAAAACGCATCAAAATCCGTTGCGTAGTTTCAAAGATTTAAGCATACAAAGGGACATAGGGACAGAGAAAGCGACTTTGTTTTATACTATGTAGTGAAGTACATGATGTTTGTTAAAGATGGGACATAGGTACATCAGGGGGTGAAAGTACCCATAAATACAAACAACTTTTACTATGGGACCAAGTGCCACATTGCGAAAAATAAATCAGCTGTTCCATACATTTTGGCCTATTCGGTACCTATTGCACTTTTGTATGAAATTATTTTTATCGCGATATCGCACTTGGTCCCATAGTATAAAGTCGTTTGTATAGATGGGTTGTTCCGAAGTATGTCCCATCTTTAAACAAACAGTCTGTATATTTTCAACTTAAACGATAGTCTTACCTACTATGCGATTATTATAAGAATAGGACGGGTTGTTGTCAAACTTCACTCTGAAAAGGTACAGTTCGCAAGAAAGTGCAAAACAAAATGAAAATAGTATTTTTTTTATTTTGGCAGAACCAGTAAATAGAATCAAAATTCAATTTATTCTGTGTTATTGAAGCATAGTATTAAAGTACCCCGCAGAACAATAAGTAATGAAAAAATGGGTTCGGTTAAATATCACAAAATTTTAATTTGATTGAGATTCAAATTACCTGATTATTGTCGTAAAAGCATTCTTTCATGAGTCTTATACTTTCCGAAAAAACCAAGTTAATGATTTGTATTTATCTGCAAATTATTCATGTTTTGGTTTGCACGAACATCATTATTTATCGTAAGCTATGACATGATCAGCCCCCTGATTCACGATAAATTTCTTTTTTTGCACACCATACTGAAGCGAAGTGAAGTTAGTTTGACAGCTTGACGTCACAACATGGCGGTGTCCCTATCCTATTCTTTAATCGCATAGTACTAGAATTTATTAATTGTAATGTAACTAACCTTCCGCTCGCGGCTACACCCGCATGGACTACACGACGCTATCCCGCGGGAATGTGATATTTTTCCGGGATAAAAAGTAGCCATGTCACACACCAGCTTCCAAACTATTCCCATACTTACCAAAAATCGTTTTAAGAAATTACCTAAACCCACCTATAGTCTGAAAAATGGAAAATGAAGTATTTAGAAAAAATCGACCCGTCTCACAACTAGCTCCGATGGGCTAGTTGTGAGACGGGTCGATTTTTTCTAAATACTTCATTTTCCATTTTTCAGTAATAAAAATTGCATTGTGAATGCAAAAAACTAAAAATTAAAATAAGCCACCTATAGTCTTAAAGCATAGAGTGGATCGTAGGTACTAATCGTAAACGATAAAACCAAAACTTAACGTACACACGGCGGCACATCAGACTATGCATGTTGACCTTGAGACCGCCTTTATTATGCAAGGCGGGCGACACATCAGACTATATATCTTTTTTTTTATATTGAGGGCAAATACTTTCTTTACGTATATCACACGGCATGTTGGACTCGGTCAGACTCAGGGCCTGTCCCTCGCCGCGCCCAGCCCTCCCACCAAGCCAATAGGCTTCGCGTCAGGGCTGGGCGGTTCTAACTCCTGCTCCGGCCCCCTACCGAGCTCGAAAGCTTGAGAGGGGGCAGGACAGAGGGAGGGAGCCCCCTCACAATCTCCCCATAAGGTTACCCACTCAAGGTGGGCTGACCAGATGGGGCGATCGAGAGCAGGCACCACTACAAACTAAACCCCTCACTACTTGCTCTCCGCCGTCAGTTTTTGGTACACCGACTGTGGGGGGGTCGTGGTGATCAGACTATATACCTACATGTTGACCTTGAGATCGACTTTATGCCCTACGTAATAAAAGCTGTTAAGGGGTCCCTAGACGATGAAGCATGCTTGACAAGCGCCTGAATTTTGAATGCACATCAATCAATTTGTTTAGAACGAAGCTTGATGCGCTTGACAAGCTTTTACGTGCTTGACGATGCTTGATGAAGAGTATGAAAATTAGTGCGGATGCGGAAGCTTGAGAACCATGCTTGATGTACCGTCAAGCGTCATCAAGCATGCTTGTCAAGCACGTAAATGCTTGTCAAGCATGCTTGATCGTCTAGGGACCCCATTATCGTAATTCAACTTGATATGCTGTCGAGTGCACCTAACCTAACCATGTCGTTTATGACTACAGGGAAATACTTTGAATGTAAGTACTTCGGAAATCTCCGAAACTTATAAAGCATAATATAATTTTAACTGCCCGTAACGATTACAACATTTAAGCTAAATAAAACAAGAATCATTGATAAAACCTAATTTTTAAGAAAACTTCAAAGGAAAGCACCTGACAATTAAATATGGCAATTATTCGTCAGGACGCTGATAAACGTTTTTTGAAAATTCTGTTCTCTCCACTTCCTTCCTTAATTATCCAAATTTCTGAAGCAAGGAAGAAGAATTTTCCTTGTTATTATTTGGGTAGTTATGTTTCTTTCAACATGAAAAACATTCGGATTTCCCTTTTCTTCTTATCAAAGCGAGCGAAATGGACCAAAGAACTGATGTAATCTCTTGTACCTACCTACTTACATAAATTTGTACTAATGCTAATATTACACGTTACACGGTTAAGGGTTCAACTAAATTGATTCACTTTGGTAGAAAGGCGCAGAAATACAGGCGCACATTGACATTGAATGATTCACTTTTACGTTTACATTGTTCAATTTGGTTGCTTCATCCAAATTGAAAGGCAAAAGTGAACCGTGTATTTTCGCTATAAGATAAAGTTATATTAATAGTAGATTGTACAACAAGTGCATAAAACATACCATTTTACCGAGACGTATATATCCACCCGAGCCGTAGGCGAGGATGGATAGTCAAATCGAGGGTAAAATGGGTTTTATGTACGAGTTATACACTCTGCTTTTCACAACGAGTGTGAGGAAAATAAATTACAATATTGCAAAAAAGAAAAAATAAAGACTTCGCCATATTGGCGGGAAAGCTTTCTTTTTCTTTTTTTTTATACGTGGAAGTGGCAGCGCAGTGACTTAGCATAGATCGTAGTCCATAATGCTCTTGAAATACTTATTTCTTACAAAACTCATTAATTTTGCCTAGTTTTATTAATTTAGTAATTTAACATGGATTAGGTATGTACAAAATTTAAGAAACAGAATGAAACAACACGTTTATTTAACGAAGTTTAATTGCGTGTGTGACTGTTTACCTGACGACCTTTGTCTTAGAGTCTGAGACTTAGACGAAGATTTTACTTTATGCACTAGAGCATAAAAAGCGATTTTATGCAGCCTATACCCGACATAAACACGAACGAGCATGAGAAGTGAAAACACGTTTTCTTCGTTGCTGTCCAATCGCCTTCATTTTATAAATGCTGTTTACAATATTTTTCCGTATCATTGTGTTTACTAAGTCTCACCTTCGCCATTTAGTATCATCTAGCTGTTTACACTAACGACTGCAGTGTTTGTACAGCATGTGCTATTGAGCAAATTGTTATCACCTTTTCAAGCCACGTGGACATATCATTTCTGTTTACTAGCATGTTTTTTATATCGTACTTAGGGTTGCCAACAGTTTTTGCTCTAAATATACAAACAACTTTATACAAGTACTAGCTTTCCGCCCGCGGCTTCGCCCGCGTGGACTACACGACGTTATCCCGAGGGAATGTGATATTTTTCCGGGATAAAAAGTAGCCGAAGTTACGCCTTATTGCATCAGCTACATGCCAGTGAAAGTCCCGTCAAAATCGGTCCAGCCGTTTCAGAGATTAGCCGGAACAAACAGACAGACAGACAGACAGACAGACAGACAGACAGACAGACAGACAGACAGACCGACAGACAGACAGACAAAAATTGTAAAAAATGTTATTATAATCATATGCATATAGTAAAAAGCGGTTATTTTAATATTACAAACAGACACTCCAATTTTATTTATTTGTATAGATATTCCAGGGAAAGGGGCAAAATTTATAGTAGTTTTAAGAAATATAAGAAAAAGTACATAGCGCTGCTGTCACCGGAACAGAAAAGATTGTGCCACTGTATAATTTATTAGAGTCCGTAACGGTAGAACAGATATGGTAAAAACCGAATATAAGTTCCTACTAGTTCTATGATCAGACGTTAGAACAGACAATAGAACAAATGTGACTTTTTTCCTATATTATGTTCTATTGGTAGAACAGATCAAAAAGGTTTTCTGCGTGAAAAGCGGACAACAGACAGACAGACACAAAAAATTCAAGAACCATATTTTTGGTATCAGTTTCGTTTAAGAAAACCCCTGGAGGTATTTTTTTCTATTTCTTTCTAATTTACAGAATTAGCTTGGTAACAGTTTTAAGTCAGAATGTATATGTATAGATAGATATAATATAATAAAAAATAGGTATAGTAAGAATGACTTTTTAATTTATTTATTTTTCTTCAAAGCATCCATCGTTTGTTCCCAGATATCGAGTCAATACGGTAGTTTGATGTCGGCACTTATAGAATGTAAACACATGGTTAGTGAAATTTGATCCGAGACGACAGTGATTATTATGTTGTTATTGTTAAGTTATTATGATAGTTGACCTTCGGCTGGGTGTTGTGAAAGTAACAGTTTATCATTCAATAATACATAACAACCAACATTACGCCAAAATTTATTGGAGAATAGTAAACATTTGTAACCACATGAGTAAATAAACTGTACAGAGAGAAAGCTTCATACAACCGCGCGAAATGATTAGTACACTCTACTACAAGCAGTTTATTACCTTTTTTGTCGAACTAAATCATAGCACAAAGGTAAGAATGTACTTCTTTTTCTTATCGAGTCGATAGCTGGACACGCAGGGCACGATGGCAGATGTTCCATCGTTTGAGGAACAGCACCACACCTACATGCCAAGTTCACGTCGACCAAGAATCCCCACTTAGACAGGTTGTCCTTAAGAATTTACTGAGGGCGTACTCTCGTTTTTTATTGCAAATTTTTGTTTTCTTCTATTATTTACGAATTAAAATCTGCATAAACTTTATTAAAGTCTGAACGAAACTGATATTTTGCTAATGTTTTTGCGCGATATTATCTAGTTTATTAATCCAAGAAGCCCAAACAACGAAAAAGCTTCTAATACTTTCCTTATAAAGTATTATTCAATATTCTTGCAAGGAGGTAGAAATGTAAACCTACTGGCACTCAGGACCATCCAGATAATATGTATAGACGTGTTTACACTGTCCACTCGAATTTCTCAGGGTTATTTTAGTGCTATCTTATCTTACAAATACCTACCCAAGTAGCTATTATAAATGCGAAATTTTGGTTAGTTGTTATTGAATCACTCACGACGAAACGACTGAAAGTTGGTATCTGGATGTATTCAAAACAAAAATAGATTATGGTCTAGAAAAGTTGTTCCGGACGACAGATAAATTCCGTCTATAAAGTTTGTACAGTTATAATCGTGTTAGTATTTAGTATAATAGTTAAGTAATAATTGTTTCGTTTGTAAGTTTTGAAATGTATACTTGTGTTCGTATTTAATAAAGATACTTTCTGATTGCCTTTTCATTAAAGCCCTGTGGAAACTTAGGTAGGTAGGCTAGTTAGGTCATAGACATTCAGATAAGTAAACAAATAGTATAGAGACCTAGACACTAAATAAAGCTAGATAAAAGATAAAGTTAGGTAGTTAGGCACCAAACTTAAGACCTAGGTCATATGTCTATGACCTAAACTTAGATCCTAACGCCACGACGTCCGCACACGACTGAGCAGCGCGCGTCCCGTGCGCCCGAGTTTTGTACGGAGGAAGCGGGGGGCGAGGTATATTTATACCGAAAACCTGTTTTCCACTTTTTCTCACAAAATGAATATTCCACAGGCACAATAACGTTACTATTGTATTATTTAGACATAAGCTAATTGTGTAACAGTTTAAAAACATAACAATTAAGAAATTCATAACAATTGTAATAAAATTGTAAGAGAGAGAAATAAAAATGTAAGAGTGAGAGGGCGATAGCCGCGAGAGTATAAATAACGAGCCGGATTTGTATGGAGGATGCACTCTTCAGCAAGCGCTCGGACAAGCAACAACCAACTCGAAGCTATCTCCCCTCAAGAACTCTGGCTGATTCAACCAAAAAGACAGCGTTTCATTTTGACGACAATCCCAGCAACAAATGTACGGCCGTCCCGTATATTAATGGTCCTTCTCAGCCGGATAAATCGTCACTAAGGAAAAAAGAAGATGCGAGTCACCAGATCAACGAAGGGACGTTCTCCAGCCCCAACTCTGGCCCCAGATACGGCCACGGCCCCGGCCCCGGCCCCGGGCCCATCAACCGAAACCGTACCTACGACCGCGCCGCCGAACGAAGAAGCGGCGTCCGAAGCTACCGCGACAGAATCCACTGCAAGAACTACGTCAACGGAAGCAACCACAGAAAACTCTACGGAATAAGGCTCGGAGACCACACAGAAAACGAAGAAACCAGCGCCATCGAAGAGTGCCTCAAAGCCACGGCGCGCTGCCCGCCTCACTCGCGCCAAAGAAGAATTACTGAAACTGAAGATAGAACTCGCCGCCGCCCGCGTCGCAAGCCTCGAAGCCGAATCTGATAATGAAAGCGACGCAGGGACGGCCATCTCCGAACACGACACAACGAAGAAGGTCGACGACTGGCTAAACGAAAGCCAGCCCCGCCCCGCCGAAACGGCTGAAGAGCCCGCTGAGAGAATAGAAAAGCCGCCGCCGCCGCCGCCGCCGGCGACATTACCGCCGCCGCCGACACAGTCACTGCTGCTACCGCCGCCGCCGCTGCCGTCACTGCGACCACCGCCGCTGTCGCAGCCGACGCCAGTACAGAAAGAAGACAACCAAGAAAAGAAAGACTCCGTTACACCGAAGATGATAGGAGACATCGCGCCGTGCCCACAACAAATAGATTTGAAGGATTTGGCCTCCGCGATCGCCCTCGCTGCTAGAGGGACACCGCACACTCCTCGCTTCGCTACTGAACTACCGCCGTACGGAGGCTCGCATCAAGAATGGTTGTCGTTCAAAGCAGCATACATCGAAACCGCGCCGCTATTCTCAGAACTAGAAAACGTGTCAAGACTACGACGCAGCCTGAAAGGAAGAGCAAAAGAAGCAGTTGAGAACCTACTCATCTACAATGCGAAAACTGAAGAAATATTCAAAACACTAGAAGCCCGCTTCGGCCGTCCAGATAGCATCGCCATAGCCGAACTGGAACGACTGCGCGCCCTCCCGCGCCTCACCGATAACCCGAAGGAAATCTGCATATTCGCAAGCCGCATAATGAACATCGTCGCTACGCTACGCGCACTCAACCGTCAACATTACCTATATAGTCCAGAAGCAATCAGATCAACGGTAGACAAGCTGACGCCGGTACTCAAATACAAGTGGTACGACTTCGCCGCCGAACAATCTCAAGAGGAACCCGACCTACTCAAGCTATCAAGATTCCTCGAACGAGAAGCCGAACGCTGCGGCCCATACGCAGCGCCTGAAAACATATACAGCGAACACGCACCGCTACGAAGACCACAACGCGCCTTCACTACAACAGACAGACATACCGGCGCCACTCAACAGAAATGCGCCGCCTGCGACGAAAATGGCCACAACATAACGCAATGCAGCAAGTTTAAGGCCGCGACTACAGATGAACGATGGGATACTGCCAAGAAGCAACGACTCTGCTTCGTGTGTCTACGATACCGCACGAAAACTCACCACTGCAGACGAAAAAGATGCGAAATAGACGACTGCAATAAAACACATCATCAACTACTTCACTATGCGAAGAAACAAGAAACAGAGCGAGATAGCGCTATACAGAAGAGCGAGACAGTCGCGTCAACATGGACTGCGAGAGGCGTATCTTATTTGAAGATTCTACCTGTACACGTTTCCGGACCGGCGGGAGGAGTAGATACCTACGCACTACTGGACGACGGCTCGACGGTCACACTCGTCGACAACGACTTAGCAACAGCAACCGGCGCCAGGGGCCCATTCGACCCGCTACGCATCGAATCTATCGGCGACCAGCAAACAACGTCGGCGCGCTCACGCCGCGTCACACTATCGCTACGCGGCTCGTCCAACAAAGAATTCGAGATCCGCGCACGCACCATTTCGAACATGCAACTATCGCCACAAGCCATCACCGATGAAGAGCTACACGGCTGCGGTCACCTCAGCGACATAGAAAATCTTCTCAAATACGTCGAAGCGAAGCCACAAGTACTCATCGGTTGACTGAAGAAATGCGTCAAGGGCAGCACAATCAACCCGTCGCATCGCTAACGCCGCTTGGGTGGGTGCTACACGGGACACAGTCACGCACACTGGGGCAACAAACGCATCGAGTTAATTTCATCAACAACATCGAAGACAGTATGGATGAACAACTGAAGAACTACTTCGCACTCGAGTCGCTCATCGTCAACCCCAGCATGCCGCAAAACAACCCGGACGCACGCGCCTTAGCTACGCTAGAAAGAGAGGTCCGACTAAACAAAGAGGGAAGATACGAAGCACCGCTACTATGGCGGTCGGATGACGTCAACATGCCAAACAACTACGAAAACACGTTAAAGCGACTGCTCACCGTTGAAAAGAAAATCGACCGCGATCCGAAAATGAAGAAACGATATGAAGAAAATATGAACGCGCTAATAGAAAAAGGCTACGCCGAACCCGCTCCGAAAACGAAGAACGAACAACGAACATGGTACTTACCGCACTTCGCCGTGGTGAACCCGATGAAGCCCGACAAGATAAGGATCGTACATGACGCCGCAGCGAAAACAAGAGAAGTTTCGCTCAACGATCACTTGCTGCGAGGGCCCGATCTACTGCAATCACTACCGGGAGTACTCATGCGATTTCGTCAGCACCGAGTGGCCGTGTCGGCCGACATCAAAGAAATGTTTATGCAAGTGAAAGTCAGACAAGAAGACAGAGACGCGCTACGTTACCTATGGAGAGGCAGCCGCCGTGATGATCAGCCACCAGAAGAGTACCGAATGACGTCGCTAATATTCGGCGCTACGTGTTCACCTGCCATCGCTATTTTCGTGAAGAACATTAACGCGAACTCCGAACAATGGCAAGCCGACGCCCGATCAGCTGTCATCAAAAGTCACTACGTCGACGATTTCATACACAGCGAACGAACTGAAGACGCCGCCGTTGCCATAGCAACCGAAGTACACAAGATACACAACGCCGCACACTACGAGCTACGCCAATGGTCATCGAACTCGCAGCAGGTGATCGACGCCCTCGACCCGGGCGCTACAACGAAGACCGAAGTCGAACTTGACGCCGAACAGACTGAACGAATATTGGGACTCATATGGAAACCACGCACCGACGAACTTGGCTTCAACCTCAACTTGGCGCGACTACCACCGGGCATACTCGAAAAAACGCACCCCACGAAGAGAGAAACACTGAAAATACTGATGTCGCTGTTCGACCCGCTCGGCCTCGCATCGCCTGTAACAGTACGAGCGAAACAAATACTACAAGAAATATGGAGAAGAGGAACCGCCTGGGACCAACCCATAGACGCCGACCTGGCCCAACAGTGGGCCGATTGGACGCGCCACCTGAAAAGCTTGCAACACACCGCAGTACCAAGATGTTACAACGGCTACAGCGACGCCGACAAAATACAGCTACATATCTTCGTAGACGCCAGTGAACTCGCATACGCCGCCGCTATATATTGGCGCGCCGAAACAGCTGACGGACAAGTACATACGTCACTGATCGCCGCGAAAGCAAAAGTCGCACCGCTCAAGCTAACGTCGATACCACGGCTCGAACTACAGGCAGCCGTACTGGGAAGTCGCATGGCCGCGACTATTATAGAAGAGCACGATAAGAAGCCCAGCAGCAAGACGTTTTGGACAGACAGCAAAACAGTACTCACCTGGCTGAAAACCGGCGGGAGAGCTTATCGCCCGTTCGTCGCTCACCGCATCGCCGCCATAGAAGAAAATAGTACATTACAAGAATGGAGATGGGTGCCGACCAAACTCAACGTCGCCGACGATGCAACACGCGACGTGCCCACGGACTTCAACTCAGCCCACCGCTGGTACCACGGCCCGAACTTCCTATACGAGCCGTCATCAACATGGCCGTCCGAGTTACCTACGTTGCCCACGCCGACCGGAGAAGAAAAGGTCAACAACATCACCGTCAAAAACACCTGCAACATAAAAGAAGCCGTGCCAAAAATAGAACGCTTTTCCAAGTGGGAGCGGCTGATCGGAGCGACGGCGCGAGTACTACAGTTCATCGAACTCTGTCGAACGAAAACGACGAAAATCAACTATAAAAGAAATAAGAAAAATGAAGTTCGCGATCCCGACTGGAATACAAAGAAAAATGACCCCAAGCCCCTAGAGAAGAAGGGTGAAAATAGAATACGAAAATTTCTACCACTCAACGGCGACTTAGTTAGAAAAGCTGAAAATTTGATAGTACGAGTCTGCCAACAAGATAGCTTCGGGGAAGAGCTCAACCACGTCGGAAACAAAGGAAAAATGATTAAAAGCGACAAGTTGCGCTTATTATCGCTAGAATCGATAAATGGAATATTATCGATTAAAACCAGAATCAACGCTGCGTACGACGTAACAGAAGAGCAAAAACGGCCTCCGGTACTCGACGGCGATCACCACGCTACAAAGTTATACATAGAATATGTACATAGAAGATTGCATCACGCCGGAGTCGAATGTACTATCAACGAGTGTCGAGCCCACTACTGGGTCGTACGCCTGCGCCCCGTCACACGCATGATTATTCATCGATGCCTGCCCTGTAAGAAAAGGAAAATCGCGCCGCCGGAGCCGCCGACTGGTGACCTGCCGCACTGCCGCCTCGCTCATCACCAACGGCCCTTCACCTACACGGGGGTCGACTACTTTGGCCCACTGACCGTCACCGTCGGACGAAGCCACCACAAAAGATACGTCGCGCTCTTCACGTGTCTCACAACGCGCGCCGTGCACCTGGAGGTAGCCCCGTCTCTCACCACCGACTCGGCTGTGATGGCGCTGCGCCGCATGATCGCGCGCCGCGGCTGCCCGAGCGAGATATGGTCAGACAACGGCACCAACCTACGTGGCGCCGACAAGGAGCTGCGGCGGGCCATCGACGCGGCAACGCAAGACGAGGCGAGCCGAAGATCGATCAGCTGGCGCTTCATTCCGCCGGGCGCGCCGTTCATGGGCGGTGCCTGGGAACGACTGGTGCGGAGCGTTAAGTCCGCCTTGAACGCCGTGCTACACGAGAGAAGTCCGTCCGACGAAGTCCTAAGCACACTGCTCGCGGAAGCCGAACTCACCGTCAACAGCCGACCGCTGACACACGTGTCTGTGAACCCCGAGGATCCCGAGGCGCTGTTTCCAAACCATTTTCTGCTGCACGGGCCGGCCAACATCACGTCGCCGGGCGCTTTCGACGACCACGACCTCATAGGCCGCACCCACTGGCGCGCCTCGCAACGCCTCGCCGACATGTTCTGGGCGAGATGGCTGAAGGAGTACCTACCAGACCTTCAAAACCGGCGGGAGCCCCATGGCCGTGGACCCGCACTGAAGACAGGAGACGTCGTGCTCGTGGTAGACAACACACTGCCACGCAACACGTGGCCAATGGGAGTAGTGACGGCAACTTACCCCGGCGCAGACGGCATCGTGCGAACAGCTGATATACACACCAAGGGCGGTACCCTGCGACGACCGACAAAGAAGCTCGTAATGTTCCTGTCAGCTGATCGTCCTACACCGGGTTGAAGTATGAATCGGGCTCAACGCCGATTCACGGCGGGAGAATGTTCCGGACGACAGATAAATTCCGTCTATAAAGTTTGTACAGTTATAATCGTGTTAGTATTTAGTATAATAGTTAAGTAATAATTGTTTCGTTTGTAAGTTTTGAAATGTATACTTGTGTTCGTATTTAATAAAGATACTTTCTGATTGCCTTTTCATTAAAGCCCTGTGGAAACTTAGGTAGGTAGGCTAGTTAGGTCATAGACATTCAGATAAGTAAACAAATAGTATAGAGACCTAGACACTAAATAAAGCTAGATAAAAGATAAAGTTAGGTAGTTAGGCACCAAACTTAAGACGTAGGTCATATGTCTATGACCTAAACTTAGATCCTAACGCCACGACGTCCGCACACGACTGAGCAGCGCGCGTCCCGTGCGCCCGAGTTTTGTACGGAGGAAGCGGGGGGCGAGGTATATTTATACCGAAAACCTGTTTTCCACTTTTTCTCACAAAATGAATATTCCACAGGCACAATAACGTTACTATTGTATTATTTAGACATAAGCTAATTGTGTAACAGTTTAAAAACATAACAATTAAGAAATTCATAACAATTGTAATAAAATTGTAAGAGAGAGAAATAAAAATGTAAGAGTGAGAGGGCGATAGCCGCGAGAGTATAAATAACGAGCCGGATTTGTATGGAGGATGCACTCTTCAGCAAGCGCTCGGACAAGCAACAACCAACTCGAAGCTATCTCCCCTCAAGAACTCTGGCTGATTCAACCAAAAAGACAGCGTTTCATTTTGACGACAATCCCAGCAACAAATGTACGGCCGTCCCGTATAAAAGTATAAAGGCTACTTTTTACATCCGGAAAATACCTATATAATTGGGTATTTGACTGTTGTTGAAATGTAGATATTTAATTATGACATTCAGAAATAATAGGTCTTTACCTATGAAATTGCCGTTTTCTATGGGGATATTGTAGGAAGTTGGAATTAGCATACAAAGATATTTGGGGATTTCTTGGACATGTGAACTCCGAATTCAACGAAACTTTCGAGATATGATCAGTCAAAATTAATCTAACTATTGCCTATAATCTCATTTAATAAACTGTCTTAGAATAAAAAAAATCTGTTCAAAGCTGTCAAATTGACGACAACCAAAGAGCGGTACTTTGAAGCAGTTATAACAATTTTAGACGCGTGTTTGTTCTTTACTTAGATGTTTAACATGACGACATACTCTATTTTCGAAACTGACTATTAATTTTGATATATTGATATTAATTAAAAAATTAGAGACCAATAAACATGTGTGAAAAAGACGGCAATTTCATACGTAAAGACCTACTTATATAACATTATTGAATAACAAATGTGAAAAAAGAAATTCAATCTGTATTATAACAAGCGAATTATGAGCTACTTAATTGTGACTCTAGCTATCTCTTTCTAAAACAAAATTTTCTATGGCGAGAGTATGGCGCTATAGAAATGTGACGTCACGTTTCTATAGCGCTCTCCTTGTCTAATAAGAAAGTTTGATGCTCTATATCGCTGAAAATATGCAAGATATTTGAAAATAAATACGTATGTTGTGTTGCTACTAATTAAATTAACATTTTAAGTCAATAAAAAAAATTCAGTCAAATACCCAATTGGAAAACATTGTCTAGATAACACGGGCAAAGCAGCGAGTGAAAACTAATATAGTAAGTACTCATAAGAGGATAGCTTCGTATAAGCTCTGCATTTGATTGTCCGTCTCCGGTGGATCGGGGACTCGGTTGTCTGTCGCTACCGCAGTTAAAGACCATTTTGGCATATTTAAGGCGCCAATTCCCTAAAGTAGGCTATTTTAGATTATGGATTACTCGCAAATCACAAGTACTTAAAACTTGGAAAAAAATATATGTTATTTTACAGTTATTTATCTAGTGCTTCCTGCCGTTTTTTTTCGATTGGTGATATTTTACTGTGTGAAATAAAATCCCAAAGATCCGTCTAATAATAATTCAAATATCATATTACTTGCAGTATACTTGGTTTTAGTTAATGCAAAACATATAAAAATAATTGTCTTTGAATAGCCGAGGGATTCCGGCCGTCATATTTTTTTTTATTAATATTTAATTTTTACTGCCGGCTGCCGCTGGGTCCGCGCGAAGTGTATAGAGCGCGGCCGAGCAAGCGGTAGCGTGCCTATTTCGGTCGGGATTCCTCGCCTTAACACAAATAAACCACGCCACGCTAAGTAGAGCTTACAAATATTATTCTGTGGTAGAGCTATATCACAAGGAGGAATTTTCGTCACTAATTATATTATTAAAAAAAAGTAATATTAGCAAATATCAGTTACGTTCAGACTTTAATAAGTTTACGCCGATTTTAATTCGTTAATAATATGCATGCAATTATGCACAAATAATACTAAAATTCAACATGAAAACTTTTTTCAGCTATCTTCCTCTTTATTTTTTCTCAATGCTGGAATGACTTATCATGATTCTCCTACGATAAAACTGGCAGAAGAATTTATCTCTTTTAAATATGTGGTATAGTATAGCTACGTTCTTCTAACCAGTGAGAATAAATTAGGCAACTTTTATGGCTCTACGGAGGCTATCCTCTTAATTCTTTCTCCACCCACTTCCAGTAGTACCTAGATGTTTATCTGAATGTAATGTGTCGCTCGAGTGGCCGATATTATAACTGCCGCACGTGGAGGGATTGACATGATAACCGCTCGGCCTTGAATATAAATAAACGTTAATTTATATCTCGTCGCGTCGCCGAATGTGCAGCGAATAATAAACGCTGCCTTTAGTATGAACGAATTAATATTTATATATTATTACTAGCGGCCGCCCGCGGTTTCACCCGCGTGTTTCCCGTTCCCGTGGGAATATCGGGATAAAAAGTACCCTATGTGTTATTACAGACCCAGATCCTTTCAGTAATGTTTGCGTGAAAAAGTAACATCCATACATCCATACCCACAAACTTTCGCATCGATAATAAACTACACGACGCTATCCCGAGGGAATGTGATATTTTTCCGGGAGAAAAAGTAGCCTAAGTTACTCCTTATTACATTAGCTACCTGCCAGTGAAAGTCCCGTCAAAATCGGTCCAGCCGTTTCAGAGATTAGCCGGAAGAAACAGACAGACAGACAGACAAAAATTGTAAAAAAAAATATTTTGGTATATGTACCGTATAAATAATCATATGCATGTAGTAAAAAGGTTATTAATTACGGTTATTTTAATATTACAAACAGACACTCCAATTTTATTTATTTGTATAGATTATTTGTCCATGCTAAAGTTACCTACTTAGTATAACCTTTTCTCGCCTAAACGTTTGAACATATCTTGTTTTTTTTATTTTATTTACTACGGTGTAGCACTTAGCCTTCATCACACCTGATGTTAAGTGGTGATAAGGCTGAAGGTGGAAGCGCACTACTCCCGGAATTAGTTAGTGGGGGGCAAATCTTGCAAGCTCAATTTGGCCCACTTCCCAGTGTCCGATGGAGCTGAAATGTTGTATACAGGTTTGATTTAGATGACAATATAATATTTAAATACAGTCAGCAAAAAAGCTTGTCATAAAAAAGTAAATTTTTACTAAAAACTTATTGGCATATATAGGTTAGTATAGTAGTGTAAGTGTTTAGGGGGGACAAACGGCACTTCGTATTAGAATTGTGCCACTTCGTACACTTTGTTCCCTAGACCTATTAGAGCGATTTGAGTCGCAGAGCCGGAAGTTCCGTCCCTTAGGAGAGGAGTTATGACGTCATCATTTTTTTGTATGGAAACAAAAATTGATCGGAAACCTATCGTGGTGTGTGGTATCTAATGAAAGGGCTTACTAAGCCGATTTTAAAAATACATCATATCATTATATGATATTTTTAATCAGTCACTTGTTTTAAATGAAAATAAAAATCATTTTCTAAACATACCTACCAACTTTGGGCTCCTCCATCCATCCATCCAGATATGATACGGTTGAATCATTATTTTTAAAATATAAGTACCTAAATTGATATGTAATAGCCTCATACATATCCAACTCCAAAAAAGCAATTTTGAAAATATTTACATTTAGTATTATGTGATAAAAACAATCAATGAAGTATTAAATAAATAAATAAATATTTTCCTACAATCACACCAATTATCTAAGCCCATAGTAAATTTCTTAATAAACTGTGTAGGTATGTGAACTTGATAACGGATAAATATACATACTTACTCAAATACTTTTTTGTTTGTAAATACATACTTAATATACATAGAAAACACCCAGACCAAGACAAATATACATGTTCTTGCACTGCACACAAATATTTGTCTTGTTCGGGAATCGAACCCGAGACCTCTGGCGCAGAAGGCAGGTAGTTTACCCCTGCGCCAAATCGGTCGTATAATATTGAAATTCATTTCCGCACTGAATTTCAAGAATATTCATCTCGGAAATGCGAAAGGCACCGCATTCTTTTTTCAAGTGGAATGTTTACATTATTCAGAGCATGAGTGAGAAAAAGGTCATTTAACATGGCCGCACAAACCATTTAAAAATCACAGTTTTAGCATTTTTACTAAGAAAATTGTATTTCCTCGCCTTTCGTGAGAAAAGTTTTATACAAGCCTTGTACTGGAAGCTATTTGCATTGCCTCGATGCGACTCGGGCTTTTCCCGTTCTCGGCTCTAATGTAGGTACTGTAAGCTTTTTCTATTAGCTACTGGTGTTGATTTAAACACAGGGATTCATAATTTCTTTTTATTTCACTAGTTTCAATATTATTTTAGTACATATGCTATTTTTATAGCATCTTTTATCTTTTTTGGAACTTCTCTCCTTATTACCGTCTAGTATATGACTGCGTCAAATCCATCTTTCATTTTTAAACTCATATTTTTTAAAGATTGATTTGAGAATATAATCGTAAAGCAGTTTCTATTCCTTTTTAAAAAGCTAACTGCCCACAGCCTACAATTTCATCTAACGGCTGTGGTTATACACACTACAATCATTCCCCCCTCCATTCAAAAAAAAAAATTTTCATCGGAGAAAAAAAACTTTTTTCAACAGGTGACAACCCTAAGAAAAAAATTTCGATCATACATAAGGCATGACCCTCAAAATACATACCTAACTACACTTAAGGTGCAGATCCTAACCCCAAACTCCTATCCACACTTAAGGCGTAGACCCTACTTAACCAATAACCTATCCACACTTAAGGTGCAGACCCTACTTAAATAATCATTATAAGTTCCAGTACATTTTGTATCGCGACTTAAAATCTAAACTAGCTAAGACCAGAAACGGAATTATAAACCATAGAACCATGGAAACATGACCCAGCTAGGATCTAGCTTCTCGAACGATCATCATTCGATAAACTATCTGGCAAAAAAAACTGGTCTAAAAATTTACCAGAGGTTCCCACGACCCCGTTATTTATTAACCCTAAACTTTACTCCTTGCCAACCATTATAATTATATCACCAACTCGTGATCTATTTCCACCGAATAGAAATAATCCAAAATTAACGCAGGCAAAGACAGAAGAAAAAATTATCTTTTTCAAATGCAGAAAATAACACATATGTAATCAAGACGATAAAAATACAACCAGATACAAAAGCTTCTTAAAGAATAAACAAATTCAAGATGCTTAAGAATGAGGCCATAGATATTGTCCCAACCGCACAGCGAAATCCACTACTTTTAAAGCCGATACCACAATATACAATCATCTCACATAATCTATCGAAGTTCACGAAATGATCTGTTACCATTCAAAGTTTCAAGATGACTATCGTGAG
This sequence comes from Crambus lathoniellus, assembly GCA_949710035.1. Taxonomy (NCBI): domain Eukaryota; kingdom Metazoa; phylum Arthropoda; class Insecta; order Lepidoptera; family Crambidae; genus Crambus; species Crambus lathoniellus. The sequence continues at coordinate 4,323,828 of OX453303.1, read as the reverse complement.
TTCAAACGATTACCCAAGGTAAAATACTACAAAGGAATTCCGAACATGCATAGAATACCCGATTTATTCCACGTCAGAAATTACTTTCTTTGAGAAACATTCGTTATCAACCTTGGGAACAATCCCTTACTCTTACCTTACCAACTCGTCTCAATCTCATTCTTAAGGGCGTGGGACCAAAACCAGGACCCCATGACAAATAGCTTATTGCCTTATCATGTTGCTCCCAAAAATAAAATCAAGCGATCGGTCCAACAAACTATGTCAACCAACAAATATTTCTCATACAAAGGTAGACTACCACGGAAATTCCTAGTATGCTACAAGATATATCCTTGGGTCCTCGCAACGCACGACCTAGTACGCTCATAATGTGGCCTCATTCTCCAGCTCATCAGTCATCAAAGCTCAGGATCAACATGAAAAAGAAACACCGGTTAATATCATATTTACAACCATACAATACATCTTTCCTAAAACACAAATATACAACATGGATAAAATTACAGGTTAAAGATGTAACCACAAATAACTTTCTTATTTACGAATAATAACTATCATCTAACATTCTATCAGACAGATACATCAGCGTGGCACGAAACGTTTCAAACGATTCGAATGTACAACCACCCCACGCGATCGCGAATTTATACGACGTATCAACAAATCAGACCGTCCCACATTCTGTACGACCCTATAAGGACCACGGTACAGCCGCTCCAACTTCATACATCTACCCGTAACTCGCCTTGGCACATACAATAAGACCTGGTCATTGACCCGAAACGATCTAGATCGCGCCCTTCTATAATAATACCGCTTTTGAATAACTTGCGCCCTCGCAATATTATTCAACGCTTTAGTAAATAATCCGCCTATACGATTAACCTTTTCTGTTACCGTCTCATCTAAACCTATCACCTTTAACCCTAACGAACGATCTGCTGCTGAACTCTTTTCCCTACCTAACAGACTACTAACTGGCGATACTTTTGTTGACGCCTGTACATTACTATTATTCGCGCCATCCTTTGCCGGTACGTTGATGCTAAACAAACCTACACCATCATCAGGTTCAATATGTAACGAAGATTGCTTCTTTCCTACCTCTCGCCCTTTCTCCTCATTAAACGACTCCCTACTTACACAATCTGCCACTACGTTGGCTTTACCTACAACGTCCCGTTGCACCGGAGACTCATCCCCGCTCATCACTATATTATTACTAACCGGCATTATCCCTGACTTATCTAACTGCACACTCGAAAAAGAAAATTCGCCTATTCTCCCCTCTGATAAACCTAATAAACCCCGCTTATTAATCCTACCTAAATCCTTCTCTACCTTAACACATTTCTCTTCTACCCCACACGCACCTTTGCGCGAACCCGAACAATCAACATAATCTTTCCTATTCAAACTCTGAAAACCCATCGAACCTACTACGTCACAACCCTTATTCTCAGCTGTTCCGCTGAACTTCATTTGTTCGCTCGCGATCGAACTCGAACTGTCAAGAAAAATCGATTCTATCTTTTGTTCTGAAAGAATCCTATCACGAATCGTGTTTTGTTTCTGACTGTCATCACAAAACAATATTTTATTCTGAAAAAAATATACACATGAATTAACCATATCAATATTCATTCTATTCTTTATTAAAAAATCTACCCCTAAAATAACACTACGGTTCAAATCAGCTACTACCAAAAATTCATGGCAAAAATTAAAATTATTCAAAGAAAAATCTACGCTACATTTTCCTACTATCTGTAATAAGCTCCCATTCACTGCTTTCGCACACCTTTCATCATCAGCCACACGCCTTGCATTCATTTGTACCGCAGCGGTCTGGCTAATACATGAAATTGTAGCGCCTGTATCGATCAGGGCCACATCTGCAAAATTATGCGCATAAAAAGGAACAACTGGTCTGACCTGCCGATTCGACGACGCTCCGTCCGCAACCACATTCGCATGTCCCAATCGTCCTACTTCCTCCGTGCCATGCTGCTGCATCCGCCAGGAGAGATGTTCTCCTCGTCCTACGTCATTGCGACGTGGTACATATTCCGCTTTCCTAGAATATACATTAAAACCATTAACACTATGACCAACACCAGCTTCTTGGGCACGCGGCGACGATGAATATCTTGCTCGGTTCTGTACCGGCGTATTAAAATTAAATGGGCCGCACGGCCTACTATCTCCCCCTCCCCTATTAGCTGTGGCCATATTTGGACCAAAACTCGCCGAGTTCCTATAAACATTTATATTTTCTTCCTTTCTATCAGGGCTAATTTTTTCTATTTGGATCAATACTGCTTTCAACGCCTTTTTATCCGTGAAATGGGTTAGCATTAATCTACTCCGTAAATATGGTTGTAGATTCCTCAGGAATTGTGTTATGAATATATTATCTTCTACAATGCCAGCCTTCCCTGCTAGATTGGCTAAATAATAAAAATAATCCAGGGGACTCCTGTTCTCCTGTCTCGCATTGTAGAATTTTTCACCATAATCCAACTCCACAAATTCTTCCTTGAATTTTTCCACTAATTCATCAAATGTCTTAACAGAGCTCTTAACTTCCCTAAAGAAATATAATGCCCCGTTCTTCAAATATGATGGTATTAACATCAGGAGTTCATTCGACGAAATGAATTTTTGTTTGGCAGCCGCTTCCTTGAACTCTTCTAAGAATGATGAAAAGGATTCATGCGGACTGCCCGAGAAACAGGTTGATATCGACTCCATTGTGAAAATTTTTGCGTGAAAATATTTTCTCACAAAATGTCCGCCGATCAGAAAAATGATATATTTTTTTATTTATTTATTTTTTATATCAAAATATTAGGGCCACTCGCTTAGCTGCTTTTTCCTAGGTACACGGGGAAAAAGAAAATTATGTATCTATAATTAAATATACAATACTTCCATTGGTTTCCAACTCTGTCTTCGACTCGGCGCCTCCACCACTGTAAGCTTTTTCTATTAGCTACTGGTGTTGATTTAAACACAGGGATTCATAATTTCTTTTTATTTCACTAGTTTCAATATTATTTTAGTACATATGCTATTTTTATAGCATCTTTTATCTTTTTTGGAACTTCTCTCCTTATTACCGTCTAGTATATGACTGCGTCAAATCCATCTTTCATTTTTAAACTCATATTTTTTAAAGATTGATTTGAGAATATAATCGTAAAGCAGTTTCTATTCCTTTTTAAAAAGCTAACTGCCCACAGCCTACAATTTCATCTAACGGCTGTGGTTATACACACTACAGTACTTACCTACTATTACTGCCTAGAAAATAAGTAATTATCATTGATTGTTATTTATTGGAATTAGAACCTACCTGATTTCTGTAGTGATGAGGAAGTAGTTAGGCAAACGGAAAAGAGTAGGTAGGTAACGTGAAAAATGTGAAAATACGTTACGATAGAATTGAGGCTTAGCCTAAGCCTCAATTTTATCGTTTGGAATTTACTACCTTTCGAGCGGAAGATGTTCGCATGAAAGGTAGAGGGATAAAGAAAAAAGAAAATCAAGGCAAAGTTGGAAAATTTTATTAAATACAAAGAGGTTCTTTATGCATAATCTACTCGTAAAAGCCGCGTGTCTTTCTTTCTACAATAAAACGTGTACGCGAAAGTAAACGAATAGATTACTTGTGTTACACAAACATGTGTGTTGCTTCGTTTTTAAATGACACGTGTATGTATACCTAATTGCGATGACGTTTATCTCTGACTGTGGTCAACGTTTGATGACTTGACGTATCGCAAGCAACAAGATCTGTGATGATTTTCCGCCGCGCCATATAGCATAGCAACACGAATCGCACTTTAATTATACACAATTTCACACCTTCTTTCGTGTGAACGGGTTTATGTACGGCGGCGTAAGTACGAATAGAATAGATAGATTTAAGCCCGATTTCACCAATAGTTTACGTAATCGTTGGTTAGTTGGTTGGCTATGTTAGGATTTATTTTATTTTATTTTTACCATTTTTAGAGAAGCTTACTTAAAATTTTAGAGAAGCTTACAGCTAGATAGCATTACAAATATGTGGGCGGGAGAGGTGTTGTTGAGACAAACGTAGCTTCTTCATTTGACATTCTTTATTACTATTACAATTATTTTACAAGTTAGTTGCAGTTCAGAGCACTCTCTTAGTGCCGTGTCCTTTGGCTAGCTTCAGTCCCGTCTATTTAATAATCTAATAATAGCATCATATCTACAAACAACCTGTTTATAAGGTTGGATCTTTCTAGAAATTCAATTAAGATTATAACTTATTAACCATAAACATTCCCAAAGGACAAAACAATGGTTTCAGGTTACAATGTTGTAAACAGACATTATATTGGCACCGTTTGGATCATTCCAGAGCGCAATTATTGATAAGGCAAAGTACTGTGATTGTTTATACCAAATGTCCATTTCGTAAACACGGTGTCAAGTTTCAAGCAAGACAACAATTGTTTCAGTTTACAACGTTCGCGCCCACAAATATTAAATAGAGAAGGCCAATACGGTATTTTACTGATTTTTTTTTATTTCTTTAAAATGTTTTTCGAAATATTAGCTACACAAAACAAGTTTTCATTTTGAATTATCTTGAATATTTTTAAAGATATAGGACTTCAAACTTTATAATTAGACAAGGACAGGACGCTATCTTAGTGACGTCAGTGGGTTAGTAGCGTCATAGTCACGCCATAGAAGATTTCGTTTTAGAAAGAGACAGCTATAGTCAAAATCAAACAGACTATAATTCTTTTATTATAAAACAGATTCAAATTATTTTTTCACATTTGGTATTCTTAATTGCAATTTTTTTTAACGTCATCATTAAATATCTACATTTCAACAACAGTAAAATACCCTAGTACTTACAAGAAGTTTATATTCAAGTTCTACACTTACTACTACATTAAAGTCTAAAGCCTAACTAAATGATATTAAAAAGAAAATCAAATAAAAAAACCAACGAATACGAATCTCTACACTTTACCGAAAAATGCATTATTTAACAGTCGCTTCAGTTTGTTGGATGGCGTATTACCTTTAATGGAAGCGAACTAAATAGACGACACTTTGATTTTAAATAAAGACTCATTTAAGTATTAAATTGTATATTTAAGAAAGGGGTGTCGTTATTATTAGGGTAGCGGCTAGCGCACGGTAAGGTCAGGCAGGAGCCACAACCACAGATTACTACATAAATAGTTAATGTAACAGATAGCTCACTCCGCTAAGTCATTTAAATAAATAGCAACTCTAACTATAACGCAATAAAGTAGAATTCAGCTTGTTCGGCGCAGGCAAATTACGAACGGCCACTCGTTGTCGTTGCATCTCTTTCTATCGCATATATTCTAGCTCTTTTGCGGACCTAATTTCTATGGATTTACAAGGCCGACGTTGCCGCCGCGTTTTCGAGCCGACACGGGGAGTGAAATAGGCCTGCCACAACAGAACTTGAACTAGTTAAAATCACAATGCAAAGGGAAATGTTCTCGGATCGGACTAATAAACTAAGAATCATTGTTTCATAAAGTTAATGTAAACAAATTGCGTGAGAAAATGGTTAACTGTGATAGAAAGGGACGTAAGTATTTATTTTTGTACATTTTAGCAAAAATCACAAGGGAAATGTTCTCAGACTAACAAACAAAGAATCGTTGTTTCATAAAGTTAATGTAAACAAATTTTGTGAAAGAAAATGGTTAACTGTGATAGAAAGGGACGTATTTATTTTTGTACATTCCAACGTAGGTAATTGGCGAACACCAATCATGTGCGTCAACCAACCAACTAACCGACGGTTAACGTAACCGTCTATTGGTGAACTCGGGCCTTAGTACTTATGCTTGGTATATTGTTGGTTGTTAGCAATTCATATCTTTATGATTTCATCAGAGTATTTAATGTAGGTAGCGAATTAAAGACTGGCCGCGAGTTTCGTTTTGTTCAGTGCTTCCGGGTGCTCCTACTAATTACTCCTACTGATAGGAGCACCGGGACACCCATGTCCTGATGCTCCTATTGAATATAAAACAACGGGGAATAATCTTCGATTGGGAATAATGTAATATTCTAAATTTAATTTCTCCTGTTCCTATCACATAACATATTTTGAGTATGTAAGTAAGTACTTTTTGTTTTGATAATGCCGAACTGTCGATATTATCTTCAAAGTGTCATCAGTTGAAGGAGTCCCATATTTCTTAGTTAATTGAAAGACAGTCTTTGAAAATAAATGCCATCATTTCTTAGATATTTTCCCCCAGTAATATTGATTTTAATAAAACAATTTGTACAGTTTATTTTTTTTACGGAAATTTGGTGTTATCCACTGCTGTCCTTTAATATGGTACCTACGTAGGTACGACATTTCGGCAACTTTGCACAGGCCGTGATCACGAAATAAAAAGTTTCCCCTCAATGGTGAAAATTGATTTATTTCCTCGAAGTTTGATTGAAATTATCAGTGAATATTTAAAAGGAGTAAGTACATTTTTTATGCAGAGCGTAATTTATTTTTAAATTTAATTTTTGGGAAACTTTATAGATTTTTAAGGTTAACATTTGAAAGTTATGTGAAGTAATTGAACAAAACTCGCACGTGTAACAAATAACAATGCATTATTGTTTGTTATGTTACAATAATTAATTACGTTTGTACTAGTAGGTAACTCCTCTACGAGTCTGTCTCCTTAGTGATTTATGTTCATCTCACACGTGGCGATTTCTCGCAATTGTTCGTACCTATATTATGTTTAACAAATTAACAAAATAAACAATGATATTGTATGTAGAACACGGGCATGCAAATTAAAAGGTTTGTTAACATTCTTGTCAGGAACTTATTTTTTTTTTATTTTTTTTTTATATTATTTTTATTTTTATTTATTATTATAATTGCTTACTTACCAATAAGTAAGAAGGTAGGTAGGTACTACTAGAAAAAGCAACTGCAGAATTGAAGAAAGACATTAAGATAAAATAATTAAGATTCTCTTCAGATTAATAATACTTACAAATCTATTATTATGAAAAGGAAAGATTTGATTTTTTCAACTTTTTTAGTCATTACTTTTTTCCTTTTTCTCAAACTAACGTAGGTGAATCTGTGGGGCACAGGCACAGCTAGTTTAATATAAAAATGTCAAAAATACAAAGCTTTTATTTATATGGAGAGTTTGCTGTCCTGAGCAAAGAGTTTTCTAGGCCGCGCCGCCCGCTTACTACTTCCAACCTATTTTTTGTGGTCTGTGTCCTGTAGTTTCGTGGATTATCCATACTAATTAATAATAATATAAAAATAATTATCAATATGAAAGTGTGTTTGTCCGTCTTTCACGTCAAAACGAAGCAACGGATCGATGTGATTTTTTAGCTGGAGATGGACAATTCCTGCGGTCCCCTAACGTCGTGTAGTCCACGCGGGGGAAGCCGCGGACGGAAGGCTAGTCTTTGTAAATATTCTTATTTCTTTTTCCGAAACTCTCTATCCTCTTCGTATGTGATAAATTGACAGATTTATCTGTCTAGGTTCCATGACATAATGTGAGACTTAACTGATGGACAGCAATAATTTATGTATGCCAAGAATGCCAACTCGAGATTTTTTCGTTCGAAATTCAGGCCAAACAAAATAAATATGTGCCAGTTTATCTTTTTTATTTGTTTCACAAAGGTGAAATAATTTCAATAGCTTTTGCGATATTTTTATTATCCAATAAGTAGTGCTATAAAAAATGTCGGCCATATACATTTTACTATGACTGCCAAATCAACAAATGAGCACGCCCTGAAAGCATGGATGAAGTTCGAACTTGAACGAAAAGAGAATTTGACTTCTGTCTTTGAAATTAATTTTATACTAGCTGCTCCGTGCGGCTTTATCCGCGTGGTACCTGTTCCCATAGGAATATTGAGATTAAAAGTAGCCTTTTATTATTGAAAATGAAATATTAGAAAAAAACGACCCATCCTCCAAGTAGCTCCGCCGGGAATCGACTCCGTAGCTCAGCGGTCAGAGCAGTCGGAGGATGGGTCGTTTTTTTTTTCATTTTCAATAATAAAAATTGCATTGTGAGTGCAAAAAAGTAAATATAATTTAAAAGTAGCCTATTTGTTATTCTGATGTATAAGCTCTATAAGTTTAATTTTTCATTAAAATCCATTCAGTAGTTTTCCGTGAAAAAGTAACAAACATCCATACAAACTTTCGCGCTTATGAGTAGGTAAGGATTATATTTTATTTTAAATAAAGATAATTTTTAAGATAAAATTGTGGCATAAATTCTCGAAGGATTATCCTGTAAGCTCGAATCTATATATACCGTAAGTATATTTCGTACTTCGTATTCCCAAGGAATCAATACACTTAAGCTAAGTAAAGGTACAAATATTATTCTGTGGTAAAGGTCACCTTATCCAAACTAAGTCAGGCCCAAAGGTTGTAAGTGATAGGCTCAGGACGTCAACAGGTTAAAATAGCTTTAATATACCTTGGGACAACACATTAGCATAAATGAAATACGAAAACGCGGTATAAACAACCTTGGACTATTTCGAGAGTATTAGCAAACCGATCAAACAAATTATCCATATTTTGGATATTCTTGATTAACAAAGTACTTAAGTAATATAATCTGGCTATACTTGACGCCAAGGCTCGTGGCAGTCGTCGTCATAGCTTCCTGGGGCCTAGCGCTTGCCTAGCGTCGTTTAAACAATACTTACTTACTTACTTTCAGCAAAATATGTAACGTAAAATACAAGTTTTCTATCAGCAATACCAAAATGGCTACACTATGTTTCTCTGTTCTGCTAGAAAGACAGCACAACCCTTCATACATTATAATATAATTTTCCTTTAAAATTTTCCATTAACATATTATTTTCCTTCGAGTTGTCATGGCAACGAGCTCATTTTCTGTGCCGGTATGCACATAATAATATCGCACGTAGCGTACCTAGAAATAAGTTATAGATAAATAACGTTTGTAGATGATAGTTAATATAGATGGTAGTATATAACTTATTAGTACGTACGTACGTCTATTAAATATAACTTATTTCTAGTGTACCTACGTGCCATATAAATATGTGACATTATGCTCACATGCTCCAGTCTTTCTTGTGTTCTATGAATTTATCATTTGAAATTGGGGCGTTGTGCTTGTACAATATTTGTTAAGTGTTTATTAAATTAAAAAAGGCACTTCTGTGATCAGTCTGTGGGCGTTTTTGACCTAAACGAAGTACCTAACTCAGAAAATTGAAAACGTAATATTTTTTAGCATTTAATTCACACCCCGCGGCACTTAACACTTGTCTGTTTGCATTCACAGTTTACGCTAATTTTATAGCTCTAGTCTAGCGCCTATGGGGTTTACTGCGAATTGATATTATTTACTTACATATTTTTGAAGCCGATTCAATTTTAATATAAAATAAGTTTTTTGTAAAAACTTCTAAAAACTTTGTAACTTGTAAAAACGTTTTTATGACAAGCTTTTTTGTTGACTGTACTTTAATATTGTATTGTCATCCAAACCAATCCTGTATGCAAAGTTTCAGCTCAATCGGACACTGGGAAGTGGGTCAAATTAAACTTGCAAAATTTGTCCCCCACTAACTAACTAACAAACTAACTAACATGGCAAGTTAAATAAAATTAATTGTAATATAACACACACACACCTAGTTGACAAAATTACAATTAGTAAATAGATGGAATATTACTTTAAGGCGATACTCGGAAAAATTATGCTGAAGCGAAATAGCAATGAGTAAACGACGCGCGCGGGAGCGAGACCGATTTTGCAGATTAGGCAAAAAAATACACAAAATCACTTTGTATTAAAAAACTACAGCGATTTTTAAAAAAATGCTTCTATACGATCTTAAATATTATTGGTGTCCACTAATTAAACTAATTTCCAATAGTGTAAGTAACCCCATTTAAGAATAATCTTGAATTTTCGTATTTTAGAGGTCTTTTCAAAAAGAAAAAGTGTCGAGGCAAAATAATAAAATCGTGTTTTTGAAACTATACGATTCTAGATAAAGGTATGAAGAAATATATATCTTATTACCAGATTTGTAACAACTGTAACCGTCCTATAGTTTTAAATCAAAAAGTCCATACATACTTTTTCCGAGTAGCGCCTTAAGTTTCAGCCCGAAATCTTGGCCTAAGATTTATTTGATAATTGCTTACATTGCAAATCTTTTTTTTCCTTTATAACCATTTTTTTTCTTTTAAATATTGGTTATTTATTAGCGGTTAACCATTCCTGTGTAATAGTGTAGGCAATGAACAGATTCTTTGTATGGAGACCCATACACTAATTCCTCAGTCGATGAAACTTTGCTGAGTTATAAAATAGCATGAGCCATAAACTTTTAAATGATTATCCAAAAAAAAACTCACACGGAAGTTAGGTATTTATACATAAATATACAAATCTGTTTATATATTGAACCGAGTAATTCCTCAGTCCAAATTTATTTTACCAAATGAGTTATTTATACTTGTACTAGCGGCCGCCCGCGGTTTCACCCGCGTGGTTCCCGTTCCCGTGGGAGTATCGGGATAAAAAGTACATATTAACCTTCCTCTTGAATCACTCTATCTATTAAAAAAAAACGCATCAAAATCCGTTGCGTAGTTTCAAAGATTTAAGCATACAAAGGGACATAGGGACAGAGAAAGCGACTTTGTTTTATACTATGTAGTGATGTGATACTTGATGAAAATCCAAAACTTGTTAGAATTAACTTAAGTTAATAATAAAAGTCCCAATTAACACTAACTATTTACTTCAACACACAATAATATAATTCATTAAGCACAAATAAAACTTTGAACAGAGTACCGGAGCGTGTACGCTACAAGACGGTTCTTATTCAACTCTTCTCAGTTCCAACAAAGCGAATTCATGTTACATACAACTCAGCTAAATTTAAACAAATAATATCAGAACCAACACACGGGACTTAATTACGTTAATCTAAACAAAATGTACAGCGTCCCAGCGTTGAAACACTACGCCGCTTGGTCATTTATCAAAAGTTCTATGTAAACACATTCCAGAGGCCCGGCACAGGACAAGGCGCGTCGTTGTTTCTTGACTCGCGGCCGGTACACGATCTTCTCGTTGCCAACACGGCCATGCTGCAGTGTGCCTGCCCCAGGCACTTCCGCGGACGCTCCACACCCCTATTGATAGTTTACAATCTGTGACATAAAGAAACACCTCTATTTATGAATTGTAATGTTTATGACGTAGTCTAAGCGTCTCGGCCCATCATGATGCTCTAGATGTTTGAGAAATACTAATAGACAGTTAAGACAGTTGTAGCCTTTAGTTCATTATAGCAGTCCCTTTAATCATAGGCCGACTTTTGCACATAAAGTCTAAAGGACTCAACTGTCACATATTCCTCTGGTGCTTTAGGCAGTCCCTTTATTTTAGGCCACGACTCCTGCAGCCAGAAGAATAGACCACCATTAGAATCCTCCTATCATGACGTTCCAGATGTTTGATAAATACAATAGACAGTTGTGGCCTTCAGTGCATTATAGCAGTCCCTTTAGTCTTAGGCCGACTTTTGCACATAAAGCCTAAAGGACTCAACTGTCTCATTATCTTCCGTTGCTTTAGGCAATCCCTTTAGTCTTAGGCGATTCCTGCAACCATAAAGCTTTATTGTCATCAGAGCAAAACAAAGTCGTCCCTTTAGTCTTAGGGTACGTCTCTCAATGCCTATAACCAAACACAACTATACGACTCCTTTAGACTTAGGAAATCTTATCATTTACTACACAACTATACGACTCCTTTAGACTTAGGAAATCTTATAATTTACTACACAAGACATCCAGAACATTAAGATATCATTTTATATTAGCAAAGTATCGTATTATTTCTTGTAACTGTAACTTAATTTTATGATCACAATAGGCGACAAATTGTTTTTATCATTACGCAAACAATGAAATAAATAAAGTAATGAAACATAACACATTCGCCTCTAATTATCGTTCTGTAGTTTTACCTTGCCAACACGTACGTTTTTTTTTATTTCAAATACTGTACTTCGTGTAGGTTCCAATCATTCATATTTATCCCTGGTTTCATATATTTTCGGCAACGGTCTGAACTCTGACCTGTACACCTTGAAAACCGGCAGTAGTTTTCGTCTTTGACCATCGTTACTTTGACTTGGAATCTGCATAAGAACTTTTTAGCATGAGCACGTATCTTGTCATATCTTTGCTTTTGTGATTCAGAATCCGTTTTGATATTCTCGTCTACCTCTACGCGCAGTTGAGTAGCATCAACAGCCTCATCAGGTTACAGCGCACCTAAATTACTATCAGTCTTCAGTTTGTATCCAAGTAACCCCTCGCTAGGTACAGTTTGATTGTTTTGTGAAATGTGCTAATAAGTGCTTGTTGTAGGGGCTTCATACATTGATCCCATCTATTTTCAGTAACGTTCACTCCCATGGTTCTCATGGATTCTAGAATTGTTTTATTAAATCTCTCATTCTGACCATTAGACCTAGACATTCTCGTCGCGATCGTTTGAAGCCTAATATTCTTGTTCGAGCAATATTCCTTGAATGTGTAAGAAATAAATGCAGATCCTGCGTCTGCAATTATCCTTCGGGGATTACCAAAAATCTTTAAAATATTATCCATTTCATATGTTACACCGTTACTGTCTGCCCATCTCACCGCAGAAATAAAAACTAATTTAGTGAGAGAAACCACCACTACCAATTTATATTGGTACTTGTAAAGTTTTTATTTAGTTCGTGAGGCTTCATCTAGTACTATTGTTGATCCTCCTCCACCTTTATTTTTGTAGTAAATGCAGTTGAGACAATTTTTAATGTATTTTTTTTTTTATTTTATTTTTTTTAGGCACAGTTACCTACAAAATCCAAATCAATAGATGTGAACAGTTACAACAACAAAAAAAATAACATTAATTTATATCTCTATTACAACCGCGCACAACATGCGATTAAAAATTTATTTATTTGTTTAGTATACAGATAAAAAGCAAAGTGATATTTAACTCTAGAATTTCTTACCTAGCATAAAAATACGATGAAATAATTCAAATAATTAATTAAAAAAAAAAACTTACATTGTATTTGCAATAGTTTCCAAATTGTGTCTAATTTTGTTTACAAATGTAGTAGGGCTCTGGTGGACTATCTCGGTTTCAGATATTTCACTGAAAACACGAAGGGGCATTCGCCAAACCGAATGGTAATCTTAAAAATTCATAATGTCCATCTGCGGTAATGAAATAAATGTAGTCTTATGAATTGGGTCGACATTAATTTTTATTTGATAGTATCTATTTTTTTAAACGCTGAATATACTTAATTAAAGGTAAGTTTATTTCCTACATGAGTATACATTTTAATTTTTGTTTCATCAGTTTCAGTTATGGTTTTAACGTTGTCACTTGAAAATCCTTGTAACGTGATAGGAGTTTCTAATAATATGATTGGTAGTGAGTATTCCCGTACTACTCGTTGAACAGCTACTTCCTGTGAATCTACGTTTTTATTTTGTTCAGCTGTCAAATTCTTTTTGTGAAAACACATACTTTCGGTGTGCCCTCGCTTTCCACAAAACTCGCACTTCAAAGTACATTGTGCTTTTTTGTGATTACCTCCGCATGGGATTACGACCTAAAAACTGGCCGCTAGCTTTGTGAAAAGGTGTAGTTGTTTTTGCTTGACTTGACTCTATAGTTGATGGTTGCATCGATGGTAAGTTCTTAGGACTTGTGTTTTATATCACGTGATACATACTGGCCAGTAAAACTAGATTTGATTGTCTTTGACACGGGTGGTTATAAACACGACCATGTAAAAATGCAGCTAAACCGTCACATGTTTGAAAATTACTTGCTTCGACTGATGCACTGATGTTATCATCAGCGATATTTCCTAAAATAATTGATATTAAATCGTGTTCCGTAAAATTAAGGTGTAAGGAATCTATTTTCGATTTTTGCTCGAAAAAGAATGTGTATAATGATTGGCTATTATACGGTTTTTTATCGATTATTTCTTTAAGTGATTCGAACATGTTTCGTTTCACCCGAAAACTTGGTAATATTTTCTGTTTCCAATCCTTCCATAACCACTCCGTCCATGTGTAATGATTGCATGGTAAACAAGGAGTCGTACCAAATTTTAGCTGATCCCTTTAATTTATTTAGCGCCTGATAACGGATCATACTGTCGTTCCATGAAAAGGTAGATGAATAGGACTCTCTATCACATTAAGCCACGACACAACATTATCAGTTAATGGGTCAAACTCTGGTATCATATTGTATAAATTTATCGACGTGCTTGTACTCACAATTTCTGTGTCATCTTTACGAGATACCTTGCGTTTCCTTTTCTCAGGAGGCGGGGGTGACGGTGTTCGAGCTCTGCTGCTTTTGCTCGATGTTGATCGGGCTCGATTTCTTTTATGTTTTCCCATAATGATTTGCGTGAGAAACTTGTCACTTCTGATGTTAGAATTAACTTAAGTTAATAATAAAAGTCCCAATTAACACTAACTATTTACTTCAACACACAATAATATAATTCATTAAGCACAAATAAAACTTTGAACAGAGTACCGGAGCGTGTACGCTACAAGACGGTTCTTATTCAACTCTTCTCAGTTCCAACAAAGCGAATTCATGTTACATACAACTCAGCTAAATTTAAACAAATAATATCAGAACCAACACACGGGACTTAATTACGTTAATCTAAACAAAATGTACAGCGTCCCAGCGTTGAAACACTACGCCGCTTGGTCATTTATCAAAAGTTCTATGTAAACACATTCCAGAGGCCCGGCACAGGACAAGGCGCGTCGTTGTTTCTTGACTCGCGGCCGGTACACGATCTTCTCGTTGCCAACAAACTTTTTTCAAACATGAGTATGCTTGGCAAAATGGTATAATTCCGTTAAAAAGTTCGACAGCGACATTTTCAGTCCAAGTCACCCCATTTTGTTTTATTAAAATTTGGTGTTTCTGCTGGGATATTTTTTTGGATATTTCATATTATTGTTTTTATACGTTACATGAATATGTCCGGTTAAGAAAGTTTAGACGGGGCATTTTTCCTAAAAAAGATATCAATGAAATAAGACTTTCATTAAAAAATACCTAATCTTCTATTATTATTATTTTTTGGAAATTTATACCATACTTTTAATTTATTGATACTTTATCATCATGTAAAGTTTTTTCTGACTGAGGAATTACTGTGGGGGTCAACTAGCTTCATTGACTACACTATAAAGGCACAATCGCTGGCTATTCGTATTACCGATGTGTTGGCATTTCTTTTTAGCTCCACTTTCAAATGTTTATCTAGATCTTGCCAAATATCTTTATTCTCATGTTTATCTCTTTTGCGTTAGTTAAAGTTTAGCCCATTTATTCAGATTGTAAATAAAGTACTTAAATTGAAAGATTGATAGCTTAATGGATCGTAAATTTATCTCTAGACCGGTAACAAAACTGAGTTCGTTTGAAGCGCTAATCTCTACAACTGCTGGTGGTGGCAGATATTGTGATTAGAATTTATTTTTGCATTTTATAACTCAATTATTATTGAAGAAGGTTATTTGACATCCCGATGAATCAATTTTTTTTTGCCGCAACTGGGAAGCATCTATGACGACAGTCTTTTGCAATGTCGCAAATAGCAATAGGTCCTTTTGAGAATTTTTTATTTCGCGAATAGGACCTTTTGAGAATTGGCCAATTCGAGAATAGGTCGTTTTGAGAATTAGCTATTTCGCGAAGTGGGCATCATCCGACTAAAAGCTTTCGATTCCATGCTGCAATCAGCACAAAATATGTGACATTGCTCTTTCTACCTCTTTCTTGTGTTCTGTGATTTTATCTAAGTACCAATAACGTTCCTAAACGGATTGGCACTTAAATGAGACTTTAAAAAAATGAACCAACAATGAATGCGATGTGCCAGATTGACCGGTGGGAGCGTTGCTCGCTCTCGCTGTTGCCATGCGCTTGCTATGCATGCGCCGAGCGCTATGCGTGACTATTAATAAATGCAATTATTGCCGTTTCCACTTTGCGCCGATGATGGTTTTTATCGCGAGAGAATTAGCTCCGTTGTGTTGGAATCGGCAAAAAGAAAATGAGTGATTATTTTTTTCTTTATCCTAAGAATAATAATGATGTGTTTGATTGGATTCAATCGAGGTTGGATCTCGCTAATTGTGGATTCCTAGATCGAACGATCGATCAAAGCTGTTTTTTATTGTTTTTAAACAATCGCCGAGTATTCAGATATGTTCGTGACTTGTATGCATTATGAATTGAATTCTAGTATAATTAAAGATATATGCGTGACCCTGACCCCTGAAAAAGGTGCAGAATCTTTGGATAAGTCCAAAAAATATAAGGAAAAACACAAAATATACAAATATTCTCTCAGTTTTATATAATACTAGCGGCCGCCCGCGGTTTCACCATCATGGTTCCCGTTCCCGTGATAATATCGGGATAAAAAGTAGGTGGTATCCTATGTGTTATTCCACCCTATAAAAATGCAAATTTAAGTAGTTTTTGCGTGAAAGAGTAACAAACATCCATACATCCACACAAACTGTCGCATTTAAGTATATTATTAGTAGGATTTTATTGCGCGTTCAATTTTTTTTAGTTAGGTTTTATTCATCTCCAATTCTCTATGCATTAAAAAGTATACAACAAGGAATGCAGCCTCCGCCAATCGCCGCGTGTATCTGTCGCACTAAACGGTCGTCTATTCTCGACCGCGTGTTTATTTCGGGGCGTGTTTACGCTTTCTTATTGTTCGCGCGACTGACGTCCGATCAGATTGATAAGTAAGTATGTGGCGATGTGGTGCAGAAAAGCTATTGACGGTTATTTGTTTTGGTTTGAGGGTAGGCTGTTAATTATGGCTGGTTGATTTCATAATGTATACAATTTGGTGGATTCGTAGATAGATGGCGATGTAGGACACTTCCTGCGAGCTTGCCTTTTGACTTACTAGATGGCGCTGTAATATAATATTTAGTAGATTAAGCTTTTCTTATTAAATTTCAAAATAGTCTACTAGACTTTAAAGCTAGAAATTAATAAAATTATGTCTTTAAGAAATCACTTAATATAGTAGGAGACGCTTCTGGGTAAGCAACTCTGAAGCTTTACAGATATTTGACTAGTTTTGTCAATCGTGCTGATGATTAGCTTTATATGTGCATTCAAGTGCATTATAACGTTTAAGTAGATACTTATGCCGTACAAAAAAAATGAAAAACCTATCTGTTCCACTTTAAAAATAATTTGTAATCATATAGATTTTTTTCAAGTTATTAATAGTAGGGGAGCCCAAGAGGGGATTTTGGGATTTACTCGAGCGCGTCAGATTTTCATAGGGGTTGTTCAGTGAACCCTACTGATGCTCCATTTTCTTAATCTGACGATTTGGAAGTGACGCAAGCTTTTTACAACTTTGAATATCCGTAGACACTTCCCCCACCGCTAAAAGTGGAAACATTATAGGACCATTTATTCTTCCTTTAATCTAATCTACCAATTCTAATAGGTTTCCGCGACGCTCGAGTAAATCCACGTTTAGCATCATGGGCTCCCCTAATATACTTAAGGCGAGGAATCCCGACCGAAATAGGCACGCTAACGCTTGCTCGGCCGCACTCTATACACTTCGCGCGGACTCAGCGGCAGCCGGCAGTGAACTGTGAAATCGCGAGCGCCCCGCGAAAATTGCAAATTAGATTACTAAAGACGATTGTCCCTAACTCAGTTAAAAACAAATATAAAAATGATTATCATAGCCTGTTTTCACATTGTAAAATAATAGATATATACAATAAAATTAAAATGTTTGTAATTTGTGATGAAATCGAGAATAACTCTTTGTTAAAACCTAAAATAAGGAATAGAAAGTTACGTAACCTATCATACTTACCTTTGTATGTGCTGCCCTCATACAATAACACTTATGGTAAAAGATGTTCTAGTTATTTGCTACCTGCATTGTTAAATGACCTGCAAACGGATTTAGTTAATGAAATCCTCGATGCACCGGAGAAATGTAAAAAAACATTAAAAAAAATCTTTTTAATTGTGTCAGTGACTGATGGCAGCAATACATAGACCCCTTGCGGTTTCTCTTGCTGCAATTAAATATAAATTCGGAATTGTTTTTTGTAAATTTAGAAAAAAAATTAAAAAAAAAAAAAAACGAAAATCACTTAAAATTCAATAAAAAATTAAATAATAAAAAAAATAAATTTATTACGGCTGGAATCCCTCGGCTATTCAAAGACAATTATTTTCATATGTTTTTCATTAACTAAAACCAAGTATACTGCAAGTAATATGATATTTGAATTATTATTAGACGGATGTTTGGGATTTTTTTTGACACAGTAAAATATCACCAATCGAAAAAAAACGGCCGGAAGCACTAGATAAATAACTGTAAAATAACATATATTTTTTCCAAATTTTAAGTACTTGTGATTTGCGAGTAATCCATAATTTAAAATACCCTATTTTGGGGAATCGGCGCCTTAATGAGTTCCATAACGAACTGTACGTGTGTATTGTTACAGATACTGCCGTACATAGACGGGTTCAACCACGTGTCCAAGATCGCCGCGCTGACGGACGTGGAGATCAGCTTGGTTCGCGCCTGCGTGCAGAATCTGGTCTACTATGGGGTCGTCACGTTGGTGCCCATCTTCCAATACTGCGCTGTAAGTCAGTTACTAGCCCGCTCGCAGCCGGTCATTTTGTCCACAGTTCCACATAGACCATACTTAGGTATATTTTAATTCAAATGATTGTGATTATGGGTCTACCCACAGCCGTCTCTATCGTCTTCTACAAGCCATGCTATGATACGGAACGGCAACATTGCTGTGAACCGGTTTACTCCTCTGAGTACTAAATCCTATGGAGGTGGCATACCTACAAAAAGTGAGGTGTAACTAAGTCACAATGTAAGAAAATCTTGGAATTCAATTTTAAACTACTTCTAATTGTCGTATTAATCGGTCCGTTAAAATCGGTTCAGCCGTTTCAGAGATTAACCGGAACAAACAGTCAGACAAAAATTGTAAAATATGTCATTTTGGTATATATACCGTATATTTAATCATATGCACGTAGTAAAAAGCGGTTATTTAATGTTATAACAGACACTCCAATTTTATTTACTTGTATAGATGTATAGAAGATATGCCATCTCCATAGGATTCATTACTCGAGGTTTACTCGCTGTTTACCTGTCAAATGGTGCAAACGGTGTCAAATCAGTTCACTTAAAAAGACGTTGCCAACTTTATGCGCATGGCTTGTAGAAGACGATAGAGACGGCTGTGGTCTACCTAATCGTTGTTTTGAGCACAGCAGTCACATAAAATACTATCCATGACGCTGCACAAACTTGTTATTCAGCATTAAATGTTAGATTTCGTGGTCTCCCTTTTTTAAGATGCTATGTTGCTCAGAGTAAATGAATGCTTGTAATTGAGCCTTTTGATCGGTATCCATACTAATATTATAAATGTGAAAGTGTGTTTGTTTGTTGGTTTGTTTGTCCGTCTTTCACGTCAAAACGGAGCAACGGATCGACTCGATTTTTGGTATGGGGATAGTTTGGGAGCTGGAGAGTAATATAGGCTACTTTTTATTCCGGAAAATTATAAAATAAAAATGATTATTTTGTATAGAAAATCGATAAACTGTCGTACTATCATTTCTTCCATAGCCGCTTCCAAAGAGGTATGTCAAAGAGTATTGTAATCACTGACGTTTTAGCCGCTTTGGATTACCTACTTTTTAATAAGTGACATTTGTTGCAGGCAGTGAATAAAACTTCTTCGCGATAATTTTTTTTTCATCTGTTTATCTATAAAAGATGTTGGTGATACGAAGTTTACCGGGTCCACTATAATTAATATGGCAAAACAACGTTTGCCGGGTCAGCTAGTAATAAAATAAAAAAAGTAAAAAAAAACACATTCAGCGGGTTTAATTTGATTCCCAGTTCAGAAATGCAATTGTTTGGAAGTTCTTTGAATGCAGATCGTTTTCTCTTTGAAGTAGAAATGAAGTTTCCTTTCAGTAAATTTTTATATCTTCGGTATTTGAGGTACTTTCCCTCCATGTGGCATGGTTTTGGGACGTCCTGTATATTCACATTGACATTTAAATTATTATATAAAAATTTAAATCATTATTATTATATATAGCGACATTGACAAATTTTTTGACTATTAATTAATTCTATACCGAACAGACTGTATTTTGCAAAATAGATTTTGATTATTGTTTAAATTAGAAATATAAATAGCACTCTCTGATATTGCTACGCCCTTGCAGGGTGTCACACGATGTGTACCAAAATTTTCCATCTATGTACCTACTTGTGACATGCAATGTAATAAATAATAAATAAATAATAATAAAATTATGTATTGCATACCTACTCGCTAAACTCATAACGCAGCCTATTCATATCAACTGCGTGACACCGCTTCATTAAACCACTCGTTATCCGGAGTGGTGGAATGGGTCTCTAAATCGCGCTGTTTACTCACCCAGGTCAATAACTGGCTTAAGTAAACAGGGGCCCGATTCTGCTAACGTTAAGACATAATTGAGTCTTAACTCAATCGTGTTTCAATTGCAGGGCTTTTTTTACACACTAGTTACAAGATGTGCGTCAAGTTAGCAGCCTCACAACAGAATTAGATGGTTTTGATTATGTCAAAAAATACTGTATAAATAGTGTTAAATAGTGATGTATATTAAATAAATAGTGATACTTTGATTCAAAAGATATTTGAGTATCTTAGTGAGGCTGCTAACTTAACGTCAAGCTAGCAGTCACCTCAAGAAATACAGTTCGTATCAAAGTGATTTATATGTCAAAAAATACTGTATAAATAGTGTATCGTAAACGCAAAATTTTAAAAGTATTGCTTTAATACAAGCCGAGATATTAGGGTCTCTAAGTGGGCTGCTAATTTGACGTTTCTTGCGATGGCGATTCCAGGGAAACGGGTACAAGTTTTAAATAAATAAATACTTGAAAAAATACTGTGTGAAATAGTGAATCTTAGGATATAAATTAAAAAAGAATTCTTCTTTGCTATTTTAAAGAAATCTTATGTTAACTTCTACATAATAATCTGAATATATGCTGACGATCAATGTTGAACTTTGCTCCTTAGTAATAAGGTTCAAACTTTATTTCTATCGTGATGTGCGTACTATCGAGCAAAAAAGTGAAATATATATTTTTGATTGTGTTAGTATTAACATATACGTATGTGTTCGGAAAAGATCGACATTCCTGAACGCATCTCTAATGTCACGTCAAATTGACATTTCGCTGTCACTTGAAGTTGACAGACCTTACTTGATTGGAATTCTTGTAAGAAAATGTCGGATTAATTTTGCTGAATTGTTAAAAACCGCTCGCGTTGAATATGCCTGGCATATCGAGTTTGAATTGAATCCTGAATTATCCTGTCGATCCCGTGTTGTACGACCAAGATTTTGACGCCATCGTGACGATCGGGCCGGTCGCGGCGTTTTGAAATAAAGAGTGCCACCACACGCGTTGTTGTCGGGAAAATATATATTAATAAACAAGCCCCGCGTGTGTCGTTGTGTATTGCTGAAGCGCCCAGTGTCTTGGGAACGCTGTTATTTGTGTTGTGAGTAAGGTGACGAATTGGTAAGGTCTGCAGAAGAACACGGAACACATCATAGGGGGCCCCCTTATACCACTTCTGCTCCGGAGGCCTTCGACACCACAGACCCGTATGTAACATTCACCTTAATTTAAATCAAGTCGCTGTGTATCGCAGTCCAATTGTTCAGTTACATCCCGGCTGAAACCAAGTTTTGTCCGGAGTCTATAATCATGATAACCTTCCACTGCGCCATGCCGGTTCCGCGGGAGTAGGCAGGGGTGTACTGAACATTTCTTGGTAGCAGAGCGTAGTTTGAAGGCCTGACAGGCCCACGCCAAAACTTTGTCGATTAATCAGTGCCGTTTTGATGACCATCTGGTCCGGACTAGATTAATTTGTACTTGTAAATGGTAATTAACTTGCATTTGAAAAGTAAAGGGCATTCCTTTGTTATTGGTTCCATGTCTTGTAATTAATTGTCATGTATTGAAGTTCCAAAATGTAAACAGATGCCTTTCTTTGCTCATAATAATTATTATTTAGTTTGTTAGCAAATTTGAGTTGTGAATATTGACAACTACTTAGTGAAACTTAAATGATTTAAGACATTATTTACACATTGAAACTTATTGAAACTTGTGCTTTGAAATAATTAAAATTGTTGTATGTTGATATCCAAGTGAATTTCAATAGTCAGTGATTTGTTTGAACGGAATAACTTTTGACTTATAAAGTCAAAGTTAGTTGGTGTCTAAGTTATAACCTCTTGAGAGTTAGAGTTATAATTATATACTTGAGTTTTGTTGTTTTCTGATAACCTCCAAATATTTAAGAGTTTGTGTCATTATAAATACTTTGTTGTTGTAATATTGGAATTTTGTGGTTATTAATAACCTCCAAATATTGGAGATTTTGTGTTATAGTGAATATTTTGAATTTGTTGTTTTTGTTGATAAATTTGTGACGTTACAATGACGGCCTCCTCTGCGAAAGCCAAAATACGTTCTGAGTTACGGTGGTTAGCTTCTGCGGTTGCATTGTTGGATCGACCGGATAGGACGGAGGCCTTGTTGAACAGATACGTAGATCTGCCCGTACGTTTGGCTGTTGTTGATGAACAGTATGCCTTATTTTTGGAAAGGACTGTTGAGGCCGATGTGGAAATGCGACAAGAAGTCGGTTTGGATGTGGACCAGTGTTATGATTTTGCGGACAGAATTACCCAGGTGGCTCGACCTTTGCAAGTGGCAAGAGAGAATGAACCGAGCCCGTCCCCGGTCACATCTAAGAGTATGCCCCCTCTATTTGCTAGATTGGCCCCCTTAGACTTAAGGCGTTTTGCTGGTCGTCTACAAGACTGGGAGGGCTTTATTAATATTTTTGATAGTCTCGTACATGCCCGGGATGATTTGACCCAGGGCCAGAAGTTGGCTTATTTGTTATCCGTGTTGGAAGGGGAGGCCCTTGAATCGGTTCAACATTTGGCCCCCTCGGATGAAAACTACCCTATTGCTAGGGATTTGATTGCCCGTCGGTACCAGAACGTACGACGTCTGGCGGACAACCATGTTGCCGCCATTTTGAATTTACCCCGCGTTGCCAGCGTGATGCACTTGAGAGTGGCTTTGTTGAATCCGCTGTTGGTTGCCTACAACGCATTAAAAAACTTAAAACTCCCAGTGGAGCAGTGGTCGTTTTTGTTACTGCACATTGTCCTGGGAAAGTTGCCGGACTCTGTTAAGGTCCGTTTTGAGCAGCAGTATGGTGGGGATAGTGCGACTTATCTGCCACCCTTCTCGGACCTCTTGACGTTCCTGGAAGGAGAGAGTAGACTGGCAGATAATTCCTCTCTGGCCGGTCCTATGGGACCCGAACGACCTGTGCCACAGAGTAGGTCCCCCACCGGACCCCCCCGTAGGGGGCGTATGGCCCCTCGCGCGCCCGGCCGCTATGCCGCCGTCCAGGAGACCGCCCGCTGCTTGTACTGTCGGGAACCGGGTCACAGCACGACCCGTTGTGATAAGTTCCTCGACCAGCGCGTCCAAGGCCGTCGAGCGATCGCGCGACAACGGACATGGTGCTACTCGTGCTTGGGCCTGCACATGCAGCGCGAATGTACCCAGGCGCACCCATGCCGCTTTTGTAAGGGCAACCACCATCCCCTCCTCTGCATGAACAGCCCAGAGGGCGGCGGAGCGCCGCAGCGCGTCGCTGCAGGATCACCTCGTATGGGTGGGGGGCTCGGACCCGCCGCGGTGTTTGCATCCCGCAGCAGTTCTAGTGGCCACCAGAGTGGCCCCAGACGCTCTCCGCCACGTTTGGAGCCTCAAACGGGCGGGGGTCCCAGGGACCCCCCCATGGGAAACCGATCCCCAAGGATGGGGATGAGTCATGCGAGCGTTGCCGGAGGTCGTAGAGGCCCCCCGCGACGTTTTGAGCCTCGCACGGGCGGGGGTCCCACGGACCCCCCCATGGGAAATCGGTCCCCAACTAGGGGGTTCGATTTTGCGAGCGTTGCGGGAGGTCGTAGAAGCCCCCCGCAACGTGTTGAGCCTCGCACAGCCGGGGGTCCCCGGGACCCCCCTTCTGAAAATCGGTCACCGTGCCCCCGCGACTATGGGGCGACGTACACGGTGGATGCTAGGCACCGATTCTCGCCGCCGCTCGCCGAATACCCGCGTTTGGAGCGGCGCCCGCCCCGTCTTCCAGGGGCCGGGAGATATAACCCGCCTGATACCGGGCGAATTGGACGTAGGCAGTATGTGGGAGAATGGGACCCACTGGATCGCTATGAGCGACCCCCTTACCATGGGGGGACGTCTGGGGACCCCACATACTAGCAATCAACGTGTTTACGGTCGATTGTAGCCACCCCTCCAGAGACCGTTTTGTTGCCCACGGCCTCTGTGCTTGTCAGGGGATTGAATGGCGACCTTGTGGAAGTTCGCGCCTTGTTGGATTCCGGTGGTCAGGGGTGTGTTGTGTCATCTTGGTTAGTTAGGCGGTTAGGCCTCAAGGTGCACCCCCACACGGAAGGCGTGAGAGGTGTTGGCGATGTGAAAGTCCCCGGGTTGTTAGGGCATGTTGACTTCACATTTACATCACGTAATAAGTCCACGCCAGGCATTAAGACCTCGGCGATTGTGTTGGACACAGTTGTTGGCCGTCAACCTTCAGTTGACTTGGGACCGAGTATGTTGTCTTTGGTGTCTGATTCCCCACTCGCCGATCCAAATTTCTTCCGCCCAGGCCCGATTGATGCTCTCCTTGGAGCCGATGTCCTGGGGCGAGTTTTGTTGACGGGGAAGCGAGTTTTGCAGCCAGATGGCTTGGTAGCTCTGCAGACGACACTCGGTACAGTTGTGATGGGCCCTGCTCGCCGCGTTTTGGATTCCCTTGATGAGGATCGCGGTCTTGTTTTTAATGTGTCTCTCTCCGAAGTGGTGCAGAAGTTTTGGGAGGTTGAGGAACCTCCACCAGCCCCGCGGGTTGACCCAGTAGCGGATGAATGCGAGTTGTATTACCAGAATAACACTGGTCGCCTCCGCTCTGGTCGTTTGATCACCCGTCTCCCCTTTCGTGCCGGCCGACCTCCTCTGGGCGAATCCCGACCGCTAGCGGAACGTAGGCTAGTGGCGATGGAGCGTCGCATGAGCAAGGATCCGGTCTTCCGCCAGAAGTATGTTGAATTCATGCGGGAGTATGAGGAGTTAGGGCACATGTCCGTGAGCGAGTTGGATTGGCGCTCCGTTGAGCACTTCTTTTTGCCGCACCACGCCGTTTTGAAATCCGGAAAGATTCGGGTGGTCTTTGACGGTTCGGCCCCCACCTCTACTGGAGCGTCCTTGAACCAGTGTCTGCATGTAGGTCCCAAGCTGCACACGGAGATCTCAGACATTTTGACCAACTTCCGGCGGCACCAAATTGTATTTATGACTGACATCCGGATGATGTTCAGACAAACGGTCATCCATCCAGAGGATAGGAGGTACCAATTGATTTTGTGGAGAGAGAGTCCTAGGGACCCCTTGTTGATTTATGAATTGAATACGAATACGTACGGTTTGGCTTCGAGCCCGTTTGTTGCGATTCGTTCTTTGTTGGAGTTGGCCGAGAAGGAGCGCTTGAGATACCCTCGCGCCTCCGCCATTTTGGCCAGTGACGTCTATGTGGATGACATTTGCACGGGCGCCTCATCTGTCTCAGAGGCGATTGTCCTGAGAGACGAACTCACCGCCCTTTTGAAGTCGGGAGGTTACGAGTTGAGGAAATGGATATCCAACTCGCCTGATGTACTGGTAGGTTTGCCCGAAGAGCACCAGCAGGACCCCCACCTATTCGAAAATGTTGATAATCCCCATGTGGTGACCGTCCTTGGCGTACAGTACAAACCGGTCTCTGACACGTTCACTTATTGTGTGGATTTACGACCACCGAAAGTCTGGACCAAGCGTTTAGTATTGTCTACTGTCGCACGTACCTTTGACCCCAATGGGTGGATTTGCCCCGTGCTGTTTATGGCCAAGTGTTTCTTGCAACGGTTATGGGCTTCGGGTGTGTCGTGGGATGAACCCCTCTCGGACGAGTTACTCCGAGATTGGTCGAGCTTCGTTTCATCCCTCCCCGAGATTAATGAAGTGCATTTGCCGAGGCTATTCCTCCCTTCTGAAAATTGTAAAGTTACTCTTCACGGCTTTTCCGATGCCTCCGAACGTGGATTTGCTGCGGCCGTGTACCTCCGCACCGTTACTGTGGACGGAGTTGTTGCTGTGCATCTGGTGATAGCGAAAAGCAAAGTCGCTCCCCTTCGGACTCGTCATACGATCCCGAGGTTGGAATTGTGTGGAGCTGCCCTCCTAATGCGTTTGTTGAACCACGTATGGCTCACATTAGGTCGATCTATTAAGATACAAGAGGTTTATGCTTGGACGGACAGTCAGGTCGTCCTTTGTTGGTTGAAGGCTCCGGCGCACACCTTGGACGTGTTTGTGGCCAATCGAGTGTCGCAGATTTGTAATTCCGACATCGAGTTGATTTGGAGACACGTGTCGGGAACCATGAATCCCGCGGATTGTGCGTCTCGGGGTTGTGTAGCCCCAACCCTAATTAACCACCCCCTCTGGTGGGGCCCACAGTGGTTGATGCGGCCTGAGTCGGAGTGGCCGCCCTCTCCAGCGTTGTCGAACGTAGCCGTTCCTGATATGCGGGCATGCGTCCTGGAGACTAACCCCGCCGGGGAAAAGGATTTGTTGTTGGATCGGTACAGCTCCTTACAGAAGCTGCTTGGTGTTACCGCTTGGATCAGACGTTTTGCGTACAATTGCAGAAACCCACGCGCGAGGCGTGATTCGTCGGTTCTCACTCCGGACGAGCGTAGGGACGCGCTCTTGTTTTGGGTCCGGAGAGTACAAGCTGATAGTTTTGAGTCCGAGATTGAAATTTTGCGTTTAGGCCGTCGCAAGTTGAAGGGCGCGGTATCGCGATTGAATCCCTTCCTGGACGAGAGTGGGCTTTTGCGAGTCGGCGGAAGACTTCGAAATGCGAACCTGCCGTATGGAGCTCGTCACCCCCTTTTGTTACCTAAAGCCGGACATTTGACTCAACTGATAATAACAGATCGCCATGTGAATGCACAACATGCTGGCTGTAATGCTTTGTTGGCCATTTTGCAGCGTGAATTTTGGATTTTGTCTGCTCGTCGAGCCATTCGCACTGTGGTTTTCCGTTGCCTGCCTTGTTATCGATTGAAGGCCGCGACCATGCAGCCCCAGATGGGTGATTTGCCTGCTGATCGCGTCACGGAATGTAGAGCCTTTGCCGGAGTCGCCACCGACTTCGCCGGTCCCTTTACTGTAAAGGCTTCGAGACTGCGTAATGCTAAAACCTATAAGGCGTACTTGTGCGTGTTTGTGTGTTTGTCCACCAAGGCTGTCCATTTGGAAATTGTCTCGGAATTGTCTACCGAAGCCTTTGTCGCCGCCTTGAGCAGATTTGTTTCCCGTAGAAGACTGCCGTCATTGATACGTTCCGATTGTGGTACTAATTATAAGGGAACGTGTAATTATCTTAAGGAAGTAGTTAAGTTTTTTGTTGATAATAAAATAGACATTGGAACCACCCTCTCCCGGCGTGGGATAATCTGGAAGTTTAGCCCTCCAGCTTGTCCGACCTGGGGAGGAATTTTTGAAGCTTGTGTGAAGGCTGCCAAGACACACTTGCGTCGCGTGATTGGTGAAACTATTCTCACGTTTGAGGAACTTGATACGGTATTTTGTAAAATTGAGGCCGTCCTCAACTCGCGACCCTTGTGCCCGTTGTCTTCGGACCCGAATGACCTGGAAGCGTTGACCCCAGGTCATTTCTTGATCGGACAGCCCCTTTTGGCTTTGCCTGAATATCCGATTCAGGATGTAGGATCCCATCGTTTGTCGCGATACCAACTTTTGAGACAGATGTCCCAAAACTTCTGGGCACGTTGGTCGATGGAGTATTTGCATATCCTACAACAGCGCGTGAAGTGGACAGATAAAACCACCCCACCCCAGACTGGCGACCTCGTGTTGATTAAGGATGCTAACCTGCCGCCCCTGTGTTGGCGAAGGGGGCGCATTGTTAAACTCTACCCCGGAACTGACGGAGTTCCTCGTTTTGCTGAGGTTTTGGTTCGAGATTCGGTTTTGAAGAGAGCAGTTAGTGGGCTCTCCCGATTACCCGTAGATTGACGTACCGTTCTTAACGGTCCGGGGCGGGGGGATGTTCGGAAAAGATCGACATTCCTGAACGCATCTCTAATGTCACGTCAAATTGACATTTCGCTGTCACTTGAAGTTGACAGACCTTACTTGATTGGAATTCTTGTAAGAAAATGTCGGATTAATTTTGCTGAATTGTTAAAAACCGCTCGCGTTGAATATGCCTGGCATATCGAGTTTGAATTGAATCCTGAATTATCCTGTCGATCCCGTGTTGTACGACCAAGATTTTGACGCCATCGTGACGATCGGGCCGGTCGCGGCGTTTTGAAATAAAGAGTGCCACCACACGCGTTGTTGTCGGGAAAATATAAATTAATAAACAAGCCCCGCGTGTGTCGTTGTGTATTGCTGAAGCGCCCAGTGTCTTGGGAACGCTGTTATTTGTGTTGTGAGTAAGGTGACGAATTGGTAAGGTCTGCAGAAGAACACGGAACACATCATAGGGGGCCCCCTTATACCACTTCTGCTCCGGAGGCCTTCGACACCACAGACCCGTATGTAACATTCACCTTAATTTAAATCAAGTCGCTGTGTATCGCAGTCCAATTGTTCAGTTACATCCCGGCTGAAACCAAGTTTTGTCCGGAGTCTATAATCATGATAACCTTCCACTGCGCCATGCCGGTTCCGCGGGAGTAGGCAGGGGTGTACTGAACATATACGTATGTGTTCACGCCGCGCGTGATTCATTCATTCACGTGCATTCGTGGGTTCGCCGCCAAGCGCCGTCCGCGCAACACGGCACTCAGTTGGCCGTAAGCAGCCGTGAGACAAGTTCGCGTGTTTCTGTAGCGACGTGCCGCGCAAGTTACCTACCCATATTGGGGACCGAGATTTCGTTTTGCACCTATTAGGGCTCCGGTCGGGGTACGGACTTGAGACCCGTGTGTGTTCGCTTTGAAAAGCGCCGGGAAAGTTTTAGCGGCCTATTAGGGCATTGTGTAGTATAAGAGTGTTAGCTGTAAGAGTATCCCATCGGGGGTTGTGTGGAGATCGTTTTGCCAGGGCGCGCGCGCGCCGGCGAGACAACGTTCAGCCCCCCTGGATTACGGACACTATTTTCTAGTAAGGTAGGATTAGCTTAATTTACTTAATTTTGCATGGGAAACCTTCGTTTCAATAAACTGTGGAACACAGTAGATGTGGTCATCACAATTGTGCGTGATCATATTTTTGGTAGCAGAGCGTAGTTGATATAATTAATTTTCATATTAAAATTAACTACATAAAATTTCATAGTAAAAATAAAAAGCGTACCTAAAAAGAGTACCTAAAAATTATTTTTTTTTGTTGAAATCTCGAGGGTATTTGAAGATCCCGAGACGATTTGAAGTACTAAGAAATTGTTCTAGTAAATTCTCGAAGCGAATGTTTCTCACTTGGTGGATCCGATAATAGATAGACACTTATATAATTGTTGTCACATACTAGTGTTTTGATACGAGTTTACTCGCCTAGATGTGTATATTTTTTTTTGTGTGTCCGGATTTATTTGACGAATAGTTCGTTCGAAAGTGTGTTTATTAGTATCACATACTAGTGATTTGATACGAGTTTACTCGCCTAGATGTGTATATTTTTTTTTTGTTTGTCGGGATTTATTTGACGAATAGTTTCGTTCGAAAGTGTTGTTTATTAGTACCACATACTAGTGTTTGTTCCGAGTCCGCTTGCCTAGTTAAAAAAGTGGAACTAGTTTTAATTATTAGTAGTATTAAATTACGAGTATTATTATTAAAAATAGTTTTGTTTTCGTTTGTTGATAACGGTTTAGTAGTTGATTTGCGAGGTATGCCATACCGTTAATCCTATACGTTTTGTTTATACCGTTATATTGTTAGCCCTTGAAATTGGTAAGTTGCTAATAATTTATGAAACTAGTAGGGTCCGTGTATGTCGTCCGAATTTTAACCCTTGAACCCCGTTGGGGCCAATTCTGACCACGCATATAGCTGTCAACGTTCACTCAAACCCGGGGCGGCCAATATTGACCAGGCGCCGGCCGGCACAGATTACTTGTGTTTTATATTATCGTGACGCGACCTATTTCTATTGTTTTTTTTGTTGATGTTTACCACTTTTATATTTCTTTGTTTGCTTTGTTTATAAAACGGATTATAAATGGCTCCTACGAATCCGACCGCCGTATCCAGGGCTGGCATCCAAGGAGCTTTGCGTTGGCTTGCTTGTGCGGTCACATTAATAGACCGAGCCGACCGGGTAGGCGCGTTGCTAGCTCGGTATGGCGGGCTGGCAGCTCGGCTGCAAGACCTGGAGCGCCACGCCATGGAGTGTCGCGCGTATTATTTGGAGAACCCCCCAGCTGATGATGCCGTGTCGGAACAGCTGGAGCAGGATGTAGCCCAGGCCTATGAGCTGGCTGACCAGTTCACGGAGGCGGCTGAGAGGGCCCTGGCTGTTCGGAAGGGGGAGCCGGTTTTGAGCGGGGAGGTCAAACCTACCCCGACGGCGTTGCTAGGCCGATTGCCTACATTGGAGATTCCCACTTTTAATGGGGATCTGTCAGCCTGGATGGGCTTCATTAATTTGTTTGACAGTTTGGTGGATTCACGACGGGACTTATCCCCTAGTGAGAAGTTGGCCTATTTGCGCTCCTCCCTGCGAGGAGAGGCCAGCTCGGTAATCCAGCACCTGCTCATCAGTGACGACAACTACCAGGTGGCTCGCCAGCTTCTGGTTAGCAGGTACCAGAATGTCCGGTTACTGGCGGACACCCACGTGGCCACGATTTTGGCCCTCCCGCGAATCACGCGGGTACACCTGTTACGGAGGGAGTTGCTGAACCCGCTACTGTCAGCGGTCAACTCCCTAAGGCGATTGGACCTGCCGGTGGATCAGTGGTCCTTTGTACTGCTGCACATAGTCCTCGCCAAAGTGCCCGCTGAAATGAAGGGGCGTTTCGAGCAGAGGTACGGAGGCGACAGCGCCTCGTATCTCCCGCCCTTCGCGGACCTCCTTCGTTTTTTGGAGGACGAATGTAGGGTGACGGACCACCTGGAGCCCGCCCCGGTTCCAGGTGTTGGTCGTATGGTGGCGGCGAGGGAACAGCCCCGTCGCCCGACCAATCGCTATGCTGCCTTCCAGCAGTCCCCTCCCCCCGCACCGAGTGAGCGGTGCAGGTATTGCAGGGGAGATAGGCACGTGGTGCACGAATGTGCCAAATTTAGAGGCCTCCGCCCAGAGGGACGGAGGGCCGTTGCTAGACAGCGCCAATGGTGCTATAGGTGTTTGGGGGGACACATGCAGTCGGCGTGTCCCCAGGCCGAGGATTGTCGTCTTTGCGGAGGGAGGCATCACCCCCTCCTTTGTTTGGACCGCAAGGACGCCGGGAGCGACCGGGGTTCGAATTCCTCGCGCACGGGCGGGGGCCCGGCAGCCCGGAACCGGTCCCCTAGAGATTCGGCGGGGCTTAGCCCCCCCGTTCAGTCCCCCCCGGAGAGGGGGAACTATAGGAGAGACGCCCCCGCCACGGGCGGGGGTAGGGGGGTACCACAAGAGTACGCCACGGTGGCGATGGGCACGGGCCCTATTTGCTACTCCCCCCCCCTAATGGAGAGGCCTCGATTGGGGTACTATGCACCGAGGCACGCCCCACACGGGTATTACCCTGCACCTAGGAGTGCTGTTGGTCGGGGCCAGTATGTACCCGATTGGGACCCGCTCGCCCGGTACGAGCGTCCCACATTTGGCGCGCCGACTCAGGCGCGAGGGGGACAAGTACCCCCCCAAAATTTTTAATGGCGCCCCTGTCGGACCCAACCACCCCTCCGGAGCTTGTGCTGTTGCCAACAGCCTCCGTGAATGTTTGGGGACCTAAGGGCAATGTTGTCACGGTGCGTGCCCTTTTGGACTCAGGTGCCCAGGGGTGCATAATGTCCAGGTGGCTTGTCCGACAGCTGGGTCTTTTGCTTGTGCCGCATCACGAAGCGGTACGGGGGGTGGGAGACTCGCGGATCCCTGATCCGATTGGTCGAGTTGAGTTCTCCTTCTCCCCCCACTTCACGCCAAGGCCGAAGATCGGTGCTTCGGCGATAGTTTTTGATAAGGTGGTTGGACCACTCCCGCAAGTGCGAGTGCCGCCATCCACGATTGAGCTGACGTCTGGACTGGCTTTGGCTGATCCTTCCTTCCACCGACCGGGCCCAATACACTTGTTGATTGGTGCGGATGTCCTCGGTCGTGTACTGTGTGGAAGCAAGCGAGTTTTGCCGACAGCCGATCTTGTCGCCTTGTCCTCGTCGCTGGGTCATGTGGTGATGGGAAAGGTACCACAGACACCAGAGACCCCGTCGGTAGACCGCCAGACCATTGTCGGTTCTCCTTTGTCCGACGTTCTCCAAAAGTTTTGGGAGGTGGAGGAACCTCCCACTGCCAAGCGGTTGGATCCGTTAGCCGAGGAGTGCGAATTGTTCTACCAGAACAACACTGGGCGCCTCCTCTCGGGTCGCTTGATTACCCGCTTGCCCTTCTTGGCGGTTCGCCCTCCTTTAGGGAGCTCCCGACCGATGGCCGAGAAGAGATTGTTGTCCATGGAGCGTAGGATGGCCAGGGATCCCGCATTCAAGGAGAAGTATATAGACTTCATGCGGGAGTATTTGGACCTTGGGCACATGTCCATCTCGCAGTTGGACTGGCGTAATGTGGAACATTACTTCCTGCCACACCACGCTGTTTTGAAGACTTCCAATGGGAAGATCCGCGTGGTCTTTGATGGTTCAGCGCCCACGTCAACCGGAGTGTCGTTGAATCAGTGTCTGCATGCGGGGCCGAAGTTGCATCACGATGTCTGTGATGTTTTGACCAACTTCCGCCGGCACGCTGTCGTCTTTGTGGCCGATATCCGCATGATGTTCAGACAGACCGTGATTCACCCGGAGGATAGACGATACCAGCTCATCCTTTGGCGTGAGGATCCCCAGGATCCGATGTTGGCTTACGAGCTGAACACCAACACTTATGGTTTGCGGTCGAGCCCCTTTGTGGCGATCCGTTCGCTTTTGGAGCTCGCAGAGCGCGAACGGCTACGCTATCCCCGGGCATCTGCTCTTATTGAGGGGGGGGCCTTATTTGTCGACGATATCTGCACGGGGGCCTCGAGCTTAGATGAGGCTCTCGTCTTACGTGATGAGCTGATTGCGCTCTTGAGGGCTGG
This sequence comes from Crambus lathoniellus, assembly GCA_949710035.1. Lineage (NCBI taxonomy): Eukaryota > Metazoa > Arthropoda > Insecta > Lepidoptera > Crambidae > Crambus > Crambus lathoniellus. The sequence goes on along the minus strand of OX453303.1, from coordinate 4,290,092 downwards.
TGGCTATGAGTTGCGGAAGTGGCTGTCTAACTCACCGGACCTCTTGGCAGATTTGCCTAAGGACCACCAGCAAGAGCCGCTCCTCTTTGAAAATCCGGAGACTCCAGACATGCTGTCTGTTTTGGGAGTCCAGTATCGACCAGTCCCGGATTTGTTCACATATAGATTGGAACTGCCAGACCCAAGGGTCTGGACTAAACGCACGGTGCTTTCTACTGTAGCCCGTACCTTTGATCCGAACGGTTGGCTCAGCCCTGTAGTGTTTTCGATGAAGTGCTTCCTACAGGAGCTCTGGGCTGCGGAATTGTCATGGGATGAGCCCCTCTCTGGTAGCCTCCTACGAGAGTGGGTGAGGTTCGTGTCATCCCTACCCGACGTCAATCGGGTTTGTATACCGAGGCAAATGCTGCCTTCGGGAAAGTTTAAAGCCTCCCTGCACGGCTTTTGTGACGCGTCCGAAAGCGGATACGCGGCAGCCGTTTACATCCGAACGGTGGATGCAGCAGGCGTTGTCGCCGTACACTTAGTTACGGCCAAGAGTAAGGTCGCCCCCCTTCGGACTAGGCTAACCATTCCGAAGTTGGAGTTGTCCGGCGCCACTCTCTTAGTACGGCTACTCAATCATGTTGCCGACACCTTGGGAAACGGTGTCGACTTGGAGTCGATATTTGCGTGGTCTGACAGCCAGGTCGTCCTTTGTTGGCTGAAGAGTTCAGTCCACACCCTTGAGGTTTTTGTGGCCAACCGGGTCTCACAAATTCAGACTTCAAAGGCCCCGTTGATTTGGCGCCACGTACCGGGCGAATTGAACCCCGCAGATTGTGCCTCCCGCGGCTGCGAGGCGCCTGAGTTAGTGGACCACCACCTATGGTGGAGTCCATCATGGTTGTTACGGCCTGAGCGCTCATGGCCTGCCACCCCGGCTGTGGCCAGAGTCCCAGACCTAGGCATGCGTGTTCACGCCGTGGAGACGGTGGCGGCTCCGCAGATGGAGTTTTTGTTAGACCGCTACAGTTCTCTTGATAAGTTGCTCGGCGTGACTGCTTGGATGAGGCGCTTTGTGCGGAATTGTCGCCAGCCTCAGGAGAAATTGTTGTCTCCGGTCCTCGCCCCACAAGAGCGGCAAGACGCTCTGTTGCATTGGTTGCGAGTGACGCAACAGCGAGAGTTTGAACCGGAGCTGAAAGCCCTGCGCTCAAGTAAGCCCAAGCTGAAGGGACCCTTGGTGCGGTTGAATCCCTTCTTGGACAGTACCGGATTGCTGCGTGTCGGAGGTAGGCTCAGACATGCCAACCTGCCGTACGGATCACGCCACCCTTTGTTGCTCCCCAAGGATGGACCGTTAGTTAGACTGTTGATTACAGACCGACATGTAAAGAATGCTCATGCCGGTTGTAATGCTTTGACCGCGCTCCTCCAACGAGAGTTCTGGATTTTGTCAGCGCGGAGAATAATCCGATCCGTTATCTTTCGTTGTCTCCCGTGTTATCGTTTGCGCGCCGATACGATGCAGCCCCAGATGGGTGATTTGCCTGCCGATCGAGTGAACGAATCGATGCCCTTCTCAGGAGTTGGAACGGATTTTGCGGGGCCATTTACCGTTAAGACATCGCGGCTTCGTAATGCTAGAACGGAAAAGGCTTACTTGTGTGTATTTGTTTGTTTGGCCACTAAAGCGGTCCACCTGGAGGTGGTTAGTGCCCTCACCACAGAAGCCTTTGTAGCCACGTTGAATCGTTTTGTGTCTCGCCGCGGAATGCCGTCGTTAATAAGGTCCGATTGTGGAACCAATTTCAAGGGCACCGATAGGTATTTAAAGGAAGTTTGTGAATTTTTGGATAGGAATAATTTTGAGATCGGATCCACACTCTCTCGCAGAGGGGTACGATGGCAGTACTCCCCGCCATCCTGCCCCCACTGGGGAGGGATTTTTGAAGCAACTGTAAAGGCCGCTAAAACTCACCTTCGTCGCGTTATTGGGGAGACGGTCCTCACGTTTGAGGAACTCGCGACCGTATTTTGTAAGGTTGAGGCGGTCCTCAACTCGCGTCCGTTGTGTCCGTTGTCTTCGGACGCGAATGATTTAGAGGCCCTTACGCCGGGCCATTTTTTGATTGGCAGACCGCTTAACGCCTTGCCGGAATATCCTTATTCCGAAGTGCCCTCCGGACGGCTCTCGCGATTTGAATTGCTCCAGCAGCTTACGCAGAGTTTTTGGCGCCGTTGGCATCTGGAGTATTTGCACATTTTGCAGCAACGCGTTAAGTGGTCGGATAGGACGACCCCACCCAAGACTGGAGACCTCGTGTTGGTAAAGGATCCAAACCTGCCGCCCCTCCGCTGGCGTTTAGGACGCATTGTTCAGCTTCATCCGGGGTCGGATGGTGTGCCCAGGTTTGCCGAGGTCCTGGTGGGGGACTCTGTTTTGAAGCGAGCGATCGCTACCCTCTCTCGCCTGCCCTTAGATTGAGTTGGCGGACAGTTTGCTACTGTCCGGGGCGGGGGGATGTTCACGCCGCGCGTGATTCATTCATTCACGTGCATTCGTGGGTTCGCCGCCAAGCGCCGTCCGCGCAACACGGCACTCAGTTGGCCGTAAGCAGCCGTGAGACAAGTTCGCGTGTTTCTGTAGCGACGTGCCGCGCAAGTTACCTACCCATATTGGGGACCGAGATTTCGTTTTGCACCTATTAGGGCTCCGGTCGGGGTACGGACTTGAGACCCGTGTGTGTTCGCTTTGAAAAGCGCCGGGAAAGTTTTAGCGGCCTATTAGGGCATTGTGTAGTATAAGAGTGTTAGCTGTAAGAGTATCCCATCGGGGGTTGTGTGGAGATCGTTTTGCCAGGGCGCGCGCGCGCCGGCGAGACAACGTTCAGCCCCCCTGGATTACGGACACTATTTTCTAGTAAGGTAGGATTAGCTTAATTTACTTAATTTTGCATGGGAAACCTTCGTTTCAATAAACTGTGGAACACAGTAGATGTGGTCATCACAATTGTGCGTGATCAGTATGTATATACGTATCATAGGTTTAATGCTATTGATTAGATATTTAAACAAATATATTTCTACCCACTTTTTAACCGACTTCAAAAAAAGAGGAGGTTCTCAAGTCGACTGTATTTTTGTTTATGTATGTTTTACCATAACTTCGCCAGTTGTGAACCGATTTTAATAATTCTTTTTTTATCTGAATGAAAATTGTTTATGTATGGTCCCATGAAAAATTTAAAGTAGTCAGTTCAGTAGTTTTTTCACAATCCTGAAAAAACACATAGTTTTCGACTGGTAGTTCCTGCTTTACATGTCAATATCTTTGCGAACTATTGACCAATTAAAGACTAAAGATCAAAATATTTAGTAGGGGTAGGGTAGGGGTTGGGTAGGGGTAGGGTAGGGGTAGGGTAGGGGTTGGGTAGGGGTAGGGTAGGGGTAGGGTAGGGGTAGGGCAGGGGTAGGGTAGGGGTAGGGTAGGGGTAGGGTAGGGGTAGGGTAGGGGTAGGGTAGGGGTAGGGTAGGGGTAGGGTAGGGGTAGGGTAGGGGTAGGGTAGGGGTAGGGTAGGGGTAGGGTAGGGGTAGGGTAGGGGTAGGGTAGGGGTAGGGTAGGGGTAGGGTAGGGGTAGGGTAGGGGTAGGGTAGGGGTAGGGTAGGGGTAGGGTAGGGGTAGGGTAGGGGTAGGGTAGGGGTAGGGTAGGGGTAGGGTAGGGGTAGGGTAGGGGTAGGGTAGGGGTAGGGTAGGGGTAGGGTAGGGGTAGGGTAGGGTAGGGGTAGGGTAGGGGTAGGGTAGGGGTAGGGTAGGGGTAGGGTAGGGGTAGGGTAGGGTAGTGGTAGGGCCACGCGAACGAAGTCGCGCTGGGTCAGCTAGTAGGATATAAACTTTCACTTGATATCACTTTTTATGGTACAATTAATGTAAGTACTCACTGCTTACCAATTTTAAAACAAACAAAACTTTTCTCCAATGTCATGTCACTGAACCGAAATCACGTAAGTAAACAAAACCACGCCATCTCGCGGTGTTGCTTTGTACCAACTACGCCAGTGACTCATTTGCGCTGGCGATGATGGGGCGTTCCCAAATGTACGTCAAGAAAAAATAACATGCTGTAAAAAATAGTGATTCTGTTTCATTCATTTATTTTATTTTACCTTTGTAAACGTTAATATTTATTTAACGTGTTACATTATTTGTCATAACTTTTAACGTCTAACACTATCTAAAACTATGAGATTGATTCGTGTCTACTTCTTTGTATGCATTGCGGTGTTGTTCCGGATTTCGCCAAATTAATTCGAGTCACAAATGACAAATGCTTGACATATTATTTTTCGATATACGATAGATTTATGTGTCATTTAAAATGACTGGAATAAAAAAGTTGACAATATCAGTACGTCTAAAGAAAACTGTACACGACTGTACCTAAAATCGAATGTATGGTAGAAGTTTACATTCGATTTTTTGAAAATAGCAAAGAAGAATTCTTTTTTTATTTATATCCTAAGATTGACTATTTCACACAGTATTTTTTCAAGTATTTATTTATTTGAAAATTGTACCCGTTTCCCTGGAATCGCCATCGCAAGAAACGTCAAGTTAGCAGCCCACTTAGAGACCCTAATATCTCGGCTTGTATAAAAGCAATACTTTTAAAATTTTGCGTTTACGATACACTATTTATACAGTATTTTTTGACATATAAATCACTTTGATACGAACTGTATTTCTTGAGGTGACTGCTAGCTTGACGTTAAGTTAGCAGCCTCACTAAGATACTCAAATAGCTTTTGAATCAAAGTATCACTATTTATTTAATATACATCACTATTTAACACTATTTATACAGTATTTTTTGACATAATCAAAACCATCTAATTCTGTTGTGAGGCTGCTAACTTGACGCACATGTTACAAGAAATGTCTAATTGTTTCACAATAGTACTGATGTTCACACACACCACACACTACATTCACATCACATCATCATCATGTCAGCCAAACGACGCCCACTGCTGGGCATAGGCCTCCCCCAAGGATCTCCACAACGATCGATCCTGCGCATCCAGCGGCTTCCCGCGACCTTGACCAGACCGTTCGGTTCACCTTGTAGGGGGGCCTGCCCACGGAACGTCGTCCGGTACGCGGTCGCCATTCGAGAACCGTTTTCGCCCCAACGGCCATCGGTTCTCCGCGCTATGTGTCCCGCCCACTGCCACTTCAATGATGCAATCCTTCGAGCGATGTCGGTTGTTTTAATTCTCCTGCAGATCTCATCATTTCTGATTCGATCGAGCAGGGAAATACCAAGCATCGCTCTGTCCATTGCTCGCTGGGTGACTTTGAGCCTTCTTATGAGACCCATAGTAAAAGACCACATCTCACTTCCATCGGTGTTGTTAGCCGGATCTTACCCGGGGATTCTTAGCATACCCTTCCCCGCCGTTACCATAGCTAGGAATAGCGGGGCCGCCGGGAACTGGGGGCCGATTTTTTTGGTGTGTAATCATTTTGGGGGGTTTGACATAATCACCACGCTTGGCAGGCGGGTTGTCGCAGTATGGCCAGCTGTTACATGGAGACGCTGCTGCCCATCTCCTGATGGCAGTTTTCCCTTTGTCGCCTCTTACAACACCCACGGGAAGAGAGGGGGTAGTGCTATTCTATTTATGTGCCGGCACTACACGACTCCTACATATCACCATACCATCACATCATACTGTTATAATTCTTGTGACTAGTGTGTAAAAAAGCACTACAATTGAACTACAGCACAAATTATAAATTACAACTTATGAAGCTGCTCTGTTTTACAGGTGTACAGTGCGACGCCTAAGCTGAGACAGCTAACGAGATGTCCGGGACTGCAACGACAGTGTGTTGAATTCTGTGCCAGATCATGTAAGTAATTTATGAGAGAATTGGTTACAGTGTGGGGCAAACTTCTTGAACCATCGTGAGGGGGCGGCGACCAATCACAACTCGCTAAAACCCGTTTTACGAGTTGTGATTGGTTGCTTGCCCGCCATGATGGTTCAACAAGTTTGCCTCGAGGTATACTTTTATCTACCACAAAGAGCACAGCATAAATATGTCAGCGGACAAGACAATGCTAGCCTATACCTATTCACATTTTTAAGAATTTAGATTTTCTTTAAGGTCATCTTTTTCCAAAACTCTATTTCTTTCTCACCTTTGCATAAATGATACCTAGCTAACTATATTAGATACTGGCTTTCCGCTCGAAGCCTTGCCCGCGTGAATTACACGTCATTATCCCGTGGGAATCTGATATTTTTCTGGGATAAAAAGTAACCTATGTCACTCTCCAGCCCCCAAACTAAAAAATCACGTCGATCCGTAGCTCCGTTTCGACGACAAAGACGGTCAAACACACTTTCACATTTATAATACCTATTAGCCTCTTACTAATAATAATTCTGTTAACTTAACTTTTTGTTAACAGTTTGTAAATAAAAATAAAATAATTTGTTGTGTAAAATTACACCAGCCTGCCTAGCATGACCATCATTATATCACGCGATATGATATGGTACGTCATGCTGTCTTGCTTACCCCACTAAGGTGTACCTAAGCATGATATAGGCTCTTTATCATGTGTCAATAAATAAATAAATAAATAACTTCTTACATTCACACCAATTATCTAAGCCCATGTTAATTTCATTAAGAAACTGTATCATGGAAAACTTGATAACGGATAAATATATACTTAAATACTTTTTGTTTGTAAATAGATACCTAATATACATAGTTAACACCCAGACCGAGACAAATAGACATGTTCATGCACACAAATATTTGTCTTGTTCGGGAATCGAACCCGAGACCACTGGCGCAGAAGGTGGGTAGCCTACCCCTGCGCCAAATCGGTCGTCAATAGTCGATAAAAGCCGCTCATGCTAGGCCGGCAGGTGTTGTTGTCACTTATGTTGTCTAAACTGATGACGGAGACAACAACAGATTTACTTGTAAGTAAGTTGTCTTGCTTACCCCACTAAGGTGTAAGCAAGACGGCATGCCGTACCATATCATATCGCGTGATAAAAGCCGCTCATGCTAAGCCGGCTGGTGTAATTTACACGTTTATTAGTTATGGGGTTAGAATGGTTGATTCCCTCCACAGCCCGGCAGCTGCCCAAAGTGAGCGACTTGTTCCGCATGTACGCGGGCATGTCGTACGGCAGCACGGTGCGCGACCTGTGCCGGCGCATGCGGCCGCAGGAGCTCGCCATCAACGAGCGCAAGCTGGTGCTGTTCGGCGTACTGGAGGGGCTGATCCGACGCGTGTACAAGGTGAGAGTGTAGCCACTGCTAATGTTGCCCCGCTATAAGCCGCACGGGGCGCGACCTGTGCCGGCGCATGCGGCCGCAGGAGCTCGCCATCAACGAGCGCAAGCTGGTGCTGTTCGGCGTACTGGAGGGGCTGATCCGACGCGTGTACAAGGTGAGAGTGTAGCCACTGCTAATGTTGCCCCGCTATAAGCCGCACGGGGCGCGACCTGTGCCGGCGCATGCGGCCGCAGGAGCTCGCCATCAACGAGCGCAAGCTGGTGCTGTTCGGCGTACTGGAGGGGCTGATCCGACGCGTGTACAAGGTGAGAGTGGAGCCACTCGCTAATGTTGCCCCGCTATAGGCCGCACGGGGCGCGACCTGTGCCGGCGCATGCGGCCGCAGGAGCTCGCCATCAACGAGCGCAAGATTCGGCGTACTGGAGGGGCTGATCCGACGCGTGTACAAGGTGAGAGTGGATCCGACGCGTGTACAAGGTGAGAGTGCAGCCCCTCGCTAACTGATCCGACGCGTGTACAAGGTGAGAGTGGATCCGACGCGTGTACAAGGTGAGAGTGCAGCCCCTCGCTAACTGATCCGACGCGTGTACAAGGTGAGAGTGGATCCGACGCGTGTACAAGGTGAGAGTGCAGCCCCTCGCTAACTGATCCGACGCGTGTACAAGGTGAGAGTGGATCCGACGCGTGTACAAGGTGAGAGTGCAGCCCCTCGCTAACTGATCCGACGCGTGTACAAGGTGAGAGTGGATCCGACGCGTGTACAAGGCGAGAGTGGATCCGACGCGTGTACAAGGTGAGAGTGCAGCCCCTCGCTAACTGATCCGACGCGTGTACAAGGTGAGAGTGGATCCGACGCGTGTACAAGGTGAGAGTGCAGCCCCTCGCTAACTGATCCGACGCGTGTACAAGGTGAGAGTGGATCCGACGCGTGTACAAGGTGAGAGTGCAGCCCCTCGCTAACTGATCCGACGCGTGTACAAGGTGAGAGTGGATCCGACGCGTGTACAAGGTGAGAGTGCAGCCCCTCGCTAACTGATCCGACGCGTGTACAAGGTGAGAGTGGATCCGACGCGTGTACAAGGTGAGAGTGCAGCCCCTCGCTAACTGATCCGACGCGTGTACAAGGTGAGAGTGGATCCGACGCGTGTACAAGGCGAGAGTGGATCCGACGCGTGTACAAGGTGAGAGTGCAGCCCCTCGCTAACTGATCCGACGCGTGTACAAGGTGAGAGTGGATCCGACGCGTGTACAAGGTGAGAGTGCAGCCCCTCGCTAACTGATCCGACGCGTGTACAAGGTGAGAGTGGATCCGACGCGTGTACAAGGTGAGAGTGCAGCCCCTCGCTAACTGATCCGACGCGTGTACAAGGTGAGAGTGGATCCGACGCGTGTACAAGGTGAGAGTGCAGCCCCTCGCTAACTGATCCGACGCGTGTACAAGGTGAGAGTGGATCCGACGCGTGTACAAGGTGAGAGTGGATCCGACGCGTGTACAAGGTGAGAGTGCAGCCCCTCGCTAACTGATCCGACGCGTGTACAAGGTGAGAGTGGATCCGACGCGTGTACAAGGTGAGAGTGCAGCCCCTCGCTAACTGATCCGACGCGTGTACAAGGTGAGAGTGGATCCGACGCGTGTACAAGGTGAGAGTGGATCCGACGCGTGTACAAGGTGAGAGTGCAGCCCCTCGCTAACTGATCCGACGCGTGTACAAGGTGAGAGTGGATCCGACGCGTGTACAAGGTGAGAGTGCAGCCCCTCGCTAACTGATCCGACGCGTGTACAAGGTGAGAGTGGATCCGACGCGTGTACAAGGTGAGAGTGGATCCGACGCGTGTACAAGGTGAGAGTGCAGCCCCTTGCTAACTGATCCGACGCGTGTACAAGGTGAGAGTGGATCCGACGCGTGTACAAGGTGAGAGTGCAGCCCCTCGCTAACTGATCCGACGCGTGTACAAGGTGAGAGTGGATCCGACGCGTGTACAAGGTGAGAGTGGATCCGACGCGTGTACAAGGTGAGAGTGCAGCCCCTCGCTAACTGATCCGACGCGTGTACAAGGTGAGAGTGGATCCGACGCGTGTACAAGGTGAGAGTGCAGCCCCTCGCTAACTGATCCGACGCGTGTACAAGGTGAGAGTGGATCCGACGCGTGTACAAGGTGAGAGTGCAGCCCCTCCCCAACTAACACATTAGCAGTTTAACGGAATAATATATTTCGAATTACAGCCTAAAGTTAAATTAGGGTTTTATAATGGTTTCCGCGACGTGTTCTAGCTGGTCTATAGAATTTATTAGTCTTATAAAGGCCTTAAGCTGTATTGCAGTCTTTACATAAATTATTTTAAGCTACGAACTCTATTAAAGTTTTGATAAAATAAAATATACAGATTGAAGCTGTATTTTTACAGCAAAAACACTTTTTTAAGTATAATAGTTTTATAGTGTATTAAAATAAGGCATAAGATATAAAACAGAATCCATAAAATACGTTTCAAAACTCTAAGCTTGATAATAGATTGCCAACAAATAATAGCTGTTTATTGGAATATTTCAAAACCTTAATAAATACAGTCTTATAAGACCCTAGAGCAAAACTATAAATGAGCTTTTTCCTATATAAGTATGACAATGAAGAGCGTTATTCATATCAAGGCTGTATACACGGTCGATTGTAAATCATGTTTATACAAAAATCTGGTCAAGCGTGGGCGTTAAATGTAGAGGGTTCCGTATAAGTACTTGAATCACTCAATATTAAATTCTTTCTTTTTTCTTTCAAAATTTGCATCTATTTCGATAAATAAATTGAGTTTATTCTAAAACATCTCATTTTATACCAATAAAACAAGTCATAGTATTTAATTTTACAAACCAACTTTATTTCTAACCACTTAAATACTTCCAAAAAATATAATTAGGTACTTCTTGCACTTCCACTGCATCATTTTGTTCATGATGTTGATTTGTTGCCTAAAATAAAGCAATAATTAAGTAAATTACTTATAAATAACATTTTAGAAGAGAGCTTTTAACGTTAATCATAAGTATTTTATGTAATAATGGTGGATATACCAATTTAAGGCCTACATTCAATATTCTAGTACCTAATAGTAGTTTTAAACCACTAGCGTTATTCCCAAGCAATTACATAGCAAGTACATAATATGTACTTGTGATATATCACAATGCACAAGACGTTAGTACTAGGTATTATATATTCTGTGGCAAAAGGCCGCAGTTTTGAACATTTGCCGGATCGTTAGGCATTTTCTATGATTCTGGCGTCGCAATATGATTACATTTGTATGTGATCCTAGGTAGGTAGGTATAGATAGAATTTTACAATTATACTTGAATTGACACGGGCGCGGCCGGGCGTCATTCCGCGAGTATACTTTTCTCGCCTAGCGTTCGCGGGGGCAGGTAAGGGGAAGGGTTACGGGTTGGCTCATCAATCAATTAATACACCAAGTACTTCTTCCGCTGCAACTACATAAAACGTGTATTATGTATCTTTCTATGCCTAAATAAAAAAAAACTTAAAATTGTTTTTTTTCTCCTTTTTTTTACGGGGCGTCCCGATGAGTCCCTAGCAAAATATGGCAGCCCTATGCATACCTAGACCTTACTAGCGTTTTTCTATTTATATATTTAGCCCTAAAACACTGCACTATTAAGCTTAAAATGTATTCTTGGAAGATTTTCATACAGCCAAAACCTTACTGAAATCTTTCTTCCAGCCATACACCAAACATTACCATACTTAGAGATTTTTTTAAGATTTTCACAAGCTTGTGGCTTTAAAAGACCTGTTTCCAAGTATTAAAGCTGTCTAATAATTTGACGCCATTAATTTAGTAATTATGGATTCACAAATCCTATTATTACAAAAACTGAGTACTAGAATTGCTCTGAAAACGACTAAAAACTATTCCACCGGTTGTTGTATGTAACTGATACCTATAAATAACCCAAATATTGAGTAAATAATCGCAAACATAATATAACCTTCAATTATTTTATTATTTTTTTATTACTATTTTTCACGAAATTAAGTTATTTCACGAGAGCTTGAAAATTTTAACTAAAATACATACATACTTTCACAGTAAACTGATCCTCGCATGTGATAGATTTGGGGCGCATAATATAGAAATAGAACTATTCTGATAAAATCATTAAACTGTTCAATTAACTATAAACAAAACTATTAAGCTTCTATTTCAATAAGGTCAGGATTAATAAAAATCTCAAATCTAAATATAACTATTCTGATAAAAGCATTAAACTATTCAAATAACTATAAACAAAACTATAAAGCTTCTATTTCAATAGGGTCAGGATTAATAAAAATCTCAAATCTCTAATAAACTATTTTATTCTTTTGAATCGTCCTTTTATTTTTTTACCTACCACCCGTTAAGGACATCTTTTAGCTGACAAGAAAAACGGGCGAAAAAAACTCACCAGCTTTAACAGAAACAACGACATTTACAAATTATCATGTCGTTGTTAAACATACAACACATTTAACAACATTTACAACAACATTACTTTTCATGATAAAAGATTAAACAACATTTACGAATATCATCAAGCATTTTCTATAATCTGTTACTTTATATTATTTCAGTACTCACATAATTTATTCGAAACCGATAAGGACAACTTTAATTTAATATTATCAACAAATAAGCATTTACATTTAACAAGTTACCGAATATCCTTCGAACAAGGGCAAATCTTCAGCAATATTTACTAGACAATACATCAGCATTAAACAGCAAGAAATAACAAGGAATGAGAAATATGAAACAACGGAATAGTTACTTAACTTGTACACCGCTCACGGCTCGAACCAGACTAACTAAATAAAATGGCTGCCTCGCCTTATAAATGTTAGCGTCTACCGCCAATTCTACTGACAATTTCCGTTTACGGAAATTACAGAAAATACCACAATACAAACATAACAATTATGAAAAAGTATTCCAAAATCAAAGAATGATTTTACTTAACATTATTTGTAAATACAATAATTATATATTTGTTTTCTTTTCAACCGGAAGTAACGTGTACAAACGTAAAAGTACACGTTACTTAGATACTTTATATTACATTACCTTTTAGTAATAAACCAATTGATATGAATATTAAAAGTAATAACATGATTTTATACACATTATTCAGTACTTATAGGCAAATTAAAGTACAATTGCTTGATCATGCTTTGTTGACGGTTGGTCCCGCCACAAATCAAAATACTTTTTATTAGAAACAGGATACATGTTGTAAAATGTTATCTCCATAATTAATATAATGAATTTAGATGTAAAAATAACTATTTGACATTAATAACAAAACTCCATATCATATCGCTTTGTTGTCGGATGGCACCGACACAAATCAAACTTCTATTTAATGAAAACACGATAAATAAGGTACAATGTTATCACCAAAATTAATTTAGATGTAATAAATACTAAATTGAATCAATAACAAAACTTGATATTCTATCACGGCCATACTGACAAGTACTTCGTTCTCGAAGTACTAGATCAGCTTAAGTACTTAATTAATCTCATGTGTCACATCTAACGTAGATTTATCGAACCTTCTGTGAGCCTCGCCATGTCCACTACTTTACCCTCTATCGGTGAAGACCAAGAAGACACCAAACTCACAGCAGTAGTGGATTTAGTCAGTCAGTCAGTATGAATAGTGTGCCTCGACATGTACGGCTCCATCACCGCTGCCCGTGAAGACCAAACCGACATCAAGCACACTATCGACCAGCTTCATTACCTACTGTGAACCTCGACATGTCAACGGCATCACCCCCTGTCGGTGAAGACCAAGAAGACACCAAGCCCACAGCAGCAGGGGTCAAACACACTATCAACGAGCTTCTTTACCTACTGTGAACCTCGACATGTCAACGGCATCACCCCCTGTCGGTGAAGACCAAGAAGACACCAAGCCCACAGCAGCAGGGGTCAAACACACTATCAACGAGCTTCTTTACCTACTGTGAACCTCGACATGTCAACGGCATCACCCCCTGTCGGTGAAGACCAAGAAGACACCAAGCCCACAGCAGCAGGGGTCGTTGTCAGTCAGTAGTTAGTCACAGTAATGCTGCGCCGATCCCAAACAAAATGGGATAAGGGCAGGAGAGTGATGAGTCATCGTCATAGTCTGTAACTTTTAGTTTTATTTAATATTCTATCATGGTTATCCGTGTCATAATCGACATTGAACTATAAAATTTCATCAACAGACGATCTGCATTAATTGTACATCTACATTAATTGTACAATTCTTTTCATGATTTATACTGAATCATCAGAACAATATCCAATATTTATCGACATTGAACTATAAAATTTCATCAACAGATCTGCATTAATTGTACATCTACATTAATTGTACAATTCTTTTGATGATTTATACTAACTCATTAGAACAATATCCAATATTTCTTATCGCCACTATTACATTCCCAAGATAAACACTACATCATAGAATGAAACGGTCATTTGGAAACAAAGTCGTTATTCCTCAGACTATTTTAGTTGGAATTTTCTTTTATTACGCCTATACAAACGTACTGCAAACTAAACTGCACCGGCATGGTATACGTTCCCGTGGGAACGTATAGACAATAACCATCAATCAAACTGAAATTAATATTTCATCCAAATCTGTTTACACAAACTTAAAACTTTCACTGCTGGACTGCCTGGACCATTATTTATATTACGTTATAATTATAATAGGCTACAGTAAAATTTGGCTGTTATAAAACAGATTCAAGTTATAATTTTCACATAAAATTTGGTATTCTTAAAGTTATATTTTCTCAAACTCCATCATTAAATATCTACATTTTCACAACAGTGAAAACACCCCATTAGGCATCTTGAAATATTCGCTATCGTAATGAACATTTCGAATCAAATACAATATATCAAAGATATCTTAAGGCCTATATCCTAAGGCCTATCGATAAAATAATCAATATGACATTGTTTACCAATTTTCTTTTTAAACCGCTCGGCCAATCTGATAATATTTAATACATAATATATTGTATCCATCTATTTACTGTCGCAACATTATCTCCTTACCTTAACCATGATTACTACAAGGTGTCCCGAAAATACTAACTTGTCGACCGACATTGACACCGAGTATTATAGTTTTGCCACTATAAACTAATTGTTAAGTGGATCATGATAATAACTGGTTCAACCTTACAATTACCAAATCTCACGAGAACCATAATTAGCGCCCCAGTAAGTAACACTTATACTTTTATAAATATGCCAAGAAAGTTTAAAGATCGAAACTCACATCGGCCCTAGCAACTTACAATGATCGTCAAAAGGACAGGACTTAATTTAACAGATCTTATGAAACTTATGGTAACGTATGGAAACTTCTATGGAAACGTATGGAAATTTCTATAGAAAGCTATCGAGGAATATCGAGAACTACCGAAAACCATCGAAAACTACAGAAAACCATCAAAAACTACCGAAAACCATCGAGAACTGTCGAGAACTGTCGAGAACTGTCGAGAACTGTCGAGAACTGTCGAAAACTGTCGAGAGCTGTCGAGAGCTGTCGAGAGCTGTCGAGAACTGTCGAGAACTATCGAGAACTATCGAGAACTATCGAGAACTGTCGAGAACTATCGAGAACTATCGAGAACTGTCGAGGACTATCGAGAGCTATCAAAAGCTATCGAAAAGTATCAAAAACTATCTGACATTATTGAAAACTATCGACAACTATCGAGAACTATCGAGAACTGTGAAGAACTATCGAGAATTATCGAGAACTGTAGAGGACTATCGAGAACTGTCGAAAACTATCGAAAGCTATCGAAAACTATCGAAAAACTATCGAAAACTATCGAAAAGCATCGGAAACCATCGGAAACCATCGGAAACCATCGGAAACCATCGGAAACCATCGGAAACCATCGGAAACCATCGGAAACCATCGGAAACCAACGAAAACCATCGGAAACCATCGGAAGCCGACTGAAGCCATCGGGAACCATCGGAAACCATCGGAAACCATCGGAAACCAACGGAAACCATCGGAAACCATCGGAAACCGTCGGAAGCCATCGGAAACCAACGGAAACCATCGGAAGCCATCGGAAGCCATCGGGAACCATCGGAAACCATCGGAAACCATCGGAAACCGTCGGAAACCAACGGAAACCATCGGAAGCCATCGGAAGCCATCGGGAACCATCAGAAACCATCGGAAACCGTCGGAAACCTACGGAAACCATCGGAAACCATCGGAAACCATCGGAAGCCATCGGAAACCATCGGAATCCATCGGAAGCCGACTGAAGCCATCGGGAACCATCGGAAACCATCGGAAACCATCGGAAACCAACGGAAACCATCGGAAACCATCGGAAACCGTCGGAAGCCATCGGAAACCAACGGAAACCATCGGAAGCTATCGGAAGCCATCGGGAACCATCGGAAACCATCGGAAACCTATGAAAACCCATGGAAATCCTATGGATAACAGAAAACCCGTGGAAAACATATGGAAAACCCATATAAACGTTTGGAAAACTCATGAAAAACGTTCGGAAAACCAATGAAAAACGTATGGAAAACCCCATGGAAAACTCATAGAAAACCCATGGATAACCTATGGAAAGCTATTTGAAAACGTATAAGAAAGCCTATTGAAAACGTATGAAAAGCCCATAGAAAACGTATGGAACAACCCATGGAAACCTATGAAAAACGTTTGGAAAACGTATGGGAAACTTATGGAAAACCTATGGAAAACCCATGAAAAACGTATGGAAAATGTACTTATGGACAGATATCAGTTCCTAGTCTACTAGGTAGTACATAACCGAAACCTTGTTTTTTTTTTTCATCAGGAAAAACAAAATCAACATTGATAACAAACTGTAATACATACCGTTAGACAAAAGACAGAAGTTGTTTTTCAAATTTGTGTACCGTTCTTACGTGGCCGTTTTATCATAAGAAAGCTATTTAACATCAATAATATTATAGTGGAGCAAATCGTTCCAAATGATTAAAGTTAAATAAAAAAAGGATAAAAATAAATCTAATCTCACTGTACTCCGTCTATCAAGGAACAAGTCTAAAGATGGTTGTGGTGGCAACTAGGTAATACGAAAGAACCATAGCAATCTATTTAAACTTAATTAATGGGTAAGCTTTTTAACAAGAGGTATACTTTGTCGTACAGTGTTAAAACCTATTAACACTGTTATAACTTATATAATTAACTATCACTTTCTAGAAGCCACTTCAAAATCAAAGTTTTGTAAGATAGTATACCAATGGGGAATTCGTAGTAGGTATAAAAAAACTTTATAACTTTAGTACCTACCTAGATTTGTTAAAATTTCTTGCAATAGGTTATTAATTGAAAATCTAAGTAATGCTATGCTGAAAAAGAAATTCGAGCCTTATAAAATAAATATAGCAACAATACTTTTCAATTGCCCATATTTGTTGTATAACATAAAGCAAAGATTTGAATACTAAAATGTAAAATGTCATTGTTATTAGCAAAATGTAGTTAATCTTACATTATTTTGATTCAATAATGATTAAATTACTACGCGGTTCAAAATACCAAGTTGCACCACCAGAAACCCTTTATTTTACAAACCACTAAAGGAGGTATAATCACGGTCTGAATTAGCAAAATAGGACTACAACAAAATGATAATTTTATGTACCTACCCGACTCCATTCCACTATATTTTACGACTTAATTGTTAGAATAACACTGACTTTCACGAACCTAAACCTTTCTAAACCTAAGGTTAAGTAAAATTATATCACTAATTTTTCACTTTGCTCCAAAGACCGCCTCTTATTTATTTTTAGTTGCAAATGACTAATGTTAATCAAGGAACACTGGAAAGCCACCGCACTATTACCTATTGTATAATTATACTACCCGGCAAGATTTTCAGAAATGAACCCTAGTGTTGCATAATAGGTTTATCAGTTTCTAGCATTTTAAAATAAATATATGTAGCGAGTCATATTATCACAACAATGATTACTGTAAGTTTACACAAAAAAAAAAAAATCTTTGGTATGATCATCTAGTAGGTAATTTTCAATGTTATTGAATAAACAACATAAGCTAATAGCTAAGTAATCTATTCGAAGGTACGAAAAAATAAAACCAAAATAAAATACAGAAGCCCCGAAAGGCTATACCAGATTTAGCGACAGTGGAGATGCGGTTTCATCTCCATTGGGGAGGTATCTGTACATCACCAGGAATCAGCTCCATTGCCAGGTTGGATAGAAGAACGGCAGCGCCACCTTGCCACGATGGATGACCATAGTTTGAAACGGCAGCGTCGCTGAATGTAGCAGATAAACCGAAACCGCAGCAACATGAAAAATAAAACATATATGTATTAGTAATGGGAGCAAGACCATCCCACTTCTGATGATAGATTTGGGGCGCATAATATAGAAATAGAACTATTCTGATAAAATCATTAAACTGTTCAATTAACTATAAACAAAACTATTAAGCTTCTATTTCAATAAGGTCAGGATTAATAAAAATCTCAAATCTAAATATAACTATTCTGATAAAAGCATTAAACTATTCAAATAACTATAAACAAAACTATAAAGCTTCTATTTCAATAGGGTCAGGATTAATAAAAATCTCAAATCTCTAATAAACTATTTTATTCTTTTGAATCGTCCTTTTATTTTTTTACCTACCACCCGTTAAGGACATCTTTTAGCTGACAAGAAAAACGGGCGAAAAAAACTCACCAGCTTTAACAGAAACAACGACATTTACAAATTATCATGTCGTTGTTAAACATACAACACATTTAACAACATTTACAACAACATTACTTTTCATGATAAAAGATTAAACAACATTTACGAATATCATCAAGCATTTTCTATAATCTGTTACTTTATATTATTTCAGTACTCACATAATTTATTCGAAACCGATAAGGACAACTTTAATTTAATATTATCAACAAATAAGCATTTACATTTAACAAGTTACCGAATATCCTTCGAACAAGGGCAAATCTTCAGCAATATTTACTAGACAATACATCAGCATTAAACAGCAAGAAATAACAAGGAATGAGAAATATGAAACAACGGAATAGTTACTTAACTTGTACACCGCTCACGGCTCGAACCAGACTAACTAAATAAAATGGCTGCCTCGCCTTATAAATGTTAGCGTCTACCGCCAATTCTACTGACAATTTCCGTTTACGGAAATTACAGAAAATACCACAATACAAACATAACAATTATGAAAAAGTATTCCAAAATCAAAGAATGATTTTACTTAACATTATTTGTAAATACAATAATTATATATTTGTTTTCTTTTCAACCGGAAGTAACGTGTACAAACGTAAAAGTACACGTTACTTAGATACTTTATATTACATTACCTTTTAGTAATAAACCAATTGATATGAATATTAAAAGTAATAACATGATTTTATACACATTATTCAGTACTTATAGGCAAATTAAAGTACAATTGCTTGATCATGCTTTGTTGACGGTTGGTCCCGCCACAAATCAAAATACTTTTTATTAGAAACAGGATACATGTTGTAAAATGTTATCTCCATAATTAATATAATGAATTTAGATGTAAAAATAACTATTTGACATTAATAACAAAACTCCATATCATATCGCTTTGTTGTCGGATGGCACCGACACAAATCAAACTTCTATTTAATGAAAACACGATAAATAAGGTACAATGTTATCACCAAAATTAATTTAGATGTAATAAATACTAAATTGAATCAATAACAAAACTTGATATTCTATCACATGCGTCTCACGTCTTCATAAACATAAAAACACAATAAATTACTCACCAATATTTATAAGTAATAACATTTGCACTCTTTGTTATTTTGTTAGACATATTCATTTGTCAATACAAGTATAGCTTTTTTTAAAACCTTTATAATCCTTTGTTGGTTCAAATAAATTAATATAAGTTAGATATCAAACTAAAACTTGTTTAAAAGATGTAATATGGCACAAATTTGGAATAAAAGCTAAGTGATAAGCTATTAACCAGCTTTAGTCCAGCTAATAATCAGCTCTCATAAAGACTTTAACCAGCCTTTCTAAGGAATAAAGCTGTTTAATATGGTCCTCTTTTGCACTTAAAAGAGCTGTAGAAGCGCTTAACCAGTACTTTAAACAAGATTTGAAACCAGCTTAAAGATTCGGAAAATCTATTTACCAGCTCTTTTACAGCTACTTTGTGTTAGTTGGGTCGCTAACTGATCCGACGCGTGTACAAGGTGAGAGTGGATCCGACGCGTGTACAAGGTGAGAGTGCAGCCCCGAGCGAACTCCGAGTCTACAAGAAAAGACCGCCACCTCGAGGAGCTTATCAGCGGGTGTACCAGTTTAACTAACCTAAGTTACTGTTCGGTACTTGAACTAAATAAAAGAAATAGTCACATACGTAATTGAATAAAAAGTTTAATGTTCAAATCTATTAAGTACCTATATAACTTACTTAGCCGGGAACTATCATATCAGGAGCACTGAGCATTCCATGAAAACAACAACTTTTGTCCCGGACGTAAGACGTATAGTAGCACCAATAAGCATATTTTGAAAACAGTGGAATAATATACTGATGGAATGTAATCCGAAATTAAATATTCTCATATCAAGAGCAGTCCTTTTAGCTAATATAAATAATAGCTACGGTGGTGGCGTGTGAGGCGGGTCGTTACGTTCCCTAAAATATGGTTGAGCGAAGCGATGGCTGGTTCATGCGTCATGCTCGTGAACGGGTGCTGCCAGTGGGAATGGGTC
The DNA here is from genome assembly GCA_949710035.1 of Crambus lathoniellus. Classification (NCBI taxonomy): domain Eukaryota; kingdom Metazoa; phylum Arthropoda; class Insecta; order Lepidoptera; family Crambidae; genus Crambus; species Crambus lathoniellus. Next base: position 4,269,879 of record OX453303.1, on the reverse strand, counting down.
TGCTCTTATCTGCTTGCCTTAAAATGTGTTTTCTTTTGTTTTTATTCATTTTATTAAGAATTACATTTGAAACATGTATGGCGCAACTTGCAGTATATAGTAGAATTGTCTTTTGTTTTAAACTAATATTAAAGCTTTAAGTAGAGTTCCTAAGTAACTGAAAATTGTTCACCGCTATGATCATTAGTTCGCCTATACTTAACTGTATTTATCATAACCCATTGTGTAATTGTGATGGAAACTGACCTTAGTCATACCATGTTAAGGTCATTTTTCAATTTGACGACTCTGTATGAAATAAGACAGGGAGAAAAAAACAACCCTTGGAGTTTCTTGCCGGTTCTTCTCCAAGGCCTCCCGCTGTAGGGTTTGCGAACCGATGGCGTAGCTTCTATGACGTTCACAAGTATTGTAAATAACAATCTAAATTGAATAAACAAATTTGAATCTTGAATCTAATCAGAAGAATACTAAAGCATCGCCCGTCGTGTGGGACATCTTGGTGGAATGCTCCATCAGTATCATCCTAAATAAAAAAGGTAAAAAACACAAGTAAACTTTTTCCGTGCCTGACTCTATCAGGCGTCTGTAACTCGATGTACTTGCGCGCTACTCTCGCCCACACCGCCGGCGGTGCGAATCCATAGAAATTAGTAATTATTAATTATCCGCAAAAGAGCTAGAATATATGCGATAGAAAGAGATGCAACGTGTGGCCGTTCGTTTAGCCGTTCGTTTAGTTCATTAGCGATGTACAAGCTGAATTCCACTTTATTGCGTTGTAGTTAGAGTTGCTATTTATTTAAATGGTTTAGCGGAGTGAAGTTTCTGTACCAGTGTACTATTATTTATTCTGTGACTCTATTGTCTCCTTGCAGTACCCAATCACACTGCAAAACGACGATGCGTCTTCGTCAGTGAGCGACCACAGCCAGTCGGGGGGGTCCGCGCGCGTGTACACCGGCCTCGCGTGCCTCGACGAGCTGTGCTGCCAGGGGGGACTGTCGCAGCTGCAACTCGAAGAACAGCTCGAAAGAGACGCCAACGTCGCCTTCATCGTCAAATGAAACACGGATGCTTGCTCCAACAACCGCAACGGGCGCTCAACATAATATCGGGGTTTAAGTAGGGACTGACTTCGGTAAGTTAGTCTCTTTTCAGCTGCTACTGCTAGGGGGGGGGGGGGGAGCTGGCACAGCTCGATAGAGACGCCAATGTCGCCTTCATCGTCAAATGAAACACGGATGCTTGCTCCAACAACCGCAACGGGCGCTCAACGTAATATCGGGGTTTAAGTAGGGACTGACTTCGGTAAGTTAGTCTCTTTTCAGCTGCTACTGCTAGGGGGGGGGGGGGGGGAGCTGGCACAGCTCGATAGAGACGCCAATGTCGCCTTCATCGTCAAATGAAACACAGCCATGCGTGCTCCAACACACACAACCTGGGCGCTCAACGTAAAATCGGGGTTTAAGTAGGCACTCAAAGAGACTAACTTAACTAAGTTAGTCTCTTTTCAGCTGCAACTGCCAGGGGGGCCTGTCGCAGCTGCAGCTCTAGGAACAGCTCGAAAGAGACGCTAGTGTCGCCTTCATCGTCAAATGAAACACTGCCATGCGTGCTCAAAAATCGACATCGGGCGCTCAACGTAATATCAGGGTTTAACTACGCACTTAAAGAGACTAATTAGGTAAGTTAGGTTTCTTAGAGCTGTCACATCTGCAGCTCGAAGAACAGCTCGAACGAGACGCCAATGTCGTCTTCATCGTCAAATGAAATACAGCCATGCTTGCTCAAACATCTACAACCTGGGCGCTCAACGTAATGTTGGGGTTTAAGTACCTAGGTTAGTCTCTTCTTAGCTGCAACTGCTAGGGGGGAGAGCCGTCACAGCTGCTCGAAGAGCAGATCGATAGGAACGCATTATGTCGTTTTCATCGACAAATGAAACTGGAACTGAAAGATTGTGGTTATTGTGGGTTACTCTAATAATAAACTGTAAATGCTCATGGTATTTACCCGATGTTGTCGTAACTACAGCTTAAAGGCACTATCAGCTTCATCTTTCTTCAATTTAAGATTAATTAACATAAGACATGCCACTGTCAAAATATGTAACGTTTTCTCATACAAACAATACATGCTATCTTGTGTCTGTCAGCTCTTCAAGCGATATAATAATATAATACACGGATAAACAGCATTTATATTTATTGATAGGGGAAGCCCGCTGATACAAGCGGCTGTTTAAAAGAGCTTACGCATTAAAGTTATTTCGACAATTTACCGTCAGTACTGGTCAAAAGAAACCACCTTTATTATGTACTAGCTGACCCTGCGCGACTTCGTTCCCGTGGCCCTACCCCCTACTCCACCCTACCCTACTCGTACTCTACCCCTACCCTACCCCTACCCCTACCCCTACCCCTACCCTACCCTTACCCTACCCTACCCTACCTTTACCCTACCCTACTTCTACTCTACCCCTACTTACCCCTCCTTCCCCTATTTTCTCACCGTTAAAACCTTCCTTGGACTTCCACGAACATTTCAAGACCAAAATTAGCAAAATCGGTCCAGCCGTTCACGCGTGATGTCGTGACCAAGGGAAATAGGGATTCATTTTTATATATATAGATTTCATGTTCACGATTTCTGGAGTCACTCGTTTATAAAGCACTAAGAGCAAAGCTTTACATTTTTTGGAGTTTGCGTACGTGGAGAGTTTCCCAAAGTTATTTTAAACGCTTATCGGAATAAAAAAAATCATTTATCCAACACATTTGACTGAGAAATTGTTGTAGAAATAAACTGATAGTTTTATTTAAATGACCATGAAGTGAACATGCTCGTTTGAAAATAAAACAAGTGCCCGCTTGCAAAGGGGTTTAGGGCCTAAACTGCGTCACGCGGACGCCCGCGCGGTTCCATACAAAAGTGCTCCGTCGCGGGCACCCGTCGCGGGGAGGCGGGCCCCGCGCCCGCGCCTTGTGGCCCGTTTCCCCGCGACGACGGTCGCCCGCGCGGGTGCCCGCGACGGGGCCCGCCAGCGGGCCAGCGGTAGCACGCACGGGCTTGTTCAGTCAATAGCGCTATGTGATGCGGTTCCACGAAGCCCGCGCGCGTCTTCGCGGCCCGCGCGCCTGTCCACGGACGGAGACCCGCGACGTGTGCTCATCGCGGACGCCCGCTTTACTCAGTTTAGGCCCTTACAGTCTGTAAAATTTAGCATGGCTCAAATGACAGCTCATTCGTGCAAAGCAAAACATCTTCTTCTGCACAAGGAAGAGGGTCTAATTTTCTAGCATGAGGGTCAGAAATTTTTGAGGTCATTGAAAAATGAACCATGTCGCCATAGCCTAAAATACAAAATTGTAGGAATAATATGCGCGCGCGCGAGGCGACGCTGATTTCTCTGTTGATATTCATACAATTTTGTATTTTAGGCTATAAAAATTTCAGCGAGGATTTTTCCGTTCTGTCTTCGCTGACCCTAAGCTGCATTAAAAAATTTCTTATGCTGTTTTTCTTGGGTTTTGTTCCAACAGCAAAAAGACCTTTTTGCTTTGCACGAATGAGCTGTCATTTGAGCCATGCTAAATTTAACAGACTGTAGTTAGATTTCTGTCAACTTTGCCAGTACCTATGTAAATAGGCCAGTTCAAGTAAATTAAAATACTTCTTTGTAATAAAATGCAGGTTTTTACTATCTGTATATGAAATGATAAAGTATAATTACCTATATTTTTTATAACAGAATAGAAATACCTTGTAAATATAGTTGTGTAGAAATACTTGTAGGTTTAAAAAACCGATTGTGATGTAAATTGCCAACAGCATAAAAAGCACGCTATTTTAATTAATCGAATGGAATACTTAAACTTTTTCCAATAATTAAAGCAAGACGGTGTCGTCGTATTTTCTATAACGTGATAAACTTAATATAATTTAAGTACAATAAATGATGCAACGATTTAACCTTACTGTTAAAAGTCATAAGGTATATTTTTGCTTGTACGCAATTTATTAATATGAAACGTGCGTGTAAGTAGCTCGAAAATTTGTTATACCGGCTTATGTAAACGAAAAAATAAAGTTTCAAGTAAAATTGTTGGCGAATCAGCTATATCTCGCGAAACATTGATGACAATGGTTAGAATCCTAGCCAGCCTATAATAATATTATTAGAGTACCAATAGTTGATAGCAGCTTATTTTTCTTTCATAAAGGCAATGCTTATTCTTGGATGGCGTACATTTGTAAGAGCTCCTTTACCAAACTGAAATTTCACATAGCAAATTCACCCTTATATCTACAATGGATACGGCACATATTGCTTCTAAGAAAAAAAGACACGCGAATGTCGATAGAAATTCGTTGTTGAAGCTGAGCGGAACGGAGATGTGTTATGAGATAACGAAAATCTATTGGTTGTTAAACATCTAGCTGCAGTTAGATCACGTGACAAGATATGACGGTTCCAATGTCAACAGTCCTGTCGTGGCAATGGTAATGCGATTTGCAGGATCTCAATGAGGCGGTTGGCCAGTAGTCGACTCATTTTTAATCGTCAGGGTTTTTATCCAGGTGTACAGTCAGCTTCATAATTATTGCGGGTAGCAGTCAAGAACATTAAATACTTGGAAGTTGGAAACATCCAAAATGCTACCTACTATATGACGCTGACTGTACTTACCTTCTTAATCAATAAAACCGTTTTAAGTATATTGTATTTCGTAGGTATATTGTATTGAAAAGTAAAGGAACAGTTAAAAATTCGTGAAATGTTTTCATAGCCAAAATCTTCAAAGTTGACGATAGTTAGTAGTAATTTTTTTTTATTTTCTTGAATATTTTCTTTAAGTAATTGCCGATTTTAAAACTTCCGAGCTAAACTTATATCGTTAACTGTATCTTATTAAAACATATTATATTTTTCGATGCTATTCTCCATCGTAATATATTTAGGTAGTATGTATAATTTTGTACACGATTTACATAATGTTTCTTATAATCTAAACGTTCAAACAAACTGCTCAATATTATAGTTTTAGTATATTAATCGTAAAGAACTTTATTAAAAAATGAATTCCGAAAAGGTGCTAAAATATGGTTTTTTTTTAGATTTTATATTTCTATTGTAAATAAATACGACCCACCGAGCATTTTCAAAAAGCACAACAATTGTATAATATTTTAAATTATGAATATTATTATATCCTGATGTAAGAGAAATAAGAATAGAACAAGCAAATAATACTAATAGTAGACAAGTAATCCACAAGTACAGTCACAAACAATAATAGTAATACATCATAGAACTTTGTCACATTGAATCATTCAGAAATGAAACGATTTGTGCCACACAAGTGACACAAGTTATTGGGTTCCATATTGTAATATGACATAGTCCTACCTATGGTGTTTACGTATAATTGCTCGTGATTGTACTTGGGTATCGCGTGGGATTCTAACTTCACCTGAGATGCTTGGACACTATTTGTTTTATTTTCTAGTATCATTTTTCTTATAAAGATAGCATTGCGAATGCAAATATTAAAATTATAATCCTATAAATGTTATGTATAAAATAAACGTAAATTCGTATAATATTAAGAATGGATCAGTCACACGATTAGTATGTAAGCCAAATAAAGAGTTGTCTATATCTACAGGGTTTAGAATTTCGAAAGGCTAAACGCTGGGTTTCGCCAAGTAAAATAGTGGAGATTGCAATTTGGCTAACTAACGGCCAGAATTAATAATCAATCCACAGATAGGGATAGGCATGATGCAAAGTATTATATTATCTGTGGCAACACCTAGCAACACCCTGGCAACTGTCGTTAATTCTATGTTACAGTGCCACAAGCTTTCCTGTTCCGGTGACAGCCGTGACAGAGGAGCCACTTGCAATACCAAATTAGCTGTCAAAATGGACTGTCGTATGAAAACTGTTTTAGTTCCAAAGATAATCACCGGAACAGAAAAGCTTGCTGCACTATAATATCAAACGCTGCATAGCAACTAATCTGGATCATGCCTATCCCTATCTGTGGATTGATAATTAATTCTGGCGGTAAGCCAATGTTATTCTATAAATTTTTACTCCTTCTATACTGATAATGTGAAATGGGTAGAGATGTTAACCGTTAAAGGAAAATTGTAATCGTACTAAGTTTTGATTCATTGTACTCATCCATTAGAGATCTTATGGACACGTAAGTGTAATAATTTGATAAATGTTGTTTTGTTATAAATGCACTCTTTCACCTCTAGTTATGCCTAGTCGTGGTTATTAATTGTTCTAAGATGTTTATGTACATGTTGATCCATTTGTAAATACCTAAGTACCTACATTATTGTTTTAGCTATCGACGTTGTAGTGTTGTAATCGATGTAAGAAATGTGTTATCTCTTAGATGTCTGCTAGTCAAGAGGTGTTATTTTGTACGTTAGGAGGTAGTTAAACACTTTAGTGCTTTGTCGTACCAACTTAAAAAGGGTGTATCACGAAAATAAATAAAAATAATTGCGAGAGATCAAATAGGTTTTTCTTGCACATGATTCTTACGACCAGCCAAAAAAACATCTTATTCAGATTTGCTGATTCAAAGAAGTTTGCTATTTTGACTGTACCGTATAATTTACATTGTGTCAGGGAATTCATTTTACTGAAGTGTTTAGTTTAGCTTCTACTGTGGTCGACCGTACCTTGTAGATTTTTCTAATTGTATGTTGAGGCTTTAACTGCCGTACTCAGAGACGTCAATTAACTTTTAATGACAATTGAATCTTTAACTGTCTCTTTTTATGTCTAGTATTGAATAAAGTAGGAATGATAATTTAATGCCAATTAAAGTTAATTGACGTCTCTGACTGCGGCAGTAAGTCATATTATTATTTGATTATTTTGATAATTATATGTATATTGAATAATAATGGATTTCAAATTTAATGAATGATTAATTATGTTAGTGCTAGTTCAGACAACGGCGGGAACCGCGCGGTTAAACACGCGATTTTGGTGACACTGCTGTCAATATTTCACAAGTTACTGACCCCGCTGATCCTGAGCGAACAGTCTAGATCAAATCGCGTGTTTAACCGCGCGTTTCCCGCCGTTGTCTGAACTAGCACTTAAAATGTATACTTAGAAGTTATATTTTAGCAGATAGAAATATGATTTAAATCACTTCACCGTGTAAGCGTGGTATTTGTGATTTCAGAAATAGAAAATTTTAAATTACTGTTGTACCTTTCTTGCATTTACACCAAGTTTATTGGCAACTGCAATTTGGAATTAGGTACCTATATCAATTTTCGTGCTGATACCGTAACTATCATTGTTTTTTTTTTGTTGATAGTTTCAGAATGTCCTAGTAATAAACAACCTATACTACTTTTCACGAATATTCCAATGTTTTTTTGACGTGATAACGTCTTATAAATAGATGAACGCCAGCTGCACGCTTGAAAAAGCATGACTTATTCGTCACGTTCCGCCTGAGCACAGAATAATATAAAGGTACAGAAAGCTCACTTCCGAAACAGTTACTTACAATAAATTATCAATCTTTTCCACGCGACAATTAGGTCATTTTTTTTTTATTTAAGTCACAGTTACCCATATTTTGTTCTGGCCCTTTGGTCTTCTAAACGCCACCTCGGGGCTACAAATAATTTAAAAAAATGTTGCATGCATGACGTTTATGATACATTAGTGTCAAAACTAGGTTTTATTGTTGATCGAAGGTGTCAAAACTGTTGCATGTTGTTTCAGGTGCTTTTTACTTGTATAATTATGTCCGGAGATATGTGCATCAGCCACTAGTCATTGTATCTGTTGTTTAAAGAGATGTCTTCATTAGGTTTATAAGTTATTTATAAGAAAAATCAAACAAAGCACAATATTAAAATGGAAGAACTGTTAATTATTTTGATACGTATAGGAGATCTTTTTGCCTGAGGATAGATAGCCTTTTAAAAACCATTTAATTAAGACTCATTATGTTAATTTTGAATATTATTATCATAGATGTTTAAATATTGTGTCAATGTTATTTCCTTTTTATGAGACATAAAGAATATATTCTTATTTTACGCTTTTTTTATTGTTAAAACCAGAATAATCCCCAATGGTAGTTCCTATTGGTCAACGGCAACACAAATTACTACTGTCACATAGTCAGCGAGTGTACGAGTATAATTAAATTAATGAGGGTATATATGCTCGAAAATTGGAAAAGTGTTGTCTTTTCTGAAATTTTGAAATGATCAGATCACTTCAAAATTTGAACACACTGAACACTTTTTTCACTTTAGTAGGAGAAGATTGTGTGAAGTTAGGTCTTGCAGAGTTAGAAGCTTGGCTCTACCTGAGATCTGCCCCCTGATTTACGAACCATCGGATACAGAATCGGATTCGAATTCTGTGCTTTGTCTTTTTCCATTCTATAGTGAGTGACAGAGACAGTGCATACATTGTCGGGAGCGTTTCCGACTGTTCATGAATCAGGGGGCTGATAACTTTTTACAGTTACATACTATTTTGCAGAAATGCCAGCTATCACCATAGTATCCACCGTAATTTGAATATTAGTAATACAATTCTAGGGCCGGCAGACTAAAGCACATAAGTAAAAATGTCAAAATTACAGGATTAACAAAATTCCAATCTGCACCTTTAAACATAATGTGAGTCTCGCACTGACGATTAAGCATAACGACGACCACCCGTATGGTTCTTTTTCACATAAGTCGAGACTTAAATGTTTTGTTACGTTCCTAGTAAGTAGTAAGTCCTTAAAATAAGAAGGTGAAAAGGTACAACCATTTTATAAGCGATATACACTTCTGTTTGACTTATGTTATTAAGTCAGGCTACGCACCGTTTTATGAATAAGAATTATGTAAAGTAAAAATAAATAGTAGATTGTGCAACAAGTGCATAAAAGGTACCATTTTACCCGAGACGTATATATCCATCCGAGCCGTAGGCGAGGGTGGATAGTCAATTCGAGGGTAAAATGGGTTTTATGTACGAGTTATACACTCTGCTTTTCACTTCGAGTGTGAGGAAAATAAATAGCAATATTGCAAAAAAGAAAAAATAAAGACCGCCATATTGGCGGGAAGACTTTCGTTTTCTTTTTTTTATACGGGCATTGGCAGCACAGTGACTTTAGCATAGATCGTAGTCCATAATACTCTTGAAATACTTATTCCTTAGAAAACTCATTAATTTTGCCTAGTTTTATTAATTTAATCATTTAACATGGATAATGTACAAAATTAAAGAAACAGAATGAAATACGTTAGGTATTAATAAAGTTTATTTAACGAAGTTTAATTGCGTGTGTGACTGTTTACCTGACGACCTTTGTCTTAAAGTCTGAGACTTAGACGAAGATTTTACTTTATGCACTAGAGCATAAAAAGCGATTTTATGCCGCCTATACCCAACATAAACACGAACTTTACGAGCATGAGAAGTGAAAAATATTTTTTGTGGCTTATGTGCTTCAGTCTGCCGGCCCTAGAATTAGAAACGGGAATTATCTGTTGCAAATACACATCTTTTTAGCATAATAGTTTTTTACTAATTTGGGACTGCAACTTCGAAATAAAAAAAACTCCACAATCTGGTTTCAGAGACAGTACTGCTTTAATACATTCTTATATAACATCATATAAGTTACAAAATACATAAACAGTTATATAGGTAACAAAACATGTGACTAGCGTTACAGAGAATACAGCTGCTCCCAGTTCCTGAATCTATTCGAGTCACCACATGCGGCCGGAGTTTATGGAACAATTGGCGGTTAAGACAAAATTTCTATAAAGTTGTTAGACAATATGAAAATACTCCAGGCTCCCATACAGATACGTTGATAACGTAAGTCAGTCTCAAATAAATGTGTAGGAAAACTCCGAAATTAACAATCAAAAGTTTCATTGCAAATCAGTCATATAATCAATTTGTATATTTTCTAAAAACTGACATACTTGTATCTAAAGCCGCTTCATTTATATAACGCAGCAATTAAACATTCTAAACGATATTCTAAACCAAAAATAATGATATTAACTTTTATCAAAAATCAGACGTCAATATAATCAAACAAGTTCAAATAATATTAAGGGCACATAGTCTGCACACTAGCGCCGCCATCGGGAAAAATCATAGCGCTTAAATAAAGATCACATTGCGAATTATCCCTCTGTAGTAGTGCACTCCGAAGAAGCTTTGTGGTACTTTTATTGCTTTTTATATATTTTCTAGCTTCTAGTTTAATATGGAGTTTTATTGCTAAAAGTGGCCACTTTTCGCAAAAAAACTGAATTAAATTTAGTTTAATTCAGTTAACACACAGGCTAACAAAATATCCTCTAAGCGATAAAAAGTACCACAAAACTTCTTCGGAGTGCACTACAGAGGGATAATTCACAATTTCTTCACATTCACAAGTCTTTATTTAAGTACTATGTTTTTTTTTTCAATGGCAGCGCTAGTGTGCTGACTGCGCACTCTTAATCACCACGTTCCTAATGGTTGTTGATTAACCGAACATAAAAACAAACATATTTATGTGACATTTTACAGTTGTGTTTGGCACGGGCGTGTAGTAATGTAGAACGCTTCATAAATATAATACTCTAGTTACATTTATTGTAGTAAAAAATAAATTATCCTATTTCTTCGTGAAGGCGATCACGCTTTGATAGATCCGTCAAGATGGGATACACAAGTAATAAATTAAAAACTATGTTCATAAGAGTACAATGATCATATCAATGCGTGTTTCAGCCATTTGAAATGCTCGAATATGAAGATTTTGTATACAATAACTTTAGGTAATAATAATAATAGCAACCAAGATAAAATCCTATATATTTAAGGGATCAACCACCTTACATGCAGCATTAAAGTCTAAAATTTGTCAAATCTCTGAATTTGAATAACCCATGCATGCAACATCAAGGTTTAAAATCAAATGGTAAATTTTTATAGTTTTAAATAAATCGAAGTGCTACTGATTGAACAATAAATTAAGTATTATATAAGTATACAGTATTTACCAACAAAATATTCGTATTCGTGCGTTTTCGCTTCGTTATACAAAATAAATTGATTTCATATTCGTTCTCAGATTTGTTGAAATTGTAGATTTACACATTATTATATAGCTTTTATGTATAATATTTACTAACTTAAATAGTAGCTTTACTATTTTATAATACACTCATCAGGCACACTATGTTCTGAATTATACCGCAATTAAATAATACCAACTTACAAATTAAGAAAAGGCACAAAATATTTGGGATTGTAAAAATGATTTCCTATAACGTAGTTATAATAATTAAGTAAATTAAATTGATTCTTATGAATAAAAGATCGTACAATACACTGCAATAGATTATAGTATGATATCGGTGATATATACATCTATAGTTTGGTCGATATTTAGCAATTATTTAACAGTTGGGTTCTGATTTGTGAATATGTGTGATATAATTTATTATTATCACTTATTAAATATTGAAATTATAAATCCAAACCTATTGATTAATTATAGCCCTTTGAAAAAGAAAAATAGCTTATCCATAGTAAGTAATATTAGTTTGCAATTTATTTATGGTCATATTTCCTTTGCAAATCACGTTTTAAAGACTATTTTTTGCCTTGTTATGGCATAATTCAGAACTCACATACTTATATCGGAGTCACCCATAAATACATAATAAATTGTTATTATACTAACAATTTGCTACAATAGCTTATGGTACACTTAGCATCGCGTATTTAAAGGAATGGCCTAATTTAAGGATGCAACGATTTAATTAACAATTTCAATGTTTACTTTTTAAGTAAGATTCATCGTTTTTTAAATATTACTTTATTATTTTGAGACTTTAACACTGAATATTATACCACGATACGATGCTTGTAGTTCGAATAATAAATCTCCGTTTTATAAAGAAAACGGAGTTAAAAAATTATTTGTATTATCTCTCTGAACAATGTCATATCGTAATATAAATCCAGATATAAAACACAACCACAATTTTCTTCGACCATTTTTACAATTAAATTATCTTTATTATGCTAAGATATTCCGATTTTATAAACATGACATCAAAAAATTTAGGAACATTATGCGACAAAAGAAATTGTTATGCTGGGGCTTCACCTGCGTGACGCCTCACGTTCAAATAACGGCATGATTAGCGTTCATTAAATTGTGACCTAAACTATGCGAAAAATGTGTTGTGGCCACACACTTTTGATGTTTGATTCTAGCGTTAGCATTAGCTTTTTTTATAATTTTTATTATTGTTCCTTTTTGTCTAGCAACGATAAAATTATTCTGTAAATGCGTGGCTTCTGATAAAGCTGATGAGTTTCTTTCGCCCGTTTTTCTAGTCAGTTAAAATATGTCCATAACCCGTAGGTAAAAAAAAATTATGGACGATTCATAAGCATTAATTTTATTTAATCTTTGTGAAAAAAAAAGTTTTTGACTTTGACTTCGTTTAGCTAGCGGCTTAGTTAGCGCGTGATCTATGGATAAAAAATCAAGATGGAGGCTACTTCGGTTTATTAAATGAGTGTGAAGAATTATTTCTAACCCAATATTGGTCGGAGAGTATTACTAAAACGTAGTGATTGCATTCTCTTTGAATATTACTTCACAAAGAGTTTTTGAATGTGACGGTGTTTTGACAAGTTCGTATACCGAATGACTGTACTAGGTGTAGCTACAACAACGCGCTAGAGGCCCGCTAAATCCCTTTGATGTGTCGAAAGTTACCGCTGTCTTAGCTATCGCCTAACGTCATTAAACTAAATTAGCGCGCTGAGACCCGGCCACACCTGCGTAATATATCAAATAGCGCACTTATTAATGGCATTACACGCAGGTGAAGCCCCAGCATTATAAATATCAAATGATTCACAATAATATATCACCGTGCTATAGAAATAGCATTCAAAACCAAGTTTGCGACAAACGGTTACACTATTTGAAGGTTTATCGTTTTTAACCATTGTAATAGCGCCTTTGCAATCTCGTCAAACACATAAAAATTATATTGTTTGTTTGAATATGTGTCAAAAATTGTAAAAATAAACTTGCACCCACCATTAGAGGCAAAAAAGTTACAGTTCTAAAATTTAACAGGTAAGTAAGTATTAAATTTTCAACACAATTGCTTAATGTAAAAAAGTGCTTACAATTAACACTATCTCTCGGTAAAGCTTTTAATCTTTTTTTAACACTTTCTAATATTCATAGTTTTCGTAATTCGTAGGAATCATTCTATTTAATTTTACTTGCCAATTATGTGGATGAGATTTTTTTCCATTCAATGTAATCATAGTATTTATTATTACAATATTATCCACAATGGTAAACTGTTTATGGATTTGACTTACAAAATTAAAAACAAGTGAAAAGATTGGATCACTTTCATGCACATCACGACAATGTTTTGTCGACTCTCCTTGAAACACTCTTTCGCTCACATATCAGTTAGGTAAGCGAGACGGCACTACCCACTGTCGTAAACGAGATGCGACTAATGATTGTGGAGAGCATTATTATTGTTATTGTTTTATTTTAATTAGTTTTACTGTACAACAACAATTTTATTAGTTTTGTATTTCTTTTTTCTCTTCACCATTTATGTCTCAATTACATATCGAATTACGGAATTAATTCCACTCCATTATCACAAATAACTTTGGTTCATTCTTTTTTAATGGAATCAATATTGAATTATCAATTCATCAGCTGCTACATTTTTGACAGTGACGTTCACGACTTTCTCTAGTCGCTACAAAATGTAATCTGTGGACATTCGCATGCTACAAACTTTACTGGTCTGGTGAACATTTGGTTGGTACCTAACTGGCTACTTGCCTAAAGGCTCGCTTACAGGAGCAACTAAAATTGCGCAATTACTGTCAATCGCCGCCAAATATGACGTCACGACCACATCAAACAATTAAAGGCGATGGCAAAATGTCAACCTGTTGCTAAGATACGGCTGCACAATACCATGAAATATGGAGCAACACCGCTCCACTTCATAGTTCCAGATTGATCCATAACAGTTGCCATATTGGCAAAAATATTGCCCGTGTACGCTCGCCTTTAGACCCGAGTTCAAAATCACGTGCGAACATTGAATTTTAATCAAGTAATTAATGTATTCAACGTTTACTTTACTAGGTGAACGGGTCTAAGGTCCGTATTTTAGAACGACACTTAAGTGGAGATCACTTGTCAAGTACAGTTAGAAAGGGATTCAAATACATGCAACGAATACATTCATCCCTTGCTAACTTTAATTGAGAAGAGATCTGTCGTTCTAGAATACGGGTCATACACCCAGTTGCAGGAAGCTCCATTAAAGTTAATGCTTCATTAAATCTATTGCTGTCACTTTTTATTTCTTGACAACGAAAAGTGACAGCAATAGACTTAATGAGGCATTAACTTTAATGGAGCTTCCTGCAAGTGGGTGTTAGTCTTCATTATCATACTTAAACATTGATCAAAGATCTGAGAGTTTGCCAGATGAAATATTAAGTCCTACGGCTAAGCTAAAGTTGTTGGCATCTTTGGCAAACACAAACGTTGTCAACTATTGTTGTAGACGGTGTAGACTTTTCCTATTGCGTGGAAAACCACTTTGAAGAATAAAACAAATAACTTGAGTTATATACCAACCCACCATGTTAGCCCCCAGGTCAGTTAAATTCGTGGCAACGAAATCGCGCCTTCTCAATTGAAGTAACAATAGCCACACTTAAAGAAACGCAACACAAACAATACGATACGTCGGGGACTCGCTGCGTCCTCGAACTACTAGTTATAAGGCAACACTACTTATCGAAAGTCCGGCGATCTCCCGCGCTGACGGGGGCTATGTCTTACCCGGAACACATTTCCGAGTGCTCGTCCCATGCCGCTACCTGGAATGGATGAAATAACTTGAGTTGGGTAGCTCACACGTTCAATGTGGATCCAAAAATGCAGATATTTATCTTTTTTTTTTTCAGTTCAAATATGTGCATTACGTAGTGGAGATAAGGGTGAATTTGCTATGTGACATTTTAGTTTGACGCTTCGACTCGGCGCCAGTGTGAGTTGAGTCTTAGAGCCTGCGCGCACTTGTGATTTTTAGTCGACCGATAGTTTAGTCGGAATCGTAAGACGATCGTGATCAAACTGTCGGCCGATAGTTTGGTATTGAGAGCCGGCGCGCAACTGTGATTTTTAGTCGACCGATAGTTGGGCGATAGCTTAGTTGAATGCAGTGCGTGCACATTACCGACTGGCCGAGTTTAATCGTACAACTATCGGAAGCGCGCGCACTCACGTACTCTATTGCGCAGTCGACCGATACTTGGGCGATAGTTTAGTTGAATGCAGTGCGCGCGCTCACATAGTCCTTCATGCTTATTACCGATAGTTGTGCGATAGTTTGATCGTACAACTATCGGCCAGTCACTTTCGATAGTTCGATCGGTCGATAGTTTAATCGTCAATGCGCGTTGTCATATAACTCTATAGTGAATCCGAGAACGATCAAATTACCGCCCGATAAAAAATCAGACGTGCGCGCTGGCTCTTAATACTACAGGAAACTACAAGAAAGTGGTCGGTGGCAACGTTTTTCAGTGGCTCGTGTGCGGCGACGCTAAGGTTTTATGATGACGTCTGTTAACATCGTCCAACAACTCCATCGCATCATCGTATTGTCTCCTAATCAATACGATGCCAGAAAGCCTTACACATGAATTATTATTTTAATTTAAACCACATTAATTTGACGTAGAAACCTGGCAATTCTAGCTGCAAGCTGCATAAGAATATTGTGTTTACGTTCTGAAATCCTAACTTTTTTCTGCTTTTATTATTTGTGAACGAATTTTACTCAGTTGAGTATCCTACCCTCAGTTCTACATTTAAGTGGTATTTATTGTACTGCTATTATTATTTTTTTCATTTCAATACACATATACATCGTATACGCGGCGCATACCTGGCAGTCCCGGCTGCAGTACCACTGGTTGGCGCAGCCCTGGCACATCGGCGCGTCCGGCTCGGGCCGGCCTCGATCACGAGCCGCCCGACCCACATACACATCGTATACACGGCGCATACCTGGCAGTCCCGGCTGCAGTACCACTGGTTGGCGCAGCCCGCGCACACGAACTGCGCGTCCCGGCGGCGGCAGCCCTGGCACATCGGCGCGTCCGGCTCGGGCCGGCCTCGATCACGAGCCGCCCGACCCACATACACATCGTATCCACGGCGCATACCTGGCAGTCCCGGCTGCAGTACCACTGGTTGGCGCAGCCCGCGCACACGAACTGCGCGTCCCGGCGGCGGCAGCCCTGGCACATCGGCGCGTCCGGCTCGGCGCCGGCCTCGTCGATCACGAGCCGGCCCGAGCCGGACCCGGAGCCCGAGCCGCCCGGCGACCCGCCGCCCGACCCGCCGCCGGAGCTCGCTGGGCTTTCTTCGTCGTCCTGGATATACAATATACATCCTTTATTAAAACCGAGGCTTAGGACACAAAGTTTTCGCTATGCTTGAGTATATTAGCGATCTGGTTTCAAAGCTGTGCGTTTGTACGTACACGCGTACTTTATTATTATACGCTAAATTTTTCCATTTATTTTTCGCAAGTGCAAACAGAAAGGGAATCATAGATGTGTGGCAACTATAAGATAAATAAATAAACTATAATACATAATGTATTTAGCATAGGTCCTATAACAGCACAATCGTGCAAAGCAAAGTGTTGCTTCTGTACAAGGAATAGAGTCTAATTTTCAAGCATAAGCTGTATTGTAAGTAGCGTAACGTTACCGACCAGTTGCACCACCTCCTCGGGCTTCTCGGGCTGCGCCTCGGGCGCCGGCGCGGGCTGCACCGGCGTGATGGTGATCTCGCCGCAGTTCTGCGCACAACCAATCGCATTCAAAGTTACACACACACTTATACCTAACTTAAGCAAATTAAACAGTCTCTTGGCTTAACAAATTATAGCTCTACCACGCATACAGGATGTTAGTTTGGTCACTTGCAAGCCCGAAACTATAGCTTGTAGTTTGTACTCATAAAATTGGACAATTTTCCCCAAAGAAACATGGGTCTAAATCTGAAAAAAATGTTGGTCCCTTCATACAAAATCGATCAGCTGACTGTGCAGTTTGTACGGGAGACCAAAGATTTTTTGTCACGTTTCGACCCATGTTGGGAAAGTTGTTCAATATTATGAGTACAATTGCGATTTTGGGATTGCAATTGACCAAACTAACAGCCTGTATAATGCTAACACGTCAAATTTTCTTTAAAAAAATATTAGTTCAATATGTTTTAGCAGTCACTCAAAATGAAAAAAAAAAACTTTTTTCTTTACAATCCTTTACAAATAAAATCTCCAATATGCAGAACTATTCTGTTAAGTAAATCTCTTTTTTTTGGTACAGAAAATATAATGTCAAAAATTAAAGTAAAGAATAAGATAACGAAATTGATTCACTCTTCTACCCACTTCAATACTTATTTACAATTTTGTCCAAAAAATCAATGAACTAACTACATAATAATTTAATTCATCAGGGCAAATTTCAATAAAGGCATTTTTTAACAAAAAATAATATAGATATTCAAGAGAGGAAAATTTACTAACTATAAAACGAATTAATTTTACATTTCAGTTACTTGAACAGCGATATTCCTAATTACTATTGTCAAATACTTTACTCTTCCTTCCTCTGTTAAATACTTTACTTATTTAAGTCTGATTTATCACAATAACCACAATAAAAACAAATGATATGGTTCTCACTTTCCAAATCAGTCTTAAATAATTGGATCAAATACTTAAATGCAAAAATATATCATGACAAGGTATGTAAAATGATAATGACGTGGCATTTGATTTCATCTTACAATGAGCATTGCCATCTTTGTGTTAATAAATTTAGAATAGGATTAAAAAATATTGTCAATAGTGTTTGTTCTGTAAAAAGTTCAAACCTAATATTCTTTTCAAAACAAACAAAACTACACGGCATTCTGTCTGTCTGTCCCGAGGTCATTTTGTGGCGTTTTGCAAAATATCGCATCTGTCAAGACCAGAAAATGGTCCCGACCTTGATATTTGTTTATCAGCGTATAACTTTGTTTATTTTAGCTGGATATCGATACTCTAACATGTGTTGTGCTTTGTATAATCATAGTAGTAGTAGTAGATATAATACAGATGCAATTATATCCCAAATATTTAACCAAACACTTTTTTTTATCAGCGTAATTTGGCCGCCATTTTGAAATTTTGACAGAGGCGCCATTTTGTCGAAAATCTTTGGACAGACGAGTAATTAAAATACAGTCTCAAAAAGCTGCTACTCAAGTTCAAACTTTTTAAAAAACAAAATATAATCATCTTAAAATCTAAATTTTGAATTTGGAATGATCAAGGCCAATCGCACACCAATGGGGTGGTTGTATAGAGGTGGTACCTTGGCCTGACCGAAAGTTGGCAACGCTGGCGTGCTCTGTTTCCTTTCCGGCGACGTGAGCAGTTTAGCCAACGTCGGCGAGTAACTCTGAGAGGCAGGGGGCGCCTGCTGGAATGTTGGCAACACCCATTCAAGCTGGTTGAAGGTTGGCGCTGCGTCCTAGTGGCGACCTCAAGCGGATGCAAGCGGTACGTGGGCGACAAGAGTACTGTAGTCGACAGCTCATCAAGCCTTATCGTGAACGTAATAAGGGTCATTTTCGTAGTATGAATTCGAAATAAATTATCTTTTAATAAATCTATATTTGTTTGCTAAGCTTGATGTGCTACCGTCTGTACTATTAAAATAAGGTACCTCGATTACTTATCTCTTTTAAATCTACTTATCGTGGTATACACGACTATTTGTCTCTTTGAATCTATCTATCTAACAAATTATCTTCTATGAATTAGCTTATATGATTATGAATTTTGATGTAATAATAATCGAGGTAACTCATTTGTAAAACGGTCAAAACCAAATGGTCAAAGTATGAAAATCATGGTTGTTTGATTTTAATGAGTGTTATAATAATTATTATGAAGCGACCATATATGTAATAAGTTTTTTAGTAACTTCTACTAAAAGATATAACGAAATATCTTTAGTATCTAAGTTAAAAGTGTCATTAAGGATTATTTATATTAGACCGGATCATACACGAGGTGCGGACGAGTCACGGATTTGAGACGTTAAGGCGTGTCCAGATATCTATCACTTAGTCTTGTCCGATCCGATCACCGTATTTGAGTGCCTACACTGAGACGCAAACCCTCAAACTTCGTTGCACCCGTCCCTCTCACTCTTCAGACGTGACAGAATCGAGTGAAAGGGGCGGGCGAAGTTTCGGATTTTACGTTTCAGAGTGCGGCTTCTGTATCGCCAATGCGTAGCATGATCGCGTATTTGGACGGTGTGTCGTATCAAGACTGCGTATCGTGATCGTGTTTCGTTTTCCGTCCAAATATGCGATCATGATACGCGTCGGCGATGCGGATACGGTAATCGGATCAGGCAGGGCAAGTGCTACTTATCTGGACACGCTTTTACATACATTTTGTGTGAAGCAGTTCATATTACACAGTGCCTCGTCCGGACGTTTCATGCTACGGCACCTCGTGCACGGCACAGTGTGTACGTGAGGGGTCGTCCATTAACCACGTGAGTCTCGAACGGGGGGTGGGGATCCAAAACAGGGGGGCGAATCTCAGATCTATAGAGATATCTATAATTCGACATCGTCAAATTCGAATAAGTACTAATCTTTCCTATAAGCTTTGAACAAAAAAACTTACTGTAGCGCCAAAAACGTCCAGGCGCGCGCAGAGTTATCTGATACAGAAAATATCACAAAAATGTCTATAGTTTTTAAAAATACAGCTTTACAAGCGACTTTGGCCACTGGTTGCAAGTCGAGCGCTAGGCATAGACATTTGATACGAAAATTTATTCTGTTTCAATCGAAATCCGCCATTTTATTTTGACAGTACGCGCCATATAACTTGGCATGTGTTGTGTGCCAAGTTATGCGGCGCGGACTATCTCTAATTTGACTAATGTCTATTACGCGAGAATTGTACGATTTTTTGTAAAGTACATACTAAAAAAACTACACGTAATTTAGAGATCCCGGAATTAAAAACATCACGTGATTAATGGAAGGACCCTAAATAGGAAGGTATAGCACTCAGGTCGCTCACGTGGACGGGCAGCGCCAAAGCTCTTTATAAATGTACATACATGTTTATAAAATGCATTATCGAAATAAAAATGAAGCTGACAAATGAACGAGAAGCAAAAGATAAGTATCAAAAGTACCTAATCACGACCAAACACAGCAAGTGCTTGAATCCGTTTCATGGTATTAATGTCTTGTATGTATTTTATTTTGTATTTTGGAAATTCTAAAATGTCAAGACTCAGCCATAATAGTAGCGCTGTTCTGATAATTCCTGAGTACATTCTCGATGGTGGGTAATAATCCATACTTTTATAATATAAAGAGAAAAGGTATACCTACCTATTTTTTTAAAACTACTGGACCGATTTTGAATATTATTTCACCAGTAAAAAGCTAAATTCTTCCCAAGTGACATAGGCTATATTTTATCTACGCGGAGCCACTAGTAATACCATAAAAGCATAAAACATTAAAATCTACTCAAATTTAGACCTCTCTAGTTTTTGTTATTGAAAAATTAATAGTAAGTATGTAAATTGCCTTGATGTATAAAATCCTATGAGAGACTAATACCATGAATAACGATTGATTGAAATTGTCTCTACAGATCTTAGCAGAAATATGCAACAAGAATAGGGTATGCGCACAGTACATACATACATGCGGGAAAAAATAATTTTAAGGTTGATCCATATACATCCATGCAAGAGAGCAACAAAGTCATTGATTACATACATACTTTCATACAAAAAAAGGATTTTTATAGCCCAACATTGTTTAAACTATTGTTTCCGACCATGGTTATTTTTTATTATAATTTCTATGATTATGTTGATGCTTATATTCAGGTTGGCACATTAAGTTTTGCATTATTTCCTTGTTTTGTATGTAATGATGTTTTTTTAAGACAGACTGTATAGTATAAAGCCGAGTACTTATCCGCGAATAGTATAAGTAACTAGGTTAATAATCATTGCTTCGAAAATGAAGAACATTTTAATTTGCGCAAATTACGAACATACTGTTTTTTCGCGAGCTGTAAATACCTACGTCTGGATTTTCAGAATCAATATAGAACAGTCACTGTAGTCACTTAGTACAATAAAATGTATATAAAATGGAACTATGTCATATTCCAGTGTTGAATGACTTTTGTGACACTGATAGCTTTGTTTTGGAACGCTTCAATGTGACAAAGTTCTTTGTTGTTTACATATTATTGCTTGTGACCGTACAACAAAGTTAATAAGTACCCGGCTCTAGGTATAGCAAGTCTCATCTTAAACAGCACTAATGAATGTAAATCGAGAATTGAAATACGAAAAGTAACAAAGACGCTCACCTTAGTAAGTATGCCGTGGAGCAAGGAGTTCTGTTGCGTCGCCTCCTGGCTTGTCGTGACAGGGAGGAGGGAGATTTCGGGGTAGGGGGGCGGGGGCGGGA
Organism: Crambus lathoniellus; assembly: GCA_949710035.1. Classification (NCBI taxonomy): domain Eukaryota; kingdom Metazoa; phylum Arthropoda; class Insecta; order Lepidoptera; family Crambidae; genus Crambus; species Crambus lathoniellus. Next base: position 4,248,163 of record OX453303.1, on the reverse strand, counting down.
GGCGCGGACTCGGCGACGCGAGTCGCTCGGCCGGCTTCGGGAGCTCCTCGTGCCGCTCTCGGCGACGGTCGGGTCTTTCCGTGCGCTCGGGCCTTTCCTGTCGGTCGGGCCTTTCTTGCCGGTCGGGCCTTTCCTGCCGGTCGGGTCTTTCCGGCCGGTCCGGCCGAGTGGCGGTCTCGGGCGGCCGCGGGATGAGACCCGAGCTCTGCTGCATGCTCGCGAATTGGACGAGAACATCTTTGAAGGAGAGCCCGTTTGGTAACCCGTGCATCTGTTGGAGGCGTTCCAGCATCGCTTTTTGGTTCTGTAAATGTTTGAAGTGATTTAAATCCTTCAACGCCCCAGAAATGAGACACAATAGATTTTCGTCAATGGGTTTAATACATCAGTGTTATGGTTACGTTTCTTGAGGAGAGACCAGTGTATTAGGATTTAGAGAAACGTTAATTTATTATAGGTGTAGTTCCATCTAAATCAAATATTTTGCCAAGAAATACAATGGCTCGATTCTACTACTTATTTAATATTCTACTAATCTATCACGAATGTATCAGTAATAAATGAATGAAGGCTACCAACGCTGCGATTAGCGTAGTCGAATTTTGGTCTGACACCGTTTAGGTTTTAGTTTGCTATCGATTCGATAAGAAGAAGAAGAAGTAATAAATAACAGCAATAAATACATATAAACAAATCTCCATAATAAAAATAACATACATGAATATTCACATTGTCTTGCTATGTTTTAAGTATGTTGTAAAATTTTATATGTATTGCAACTTTAAAAGATGTCAAAATGAATTGTAAAACCAGCAGTCACTGAAACCAGGAAAAGTCAAATTCTCCCATTTCCATTTTCACCTTGAGACTTCCCATTGAAATTGTCAGTAAATAGTATTCAACATGATTTTTTTTTATTAAATAACGTAAGCATTTCGAAAACGTCGCAATGAATAAAAGCGAGTAGCGGTGTTGACGACTTTGTACAGTGAGTGACCTCGCGCGCGGGTCAAGGCCACCATCGGCGACCTATTTACGGATGCAGTCCCAATGCTGGACAGGCAAGCGGGCATTATCAATATGGAATTATTGGTGACCTATTTAAAGCCTGCCCTTCTAGATACAATAATTATAATGGAAGTATGAATTTCCTAATGACGTGGGCAGTGGCGTGCATTGCATATAGGCATTTAAGCAGTGCCTACCTCGCAAAATCGAAGAAATTACCATTAAATTTTAGTATCTGTGCTCCGCAATTATTATTGGTTGAGCTCACTAAATTATGATACTTACCTAATTTTTATTACTTATAACCACTGACCTCTATTTATTAGTGCTTATAACAGAAACTTCCTTCATAAAAAACGCGCAGTGCGCGACAGTAGGCAGTGGCCCGGCTGCCTACTTGAATCCTATACAATTTACTATCACTGGCATTAATAATTTTTATTTAAATAAATACGACGAAATAAAAATGTCGTACTTCCCACGCGTAATACACTGACGTTCGACCTTCGCAATTTATCATCCTTAGGTAGGCATGCATACTAAAGCACCGGCGGGCGGTGTTTATATTTAGTTTTGTTTTTTGTCCAAAGATGGCTCTGTACGTTTCTACATGGCGGTGATACTTTGTTTACTCTATTTACATATTTTGCTACCTACCTCCGCCTCGAGGGGCGTGGTCGCCTTCGATAAGCTGAAATACCCATCCAGGTAACAGCTGTTTTCAGGCAGTGTTTAGTCGGTAAAAGTCCGACATAACCATTATTCTGTGCCATTACAGCCGGCTGTAATGGTATCCATGAGGATTCACTGCCTCCTTCCCCCGTAGTCCGGAAGGTTGCCGGATAAGCGATTGTTTCAATAGGAAACGGTCGGTCGTTCGACGCAAAAAAAAAAAAAAAAAAACCTGTTGTCCTTAATTTAATTGTTGTACAGTATACATTGCCGTTATATTTCGTTGGAATCGTTGGTGGTTTTATACACTGACCATAAAGATTTTTTTCTATTAAAGTTCAGAAAAGAAAGGCACACGCCAATCAATAGTTCGTAAGAGAAATTCTTTGAAATTTTGAATATTCAAAAATTTTTTTTTTACATTTCTGCCTATAGGCTAGGCACAGATAATATAATATACTATACCTATAGGTTAGACACCACGCGGCGTATAGTGCCTACCTATTCTGAAAAGCAATGCACGCCACTGGACGTGGGATTAAAAAAATTTTTTTTTACTTCTTTTAGCATTCACAATGCAACTAAATAGCCATCATCAGAGTTCTTACTGTGTTTCTTAGTGTTTCTAATGATAGAATTTTAATTAACAACACTGAGATGCAGAAAACATTGAAAAATTATGAATATGAAAAATATATTTTTACCCTATATTTCTTGAGTTGCTGGTCAAGGAAACATACACTAAACGACATACCCTACTGTCAGCTAACATGGTAAAAATAATTCATAACCAAAATCACAAGCCCCTTACTCTTGAACGGAATTGCATTGGAATTAGATGGAATTAATGTCAAACGAAAAAAAAGGACTTTCTTGCAATGCGTTAAGGTCAACTGATTCAATGTTTGACATTAATTTTGTTTCAAGAGTAAGGGGGCAGGTCAAAGAGCACAGCTACAAATTGAATTAACACAACATAATTATGTTCAGCAGTAGTGGGCTGTAATTCAGATATATTACGATTGGACTAGGTATAGATAATTTCAGCCATACAAGTCTCAAACACAATGTTCATGATAAGAACACTGAATGTGTTTTGGTGGATACCATCATACTTTATTAGACAAACAGAACTATGTCCTCCTTTTTTATTACCAACTTCAAAGGAAACACTAATTAAAAGTAATAAACATTATCTTACCATATCTAAATTATTGAACAGCATATTCAAGTTGCTCAAACTGTTCATGTTATCCATTTTCGGCGCGATGGGTCTCGGCGCATTCATCATGTTGGGGTTCAGCAGAGACTTCATGCGCCGGCCGCGCCGCGGGGTCACCTCGGGGTTCCTCTGTCTGTAGTCGGCTATTATGGACTTGACGTCCTTCGTGGGACCTTGTCGACCTATTGGCATGTTGAACCCTTGCAATTGCCCATTCATATTCATATCTCTAGGGAAACCGGTCATGTGCCCTGCCATCATCATAGGCTGAGGGAACACTGGTTTCGGCATAGACTGCATATGCGCAGCTTTGTCATACGGTGGGGGCAAGCCAGACATGGGGTTGAAGTGGCTAGTTACGGGCATCACTGGCGCCGCCATCATCGGATTCACTGTCGAAGGGGGCTGCTTGATCGCCAGCCCTGATATCTCGTCACTTTTATCTATAGCTAAGTTCTTCGCTTGATTCAAGTAATCAAAAGGATCAGTTCTATCTGAGCCGTTCACTTCAGCTGCCTTTTCGAATGAGAGCACCTGCTTTCTCCTCAGTAATCGGAGCAAAATTTCCTCTTTCACTTTCTTTAAATGCAATATATTATTCCACTCTTGTTCCTTCTTCTGTGCTAGCTCTCTTAGAGTCTGTATTTCAGAGAGGAGTTGCTCCGTGTGCCTCTGTATTTCGTCGATGTTGTTCTTGGTAGCGGTTTGGATGTAGTCATTAATCATGGTGTCATGTTGTGGAAACGTTTTCTCTACTTCTTGACAAAGCCTTTTCAGGGGAGATTCAGTTTCAACTTCTTCACTCGCACGCCTTTTAGATGACTTATCATCCTAAAAATATTATTTTTATTAATTATAATTGGTTAATTGGGTTTCTGTATTGAAGAAACATAAAAATAGAATATGCTATGAATATAATATCTGCATGTAAATACCATCTGTATCTTGATATTTACTTTCTTTATCATATGTAGAAAGATTCCATTCATCATAAAACATAATTTGGATTGGAATTTTACAATAGTTCTGATATGTATAATTTTTTCCTAAAATGCTAATATTTATTTTATTCTCACACCATTTTTATGTTTTTATAGGAAACACCTTGTACTTGTTTAATGCAATTCGTAACGAATTGTGTCTTGTCTGTTGTACCTTGAAAACATATAAAAATACCTCTTTGATATAGATAGATATTCACCCGCGTGGTTCCCGTTCCCGTGGGAATATCGGGATAAAAAGTACATATAAACCTTCCTCTTGAATCACTCTATCTATTAAAAAAAATGCATCAAAATCCGTTGCGTAGTTTCAAAGATTTAAGCATACTAAGGGACATAGGGACAGAGAAAGCGACTTTGTTTTATACTATGTAGTGATAAGTATATCTGAGGTATGGAAATCCATAACTGTGGTAATTTCAGTTGCAAAACAATGCCCATGTCCTCAAGATAATTGCGTGCCATTGACAAGCAGTAGAAAACAAAGACTATCTCTTTCATACAAACTAAAGTACTTTTTAATATTTATGTAGAAGTAGATTGTGTAAATTACCTTATGATTTTTACCAATGTCACCGTTGACCGACTGTGTCTTACTCTGAATTAGTTTAAACTCTGGTTTGGCTTCCTGTTTCTCATGAACCGCAACATCTGTCATCTCTACATCAGGCTCCTCTTTCGTTTGACTTTTAGAACTCTCCGGAACTGTTGGTTTTGATGCTGGCTCTTCGTTTGCAGGACTGGGTTCCTTCAATTTTGGTGTTTGTGTAGGAGAGGGTTGCTACAATATTAAGAAAGTGTGTCAAGCAGAGGCGGCGTAAAGGGGGGGCGGTGGAGGCGGTCCGCCCCGGGTGCCAAGCACCAAGGGGTGACAACGTGCGTGGTGGGTGACTATTTATTCGCGGTCTGGCGCTCGAGATACCGCCAGTGAGTTGTCTGTCACCCCTTGGTGCTTGGCACCCGTTATAAAACGTAAATAGTTTCAATAATTATGTATTGGAGCAATAAAGGAGATAATTCCGATATTCAGTTTCACAATAACTATGTATTGTATCGGTGCGATACGGCAACCAACGGACGCACGCAACGCAACGGGGGCGGCGCGACTACCGACATCTTGCCGAGCCTTGTCAACAGAGTTCGAACTCAACTAGTTTTCTAATTAACTTGTCATTTTTCCCAAAGCCAATATATTGACGCCTAATAGGCCGAATAGGGCCTGAGAACAATGGAAAATCTATTGTGTCTCACTTCTGGGGCGTTGAAGAAGTACAATAATGTATTTTATGGTAATAATAACAATCGTTAGAATTCCTTATTTCATATGTTTTTTTTTTTCAATAAACGCCATTTTCTGTTTTATTTTTTAACCCCCGCAAAGAGGGGTGTTATAAGTTTGAAGCCTATGTCTGTCTGTCTGTCTGTACAGGGTGTTAGGGGCACCGTTGCAAAAACTTTAACCATGGCTTCAGACCATCGTGCTGAACAACGTGCAGCAAGATTATTTGTCGGAAATGAAAAAAAAAACGATTTTTCATACAAATTTAGCAACTAAACAAGACATTTTGTATGGAGTCGAAATATTTTTTTAATTTCCGATAAAAAACCTTGCTGTGCGTTGTTCAGCATGATGGCCTGAAGCCATGGTTAAAGTTTTTGCAACGGTGCCCCTAACACCCTGTATATTCGTAGTTGTTAAACGGATCAAGCGATTTTAATGCGGTTTTTTTATTGAAAGCTAAGTTAATCGAGATGGTTCTAATCTACGTTTGATGAAAATCCATCCGGCCATTTATTGAGATTGTCAACTGCCTGCCAAAACGGTAAAATATACAGAGCTGGTGATTTGACTAAAATAATGTTCACCCTGGGCAAATTTACGTGCAATAAAAAAACAAAATGTCGGCCAATAAAATGTCTGTCTGTCTGTACTTATATTCGTAGTGCCTAAACAGATCAAGCGATTTCAATGCGGTTTTTTTATTTTGCGTGTATGTACTTTAAAAGGTATAAAAAAAAATTTAAAAAAATTTTAAACCACATAAAATCCCCAAAAGAATTAAAAAAATAAAATTTATCTCGGTCGGGGGACCACAAAAAGAGAAGTAGGTACTTAAAGGGTAAGAAGTATATTTGCGTTAGGGGTCCCCCGACCGAGAGAAATATGTGCTTAAAAGTAAGTGGCTACAGGGTCTCCTGCCCTACTAAAAAAATAAATTTGAATTAAAAACGATCTACTCAAATAACTAAGACCATGAATTCAATTTTACCTAAGCATGGTTACAACGCGCAAAACCGCTCCTGCCCTCTGATTTACAAACTGTGGGAAACGGAATTGGATTCGAATTCTGTGTTTTGACTTTGTCTATTCTACAGTGAGTATACATTCCGCTGTCGAGAGCGTTTCCGACTGTTCGTGAATCAGGGGGCTGGTACCTATCGCCAATGCATAGTTATTCAGTGGCTTCTTGTGAATGAAGCTTTTCAAAATTAAAGTTGATAAAATGTTACATAAGATCTTCCCACATTGTCCAGTGAAAAGGACAGAAAAGTAAATTTTGACAATGTGATTGAATATTTTAGCAAAATAAAGTGTCGTAAGCACGTCTAGTAGGTATTCGTTGTTTTATTTTGGGGGTGCTCAATAGAAAACCGCCCCGGGTGTCAACCCATGCTACACCGCCTCTGGTGTCAAGAAATATTATTATCTTACATACCATATTATGTAACATATTTCTTTGTTATTTTGTTGTTATTTATTTGTTAAGGATAGCAGATCCAATGAAGGTATAACAAATGGATGCATATATTTTAAGAAAACTATGTTTTATGATTTTCTAGCCTTCTGCCTGTGGCTTTGCCCGTGTGAACTAGAATGTTATCCTTGAATGTAATATTTTTCAGAGGTAAAAAGTAGCCTATGTCACTCTCCAGCTCCTAAACTATTCACATAAAAAAAATCACAATGATTTGTTGCCCTGTTTTGACGTGAAAGTCGAACAAACAAACACACTTTCACATTATAATATTATTGGTTAACAAAGAAACTCTCCCCTTTATAATATTTGTAGAATATCAACAATACATAGAGTAAACAGAAATGTAAAATAATTACAATTACCAGAATAGATGCTAGCTACAGTTCCTTAGAAGTAGTAGTATTCAAATCAACTAATAAGTTCAATTAATTTAAAAAATATATATTTTTGATGCATTTTACTTTCAAGCCAACCAACGAAAAGTAGGTACTTACCAGTAAGTATCTCTTTTGGTTTGTTTTAATAATATTTACATCAGTTCTAAAATTATAAAACATGATAAGGTAAAGGATTTAAACAAATATTTATACCTTTACAGTAACCTCCTTTTCAGCAACCTTTACAGTGACATGTTCCACTTTGGGTTCCTTAATATTGACTTCCTCAGGGGAAGCTTCTTCATGTTTCTCCACTTGTGCATCCGGTTCATTCTGCGTGCTAACTTTCTCTGAGATATCCTCCTCTGTACCACCCAAGGAATTGCTATCTTCTTTCAACAGTTCCTCTAAAATGTTTAGAAAATTGTGATAAGATAATAAATCATCATCAGCCATACAACGCCCACTGCTGGGCATAGATAATAAATAGTTATAAAATTTGTAATTGAATTGATTTTCTTACTATTTTGAATTTTTACATCATTGAGAATAGAATACAACAATAGATTAATGAGACAATTATAATTGAAGTATTAATCCTTACTTATATTATAAATGCGTCTCTGTCTGTCTGTGTGTTACACAATCACACCTAAACTACTGAACCGATTTGAATGAATTTTGGTACAGAGATAGTCTAGAACCTGAGAAAGGACATAGGCTACTTTTTATTCCTGAAAAATATCACCTTCCCGCGGGATAACGTCGTGTAGTACACGCGGGCGAAGCCGCGGGCGGAAGGCTAGTAAATTATAAATGAAGGTAGAAATAAGCAATTACAATCACATTTACATTTACCTTTAATTTTCTCTGCCTCAAACACAGCTATATTATTCTTCACCTCTGTCACAGGTTCACTTAATTTCTCATCTTTGGCATTTTCATCACAATTCACTGTGTTCTGTTTCACGACAGGAATATCCTCGGCTAGAGATTCTGGCTCAGTTTTCAGCCCCGGTCCAGCTTCCTCTATCGCCAATGGATCGACTTCATTCTCGCCACCAATCAGCACAGACGGAGACTCCTCAGCGACAGGCTCATCCTTCAGAGATTCCACTATTTTCACGCTTATATCGTTCATGTTTATTTACATATTTACGACTCACAGCATCAGCAGAGTGTCACCACGCCGCACACAGGTTCAATGACTTGAAAATGACCATCATAACCATACCGAACCATCTAATGCCAACACTCGAACTGCATCTCGTGTACCGATACATGTACCAGAAGTATCAGAAGAAAATAAACAACACAAGCGATTAGAGAATGTTTGGAATTTCTTTTCCAAATTGGGTAATATCACGATGCGCAAGCAATTGCAACCGTGAACTCAGGGCTCATTGTGAGTTACTTCACCATATACGAAATTTAAGGAAATATTTTTATTATTCACAATATGCAGGCAATAATAACGATACAATACTGAGATTATAAAATATATGGTATTTATTGCAATATGTAATTTACGAAAATAAAATAATCAAGAGGACGCAAATCGCACGCAAACTGTTTGAGTTGCCATAAAGAAAATACTATTTTGTTTTAAATAATTTATATTTTATATTTCAGGCTAATAAACATATTCAGGAATTTAAAAATATGTTATTATATATGTTATTAAACTATATGAAATTACAAAAACGCTTTAACTAGGAAAATCAAATAAATTTTTATTTTTTTATTGCCATTATAGACATTTCGTATATACAAAGGTACTTTGTGGACATTTCCATAAACACGAAGACATTTTTTTTTAATTTCACACTTTGACTCTATGACTCCTTGTGACGTCATGCTTCTCGATAGATTTTATGCTTAGAGATGCGACAGCCAATATCGATATTATTGGAATATTTTAGTAAAATATTGTTTATTTTGTTCAGAGAATATTCCAATATCTATTGTTTTCACATGGCCGGGCCGTGATCCATCCGCCAAACACTAGCGGCGGCCGGACACGACACAGAAGCTCTGCCGCTAGTGATTGGCGGACGGATCACGGCTAGAGTATGTACCGTAAGTATAATACCGAATCACTATGTATACCGGTATTAAACAATAAAATACAGTATGATTAAAATTTGTATTTTATGTATTTAATTTTTTGAAGTGAAGTATTTAAAATAGTTATATTTTGCGCGAAATTCGTTACTATTTAAGCTTATACCACTTTGGCATTATGAAAAGTCCAAAAAAATATAGCATTGTAAATGATAAACGGTAGTTTGGCTATTCGTCGCGTTTAGTTTGTTTTTATGTATGTACACTGATTACTCGAATACGACTGAACCGATTGAAATGATTCAAACGTTATATATAACATAAGATTTTTTCCCAAGTTGGTCCCATTTTTTTAAACTTTGAAATCGGTTTGGTAGTTTTCAGGAAATCTTGAAAATACTGTCGTTTTCGTTACCACTTTATGTGAATTTAATACGTATCTTTAGTCATAATCATAACTCCTTTGTTAATAATAACTAAATGCATTTAACCCTTTCGACCCAGCGCCTATCGCATAATATGAACGAACGCACCGCCGGCGCTACTAGGTAAAAATAAATCGCTAATCGAAAAAAATAGCCGTGTTTTACGAAAAACCTGATAACTTAGGAATTAGGCTATATTTTTTCATTATGTAAAGTGTGTTTGGCTTATGAATGTTTTATCTATTTTCAGGTACTAAATTATACTATATTACTATAGTAATATATTAGTTCTACATGGTATAAGTGCAGCAATAAGCTATTTGACTGAATTCTTTGAAGAATTTTTTTGAATTTTTTTGACATTTTTTTAGATGATTTGATTCCTATAACTTCCTCTGTAAAACACTAAAATAACACTTTTTATAACAGTAAAACACAATTTACCTTGCTTTTTGCTTCGAAATAATAAGATTACACATATTATAAAATATTATAAACATTTGCAGAGGCAGAGCGAAAAAAATGAGACTTTTTTTTTTTCTATATCAATTCGAACGAAACATGCAGAGGGATATGAATTTTACAGCCTATAGACAATGTATGCAGCTTCCATATAAAATCAAGTGTCCCATACACGCATAGACTCCTTCATGGAGTAAAAAAATGTAATCTGTGCCAAGTCTGTGGCGGACCTTAAGGTCCTTACGGGGTTTGACGGAACGGCAATATGAATTTGTATGGAGGACCTTAAGGTCCTCCACGGGGACTTAGAAGTTAAATGTATTAATTATATTTTGTTTTTTTTATTATTTTCTGTATTGAGATAAATTGTTTAAGTATCAAGAGTAGCATCATATATAGCAATAACTTATCTTAGACTTCTTTTTTGTGTGATTTGTCTTACATTCTAACCAGTGCAAAAGGAAGGTTGCTAGTACTTATAGCACGGGCTTTCCCAGTTTAAGTACTACTTATAATTTTATAGAATCTAGAATAAGTAGGATAATCATGATGTGCCACAAATATGTAAAATGGAGGAAAATATAAAGATATTTTATTTATTATTATGTTTATAAACAAAGTAGTTATGCCTAAAGATGCGATTTAGATGATTCTTGTTTTGTTGGAAAGGAGATACCTTAAGGTATTTTAACCGACTTCAAAATAAGTGGTTCTTATTTTGATCACATACCTATTTAGCAGAATACACGTAAATTGCCTGCATGATGCACTAGAAATAATATTTTTTTTTTATAAAACGGCCTTCAAAAAAATGACATCAAAAAAGTAAGGAATAATCCCTCTAATACTGTATTCACAGTCACACCAAATAAGGTAAGTACTTTGAAGTCGGGCGAGTTTTAACAAAAACAATAAAAAATTGTACATGTTTCACGCCCGACTTCAAAGTATACTACGTTATTTGGTGTGAATACAGTTTAACCCTTTAATGAGCGATTTTCTGAGAGGCCATTTAAAAAAAAAAAGCTTCCAATTGCTTCACTAGATGGCGTTGAATAAGTATGTACATGTCTATGGTATATTTTGGTATGAAACATATTTAAATTAATTACTTTTTAAAAACCCAAAGGAAACGAAAAATATATTAAATAAGTACTACTGTGAGGAACGGAAACGAAATAGGTAAATTTAAAGATTTAGGTAAATAAATAACATCTGTCTGACGTTCCGTTTTACGTAAAAAAGTCGCGTCAAAGTAAAATTTATAACGTTCCGTTCCTTCTAACTGCATAGGTGGGACAGCGCCATCTAGTGGCTGAGCTTTCAGAAAATCGCCCATTCGCAACGTTGAGCATATTCAACGATCGCAAAAATAATGTTTTGGTAAAAACTATTAATTATTTATGTGTAAATATTGTACTATAATAGAAAGTATTCTATGGGCAAAATAAAAAAAAAATAGGTGGCATTTCAAGCGTCAAAATTTGACATTTACCAACATAATTTCGCCAGGTACAGCAGCAATGTGTAGATGCATGTTAGGTTATTCTGGATTTTTACAGTTTTAACTATTTTTTTTCTAATATTTTACTATAATTTATGTTTGCAAATAACTATACTATATTTCTTAATATTGTTTGGGTCCTAAACGGCATTTACCTATGAGATACATAGGCTTTAGGTGTGTGTTGAGTATTCTCAACGTTGCGAGACATATACAAATGTACTTCTAATCTGATACGTTAAGAATTCTCAACGGTGCCCAACTTATAGAATAACAGTTTGCTGTTTTGATGGCACAGTTTTTTATGATTTTTTCTTTAATTGATTTTTGAATAGGACTATAAAGGAAGCTATTCTTCCAATAATATTGTTAAAAATAAATATTTATTTAGGGTTTTTCTTTCGAATTTCCCAACTAAATTGGTTTCGAACAAATTGAAGGCGTGCTTCTCGGTGAACTGTCGTTAGATTGGGGTATGTAGCAGAGCAGACCTTTTTGAAGTCGATTTAACTTGCTTGAGTCGTTAGCAAATTGTCCATCTACTGACAGCCACCACTCGAACATATCTCCTATTGGATGTCAACACCTGTCAAATTACGATTTTGAATAGAAATTGGTACGATAATATGGACATCTCTCTACGAAGTGCACCAGAGATGTCCAGATCTTTGCCCCAGACCATTGATTGTAGTCTCCCGAAAACGTTTATGAATTTTTGGGATACCATACTGCCTTATGCACAGCAGACATGCGACAACCCACTGACTAAATCCTTGTTGCAGCAAGGTGACAATTTGTGCTGCTCTGAAGGTGTGGTATCCATTATCGTCTAAGGTTAAGGGTCGAATTTAACGCAGATGGCAGGCAGGAAATGGATAACAGTCAACTGGTGCAAAACATTCCACACTATGTCTTTATATAAGGCGTCATTGTCGCATCTTCTAGAATCGAGAAATTAAACGTGTCTTTTTTCCTACCCCTTTACTTGAAGTGAGATAAGTCATGAAATATGGTTGTTATTACAATAAATATGGTATCAATTTCAAGTGTAGAATATGTCCTTTCAAATGGTACTATTTTTATTAATCTTTATCAGTGATTAAATTCTAAAGATTAGATAGAGTCTCGGAACACACCACAAGTTGGTTGGTTGATACTTTTGCTCTCAATGGTATACGCAGAATTACTAATAAATACAGAATTGCAAGTCATATTTTAGTACCACCCACCTCAGACCACCCAATTCTGAGAGATACAACAATACAGGGTATTTTCCAGTGTCTGTTTCTTATGGTAGATGCAAATTTTGCAAAAATGGTTTCAGAAATATGGAATGTATTCAATGCTCTCTGAGACTCTGCTTAGTAAGTAAGAGTAAGAGTACAATTAAAGCCTAAAACTAATTACATAAACAAAAACAAAACTAATTTTTACTAAATTAGTTTTATTTTCTGACCATTTATTATATCCATGCACGGACAATGTTGAAAATACTCAACGTCTCTTCATACTTATGATTTCTTAAGTATCTCGCAATGTTGAGTATAGTTAACCTATATTTTCTTAAAAAGTATCACAAAAGTTTTTTTTTTATTATTTTTCTAGACACTGTTGTTTTACATGGAAACAGTTTTTTGCCCACAAACGATAAAATTACGACAAAGCTTAGCTTGCGCGTTAAAGGGATAAGAGGGATTATTTCTTACTTTTTTGATATCTTTTTTTAAGACCAAATAACAATTTTATATGTGTTTCAATTTAAGGTAAGTATGCACAACATTTAAAACTTTAAGTCCCATCCCAAAAAAACTCAAATAAAAAAAGACGTCATGCTCTTAACTATCTACTAAAAAAAACTTAATAAAAGTTCAGCACCCGAAATACCGCGTAACATACAAGCGGGTATCGACGAGCCTATACCGCAGTTTTAAAAAACGTCGATTTTTTTCGCGGGTCGTTGTCGTTGGTGCTGATCGACTAACGAGTATAGTGCGTCAACGTCAAGCATATTTGTTCCGGTGATAATCTTTGGAACTAAAACATTTTAATACTACAGTCCATTTTGACAACTAATTTTGTATTGCAAGTGGCTCTTCTGTCACGGCTGTCTCGGAACAGACAGGCGTGTGGGACTATAAAACAGTCGTGCATGTCTTGTTCGAAGTTCGACGCGACGAATGCGACGAAATTAAGAAAAAATAGCGAAAACGCTGTCGCTTTCTTTCATAATTTTACGCTTTTTTATTTTTCTTTCCGTTGGGAAGGTCGCAAAAACTTTTTTTTATTTACAACGGGGTAGCACTTCATATTCATTACATATAATGTTAAGTGGTAATAAGGTTGAAGATGGAATAAGCGCACTACTCCCGGAACCCTCAATCACTGAGGAACTGGCTATATTATTATCTCTAACTGCCGGAACACAATAATGCTGAAAACATCATTGTTATAATAGCGCCAGACTTAAATAAGATGGTGGTAGCTATAGCTAAGCCAGGCGGACTTAGAACAAAGTCCTATCACTAACCAAATCGAATACAATATGTACTTAACCCCAATGAAAATCGAACCCGGGATCTTCTGGTACCTGTGGTGGTGTGTACCACACTAGACCACAGAGGTGGTTATAATTTATTTCTTAACACAGGCTATATCCGAGTTCAGTTCATATTTTTTTGCAATCTCCACGAGTTTATTATACGCTGCAAGCCGATTTGCCTGATTTTTATACTCGCTTGATCTAGTTTTCCCTAAACAGGGAATCTCTCGGAAGTCATTTATGAATTTTATGAAATCGTGACTGTGAGCAGTCGTGTCAGTGTCGCAGATCCATTACTAAAAATGTGACGTGGAATGTGTCCGTCTTCTAGCGCTGTCACCGATAACTGGCGACTTTGGCTCGCCAGCCCTGAACGTGATCAACACTCTATTTTACACGACGAGCCGAGTAAAAAATTAAGCATACATGACGAGCCGCGAGCCAGGCTCGTCCACTCACAAAACCGCGGTATTGCAATGATGCACCAGCGAGCTTTACCGATGAGCCATAAAACCGCGGTTTTACTCGCTCGTTAATGGCCTACTTCGTACGTTTTCTAAACTTTAAGGCCCGAGTTCACCAACAGTTGGTTCCATTAAAGATTGGTTATTTGGTTGGTTAACGCACGTGATTACGTGAACGTAATCGTCTATTGGTGAACTCGGGCCTAAATCAATACCTAGTTAGATTAATGCTGGGGCTTCACCTGCGTCACCTGCGTGACGCCTAACGGCGTTAATAACGGCATGCGCGTCTTAGTGCGCTAAGACCCGGCTATACCTGCCCTGCGTATTATGTCAAATAGCGCGCTAATTAATGGCATTAGACGCGGGTGAAGCTCGGGCATTAAAAAAACACAACCCACTCTTCCTTTTATAAAATAGAAAGAAACAGCAAAAATCTCAAGAAAATTGTATGAAGTTTTTAATCAACATAGTTGCGCGGCAGAGCCTTAGGTTCTTGCACTGTAGACTTCTTTTAACTATAACTTTTAGTTTTAGTTTATCTAGATTCTCTATATTCGTATTGGAAATCTGTTCATATTATTTTAAGAAATTTCGGGAATATTTGAATTAAAATATATTCGTTTATTTTCATAGATTTTCATCAATGTTTTATCGACAATAATAAAATGAACTGTCAAATAACATATAGGTACAACACTAAATTCAGCACAGCACTATGAAATGAAAATGATGAAAGAAAAAGCAAATGGCCGACTGTTAAAATCTGCGTTCTCGAATTCCTAAAAAGAATCCGATATAATTACATGAATAATGCACTCTTTATGATCATGATTAGCAAAATAAGTCTATAAAAGACATAGAAAACCATTATTTTACTATATTGGCGATAAAAAGCCAGCCTAAAGAGTATAATCTGTAAATTAAAACCGACCCCATAACTTACACAATTCAATACATTGCAAAAATATTATTATAGTGTTTGTGTCGCACGCACGCCCGTTCAAAGCTGTGGTAAGTCCTTTTACTTATTTCTCTTGTTTAAGCATGCAAATAAAGTCTTTGTGACGCGGTATTTGTTTTACGTATAGTGATATCTATTGCGAATATTTCTATTTGCTCGAGTAGTTTTAGAATTAAAGGTCTTTTTACTGTGGCTAAAATCGTTCTGATCATTCTTGCTTTAGTTAAAATCCTGTGCGTCATCGCGTTACGCTTTTTAGTACTTACTTGGTACCGTCAGCAAATTAATTTATTCCGACTAAGTAGTTTCCACCCAGGCCATTAAATTTATATTCGCTCTAATGTTGTTAGTAACTTGTTAAAGTCTAGGTACCTACTTACTGTTACTTACATTTATTAATTTGTTATAATATTTGTGTACCGTCGTCAAAACAATGTGAGGTTATCACCAAGGTACCTATGTATGCAAGTAATTAGTTTTTTGTCATTATCAGCTGATTATCATATGACATTTTTATATTACCTACTCATTTCTTTTTTTTAAATTAAGTATTTAAAATCAGGATCAATTCTTACTGATCTTAAGATTTTCAATTTGAGACCCTAATTAGCTAATTTGTATGATCATTAAATGCAATTATCAGTAGTCATTTCATTGCTGATAAAAGTCTGAACTTGTTTGCGAATAATATCTTGGTTGGTTGTGAATATAGTATACTTCACATATTTTATGAGCTGAATTTGTCTTAAATTATTTAATATAAGTACATGCAGTTATTTTAATCGCACCAAGTCATACGAGCGAGATTAGATCCTTTTACTTAATCTTCTTCATACCACTATAGCTGGCAAGCATCCAATAGGTACATGTTCATTAGCTCTCGCATCTTCAAAATATTAATTGGTAAGAAAACAAAAAGAAATATCCATTAGGATACCTATTGCCCAGCTGCTCAGCTTTATCTCTGAGTCAGTAGTAGGCCCCGCAGACCTTTTAACCGCCTCTGTGGTCTGGTGGTTCATACCACCGATTTCAGACCCAGAGGTCCCGGGTCCGATTCCCAGTGGGGGTACATATTGTATTCGGTTTGGTTGGTGGTAGGACTTGTTCTTAGTCCGCCTGGCTAGCTACCACCATCTTATCTAAGTCTGACGCCATAATAGCGATGTTTTCAGCATTATTGTGTTCCGGCAGTTAGAGATAAGATAGCCAGTTCCTCAGTGATTGAGGATTCCGGGAGTTCCGTGCTTTCACCTTCAGCCTTATCACCACTTATCATCAGGTGTGATGAAGGCTAAGGGCTATCTGTTGTGGATTAAAAAAAAAGACTATCAGTCTGTCTATAGGTAACGGCCTGTCAGTTGGCTGCAATCAGCCATGATACTTGTCGGTTTTTAACCGACTTCTAAATCAAAAAGGAGGAGGTTCTCTATTCGTCTGTATGTATGTTTTTTTTTTTTTTTTTTTTTTTTTATGTATGTCCACCGATTACTCGAAGACGGCTGAACCGATTGAAATGGTTCAAACGTTATTTACATCAGGTTGGTTTCCAAGTTGGTCCCATTTTTTGAAATTTTGAAATCGGTTCAGTAGTTTTCAGGAAATCTTGAAAATACTGTCGTTTTCGTTACCACTTTATGTGAATTTAATATGTATCTTTAGGCATAACTCCTTTGTTTATAAACCGATTTAGATGATTCTTGTTTTGTTAAAAAGGGGATACCTCAAGGTATTTTAACCGACTTCGAAAAAGGAGGTTTTGAGTTTGATCACATACCTATTTACCAGAAAACACGTAAATTGCCTGCACGATGCACTAAAAAGTGTGAAATAAAAATTATTTTTATAAAAAAATTAAACCGCCTTCTAAAAAACCACATCAAAAAAGTAAGAAATAATTCCTCACCAAATAAATAACGTAAGTACTTTGAAGTCGGGCGGGTTTTAACAAAAACAACAAAAAATTGTACATGTTTCACGCCCGACTTCAAAGTACTTACGTTATTTATTTGGTGAGGAATTATTTTTTACTTTTTTGATGTGGTTTTTTAGAAGGCGGTTTTTGTATGTAAAACTGATATTGAGTCAGTGGCAGGCAAGGGCTGGCTGAAAGCGGGAAAGGATAGAGAAAAGTGGAAAGCAATGGAGTAGGCTTTTACCCAGACGGGATCCATGTCTGAAACCATACTTAACAAATACTAATAATTAGCACAAGTTATGGGTTTACTAACAAACTAACACAAATAAAATGTAAAGTACTTACTTCAAGATATGGAATACAAAGCTTTTTTATTTTATTTTATTTCATTATGTAAAACTGAGTGTGTGGCTGATTGCGGCCAACTGATAGGCCGTTGCCTGCTGGTGGACTGACTGATAGTCTGTGGGACTCTTTAGAGTGGGAAGTTGAAGGGAAAGACTTTTGTTCTTGATGAAACACATAAAATTTATCCCTCAGTACCTACCACTTTAGTTTTTATCTATCATAGTATATAGTCATAGTAGGAAATGTGTGTAAAATAAATATGTTTTATGATGATGACAGTTTAAAATTGCTTTTATTGTTCTTTACTAGTTTCCCAGTTTTAAACAATTTCTGGAATGAGTCCTAAGAATAAATCCATCACGGAATTGGTCCTTTGTTTTTTATTTATTATTTATTATTATTTGTGGTAAGTATACGTTTTTTCGAGAATAAGTAATTACAGGGAAGGGTCCATTCTCAGAAAAAGGCATTTCCACTTAACATAATTTTCAGAAGACTAGGACTTTAAGTTTATTATCACTTAATAATATTCTCTCAACATTATGGCTAAAGTAATAAAGTAATTTGACTTTATTGATCAAATAACATTTATGCAGATGTACTGACGAAAGTGTAACACTTGTGTTTTATATTGGTTTAATTTATGTATCTCTCTGTCACAAGAATTAATGTCCAATGGGTGAATGTAGAGCCCTTGTTTGCCCTTGGGCTTGGGGATCTACCAGGCATTATAAGGTACTTAGATATGGAGAGGAACATGGATGGTATAGTTTACGATTACTTTTACCCTAATCACGAAAATCTCGCTATTGTGATAGTATAAGAGTCCCCGCAAACTGCAGACTTTCCATCGGCCGATAGTTTAGTCAGTCGGCCAACTATCGTCCGACTGGAAAGTCTGCAGTTTGTGGGGACTCTAAGGGCCTGTCCACACGGCGCGTCGCGTTAAGATCTCGCCGCGTTGATTAGTAACTTTGGCGACGCGACCGTGTGTCCACCAATCAACGTGGCGAGATCTCGACGCAACTCTGACGCAACGCGCCGTGTAGACTCAGCCTAATGTGTTTTGTATTTAAACCAGAGCAGCGCCGCCTTCGGTGATCGTTCATTAATGGAACTAATATACAGTAGGAAAAAATTCACTGTGACAGCTTTAGTAGCATTTTGACTGGACGCACACGGGCCACCGACCACAACCACAAAACGCCGCCACCGACTTCTTTCCTGTAGTTTTCATACATTTTATATGAACTCGCCGCACACGGTGAAGCCGGTGGTCGCCACATGCTACAAATCGTCGCCACTTCCTGCTTGTGGCCGCCACCGGCCACTAAAGGACTTAGCCACAGCCTCCTGCAGAAGACAATAGAGAAGGCTGTGACTTAGCCCACTTATACCGCACCACTCCGACCCAACCAATGTATGAGCAGACAAATATGGACTTAATGGGGTGCTCTGTAGATGCACTTAAGCTTGTGGCAGGCTCGCTTACCGCGTGCTGTCTGCTATTGTAGGTATATTCTTACTGTAAAGTGCATCTACAGTGAACGATATCAAGTCCATATTTGGCTGCTCATACAAATTAAAAAACTAAAAAAACCCGTCTGCGGTGCAAAAAACTAAAAAGAAAAAAAACAAGCAAAAAAAGATCGATTGTGGAAATACAAATTTTAAGTAAGAGAATTCTTGGAAGCAAACGGGATCCATTTGCGTATAAAATCTATAAAAATATCATGGATCCCGCCTGTTTCCAAGAATTCTCTTACTTAAAATTTGTATTTTCACAATCGATCTTTATTTGCTTGTTTTTTTTCTTTTTAGTTTTTTTGCACCGCAGATGGGTTTTTTTAGTTTTTTAAATTCGTTTTTTTTATTTTAAGCTTTTTAGTTAAATGTTCTATGTACATGAGCAAGACCTCGCAGACGTGTCAATTCTTGTAGGGAGTTTTGGTCGTGCGGGTTATTTAAAAGTCGCCTTGGATCTAGTTCACTAAGTAATTATTACCCGCTAACAATATACTATCCATTTGTAACCTATTTTGTTATGACTTCAGTGACTCAATCTTTCTTCTGACTGCTTGCGAACAAGCCTTTTTGTTTTTTTTTTAAAGTGCCATATTTTATCCAAATTCCAGTACTAATTTCATACGTTAAGTATGAATGAAATTAGTGATGGTTATCGATATATAAAATAAAATAAAATATAAATAAACCAATGTAAGAAAGAATTAAATAATAAACAAAACTAACTTCACGAAAAACCCAAATTCTAAACAACTCCTAATAAATTATAATAAACCAAAGAAAATAAAACTGTCAAGTCAAGTCAAGAACTAACTTAACTATCAATGAAAACGATTTCGAAACAATTTTTTTAAAATTAATTAAATATCACGTCATACGTCATATAATATACCTAAAACGAATATTTTATTTTATTTATTTTTTTAACATCGCAATTCGCATATATTATTATTTATTGTATCACAACAATTCAATCAAGTTATTTCAATTTACATTTTGAAATTTTAAATACACTCAGTTAACACTAACAGTATTTTATGTTTGCCAAACGTTAGCGCGTTCTAATCGACTATCAGCGCCATCTAGCTGTGACCAAAGAAAACAATATCTATATAAAATTAAAAAATGAATGTTGATAAGCGCAAAACTCGAGAACGGTTAGGCCAATTCGGCTAATTTTTTTTTCATATGTTCTACAAAGCACGCGGGAAGGTTTTTATGAAGAAACTGCGTGGAAAACAGTAAAAACAACACTTTTTATTTTTCCCATTACAAACAATTAGCACTTATTAGTCGAAATTAGTTCAAAACATATCACTTATTTATATTTTCGTCATCGTCTTTGTAACCTCCTCATTTTGATACCCCACTCGATGGGATTAAAAAATATATTTTTTTACAATGCACAGAATATATCGCCTAAAAGCCGCCATTTTGTTTTTTTGTTAATTTTGATGTCCCATTGTCACTCGGCCCGTTAAGACGAATCTGACGACGTATCATTTATTAAAATCGGTTCATCCGTTTAGAAGTTACGAGGGAACATAGAAACGGACACACATACATACAGGTCAAATACATAACCCTTTTTTGGCTTCGCCGCAGACGGGTAAAAAAACCTACTGGCCACAAGTGTGCCGCGCGCTTCAGCTACCTTTGTAGCCGCATCTAGCTTCAAGTGACGGCGTTTGTGGTAGTCGCGTGTGGCTCGTATGCGGCGACGTTCTATTACCCTAAAGCCGGTGCACTGAAAAATTTTGAATTTCTGTAATCTGACCTTCTTTTGCTGGTTGACTGTTAACCACTATTTGTTTTGTTTTAGTTGATGTAATGTGAAAGAGCGCAACCGGGCGGGCCCTCCGCCCCAACTTCTGCAATGGAACGGAGTCACGACAAGCGGCACAGCAAGCACCACAAGGAGAAGCACAAGAAGCGCTTGCACAAGAAGTACAGGAGTCACAGCGGTACACATGAACAATCTTATGCTACTGTCAACTCTGTCAAACCTCTAGTGGAGTATTCCGATGTGAGCTCGGAAGAGCTGTCGGCCCCCGAGGCGGGCGAGATCGAGAGCGAGGCCAGCTCGATCGGGCGGCACATCGCCGACGACCTAGACCGCACGCGCCGGTCGCACCCGATCCGCACGTTTCTCGACAACAAGACCATTTCGGTCACCACGACCAGCCGACGCGCCGACGACTACATTCTCACGCATGATTCTTCTTCGGCAGCTTCGAGGAAGCGCCGCGGCCTCGAATATGTAGAGGAGGCAGAGTTCGAGGAGAGGTATAAAAAGAAGAAGGAGAAACGGAAGAAGGATAAGAAAAAGAAGAAGAAGAAGAGTCGGCATGCGTCTCGCTCGGCGAGTTTGGAGAGCGTGTCGCCGGACGACAACCTGCAGCCGGCCGAGGCGCCGCGGGTGACGCCGAAGCGGTACGAGCAGGTGCCGATCAGCGAGTGGGAGAAAGCGTCGTCGCCGCTGCGCAACGGGTCGTGCTCGCCGGTGTCACCTTCCACGCCGCCGCTTTTGCGCGACCGGCACGAACCGCTGATGCTGCTGCGCGACCGGCACGAACCGCCGCCGCTGCAACGCGAACGGCACGAGCCGCCGCCGCTGCAACGCGACCGGCACGAGCCGTCGCCGCGGCACCGCGCCACGCTACTCCGGGAGCCCCCTCTACTCCACAACCCTATGCCGCCCTTCTCTCCACATCGGGATAGGTCTCCTCTAGTTAGGTGAGTTTCCTTTCAAATACACCGTATTTTTTATCACCCCGGTAAATTTTAGGGATTCTACTCCTAAAATTATCAGGGGTGATAAAAAAATACCGTGTATAGTTTGATTGATTTGAACTAACACATTATTATTACAAATGAGAGAAGTCTTTTAAAAAATTACTCGAACCTTTTTGTTTTTATAATTGCAATATTTGAACTCTTGATCTGTTTATCTTTGTTTGAATGGAAATTAATATTGATTTCTTGAGTCTATTCCTTATTGGTGAGCAAGTTGTGGGTACAAAATCTTTTGTTATTGATTACTATCGTCGTCAGTCTATTAAACTCAAATACAAGCGGTGCATATTCCGATAATGAAAGCGGTTAATTACCGCATATCGTATGGGTTGATTACCACACTTGTAACAGATTGTCTTGTGATAAAAACAGGCATACGATATCCTTTAACATTTACTTAGTACTAGCTTTCCGTGGAATATACGACGTTATCCCGCGGGAATGTGATATTTTTCCAGAATAAAAAGTAGCCTATGTTCCTCTCCTGGCTACAAAGTATTAGTGTCCCAAATTTCAACCAAATCCGTTCAGCCGTTTTGGCGTGATTGAGTAATAAACATCCGATTATCTAAACGTTCACATTTATAATATTAGTAGGATAGTAGGATATCTCCCTGTTTACCATGCATTCAAATATTAAGGCGACGATCATTTAAAAATTGAGCGGAACCTTAACACGATGTCAATTGCGCGTATCCTACTATCCTATCCTATTCCTACTTTCCTACTATATCCTACTTTCCTACTTATCCTACTAATCCTACTAATATTATAAATGTGAAAGTTTAGATGTTTGTATGTTTGTTACTCAATCACGCCAAAACGGCTGACGGGATTTGGCTGACATTTGGGTCACAAATACTTTGTAGCCTGGAGAGGAACATAGGCTACTTTTTATCCCGGAAAAATATCACATTCCCGCGGGATAACGTCGTGTAGTCCACGCGGGCGAAGCCGCGGGCGGAAAGCTAGAGTTTAGTATAAATGCTTATCTCGTAATTGCAACATCACTGCAGAGTCGTTGCCCCTAAATTATTATTGTTAGAAAGTTTGTTTGGTGAGACTTTAAGTTACTTACTTCATAATTTTATCGATTAGTTAATATAAATCCACTTCATACATACATAACCATATGTTCAGAAATTAACGGCGGAGGTCATAATAATAACGATACTAATCGATAAAATTCTAAGGCCTTGAAATATCGCATGAAATTGCGATGGTAATCGAAATATCCTACTTATAGTTATTATAAATGCAAAAGTTTGCGAGTATGGAATATGGATGGACGTATGGATGTATTTTTCTCTCCAGGCTACATAGTATATGTGTCCCAAATTTCAGCCAAATCCGTTCAGCCGCTTTGGCGTGATTGAGTAACAAACATCCAAACATCTAAACACCCAAACATTTATACTTTCACAATTATAATATTAGTATTATTAGTATGAAGTAGGATAGTAGGATGATGTAAATGATAAAGGTGGCAGGTACGTACTTCGCCAACTCCAAATAGAATTGGGATAAGGTCAGGAATGATGATGAAAGATTTAATAATAATTTCCATAATTATTCTTTTTATTGATTTTTATTGTAACGTTTCATTGTTTCAAGTCTGCAACATACTGATATCAGGTAAACTAACAATCTCTTATTGCATGAAATTAATGTAGTTACTTGGGTTACAGACACTACCCAGGTAACATTCTCTCTTACCTAGCTACCATATGCTAGAGTCTAGCCTTTTTTAATCAAGCCCATCTTAGGTTGCAACTTACTGTAGTGTCTGTGACCAGCTAAATATTATTTATGTATATTAGAATGAATGCCAAAATCAAAATTATTTTTTTCATATAATTTCCTTTTCTCTACCTTTCAAGTATCAAGTAAATTACGAGTAGATGAGTATTTATTTGTTCCACCCAAATATCCAAATTTTCTTACTCATGTATTTGTGAAAATTTGTGATCATGCAAACTTACATAATGGGCCGTATTCATAAAAACTAAAGATATCTAAAGTATAAGGTAGGAGTATAAGCATTTGCTTCTTTCTGTATTCATAATGATTACCTTATACTCGAGGATATCTTCAAGAACAAGTAAAAGGCTTTCAGTCCCATTTCGTAGTATACGATAGTGTAGTGTATCTATGGAGCAGTTTTTATATTGCTGTTAGGTTGTTACATTACTCCTTACTTTTGAAGTTTCAAAGTGTCATATTCCTTAGCAAACTTTTTGGTTAAACTAGGTGTAAACATACTGCCGCACTCAGAGACGCCATTTAACTTAAATTGATAATTAAGGGCGACTTTCATCACTGATATTTAAACGTGATTAACGCTAAACGTGTTTCATACTTAGTTCTGTCTCTGTCATCTGTTTGAATGTGACAGGGACAGAAATACGTTTTAAACACGTGTAGCGTTAATCGCGTTTAAATATCATTGGTGAAATCGGGCCTAAATCTCTGTCTCTTTTTTGTGTCCAGTATTGAATAAAGTAGGAATGATAATTTAATGCCAATTAAATTTAATTGACGTCCCTGAGTGAGGCAGTTACTCTTCGTTTATAATTAAGGGGGTTAAAGCATAAGGTTCTGCTCGAAATTATTATGAATACAAACAGAATGATTTTCTTGACATTTCGCAACTATAAGCATATCCTTTTTTACCACACTTTTATTTATGAATACGGCCCAATATATGCACGTATTAACCGTGGTCTCCAAAATGGTATTTTTTTCTCTCTGTAGACTCATTGCAGTGCGTTTTACTTTATCTTTCTCAATCTGTCATGTTCCATGGGCGACGGGTAAACATTATGCCAAATATGCATCTTTTTATCCTTTAATTATTTTATAAAATATAGGTTCTCCTTACCCCAAACGAAAGAAGTTTTATTCAAATTTATGAGTCAGTGTTATAAGTCCGAAAAAAATAAAAAGTAATACTACAAAAACAAAACTTGTTTTAAATAAGGAAAATATTATAATATAAGTAATATAATAATAATAATAAATTTATTTATTACCAAATTCAGTTTACAATATTACATTACAAGCTCCCACACTAGGCTCAGCCTGTCCTGTGGGGGTAGTACACGATTTACAAGAAGCAAAGTAAATATAGGAAGTTATATAAATGCAGATTAGAATTAATATAAAAATAATAATTATTATTCATATTTTTCCAAACATGACAAGCAGTGGGACCACGGTTAAAGACAGTTTTGTTGTTTCAATTCCCTGTAGTCCCACTGTGGAGCAGTGGGTCTATGGAGAACAAAAATTACCTGTGGACCCACCAGTGCGGCATAGCGGTGGGGCCACGTCTAATACCCGAATATACAGTGGCGGTCACATAATTAAAGACACCAGTCGATTCATCATACAAACGAGGTAACTTTGAAGCCTTGGTTCTCCGCCAGAGATTGACCTAGCTGTGATCAGATGATTGCACTCTAGGGAGTGATTGGAGGAGATTCAGATCGCTATACACACCAAACTGTTCTGATCAGCATTCTAAAAGATGGATATGTTTAAAAAATACGCAAAATTTGCATAAAATTGTATGGAAATCCAGAAACTGGACACTCTGATTCTTATATCTCTTAGAACGCTGATCAGATCTGGGGGCCGATTCTCAGGCAATCGAGAATTCAAATATAACACAGTTTGTGTATTGTCAGAATTTCACAATCGAAAAAGTTCGATCGAAAACCAGTCGGACGCAACGAGTGGTACAGACCAATAGATGTTCGTATACGAACTTAGCTGTCAAAATGAATTTGTTGACATGTGGGACAGCTTAGTTTATTTGAAACGTTCTAACTTTTCAATAGAAACCACAAACAAAATGTTCGACATACGAATTACCACACTGAAAAAGTTCGAATGCCTGAGAATCGGGCCCCAGTTGTTTGTGTATAGCGATCTGAATCTCCTCTATTCACTCCCTGGATGGCCATCATCAGATCACAGCTAGGTCAATGCTTGGCGGAGAAACGAGGCTTCAAAGACACCTCGTTTGTATGAAAATCAACTATTGTCTTTAATTATCTGACCGCCACTGTATGTACGTATCGTAGGCGAAGACAGAAGTCGACAACACCGCACACGCCGTCTGCGCCCCCGTACCACGACACGGTGACGATCGACTCGGACCCGGAGCCCGAGTACGAGCGCGGCCGCCGGGAGTACTGGCACGAGAGGGTGCCGCAGTCGCCTATCATGGTGTCAGGTGAGATTGTGGTCTACTACCTACAACGTCCTAGCTACTTCTCGTAATTTGGTAACGATAAAGGCCTGATCAGACGAGGGACTTCTGTCCCCGTGGGACAAAAAGTCCCTGCACGTCCAAAATATGTCCTCCGAGTACTTGTCGCGGACTCAACGCATACGGTGTGGGGTCATTTGTTGCCCGGAAACGTACCTTCACTATCGAGCGCTCAATGCAGACTTAAGTTCGTTGTATGCGTTGTTGCCCCTAGTTACGTTAGTTAAATTTTTTTCGGGGACTCCCGCGAACAGTCTGTCCAACTGTCCAGTCCAGTCTTTCGGTGTCCGCGGTACTTTCGGGGACTTTTTGTCCGCAGTACTTTAAGTTCCTTGTGTGCGTTATTCGATACAATTTATAAGAGATCTATATCGATGGACGAAAAAGTACCTGGCGGACAGTCCCTCGTCTGATCAGGCCTTAAAATACCTATTGTGGTCATAATGACGATATTGGACGATTCATAAGCATTAATTTTATTTAATCTATATGAATAAAAAGTTTTTGACTTTGATATGCGTAATTCATGACAGGGGGTGGCTACAGGCTATAAAATATGGACATAAGCGTGGATTTCATTTGACTTTTGAAGACCATATTATGCTCATTATATGGACCCGGTAGCCCGGTAGGCCCCCTGGTCGCTATTTATGTTGAGTGTTTTCAAAACTCAATTTCGATTCACAAATAATAATTGAGTAAGTATGTATCTTAAAAAAACTAAAGACATTTTTTTAAATAATAACCATATTTATTAGAATCAATAATCCTGGTATCTGAGAAAATACTACTGTTACCAAACCACAACTTTTTGAATAAGAAAACGTAAATAATTAAATTTCGTATTCAATCCAATATTCCCACGGGAACCAAGCGGGTAAAACCGCGATGAGCCACTAGTTTAAAATGAAGCGGGTAAAACCGCGAGGAGCTACTAGTTTTAAATGAAATTAATTATTTACGTTTTCTTATTCAAAAAGTTGTGGTTTGGTAACAGTAGTATTTTCTCAGATAGCAGGATTATTGATTCCAGGAAATATATGATTATTTTAAAAAAAAAAATTGTCTTCAGTTTTTTTCTAGATATTTACATACTCAATTATTATTTGTGAATCAAACACAATTGAGTTTTGAAGACACTCAGTAATAAATAATCACTCAATAATAATAATTTGTCCAGATTCCCCGGTCCACGAGCCTCGCGGGCGAGAGTACAGTCCGAGGCGGTCGCACCGGCGACGCAGCCGCAGTCGCTCCCGCTCGCGGCGCCACCGCAGCCGTGACCGCGAGCGCCACCGGGACGCTAGAGCTACTCACAGGTATGTGCTTCACACAGGTATTGTGCTTCACACAGGTATGTGCTCCACTAAGTTGTCTAGATTCTCCTGTCCACGAGCCTCGCGGGCGAGAGTACAGTCCGAGGCGGTCGCACCGGCGACGCAGCCGCAGTCGCTCCCGCTCGCGGCGCCACCGCAGCCGTGACCGCGAGCGCCACCGGGACGCTAGAGCTACTCACAGGTATGTGCTTCACACAGGTATTGTGCTTCACACAGGTATGTGCTCCACTAAGTTGTCTAGATTCTCCTGTCCACGAGCCTCGCGGGCGAGAGTACAGTCCGAGGCGGTCGCACCGGCGACGCAGCCGCAGTCGCTCCCGCTCGCGGCGCCACCGCAGCCGTGACCGCGAGCGCCACCGGGACGCTAGAGCTACTCACAGGTATGTGCTTCACACAGGTATTGTGCTTCACACAGGTATGTGCTCCACTAAGTTGTCTAGATTCTCCTGTCCACGAGCCTCGCGGGCGAGAGTACAGTCCGAGGCGGTCGCACCGGCGACGCAGCCGCAGTCGCTCCCGCTCGCGGCGCCACCGCAGCCGTGACCGCGAGCGCCACCGGGACGCTAGAGCTACTCACAGGTATGTGCTTCACACAGGTATTGTGCTTCACACAGGTATGTGCTCCACTAAGTTGTCTAGATTCTCCTGTCCACGAGCCTCGCGGGCGAGAGTACAGTCCGAGGCGGTCGCACCGGCGACGCAGCCGCAGTCGCTCCCGCTCGCGGCGCCACCGCAGCCGTGACCGCGAGCGCCACCGGGACGCTAGAGCTACTCACAGGTATGTGCTTCACACAGGTATTGTGCTTCACACAGGTATGTGCTCCACTAAGTTGTCTAGATTCTCCTGTCCACGAGCCTCGCGGGCGAGAGTACAGTCCGAGGCGGTCGCACCGGCGACGCAGCCGCAGTCGCTCCCGCTCGCGGCGCCACCGCAGCCGTGACCGCGAGCGCCACCGGGACGCTAGAGCTACTCACAGGTATGTGCTTCACACAGGTATGTGCTTCACACAGGTATGTGCTTCACACAGGTATGTGCTTCACACAGGTATGTGCTTCACACAGTTATTGTGCTTCACACAGGTATTGTGCTTCACACAGGTATTGTGCTTCACTAAGTTGTCTAGATTCCGCGACCGCGACCGCCACCGGGACGCTAGGGCTACTCACAGGTATGTGCTTCACACAGTTATTGTGCTTCACACAGGTATGTGCTTCACTAAGTTGTCCAGATTCCGCGACCGCGACCGCCACCGGGACGCTAGGGCTACTCACAGGTATGTGCTTCACACAGGTATTGTGCTTCACACAGGTATTGTGCTTCACACAGGTATTGTGCTTCACACAGGTATTGTGCTTCACTAAGTTGTCTAGATTCCGCGACCGCGACCGCCACCGGGACGCTAGGGCTACTCACAGGTATGTGCTTCACACAGGTATTGTGCTTCACACAGGTATGTGCTCCACTAAGTTGTCTAGATTCCGCGACCGCGACCGCCACCGGGACGCTAGGGCTTCTCACAGGTATGTGCTTCACTAACGGCCAGAATTAATAACCCATCCACAGATAGGGATATGTGCGATCCAGATTAGTTGCTAGGCAACACCTAGCAACACCCTGGCAACTGTCGTTAAATCTATGTTGCATAGCAACTAATCTGGATCGCACATATCCCTATCTGTGGATAGGTAATTAATTCTGGCCGTAAGTTGTCCAGATTTCGCGACCGCGAGCGCCACCGGGACGCTAGGGCTTCACACAGGTATGTGCTTCACACAGTTATTGTGCTTCACACAGGTATGTGCTTCACACAGTTATTGTGCTTCACACAGGTATGTGCTTCACACAGTTATTGTGCTTCACACAGGTATGTGCTTCACTAAGTTGTCCAGATTCCGCGACAGCGTTCGCCACAAGGATGCTAGGGCTTCTCACAGGTATGTGCTTCACTAACGGCCAGAATTAATAACCTATCCACAGATAGGGATATGTGCGATCCAAATTAGTTGCTAGGCAACACCTAGCAACACCCTGGCAACTGTCGTTAATTCTATGTTGCATAGCGGCGAGTCCCACATACTTTCGGGATGCATAACCGCATTCCCCCTATTATAAAAAAGGTATGTGCTTCACTAATTTGTCCAGATTCCCCGGTGCACGAGCCTCGCGGGCGGGAGTACAGCCCGCGGCGGTCGCACCGGCGACGCTAGGGCTTCACATAGGTATGTGCTTCACTAAGTTGTCCAGGTTCCGCGACCGCGACTGCCACCGGGACGCTAGGGCTTCACACAGGTATGTGCTTCACTAAGTTGTCCAGGTTCCGCGACCGTGACTGCCACCGGGACGCTAGGGCTTCACACAGGTATGTGCTTCACTAAGTTGTCCAGATTGCGCGACCGCGAGCGCCACCGGGACTCTAGAGCCTCACACAGGTATGTGCTTCACTAAGTTGTCCAGATTGCGCGACCGCGAGCGCCACCGGGACTCTAGAGCCTCACACAGGTATGTGCTTCACTAAGTTGTCCAGATTGCGCGACCGCGAGCGCCACCGGGACGCTAGGGCTTCACACAGGTATGTGCTTCACTAAGTTGTCCAGATTCCGCGACCGCGACTGCCACCGGGACGCTAGGGCTTCACACAGGTATGTGCTTCACTAAGTTGTCCAGGTTCCGCGACCGCGACTGCCACCGGGACGCTAGGGCTTCACACAGGTATGTGCTTCACTAAGTTGTCCAGGTTCCGCGACCGTGACTGCCACCGGGACGCTAGGGCTTCACACAGGTATGTGCTTCACTAAGTTGTCCAGGTTCCGCGACCGTGACTGCCACCGGGACGCTAGGGCTTCACACAGGTATGTGCTTCACTAAGTTGTCCAGGTTCCGCGACCGCGACTGCCACCGGGACGCTAGGGCTTCACACAGGTATGTGCTTCACTAAGTTGTCCAGGTTCCGCGACCGTGACTGCCACCGGGACGCTAGGGCTTCACACAGGTATGTGCTTCACTAAGTTGTCCAGATTGCGCGACCGCGAGCGCCACCGGGACGCTAGGGCTTCACACAGGTATGTGCTTCACTAAGTTGTCCAGGTTCCGCGACCGCGACTGCCACCGGGACGCTAGGGCTTCACACAGGTATGTGCTTCACTAAGTTGTCCAGGTTCCGCGACCGTGACTGCCACCGGGACGCTAGGGCTTCACACAGGTATGTGCTTCACTAAGTTGTCCAGGTTCCGCGACCGCGACTGCCACCGGGACGCTAGGGCTTCACACAGGTATGTGCTTCACTAAGTTGTCCAGATTGCGCGACCGCGAGCGCCACCGGGACGCTAGGGCTTCACACAGGTATGTGCTTCACTAAGTTGTCCAGGTTCCGCGACCGCGACTGCCACCGGGACGCTAGGGCTTCACACAGGTATGTGCTTCACTAAGTTGTCCAGGTTCCGCGACCGCGACTGCCACCGGGACGCTAGGGCTTCACACAGGTATGTGCTTCACTAAGTTGTCCAGGTTCCGCGACCGTGACTGCCACCGGGACGCTAGGGCTTCACACAGGTATGTGCTTCACTAAGTTGTCCAGATTGCGCGACCGCGACTGCCACCGGGACGCTAGGGCTTCACACAGGTATGTGCTTCACTAAGTTGTCCAGGTTCCGCGACCGTGACTGCCACCGGGACGCTAGGGCTTCACACAGGTATGTGCTTCACTAAGTTGTCCAGATTGCGCGACCGCGAGCGCCACCGGGACGCTAGGGCTTCACACAGGTATGTGCTTCACTAAGTTGTCCAGATTGCGCGACCGCGAGCGCCACCGGGACGCTAGGGCTTCACACAGGTATGTGCTTCACTAAGTTGTCCAGGTTCCGCGACCGCGACTGCCACCGGGACGCTAGGGCTTCACACAGGTATGTGCTTCACTAAGTTGTCCAGGTTCCGCGACCGTGACTGCCACCGGGACGCTAGGGCTTCACACAGGTATGTGCTTCACTAAGTTGTCCAGATTGCGCGACCGCGAGCGCCACCGGGACGCTAGGGCTTCACACAGGTATGTGCTTCACTAAGTTGTCCAGATTGCGCAACCGCGAGCGCCACCGGGACGCTAGGGCTTCACACAGGTATGTGCTTCACTAAGTTGTCCAGATTGCGCAACCGCGAGCGCCACCGGGACGCTAGGGCTTCACACAGGTATGTGCTTCACTAAGTTGTCCAGGTTCCGCGACCGCGACTGCCACCGGGACGCTAGGGCTTCACACAGGTATGTGCTTCACTAAGTTGTCCAGATTGCGCAACCGCGAGCGCCACCGGGACTCTAGAGCCTCACACAGGTATGTGCTTCACTAAACAGATTCCCCGGTGCAAGAGCCACGTGGGCGGGAGTACAGTCCGCGGCGGGCGGTCGCACTGGCGACGCTTGCAAGCTTTATTTGACCAACTTTCCAGTGTCCGATTGAGCTGAAACTTTGGATACAGGTTTGGTTCGAATGCCAATACTATATTAAAGTATAGTCGACAAAAAAGCTTGTTATAAAAACAAAGTTTATACAAACAACTTATTTTCAAGTATTTCTATGTAAATTGTGCTATTTTTTACTTACCAGCCGGCCTAGCATGAGCGGCTTTTATCGCGCGCGCAAGACGGCATGCCGTACCATATCATATCGCATGATAAAAGCCGCTCATGCTAGGCCGGCTAGTGAGCCCTCTGATCGCCCTCGTACTATAAAATTACTTCATCAAATTTAATTGATTTATATTGTCGATTTGAATATAACATACAATACAAGGTAGGTAGTAACCGACTTGTTATATCTCCAGGTCTCACAGCAGAAGTTCCCTGAAGCGGCGGCGGTCGGGCTCGCGGCGGCGGCGGGGCTCCACCGCGTCGCCGCCGCGCCACCGCCCGCGCCACCGCGACCCCGAGCGGGAACGACACAGGTGACTATGTACACCTTATCACGTAGCCATACGGTCTGGGCGCTAGTCGGTACAGTGACCCAGGTCTCAGCACAAGTTCCCTGAAGCGGCGGCGGTCGGGCTCGCGGCGGCGGCGGGGCTCCACCGCGTCGCCGCCGCGCCACCGCCCGCGCCACCGCGACCCCGAGCGGGAACGACACAGGTGCGAATAAAGACCTTATTAGCCTTCGTTCTCATAATATTACATTCTCGAATTATTACATTCGCAAAGCATTATTTTCTCAAAATATTATCTCTTGTAATATCAAGTACAAAAGTATTCTCCATGATAATCATTAGTAGAA
Organism: Crambus lathoniellus; assembly: GCA_949710035.1. Taxonomy (NCBI): domain Eukaryota; kingdom Metazoa; phylum Arthropoda; class Insecta; order Lepidoptera; family Crambidae; genus Crambus; species Crambus lathoniellus. The sequence goes on along the minus strand of OX453303.1, from coordinate 4,215,250 downwards.
GATTACGTCAAATTCCTGGTTGCCACCACCTCGATCGCCACCACTGGTGGCAATTCGGATTTTTTTTCCTGTTATTTGACAAGAGAGCAAAGTAACAGCGAGTGATTTAAATATAGACTACTGAACACAGTGACAATGTGCTCTCGTGTTAAACATACAACTTTTGACCTCTACAATTTTTTTATATATTTTTTTATTTTTTTCTTGTTCTCATATTACATTCTTGTACATGTAATATTTTGCGAAAATAATGTTTTGCGAATGTTAATAATCGAGAATGTAATATTATGATTTACTTATCTGTTTTACTGTACACGTAATATTTTGAGAAAATAATGTTTTGCGATTGTAATGTTTTGCGAATGTAATAATTCGAGAGTTAATTATTTTGAGAACGAAGGCTTATTATATTAGGGTTGATGGGGAAAAGATTTCGCCGCTCCCACCCAACCAAAGTATGAGCAGCCAAATATGGACTTAATATCGTTCACTGTAGATGCACTTTACAGTAACAATATACAATAGCAGACAGCGCGCGGTAATCGAGCCTGCCGCAAGCTAAAATGCATCTACCGAGCATGACATAAGTCCATATTTTACTGCTCATACATTGGCTGGGTGAAAGCGGTGCGGTATAAGTGGGCAAAGTCCTTTATTATAGTCCTTTAGCCCCAGCTACCCGCTGGGGACTAAGCTCCCTCCCTCCGTCCGGCCTCCTGTCAAGCTTTCGAGTTCGCTAGGTGGTGGGGCTGGAGTTAGAACCGCCCAGCCCTGACGCGAAGCCTATTAGGCTTGGCGGGAGGGCTGGGTGCGGCGAGGGACATGCCCTGGGCGTGACCGAGTCCAACATGCCGTTTGGTATGCCTAAAGATCGCATTCTCCTCTTGTTACAAAAAAAAGGGTTGATGGGGAAGTCATTATGAGGAAGAGGAATAGGGTATTTCATTGTTGTTGTAATGTAGATATTTAACTATGACATTCACCAATATAACATTATTAAATAAGAATCTCTATTGAATTGCTGCGTCCGGAAAAGGCGACTAAGTATTAAGTACTATAACATCTAATAACACCTTTTTAATTACACTTGGTCAGCAATAAAGATTTGATTATTTGATTATTTATTTGAATAACAGAATCTGTATTATAATCACTTGTTCTACAGAAGTAAATACGAGTCCCCCAGCCCACCAAGCACAGTTCTGCAGCGCAGGATAGACTTCAGGGAGAAGATCAGCGACACCAGCCTGTTCGCTGAACTTGTCAAAGACAAACAGAAGAGGGCGAAGGTAACCCAGTTTCACGTTACTTACTTGAATGAAACGGCTTTTACAAGTTTGTATTTAACTTGTCATGTTAGTTAGTTAGTTAGTGGGGGACAAATCTTGCAAGCTAAATTTGACCCACTTCCCAGTGTCCGATGGAGCTGAAATTTTGTGTACAGGTTTGGTTTAGATGACAATTCAATATTAAAGTACAGTCAACAAAAAAGCTTGTCATGAAAACAAATTTTTTACAAAAACTTATTCCAACGTAAATGAAAATCTTGAAAATGTATTATTATAAAAATCTACCCGTCTTGCAACTAGCTCCGATGGTCCCACAACCTTTCACTGTCCGTGCGAATGCTCTGTAGTTGTGAGACATGTAGATTTTTTCTAGTACATCATTTTCAATAATAAAAATTGCATTGTGAATGCAAAAAAGTAATGATAATCGTGAATTTTGTCAGTTGGTGCAAAAATCTAAATAAATTTAGTTTTGCTTCAAATAAAATTGTATTTGGTACATACCAATTGGAGGGTATTTCGCTGGCTACTTTATGTTAGTGTCTTGTGTAAGATCAAATCTTAGCTTTATTAGTTTGGAACAAAAATCCGTGTTTGTTTGACAAAAATTATCAAGTTTCTTAGAGAGTCCCATCGAAGCTAGTTGTGCGTACTTGTGAGACAGGTTGATATTTTCTGATACTTTTTCAATATTGTTAATAACAATTTATCAAGCTTAATTTATCGTTGTCTCTTTTTAGAAACTCCAAGAGATTCTTAGCCAAAAGGAGGAGGAATCACAAAGTGCTCTCTCTACGAGCACCTCCATCAACAACCCAGAGATACTCACTATCGACGAGCTGTCGAACGCCACCGCTGACAGTTCCACGCAGGTACGTCATACTCATACTATTTTTTTACTAATATGCTGTAGGTACGTACATAATCCAGCTTTTCGACTTAAATTAATTAAAAGGGAAAATATTAAATTGCATCACAAAAATTACTGAGTTTCACATCTAAAATACTGAAATGTACATGAAAAAGTAGTTTTGATGTGCATTTCAATAGTTTTAGGTGTGTATTCCAGTATTTTTGTAGGTTATGTTAGATTGGTGAGCAGTTAAATACTACCCAAATTCCTTTCTTGAATTGTAAAAATATGTTGTGACGAATTTAACAAAAAGTTAGTTGCAACAGACTACAGACTTAAAGTTTACGGCTAATGCGCAGGTAATAGAATGTGGCTGCTGGGAGGCGCGGACCAATGTCTTGCCGGTTCTTCTCGTTACAAGGCCTTCCGCCATAGGATTTGCGAACCGATAGCGTAGTTTCATTGACGTTCACAAGTGCTGTATTAGCTTAAAATGACATTTTGATTGATTTTGATTTTGACATCGGCCGGACAGAAACTACTGACTCATATGTACATACGCTGCCTGCGTTCTAGTCGCGATAGCTGCTATGTTATTTGGCATACAAGGCTATGTTGCATACTATAAATTATCTAACGAAATATGGTATCAACTTTCCATTCGGAATTATTGTTTGCAGGCGTCCAGAGAAAATGGAGAGAACGGCAAAGACAAAGAGGAGCCCAACCAAGAGAGTGAGCAAGTGGTGGACATTCCCATGCCGATGCTGGACACGGACTCGAACTCGCTGCCCCCCGCGCCCGAGCCTGTTCCCCAGCCCGTGCCCCCGCCCGCGGCCCCCGCGCCCCCCGCCGACGGCCCTGATGTCAATGGGGAAACAGAAACTAATATGGAGGTTGAGGTATGTGTTTAATTACTATACACCTCTAACTTTTATTAAGTACAAAGATTTCAGGGGATGATAGTGTATCAATACGAAACAAAAAAACATCAACTGAAATGTATGGAACAGCTGATTGCTGATGTTGATTGACACTTTCGACGAAATTCGACTCAGAATCGGTAAGTGAACAACTTTCTTCTAGAAACATGGGTAGTCGAAATTTTGTAATTAGTCTGGTTACACTGGCCATCTTTACTCTCGATCAACTCGTCGACTCGTGCGTGCCGTTTTCAGATAGTTTCGTTAAATTCTTGTTATAGTGTAGTCAATGAAGCTAGTTGACCCCCACAGTAATTCCTCAGTCACAAAAAACTTTACAGCATGATAAAGTATCAGTAAATTAAAAGTATAGTATAAATTTCCAAAAAATAATAATAATAGAAGGTTAGGTATTTTTTAATGAAAGTCTTATTTCATTGATATCTTTTTTAGGAAAAATGCCCCGTCTAAACTTTCTTCACCGGACATATTCATGTAAGGTTTAAAAATAATAATATGAAATATCCAAAAAAATATCCCAGCAGAAACACCAAATTTTAATAAAACAATTGGGGTGACTTGAACTGAAAAATGTCTCTGTCGAACTTTTTAACGGAATTATACCATTTTGCCAAGCATACTCATGCTTGAAAAAAGTTTTGGATTTTTATCAAGTATCACATACTAGTATAAATAACTCATTTGGTAAAATAAATTTGGACTGAGAAATTACTCGGTTCAATATATAAACAGATTTGTTTATTTAGGTATAAATACCTAACTTCCGTGTGAGTTTTTTTTTGGATAATCATTTAAAAGTTTATGGCTCATGCTATTTTATAACCCAGCAAAGTTTCATCGACTGAGGAATTAGTGTATGGGTCTCCATACAAAGAATCTGTTCATTGCCTACACTATTATTTGTTTATTCCATTTGTTAAGTTTGTTGATTTCTATTACTTTTAAGTTTTTTGTTGTTATATTGACGTTTTCGTTTGTTTCGTTCCTTTCAAAAGTTTGAGAAACATTGGTTTGTTTGTTTACCTCTAGTCTCAGAGGAAGTTGAATAGAGAGAGTATAGATGTTGCCAAAATGTAAGGCCGTATGCAGAAAGAAAGCTAGCAGCGTATCAGCGCTTATAGGAACCGGTCGGCGCAGGTAACCGGCGAGGCAGTCTCTATGAACAAGCGCCGATAAGCGCCGAACGTCGCAGACAACTTCCGACACGCGCTGGTCAGCGCTGGCTAGGCCCTTTAGTTTATAATGAGTACATGCTTTAATCGGGTTGCTTTATGTAGCTGTTACCTGAATGGACCAGCGCTTATAAGCGCCGGTAGATCGGCATCGGCTTCCAGCTTCCTTTCTGTATACGGACGGCCTAACGGCCAAAATTAATAATCAATCCACAGATAGGGATAGGCATTATCAGATTAATTGCTAAGCAACGCTTGATATTAAATTAACGACAGTTGCCAGGGTGTCGCTAGGTGTTGCCTAGCAACTAATCTGGATCTCCGTCGTTTTGCTGACACTCCGCCCATAAGTTATCTAAAGCCTTCAATCTCTTTTCAATATATTCTCTAGACTTACGACTGGCCGAATCCTTCTTAAAATTAGCATGGATTCTCTTGATCTCCTCAAAGATATGCTTCTGACGCTCAATTAAGGCCTCCATTGCAATGCAAGAAAAATATGGAAAGATCTTACTTGAACTACTGGACCTCTTCCTTTCTGAATGTGCAGCTCTGGATCGCTGGACTCACGTCGACGCAGGTTCAACAGGATGCAACGCCGATGCGCGGACGCGGTCAGGTTCACTCGCGATGTCACTGGTTGATACCCAGGACTTCGAAACAACTCTTTCCCGAAATAGTAAACTAATGCGAAAAAACTGAATCTAAAGTCCTTTATCGAAGGACCAAAAAATGTTTGATGCAAAATGTAATAAATGAAATGCAGTGATGCAAGGTATCAGATGCAGGTTGATATGCAGAATGCAGATGAGTGCTAAGAAAAGAAACGCATGAGTTGTTGACAAGGAATCTAATCGAACACTAATCAATAAGAATACATTTTGTCTTAAGGTGTATCGATGAGCTCAGTGGCGCCGCCAATGGAAATAAATCAATTGCATTTTATTAAAGGCTTGGATTAAAAGTTTCGGTTATTTCGCGCTAATAGAAGAGCAAAATGCAATTTTTAATTGTTTTTTCATGGCCTCAAATATGAGCACCAAGTTATGGATCTCGATATTGCCAAATGTGGCCACTTTTGGCACTATTGAGATTCACGACTTATTGCGTATGTTTGAGTTCTCAAAAAGTATATTTACAAAATGCATTCCACTCTTTCACCTGCGCGAAATAACCGAAACTTTTAATCCAAGCCTTTAATAAAATGCAATTGATTTATTTCCATTGGCGGCGCCACTGAGCTCATCGATACACCTTAAAGTGCACCGTCAACCCGGTAGTCGAAATGCGGTCAATGCTACGCCGCGTCAGTTATAATTTTATCTACTAACAAAATAAACCGCATGTACGTGCATCGTACAATGCCTATCCCTATCTGTGGATTGATTATTAATTCTGGCCGTAAGTTAACAACGGTATTGTCGTCAGAAGTCCCCGAGCCCGCCCCAGGCCGATGGCGATGGCGATGGCGCGTTGGCGGGCGGCGGCGCCAGCGTGGTGGACAGCGCGTTCCAAGCGCACGCACAGCCGCCGCCGCCCAGGCAGAAGAGTTTGACCAAGCTACCCATGCCGCCCAATACACAGGTAAACACTACTGGGGGCTACCGCGTAACTTTATGGATATGAACTTCATACGTTTTTGGGAACTTTAAGTCAATTTTATAAAGAAAATAGCCGCTATCAGTTCCTTGTTTTGTGACGTCGGGTATAACGATCACTAGCTAGCAACGTTCAACAGAACAAAGCAGCAAAAATCTATCAGAATAAGGAATTCAAATGACAGTTGAAGCCCATACCCATATCCAGATTTCTTAGCCGGTAGCCCCCCTGGTGCTAATCACAGAACACAAGAAATTATGCTTTGATCACGGATCGACAGTACTATTAGGTAACCGGTAGGCGTGACAAAAATGGCGGAGAAAATAAGTAGCCATTTCAAAAGTGCGCTCTAGAGATGTTAGAAGTAGGAAGTGGGCGGGGACCTAACTAGAGGGATAGTATATGTAGGTAGTAGTGGGCGAGGACATAACACAAAACATACGATAGAAGTAGTAAGTCGGCGGGGAAACTGCACAGTAGATATGTAAGAAGTAGTAAGTGGGAGGTTACATAGCACAGGAGAGATGTTAGAATTAGTAAGTGGGCGGAGACTTAACATGAGAGATGTTAGGAATAGTAAGTGGGCGGGGATATAACACAGGGGGGCAAGTCTGCTAACGTTAAGTCACAATCGTGTCTTAATCGTGTTTCAATTGTAGTTTAGTTGTAGTGCTTTTTTACACACTAGTTGCAAGAAATGTGTACTTTTTTCAGAATACTACTGATGGTCACACCACACACTACATTCACATCACATCATACTGTCATAATTCTTGTGACTAGTGTTTTAAAGAGCACTGCAACTGAACTACAATTGAAACACGATTGAGACACGATTGTGACTTAACGTTAGCAGACTTGGCCCCCAGGAGAGATGTTAGAAATAGTAAGTGAGCGGGGATATAACGCAGGAGGGACGTTAGAAATAATAAGTGGGCGGGGACACAATTCGGAGGTAAATAGTTCGCGTATGGAAAACCGTTATCTCATAACTGAAAACCCACCACACATTTTATCTTTGTACAATTTTGAATTTTTGCAAGTTGTCATAGCAACTTTCTTTCTCTTGTTCTTTGGTATTACGTATTGGAAATTCCCTATGACTGTGTTAGGTTAACATTATATTTGAGTGATACTTAGTTAAGTACGATAAGTATTTTTAATATTAACTTGTAAACTTGTCGACAGGTGGAGGACCTCAAAACTTTAGCAAACGACAGTCCGATAAGTACGCCATCGCCCAGTCCCGTGAAGAAACCAGACAAGCCGGAGAAGAAGCGGACCGGCATCATGAACCTGCCTATGCCTCCAGGTAATTTACCGTTAGCAATATTAGTTTCAAAATAAATGTTGATCACGCACAATTGTGATGACCACATCTACTGTGTTCCACAGTTTATTGAAACGAAGGTTTCTCATGCAAAATTAAGTAAATTAAGCTAATCCTACCTTACTAGAAAATAGTGTCCGTAATCCAGGGGGGCTGAACGTTGTCTCGCCGGCGCGCGCCTGACAAAACGATCTCCACACAACCCCCGATGGGATACTCTTACAGCTAACACTCTTATACTACACAATGCCCTAATAGGCAGCTAAAACTTTCCCGGCGCTTTTCAAAGCGAACACACACGGGTCACAAGTCCGTACCCGGACCGGGCGCTCCTCACGGCTGCTTACGGCCAACTGGTCGCGATGTCGCGCGGGCGGCGGTTGGCGCCGACCCCACGAATGAACGTGAATGAATGAATCACGCGCGGCGTGAACATCCCCCCGTCCCGGACAGTAGCAAACTGTCCGCCAACTCAATCTAAGGGCAGGCGAGAGAGGGTAGCGATCGCTCGCTTCAAAACAGAGTCCCCCACCAGGACCTCGGCAAACCTGGGCACACCATCCGACCCCGGATGAAGCTGAACAATGCGTCCTAAACGCCAGCGGAGGGGCGGCAGGTTTGGATCCTTTACCAACACGAGGTCTCCAGTCTTGGGTGGGGTCGTCCTATCCGACCACTTAACGCGTTGCTGCAAAATGTGCAAATACTCCAGATGCCAACGGCGCCAAAAACTCTGCGTAAGCTGCTGGAGCAATTCAAATCGCGAGAGCCGTCCGGAGGGCACTTCGGAATAAGGATATTCCGGCAAGGCGTTAAGCGGTCTGCCAATCAAAAAATGGCCCGGCGTAAGGGCCTCTAAATCATTCGCGTCCGAAGACAACGGACACAACGGACGCGAGTTGAGGACCGCCTCAACCTTACAAAATACGGTCGCGAGTTCCTCAAACGTGAGGACCGTCTCCCCAATAACGCGACGAAGGTGAGTTTTAGCGGCCTTTACAGTTGCTTCAAAAATCCCTCCCCAGTGGGGGCAGGATGGCGGGGAGTACTGCCATCGTACCCCTCTGCGAGAGAGTGTGGATCCGATCTCAAAATTATTCCTATCCAAAAATTCACAAACTTCCTTTAAATACCTATCGGTGCCCTTGAAATTGGTTCCACAATCGGACCTGATTAACGACGGCATTCCGCGGCGAGACACAAAACGATTCAACGTGGCTACAAAGGCTTCTGTGGTGAGGGCACTAACCACCTCCAGGTGGACCGCTTTAGTGGCCAAACAAACAAATACACACAAGTAAGCCTTTTCCGTTCTAGCATTACGAAGCCGCGATGTCTTAACGGTAAATGGCCCCGCAAAATCCGTTCCAACTCCTGAGAAGGGCATCGATTCGTTCATACGATCGGCAGGCAAATCACCCATCTGGGGCTGCATCGTATCGGCGCGCAAACGATAACACGGGAGACAACGAAAAATAACGGATCGGATTATTCTCCGCGCTGACAAAATCCAGAACTCTCGTTGGAGGAGCGCGGTCAAAGCATTACAACCGGCATGAGCATTCTTTACATGTCGGTCTGTAATCAACAGTCTAACTAACGGTCCATCCTTGGGGAGCAACAAAGGGTGGCGTGATCCGTACGGCAGGTTGGCATGTCTGAGCCTACCTCCGACACGCAGCAATCCGGTACTGTCCAAGAAGGGATTCAACCGCACCAAGGGTCCCTTCAACTTGGACTTACTTGAGCGCAGGGCTTTCAGCTCCGGTTCAAACTCTCGCTGTTGCGTCACTCGCAACCAATGCAACAGAGCGTCTTGCCGCTCTTGTGGGGCGAGGACCGGAGACAACGATTTCTCCTGAGGCTGGCGACAATTTCGCACAAAGCGCCTCATCCAAGCAGTCACGCCGAGCAACTTATCAAGAGAACTGTAGCGGTCTAACAAAAACTCCATCTGCGGAGCCGCCACCGTCTCCACGGCGTGAACACGCATGCCTAGGTCTGGGACTCTGGCCACAGCCGGGGTGGCAGGCCATGAGCGCTCAGGCCGTAACAACCATGATGGACTCCACCATAGGTGGTGGTCCACTAACTCAGGCGCCTCGCAGCCGCGGGAGGCACAATCTGCGGGGTTCAATTCGCCCGGTACGTGGCGCCAAATCAACGGGGCCTTTGAAGTCTGAATTTGTGAGACCCGGTTGGCCACAAAAACCTCAAGGGTGTGGACTGAACTCTTCAGCCAACAAAGGACGACCTGGCTGTCAGACCACGCAAATATCGACTCCAAGTCGACACCGTTTCCCAAGGTGTCGGCAACATGATTGAGTAGCCGTACTAAGAGAGTGGCGCCGGACAACTCCAACTTCGGAATGGTTAGCCTAGTCCGAAGGGGGGCGACCTTACTCTTGGCCGTAACTAAGTGTACGGCGACAACGCCTGCTGCATCCACCGTTCGGATGTAAACGGCTGCCGCGTATCCGCTTTCGGACGCGTCACAAAAGCCGTGCAGGGAGGCTTTAAACTTTCCCGAAGGCAGCATTTGCCTCGGTATACAAACCCGATTGACGTCGGGTAGGGATGACACGAACCTCACCCACTCTCGTAGGAGGCTACCAGAGAGGGGCTCATCCCATGACAATTCCGCAGCCCAGAGCTCCTGTAGGAAGCACTTCATCGAAAACACTACAGGGCTGAGCCAACCGTTCGGATCAAAGGTACGGGCTACAGTAGACAGCACCGTGCGTTTAGTCCAGACCTTTGGGTCTGGCAGTTCCAATCTATATGTGAACAAATCCGGGACTGGTCGATACTGGACTCCCAAAACAGACAGCATGTCTGGAGTCTCCGGATTTTCAAAGAGGAGCGGCTCTTGCTGGTGGTCCTTAGGCAAATCTGCCAATAGGTCCGGTGAGTTAGACAGCCACTTCCGCAACTCATAACCACCAGCCCTCAAGAGCGCAATCAGCTCATCACGTAAGACGAGAGCCTCATCTAAGCTCGAGGCCCCCGTGCAGATATCGTCGACAAATAAGGCCCCCCCCTCAATAAGAGCAGATGCCCGGGGATAGCGTAGCCGTTCGCGCTCTGCGAGCTCCAAAAGCGAACGGATCGCCACAAAGGGGCTCGACCGCAAACCATAAGTGTTGGTGTTCAGCTCGTAAGCCAACATCGGATCCTGAGGATCCTCACGCCAAAGGATGAGCTGGTATCGTCTATCCTCCGGGTGAATCACGGTCTGTCTGAACATCATGCGGATATCGGCCACAAAGACGACAGCGTGCCGGCGGAAGTTGGTCAAAACATCACAGACATCGTGATGCAACTTCGGCCCCGCATGCAGACACTGATTCAACGACACTCCGGTTGACGTGGGCGCTGATCCATCAAAGACCACGCGGATCTTCCCATTGGAAGTCTTCAAAACAGCGTGGTGTGGCAGGAAGTAATGTTCCACATTACGCCAGTCCAACTGCGAGATGGACATGTGCCCAAGGTCCAAATACTCCCGCATGAAGTCTATATACTTCTCCTTGAATGCGGGATCCCTGGCCATCCTACGCTCCATGGACAACAATCTCTTCTCGGCCATCGGCCGGGAGCTCCCTAAAGGAGGGCGAACCGCCAAGAAGGGCAAGCGGGTAATCAAGCGACCCGAGAGGAGGCGCCCAGTGTTGTTCTGGTAGAACAATTCGCACTCCTCCGCTAACGGATCCAACCGCTTGGCAGTGGGAGGTTCCTCCACCTCCCAAAACTTTTGGAGAACGTCGGACAAAGTAGAACCGACAATGGTCTGGCGGTCTACCGACGGGGTCTCTGGTGTCTGTGGTACCTTTCCCATCACCACATGACCCAGCGACGAGGACAAGGCGACAAGATCGGCTGTCTGCAAAACTCGCTTGCTTCCACACAGTACACGACCGAGGACATCCGCACCAATCAACAAGTGTATTGGGCCCGGTCGGTGGAAGGAAGGATCAGCCAAAGCCAGTCCAGACGTCAGCTCAATCGTGGATGGCGGCACTCGCACTTGCGGGAGTGGTCCAACCACCTTATCAAAAACTATCGCCGAAGCACCGATCTTCGGCCTTGGCGTGAAGTGGGGGGAGAAGGAGAACTCAACTCGACCAATCGGATCAGGGATCCGTGAGTCTCCCACCCCCCGTACCGCTTCGTGATGCGGCACAAGCAAAAGACCCAGCTGTCGGACAAGCCACCTGGACATTATGCACCCCTGGGCACCTGAGTCCAAAAGGGCACGCACCATTACAACATTGCCCTTAGGTCCCCAAACATTCACGGAGGCTGTTGGCAACAGCACAAGCTCCGGAGGGGTGGTTGGGTCCGACAGGGGCGCCATTAAAAATTTTGGAGGGGTACTTGTCCCCCTCGCGCCTGAGTCGGCGCGCCAAATGTGGGACGCTCGTACCGGGCGAGCGGGTCCCAATCGGGTACATACTGGCCCCGACCAACAGCACTCCTAGGTGCAGGGTAATACCCCTGTGGGGCGTGCCTCGGTACATAGTACCCCAATCGAGGCCTCTCCATTAGGGGGGGGGAGTAGCAAATAGGGCCCGTGCCCATCGCCACCGTGGCGTACTCTTGGGGTACCCCCCTACCCCCGCCCGTGGCGGGGGCGTCTCTCCTATAGTTCCCCCTCTCCGGGGGGGACTGAACGGGGGGGCTAAGTCCCGCCGAATCTCTAGGGGACCGGTTCCGGGCTGCCGGGCCCCCGCCCGTGCGCGAGGAATTCGAACCCCGGTCGCTCCCGGCGTCCTTGCGGTCCAAACAAAGGAGGGGGTGATGCCTCCCTCCGCAAAGACGACAATCCTCTGTCTGGGGACACGCCGACTGCATGTGTCCCCCCAAACACCTATAGCACCATTGGCGCTGTTTCGCAACGGCCCTCCGTCCCTCTGGGCGGAGGCCTCTAAATTTGGCACATTCGTGCACCACATGCCTATCTCCCCTGCAATACCTGCACCGCTCACTCGGTGCGGGGGGAGGGGACTGCTGGAAGGCAGCATATCGATTGGTCGGGCGACGGGGCTGTTCCCTCGCCGCCACCATACGACCAACACCTGGAACCGGGGCGGGCTCCAGGTGGTCCGTCACCCTACATTCGTCCTCCAAAAAACGAAGGAGGTCCGCGAAGGGCGGGAGATACGAGGCGCTGTCGCCTCCGTACCTCTGCTCGAAACGCCCCTTCATTTCAGCGGGCAATTTGGCGAGGACTATGTGCAGCAGTATAAAGGACCACTGATCCACCGGCAGGTCCAATCGCCTTAGGGAGTTGACCGCTGACAGTAGCGGGTTCAGCAACTCCCTCCGTAACAGGTGTACCCGCGTGATTCGCGGGAGGGCCAAAATCGTGGCCACGTGGGTGTCCGCCAGTAACCGGACATTCTGGTACCTGCTAACCAGAAGCTGGCGAGCCACCTGGTAGTTGTCGTCGCTGATGAGCAGGTGCTGGATTACCGCGCTGGCCTCTCCTCGCAGGGAGGAGCGCAAATAGGCCAACTTCTCGCTAGGGGATAAGTCCCGTCGTGAATCCACCAAACTGTCAAACAAATTAATGAAGCCCATCCAGGCTGACAGATCCCCATTAAAAGTGGGAATCTCCAAGGTAGGCAATCGGCCTAGCAACGCCGTCGGGGTAGGTTTGACCTCCCCGCTCAAAACCGGCTCCCCCTTCCGAACAGCCAGGGCCCTCTCAGCCGCCTCCGTGAACTGGTCAGCCAGCTCATAGGCCTGGGCTACATCCTGCTCCAGCTGTTCCGACACGGCATCATCAGCTGGGGGGTTCTCTAAATAATACGCGCGACACTCCATGGCGTGGCGCTCCAGGTCTTGCAGCCGAGCTGCCAGCCCGCCATACCGAGCTAGCAACGCACCTACCCGGTCGGCTCGGTCTATTAATGTGACCGCACAAGCAAGCCAACGCAAAGCTCCTTGGATGCCAGCCCTGGATACGGCGGTCGGATTCGTAGGAGCCATTTATATTCCGTTTAATAAACAAAGCCAACAAAGAAATATAAAGGTGGTAAACATCAACAAAAAAAGCAATAGAAATAGGTCGCGTCACGATAATATAAAACACAATTAAAATTCGGACGACATACACGGACCCTACTATTTTCATAAAGTATTAGCAACTTACCAATTTCAAGGGCTAACAATATAACGGTATAAACAAAACGTATAGGATTAACGGTATGGCATAACGGCACGGCCAAGTCAACCTCGCAAATCAACTACTAAACCGTTATCAACAAACGAAAACAAAACTATTTTTAATAATAATACTCGTAATTTAATACTACTAATAATTAAAACTAGTTCCACTTTTTTAACTAGGCAAGCGGACTCGGAACAAACACTAGTATGTGGTACTAATAAACAACACTTTCGAACGAAACTATTCGTCAAATAAATCCGGACACACAAAAAAAAATATACACATCTAGGCGAGTAAACTCGTATCAAATCACTAGTATGTGGTACTAATAAACACACTTTCGAACGAACTATTCGTCAAATAAATCCGGACACAAAAAAAAAAATATACACATCTAGGCGAGTAAACTCGTATCAAAACACTAGTATGTGACAACAATTATATAAGTGTCTATCTATTATCGGATCCACCAAGTGAGAAACATTCGCTTCGAGAATTTACTAGAACAATTTCTTAGTACTTCAAATCGTCTCGGGATCTTCAAATACCCTCGAGATTTCAACAAAAAAAAAAATTTTTAGGTACGCTTTTTAGGTACGCTTTTTATTTTTACTATGAAATTTTATGTAGTTAAAATTAATATGAAAATTAATTATATCAACTAAGCTCTGCTACCAAAAATATGATCACGCACAATTGTGATGACCACATCTACTGTGTTCCACAGTTTATTGAAACGAAGGTTTCTCATGCAAAATTAAGTAAATTAAGCTAATCCTACCTTACTAGAAAATAGTGTCCGTAATCCAGGGGGGCTGAACGTTGTCTCGCCGGCGCGCGCCTGACAAAACGATCTCCACACAACCCCCGATGGGATACTCTTACAGCTAACACTCTTATACTACACAATGCCCTAATAGGCAGCTAAAACTTTCCCGGCGCTTTTCAAAGCGAACACACACGGGTCACAAGTCCGTACCCGGACCGGGCGCTCCTCACGGCTGCTTACGGCCAACTGGTCGCGATGTCGCGCGGGCGGCGGTTGGCGCCGACCCCACGAATGAACGTGAATGAATGAATCACGCGCGGCGTGAACAAATGTATAGGTAGTTATTTTTTGATAAATAATTGGATACCTCCGATCCAATTATTTATCATCAATATAATCCGATCTATAGTCCAATCCAAATCTATTGCCGTGTGTGTTGATCCACAATAATGAAAATCACACAACAGTCTTATTAATTTGCGAGCCACTGCAGATGGCGAATTCATTTCGGAAGTGATTCTCAATGTCGATATATTTTTGTCACTATCTAACAATAGAGCGTCGTTATAAATTTTAATGTGTCTTATAAAATAAAATAAAAAACAAAAATGCGATGATAACCTATATTGTGACGTTATTATTTGAACATCGCTCACCAATCTTATTAATTTGCGAGCCACTGCAGCTGGCGAATCTAGTTTAGGTGTTATTTTCAGTGTTTTACTGACTTAAAGTACATAATATGTTCTATATTATAGAGATGGACGGTGGGAAAAAACCCAACAGGAAAAAATCCCGTGTTTTTGGTTTTTTTCCCGCCTCTATAATATAGTAGTTGACATTATGTACTTAAGTCAGTTAACCCAAAAACCGAGTTATTGCACTTATCGTAAGGACGGCAGTGTTGCTGGCGAATCTAGTTTGGAAGTAATTGTCAATGTCGATACCTTTATGTCGCTACTACTTACGACTCTGTATAAAATAAAACAGGGAGAAAAAAACAACCCTTGTCCCCTCATTATAAAACGTGGACTAAAATAGTCCTGGTTTAAAACTGGTACTAAACTGGTGCTGTCACTTTCATTTTCCAAATGAAAGACAGAATTAGCATGAATTTTAAACCAGGTCTAACTTTAGTCCACGGTTTGTAATAAGAGGGTTTGAGTTTCTTGCCGGTTCTTCTCCAAGGTCTCCCGCTGTAGGGTTTGCGAACCGATGGCGTAGCTTCTATTTTATTTATTTCATTTTATTTGGTTAAGAAAACTTACAGCTATTTATAACATTATAAATTACAGTATGGTAAATATCTAAAAGCCATTTACAAGTTTTCACAGATATAAATGAAGTACTTACACATAAAGGAGAGAAAAAAAAACAATAATCATAAATCGATCAATAAAAATAAAAAGATAAAACAAAAAGAAATAGATACAAATTAAAAGTACTCGCTGCACATCAGCCGCTTAACAGTTGCAGGTTTGACGTTACTTAAATCTAATTATGGGTTTCTTTGTAGAAAATCGTTAAATGAGCTAATTGCTCTGCAAAAGAAAGAATTTTGCCTAAAGTAGTTCTGCACATAGGAACTCGTAGGGATTGGAAGTTTCTCAATTGCTTTGTCGGTACATTGAAGGAAATTTCACCCAGTAATTGCGAAGAATCAACTTTTCCGTTTAAAATGTTACAAGGAAGACTATATCAGCAATGTTTCTTTGCATTTGTAGAGGGAGAAAGTGGAATTTCTTACATCTAGCGTCATAGTCCGAAAGATACTGCTTTGTTTTATATTGCAAGTATCTTAGGAATTTTCTATGTCGTTCACAAGTATTGTAAATAACAATCTAAATTGAATAAACAAATTTGACTTTGACTTTAAATAGGAGCGTCGTTCCCAGTACTGCCGGGCGCGGAGGAGCTGAGCGGCGACGAGCTGGACGGGTCGACGCCGCCGCCCACGTCGCGCCGCGACCACTACTCGCACGTGTTCAGCGCGCGCCACGCTGCCCGCGATCAGGTATCGGCGCTATCTAACAGGAGCGAGCGGCGACGAGCTGGACGGGTCGACGCCGCCGCCCACGTCGCGCCGCGACCACTACTCGCACGTGTTCAGCGCGCGCCACGCTGCCCGCGATCAGGTATCGGCGCTATCTAACAGGAGCGAGCGGCGACGAGCTGGACGGGTCGACGCCGCCGCCCACGTCGCGCCGCGACCACTACTCGCACGTGTTCAGCGCGCGCCACGCTGCCCGCGATCAGGTATCGGCGCTATCTAACAGGAGCGAGCGGCGACGAGCTGGACGGGTCGACGCCGCCGCCCACGTCGCGCCGCGACCACTACTCGCACGTGTTCAGCGCGCGCCACGCTGCCCGCGATCAGGTATCGGCGCTATCTAACAGGAGCGAGCGGCGACGAGCTGGACGGGTCGACACACTACTCGCACGTGTTCACACGCTGCCCGCGATCAGGTATCGGCGCTATCTAACAGGAGCGAGCGGCGACGAGCTGGACGGGTCGACACACTACTCGCACGTGTTCACACGCTGCCCGCGATCAGGTATCGGCGCTATCTAACAGGAGCGAGCGGCGACGAGCTGGACGGGTCGACGCCGCCGCCCACGTCGCGCCGCGACCACTACTCGCACGTGTTCAGCGCGCGCCACGCTGCCCGCGATCAGGTATCGGCGCTATCTAACAGGAGCGAGCGGCGACGAGCTGGACGGGTCGACACATTACTCGCACGTGTTCACACGCTGCCCGCGATCAGGTATCGGCGCTATCTAACAGGAGCGAGCGGCGACGAGCTGGACGGGTCGACACATTACTCACACGTGTTCACACGCTGCCCGCGATCAGGTATCGTTGCTATGTAACAGGAAACCAACTGGCTGAGTGCGCGCGTGCCGTTTCCCCCGTCTGGCTCACCTCTCCGCAGAGCCGCTGACGGGGCCTCTCATGGGTAGGAACAGGTGCATTCTTTTTAAGATTACTCGATAATTTGTTAGAATATCTACCGACTTCTATATATATTTGGATTTAACATAAAATTTCCCATGAAAATGCATTTAAACTCATTCATAATAATTGTAAAAAGTTCATGCGTAAATTTAGAGGAAAATAAAGTAAAAGAAAAATATTAATCTTATGGGTTTCTAGCTAGTGAATTCTTTCATATTCTCCGTTTTAACAACTAGATTTATCCAGGGTTGAAAAAAACCACATTTTTTATTATAATAAAAATCGTGATTGCATTTATTCATTTAATTTTTTCAATTTATTTTAGGTTGTGTATACCTATTACCCTAGTTTTTCTTGTACGCAACATTTTTATTTAGGTAGAATTGTTGTATAGTACTGGTAACACCGCCAAATAAGTAAAATATCACATCGCCCAGAAAAAGTGATTTGAGTTTCGAATGTTAATTGTATTTCAAGTTCATTATCAATAACGTAACCCCATGTAATAGGGTATTATACTGTTGTTGAAATGTAGATATTTAATGATGACGTTAAAAAATATTGCAATTAAGAATACCAAATGTGAAAAAATAATTTGAATCTGTTTTATAATAAAAGAATTATAGTCTGTTTGATTTTGACTAATAGCTGTCACTTTCTAAAACGAAATCTTCTGTGGCGTGACTATGACGCTACTAACCCACTGACGTCACTAAGATAGCGTCCTGTCCTTGTCTAATTATAAAGTTTGAAGTCCTATATCTTTGAAAATATTCAAGATAATTCAAAATGAAAACTTGTTTTGTGTAGCTAATATTTCGAAAAACATTTAAAAAAAATAAAAAAAAATCAGTAAAATACCGTATTGCGCAGGCGGGCTGCAAACTGAAGCGGCCGCGCATCCTGAAGCGGCGCGGCTCCAAGGTGGTGGCCGTGGCCACGCCCGCGCACCACGCCAAGGACTGGGGCGAGAAGTGCGTCGACGGGTTCCAGGTATGTACGATCTAATGGCAGGGGGGTGTCACTCCGCAGGTTAGGTACGGCCGGCCGAAAGATAAATAAATAAATAACTTCTTACAATCACACCAATTTATCTAAGCCCATGTTAATTTCATTAAGAAACTGTATAATGGAAAACTTGATAACGGATAAATAATAGGTCTTTACCTATGAAATTGCCGTTTTGTATGGAGATTTCTGTAATTATTTTTTTTCCATACTAACGTTTTTGTTATTATTTAACGACTAATATTATGTAAATTTACAAAATTTTACACACGTATTTATGGACATTTTAACTACTAAATGACACATTCGTTAAGAGAAAAAAATTTTTTTTTCACTAAGTTACAACTAATAAAGTACGAAATTCTGGAAACAAAAATAGTCGTAACTTTCGGAATAAGTTTTTTCTATGTAAATAATCAAATATCGTGGTTATTAAATTATCAAAAGTTGCTCGATACGGTCTTAATGTAACGCAATATTAAAGAAATTATATATTTCTAATATTATAAAAGTTGTTAAGTTATATGTACAAAAGAAAAAAACGGCAATTTCATATGTAAAGACCTATTATATACTTAAATACTTTTTGTTTGTAAATACATACTTAATATATATAGTAAACACCCAGACCAAGACAAATACACATGTTCATGCACACAAATATTTGTCTTGTTCGGGAATCGAACCCGAGACCTCTGGCGCAGAAGGTGGGTAGCCTACCCCTGCGCCAAATCGGTCGTCAAAAAACATGACGACAAGGATGCCGCTCGGCTAGTACGCTCCACGTTGCGCGTAAAACGATCGATCATTTCTGTGATATTTGTGCACCGAACAATGACTACTAAGCGTTCTTATAATCCGTATAAAAGATACTGTTGTGTTTACGGGTGTCTAAATAAAAGAAAGAACAAAAGAAACAACAAAACCGAACTCGCAAGTCGCTCGCAACCCTAACCAGCGAGCGAGCTGTTTGAGACTTTCATAGAAATAGAAACTCTCGCGCGTAGCTGTTGGATACAGTTGGATACATGCGCGATTTTTAAAACAGTAGGCAAGCGGTGACAAAGCGACCGGAATTGGACTTTATTTTCATGCAGAAAGATTTATTTTTATGTGAATGAGTTTGCAGAGTGCGCCTTCTGTACCTTAGTACTATTATATATTCTGTGCTAATGGTGCGTTAGGCCGTATACAGAATGAAAGCTGGAAGCCGATGCCAATCTACCGGCGCTTATAAGCGCTGGTACATTCAAGTAATAGCTACATAAAGCAAGCCGATTTAATTAAGCAGATACTATTTTCTGAGTAGCATGCAAAATGTCGGACTCATCGGATGTTGATTTGGTTTTGTTAGAAAATGTGTATTTAAAAATGCGAAAACAAGCTATACATCCTTAGATGTTTCTTAAATCTTTTTTAATCACAATAGTTTATTCTAAATCCATAGTATCATTACTACAAAAGGGCCAGGCCAGCGCTGACCAGCGCGTGTGGGAACTTGTCTGCGACGTTCGGCGTTTGTTCATAGAGACTGCCTCGCCGGTTACCTGCGCCGACCGGTTCCTATGAGCGCTGATAGGCTACCAGCTTTCTTTCTGTATACGATCTTACATGCTGGGCGAGCTTAAGCGAGCCATCACGAGCGGCCAGCGTGTAAACGGCTGTTTGTGATGGCTCGGTCTTTGTTCTTGGCTCGTGTAAGCTCGGCTCAGTGAGCTTACACGACTACTTACGACGACGAGGCCAACATGTAAACACACTATAATGTTGTTCTTTATATTGTTAGAATCTTCGTTCAAATTGTATTCAATTACCTATTATGTAAAAACTTTACAAATCATTTGATTAAACTTTTGTGCACAAAACTACATTTACGTATTTCTATATCTGTGGGGGTTTATTCAACAAGAATTTTCACATAATTATACATCTGACGTCTTTCTTTGGCAGGGAAACTTGTGTTTGTATGAACAAAACAAAAATTAAAAAAAAGTTTGGATAAATCCGACCAAGCAGTTAAAGGGTTAAATTTAATTATCATTTTGACATCAAAATGTTTTCTAATACGTCGGAAAAATACGAATTTCATGAATCAGATATCTTGAAATTGAATTTCTGACTAATACTTTATTTCACCACCATATTATTATGTATTTATTTTACCACCCCTCTAGGTGATAACGCAAATCGGCGAGGGGACCTACGGGCAGGTGTACAAAGCTCGCGACAAGAACACGGGCCAGCTTGTCGCACTCAAGAAGGTGCGGCTCGAAAACGAAAAGGAAGGTTTCCCCATCACCGCTGTGCGAGAAATCAAGATCCTGCGACAGCTCAACCACAAGAACATAGTCAATCTAAGAGAAATAGTCACAGATAAACAACACGCTATGGATTTCCGCAAGGTTAGTCTATAATTGGAATAGTTGAGTCGCTATTACGCCCTGCGCGAACGAGGGACTTTTGTCCACCGGTATAACTTAAAGGCTTACGCCACACTTGACAGAAATTCCGTTGCGGATCTTCCGCGACGGAACGCCAATACATGTGATTGAATATAAATTACTAATAACGGGCACACTACGCGGAAGATCGGTCGTTCCGTCGCGGACCGCTTGCCCTCTGCGCCTGTTCCGTCCTCCGCGCACCGATCATCCGTCGACGTCAGATCACCAACGTCGCATTCCAGGTAATTATTCGTATCGCGCCACACTCGGCGGATAACTCGCGACGGCGGCGACCACACCGTATAAGCGTTGGCAGTCGACTGATAATTGCCACGGAATATTCAATGTAGCTGCAATGTTTAATAACGGATTTACCGCAACGGAAGTTCGGCGTCGGAACTTCCATCAAGTGTAGCGTAGGCCAAAAAGTGGTAATTTTCGCCACGAACTCAATGCATACGACGTTTATTTCATTTGTAAAGATCTAGCAAGGTGGCAGGAGGAGCTTTGTTGTTATGGTCAGAACAATCTTCGTTTACGTTGCATTCGCAGCAAATGTTTCCACTTTTAGGTAAAGTCGGCGGACAAAAGTCCCTCGTCTGCGCAGGGTGTTAGAATGCGTTTGTGCAAGTGAGTGTGTGTGTGAAGTAAGTCTTCTATGATAAATGTCCGACAGTCTGTCAGATAGCAACTTGCAAGTGTATGCAAGTGTAAACACACTTGCAAGTTGTAGTTTACACTTGCAAATTGCTATCTGACAGACTGTCGGACATTTATCGCAGAAGACTTACTTGCAGGTGGAAATGAGGCCTTAGAATGTCACTTATGTACCAATTAAATAGTGACCCACCATAAGTCTATTTTCCAACAGATATTAAAGTTCAATAAGGTTGAAATTTAAGCTAGCTTGTTGACATTGATACTGACCCCTATAGTTTTTTGACGCTTTCAAACAAATTATTAACAAAATGGGTCATTATTCTATTGCGTCGAATGTACGTATCCGAAAAGAAAATATTATTGGTAAGAATATGTTCAGTTAGTTTATGGAACAGAAGATATATATATGGAAACGGTCATTAAAATTTTTGTTGATCTGTTCCCCAGGACAAAGGATCATTCTACCTAGTCTTCGAGTACATGGACCACGATCTGATGGGTCTTCTGGAATCCAAAATGGTGGACTTTACGGAGTCGCACAACGCTTCGATAATGCGGCAACTGCTCGACGGGCTCGCATACTGCCACCGCAAGAACTTCCTGCATCGTGACATCAAATGCAGCAACATACTAATGAACAACAAGTCAGTACATAGTACAGCCGCGAGCAATAATATATAAACAACATGGAAATTTGCCACACTGAAGCGTTCAGAAACAACACTATCTGTCCCTCAAAAGATATTCAAAATTGAAATGTGTTGTTTACATTTGTTGCTCGTGTTTTTGACAACAATTTGAGAAATCTATTTGGGTTTTTTCAGTTCTCTTGTTATTTTATTCAAACCCATCCATATCCATACTTTAGAGAGTGCTATTCAGTTGGATTTGTCTTCAAGCTAATATACACAAACAATTGACAAGGCAATGCCGAAACGTGAACAGTGTGAGAATGGGATGTGGTTTCGGGGCAATACCGTATGTGTATACCGGAACTGAGTGTCTACTCCAAAGCGCAAGTTCGAATTGGTTATACCCGTCCCTCTCACTTTTGAGTTATGTATGACTAGTGATGGGCAGTGGATAAATACTCAAAGAGTACTCGGATATTTATCGAAAATGGATAAATATTCGTTTTTATCCGTTTTTATCTGATATTTACTCAAAATCACGGAAAAATATATTTTTCACTTCTCATGCTCGTAAAGTTCGTGTTTATGTTGGGTATAGGCTGCATAAAATCGCTTTTTATGCTCGTAGTGCATAAAGTAAATCTTCGTCTAAGTCTCAGACTTTAAGACAAAGATCGTCAGGTAAACAGCCACACACGCAATTAAACTTCGTAAAATAAACTTATTATTTCATTCTGTTTCTTAAATTTTGTACATAATCCATGTTAAATTACTAAATTAATAAAACTAGGCAAAATTAATGTGTTTTCTAAGAAATAAGTATTTCAAGAGCATTATGGACTACGATCTAATGCTAAAGTCACTGTGCTACCAATGCCACGTATAAAAAAAAGAAAAAGAAAGTCTTCCCGCCAATATGGCGAAGTCTTTATTTTTTCTTTTTTGCAATATTGGTATTTATTTTCCTCACACTCTAAGTGAAAAGCAGAGTGTATAACTTGTACATAAAACCCATTTTACCCTCGAATTGACTATCCACCCTCGCCTACGGCTCGGATGGATATATACATCTCGGGTAAAATAGTACGTTTTATGCACTTGTTGTACAATCTACTATTTAGCTGTATCCATGCACAACTTTTGTTTTGCTGGACTAGATTTGATGAATGTGGGCCGCTTTTTATGGAACTCGGTTTCTGGAACTATTTTGACAAGAAAACAGCAACGCAATGTTAAAAATATTAAATAATCCAAGATGCCGGCCAACTCTTTTGCTTGTGGGCTGATTTTGATGAAACTCGATTTTAGGTACTATTTTGACAGGAAAACAGCAACGCAATGTCAAAAATGAGAAAAAGTCGAGTTTCATCAAAATAGGCCCACAAACAAAGAATTTGGCTGCCATTTTGTATTTTTTTATATTTTTGACATTGCGTTGCTGTTTTCTTGTCAAAATAGTACCAAAATCCAAAACCAAAGTACCAATATCTTGTCGTAATAGAGTCGGGTATACCACTATTTTTTTAACCCGCGAAAAATAACTTTGTTTTTCATAGTGTCCTTTATTTTCGATTTTTCAATAATAAAAATTGCATTGTGAATGCAAGAAGAAACAATATAAATAACTTGAAATATTAGATATTTCTTTTGCTATTATTCATTATTTGCAATTTAAAAACGCAGAAACACATATTTTATCAAATACTAATTACCTGCATTCTAATTTCAAAATTTACGTTAAATAGAAATAAAAATGTTCAAAGAGTATTTATCCGCCTTTTTGGATAAATACTCGAGTAAAAATGAATATTTATGAGTATTTACTCGAGTAAAAATGAATATTTATGAGTATTTATCCATTTTGAGTATTTATCCGGATAAAAACCCATCACTATGTATGACAGAATCGAGTGAAAGGGGCGGGGCTACCGAAATTTCAGATTTTGGGTTCCGGTTCTAGTAAGAAAGAGTTCTAGTACAAGTTTATGAATTATATTGCCACTAGCGGCCGCCTAGTTGCCGCGTGGTTCCCGTGGGAATATCGGGATAAAAGTATCATATGTTTTAATCCGAACTATCTAATTATGCGTGCCAAAGTTCAACCAAATCCGTTTAGTTGTTTTTGCGTGAAAGGGTAACAATCATCCATACATCTTCACAAACTTTCGCGTTTATAAGTAAGGTTTATTAGGATATTTTATCTTTTTTTTTTCAAGGTCCGATAGTTATATTATTATGGTTAAATTTTTTACGGTTTGATAATATTTTCTTCTGTTTAGGGGTGAAGTAAAGCTCGGCGACTTCGGTCTCGCCCGGCTCTGGTCTGCCGAAGACCGAGCGCGGCCGTACACCAACAAAGTGATCACACTGTGGTACCGGCCGCCGGAGTTATTGCTGGGCGAGGAGCGATACGGGCCAGCCGTGGACGTGTGGTCCATGGGCTGCATCTTGGGCGAGCTGTTCCTGAAGCACCCGCTGTTCCAGGTATAATAATAACAATAATGTGTTAGATGGATGGATCGGAAGTCAGATGCAGAAAGACCGAGCGCGGCCGTACTCCAACAAAGTGATCACACTGTGGTATCGGCCACCGGAGCTATTACTGGGCGAGGAGCGGTACGGGCCAGCCGTGGATGTGTGGTCCATGGGCTGCATCCTGGGCGAGCTGTTCCTGAAACACCCGCTGTTCCAGGTATAATAATAGCAATAATGTGTTAGATGGATGGATCGGGAGTCAGATGCAGAAAGACCGAGCGCGGCCGTACACCAACAAAGTGATCACACTGTGGTATCGGCCACCGGAGTTATTGCTGGGCGAGGAGCGGTACGGGCCGGCCGTGGACGTGTGGTCTATGGGCTGCATCCTGGGCGAGCTGTTCCTGAAGCACCCGCTGTTCCAGGTATAATAATAACAATAATGTGTTAGATGGATGAATCGGGAGTCAGATGCAGAAAGACCGAGCGCGGCCGTACACCAACAAAGTGATCACACTGTGGTATCGGCTACCGGAGTTATTGCTGGGCGAGGAGCGGAACGGGCCGGCCGTGGACGTGTGGTCCATGGGCTGCATCCTGGGCGAGCTGTTCTTGAAGCACCCGCTGTTCCAGGTATGTGCTATAACACTGTGGACACAGGTGCCGACATCACACCAACACCACGATGGAAAAAGTATTCATCATCATAATATCAGCTGAATGACACCTGAAGAGGTATGACGCTTTACCGAGGCTAAGGTAATAAAAGAGAAGTGACTTGTTCGGTGTCAAGATGTATATTGAGATAATAATATTGAGTACAATTAAAGATACATTATCTTAGTAAGCGATCTTATTCTAGATTGCTGAGAATGCTACGCGTGTGTTCCAATTTTCTGTAAATGCGCGATAATGCAAACATCTTGTTTGTGTAATATGTTGCAATCATACTTCATCTCCCCTGAAAAAGTGGAAGGATCATCCCCTCCCTGCAAAAAGGAACAGACTCGTAACATTGACTTTAACGAACTTAACCAAAATTTAATTACTTAAGTAAAATAAGTAAACAAAATTTAAACATTATCAACATAGCAAAGTTAAAACTATTTCATTTATTAAATCGTACTAATACAAAAACGTTTTACAATATAAACAATATACCTAATTAAAATTGTATCTAATTAAAATGGTATCGAATTGAAATGGTATTGAATTAAAACGGAAGCTTCACATTTTACACTTAATCATAACAATAACAAAGTGTTAAGTAACATGGTATGTAATTAAGTACCTATACTTATAATTACGTATCAAATAAAATAGTTATTTATTGAATGGTTTGGTATTATTCTTATGCACAATTATAGCTTTATTTTCTTTTAAAATTTCTACATTAGACGTCATATCTCTTAAAACTTTATAAGGGCCATTGTAAATACTATCTAATTTATTTCCTACTTGGTTCTTTAATAATAACAAATCGCCTAACTGATAGGTAACATTATTGCTAGTTTTATCATACAATAATTTTCTTTTCTCTTTAGATTGTATCAAGTTACGTCGTGCGTCGGATTGCGCTTGTTGTAAACGATACTTAAGTTCTCGGGGATAACTGTCATAGTTATATAAGGGGTCGATTTCTGATTGTAAATTATTTGGAAGGTTACAAATTTTTCCAAAAACTAATTCGAAAGGCGTATATTTAGTTTCACTATGCACTGTGGTATTAAAAGAAAAACACCAATATGGAATCCAGGTGCTCCAGTTATGTTTATAATTATTACACTGGATTCTCAGAAAAGCTCCTAGGGTTTTATGAGTATTTTCTAAAGCGCCTACAGTTTCGTGATGGTACGCCGTAGAATTTAATTTTTTAATATGTAATAGAGAACATGTTTCGGACATCACTGATGACATGAATTCGGTTCCCTGGTCAGTCAATATTTCTCTAGGAATACCATAACGTAAAATGAAATTATTGGTAAAAGATTGAGCAACTGTGACCGAGTCTTTACTAGGTAATGGATACGCTTCAACGAATTTGGTTAAATCGCATTGTAATGTCAATACATATTTATTATTATAGTCATCAACATCGAGTGGACCCATTATATCCAAACTAATTCTTTCGAATGATGAGTGGGCTGTTGATGTTATGGTTAAGGGCTGCTTAATATGTTTATTACTATGCTTATGATATTGACATTGATGGCAATTTTTAACAAAAAGTTTTACATCATTACTCAAACCTGGCCAAAAATAATATTGCTTAATGTTGTTCATCATTCTATTAACTCCTGCGTGTCCGCTGGTAGGTAATAGATGGAAATCATTTAGTATTACTCTTTTTTGTTCACTATCATATATTCTTAATATATTTTTTGTTATGAGAAAGCGCGGGGTAACAGAGTTAATTCTTTTTGTTGCTTGTACAAGACTTTTGATTTTACTCTCGTTACATTTTTCTTTAATAATAAGTACCTCATGTATGCCTATTTTTTGACATAATGACTCTAAGTCCCTCGCTAACACCTCTGGGGTAGATGACGATCGGGTACTCAGATATATCGCTGATTGCGAAGGTACGTAAACGTAACAACTTGCATTAGAAATAATGCTATCTTTAGACTTTGAATAATTGTCAAACTTTAATTGATTAAAACTTAATTCAGTTACGTCATCGGGTTTCTTGAGAAGTTCTACCGCAATAGGTTGATCAGGCCTAGTGCTGGTGGAGCTCTCTGAAGAAGAATCAGTGGGGGTTTTTAATTTTTTACTTTGTGCTCTAGTTAAAACTGATACTGTGTTTTGATGTAATGATTTTAAAGTAGAAGATGTAATAGGTATGCGACTCAATGCGTCTGCAGCTGCATTGTTTCGTCCTGGAACATACTCTATTTCAAAATCATACTCCTCTAGGAATAATCGGAATTTAGTAAGTCTGCTTGTTGGGTCTTTCAAGTTAAATAAATAAATTAACGGTTTGTGGTCTGTTATAATTTTAAATTTACGTCCATATAAATAAGGGCGAAAATGTCTCACAGACCAAACAATTGCTAAAAGTTCTAATTCTATGATGGGATATCTCGTCTCGGCGGGTTTCAGGTTTCTACTCGCATACGCGACTACTTGACCGTTCATGTTAGATAAAACAGATCCTAAACCTGTCTTACAAGCATCTGTTTGTAGCCGAAAGATGTTACTTTCTGAAAAATCTGGATAAGATAAAATAGGGGGTTGAATTAATGCTGATTTTAATTTTTCAAATGCCGTTTGACACTCTGATGACCATAGAAACTGTACATTCTTTTTTCTTAATTGATTTAAAGGATAAACAATGTTTGCAAAGTTCGGTATGAATCGTCTGTAGTAATTTGCAAACGCGACAAAACGATTGACATCGTCGCAGTTCATCGGCACTGGATAGTTTTGCATGGTTGCAATTTTACTTTCATCTGGTAAAATGCCATCAGAAGTTATTTTGTGTCCTAGATATATTATTTCGTTTCGCAAAAATTCACACTTCATAGGATTTAATTTTAAGTTAACTTTTCTAAATCTCTCTAGTATACTAATTAAGTTTTTATTGTGGTTTTCTATAGATTTCCCGAAAATTACGCAATCATCTAAATAAATAAAAGCCTTTTTATAATTTAAGCCTGACATTGCAATAGTCATAAGACGTGAAAATACACTCGCAGATGTCCGGAGACCCATGGGACAGCGTTTCATCTGAAAAATTTTATCACCAGCAGTGAAAGCTGTGTACTTTCGTGAATCTTCGCTTAAAGATAACTGATAATAGCTTTGCGAAAGGTCTAATTTTGAAAAATAAATGTTATTTGCAAGCGAATCTAAGATATCAGTTATATTAGGCAAAGGGAATTTGTCGTCCTCAATACGATTATTTAACTGCCTGTAATCTATAACTAATCGCCATTGTTTCTCGTTTGACCTATCTGTTTTTTTCGGTACAAGCAAGACGGGACTAGACCACTCTGACGTAGCCTCTTCTATAATATCATTTTCGAGCATAATATCTATCTGTTTCTGAACTTCCTTCCTTAGTGCGAACGGTAATCTATGTGGCTTGACATAAACTGGCGAGACATTAGGTTTTAAAGTTATATTATGGGTCATTAGGTTTGTACAAGAGAGTTTGTCGCCTGGCAGATGAAAAACATCTGCGTACTTAGCGCAAATACTCTCAATACTTCGTTTTTCTTCTAAATTCAGTTCAGGTAAATTTAATAATCCTAATAATGTTTTTACACGATCGACAGAAACCTCCTCTTTTTCAAAATTACAGACTTCAAAATCATTCAATGAAAAAGTCTCTAAATCGGTAAGATCTAGATCAACTTCTTTCTCAGTGGTGTTTAATATCCTTACTGGCATGCGACCATTACAAGGTTTCGCTATTATACTTCCTATAAAAACTCCTTTCTGTATCTCTTTAGATAAACAAACACAATCGTCGCCTAACGATGTAGGTATATATTTTATTACCTCACATCGTGGCGGTATCAAATGTCTATAGTGACTCAATATAGGTATAGACACATAATTACTATCTTTAGTTAAAAGCAAAGTATTTTCTTTATAGTTAATTATAGCTTGATAGCGTTTCAAAAAATTATCACCTAAAATACCATTTGCAGAACAAGACATA
Organism: Crambus lathoniellus; assembly: GCA_949710035.1. Lineage (NCBI taxonomy): Eukaryota > Metazoa > Arthropoda > Insecta > Lepidoptera > Crambidae > Crambus > Crambus lathoniellus. Next base: position 4,186,272 of record OX453303.1, on the reverse strand, counting down.
TTTTTAAACACATACATTTTTTCTCTAAAAACTAACCCATTATAAGACAAATCTAAGTAAATATATCCTTCAGATACTAGTTTACCGCTAACACCTTTTATAACTAACTTCTCAAATGTAATTAAATTCAATAACTTCGGATAATCGCATAACCATTCGTATTTTAAAACACAAAGGCTTGCTCCGCTATCGACTAAAAGATCGATATTGCTATTACTTACGTTAAAAGTTACGGTACTACTATTATTGTAGTTTAAAACATAATTTTCAGTAGGAACGAAAAAAATCTAAATTATTATCGTTCTGGGGCTCAGAACGCGCTTGTGACTCACTATTGGTCGATTGCTCGTGGCTAGCGTACTGCACACGTTGAAAAGGCACAGCTGAGCGCGGCGGGCGCGGGCTCGGCCGACCGCGGTCACGTGAACGTGATTGTGTTCCTTGCGCGGCGCGGGAGTCTCGCGACATGTACTTACCTTGTTGTGGTCTCGTGTTTCCGGCAGCGTACCTATTGTTTGCGCTAAATCTATTATAGTAACTATATTTATTAGAATAATTACTTGGCTGACGCGGATAATTAGTAGGTGTGCGTGAGAAATTACGAGTATGAAACTTTTTAATGTTCATAACTTCCTCGTGTCTGGTAGACATTGACTGCTCGTCTAGGGCAGTTCTTATAGCCTCTGGTAAAGAATCAAAGTGACGTGATGCTATGATAGTACTAAGCTTTTGGTTCACTAATCCATCTGAAAAGCGTTTGATTGCAACCTTTTCATTAATGGGACGCAATACTTCAAACTTAGTAGCGTCGTCATCCGCTTGTGCTATGGTTAAATTCACAAAAAGTTGTTCTAGTTCCGAGCCGAATGACTCGATCGACCTATGACCTTGACGACAGTTTTGTAATTTGTGTTGGATAGCAACAGCAGATTTTTTCTGAATCAAATGCGTATTCATATCTCTAATTAAATCTTTAATAGTTGGATAACTACTTTTTAAACGTAATTTTGCGCTAGGAGAGAGCCTAGTTTTAATCACAAAATCAATAAGTAACCCATGAGTAGCATCGCTGATCATTGAACTATATAATTGTATACCATCAATTAGAGATTTAGTGACGTGTTCTTGACCTGTCATCGTTGGTAAAAGTGCAATGGCTGTCTTCAAGTCAAATTTATCTTTTTCTGCCATTTTTGAAATACTACTAACACTTAAAGTCTCTAAAGAAATAATTTTGTCATAAATGATCTGAATGTCATTTGCTATTTTATTAATTAAAGTTATATCTTTAGTTGATACCTCCGATTTTTCAACTAAATTATGTACTTGAGATAAAATATACTCTAATTTCGCGTATTCAAGTTTCGCTTCATTAAATTTCGTAAAACCTAACTCTTTTTGACGTCTATCTGGTCCTAGTTTTACTAAATTATCTTTAATATACAATAGTTTCTTATGCAATTCATTTAAATCGGAAATAATAAATGACATTATCTAATAAGAAAAAAAAATGTAATCCTACATATTATTTAAAACGTTTAAGTATAAAATAACTTACGACTTACGGTGGCATTATAGCGCGCGAATAAAATAATTACGTCTCTGCACGATGAGTAGGTAGGTGGTGACCGGCGTGGCGTGTGGGGGCTGGGGCTGCGGGCTGGGGGTTTTCTCATGCTCCTTGAGTGTGTAGGATCTTCAGACTTCTAAGATGGGTTCCTGGACCGCTTGAAACAGCTAACTGAAGATCGGGCTGGGATTTCCCTTGCCCCTCGTACAATGGGCCGGGTTTCTACCCTGGACACCTCCTGGTCTACGTTGATGGTTGAGTCGACGTCGTTGCCAGTTCCACGGAAGATATTGTGTTTCTTAGAACTGCGCTGTTGAATTCTCTACGGAGTCGGTTGACAATTCGGTCCCAAATTTTCCGGATGCAGGCGTAAATGATGAGTATAACGATGAGAAGCAGTATGACGGATAGTAAAATTTCTGTTGTAGTGAGCTGGCTTGAAGTTTTCTGCGTTGCTTGGGCGTCGCCGCTGGCGGTTTGTGCGATGATAACTTCTTCTTTACTTTGTGGTGCTCCCATATTATTGTTTTGTCTTCCCAAGTAATGCGATGAACAGAAGTGTAGAGCCAAATAGCACCGCAACGAAGACTGCTGCTAGTATGGTGTTGAAAATTTTGCTTTGCTGCTCCATGTAGTAATGATTTTCCCGCAAAAATTTATAAGTTCGGTTGGCAAAGGGTCGCCATGAAGAGGTATGACGCTTTACCGAGGCTAAGGTAATAAAAGAGAAGTGACTTGTTCGGTGTCAAGATGTATATTGAGATAATAATATTGAGTACAATTAAAGATACATTATCTTAGTAAGCGATCTTATTCTAGATTGCTGAGAATGCTACGCGTGTGTTCCAATTTTCTGTAAATGCGCGATAATGCAAACATCTTGTTTGTGTAATATGTTGCAATCATACTTCACACCAACTGCTGGGCCCAGGCCCCCCAAGGATCGTCACAACGATCGGTCCTGCACGCGTAGCATGATGATTTTTTTATTATAATATTTTAGAACCCATCAGTTTAATTTTAGTACTTTACTATTTTTACTTTTTGCATTCGCAATGCAATTTTATTTTTGAAAATGAAGTATTAGAAAAAGTGAAAGGACAGTGAAGTGACCGGACAGCGAAAGGTCTTGGGTCCAAGTTCCATCGGAGCTAGTTGTGAGACGGGTCGAATTTTTCTAAATTTCAAAAAGTAGTTGTTTATTTAAGTTTAATTATTTTACCATTATTTATTTACATTTCTTTCAAATTAATCTTGTGGAACAAACAAACAATTCAACATCATCTTTAAATTCCAGGCCAACGTGGAAATGATGCAATTAGAAATGATCTCCCGAGTGTGCGGCACTCCAGCGCCGGGCGTGTGGCCCAACGTCGTCAACTTGCCGCTTTGGGGTGCGCTTCGGCCGAAGCGGTTCCACAAGCGATGTGTCCGGGAGCAGTTCGCGTTTATGCCGTCGGCGGCATTGACGCTCCTGGATAGGATGCTGGAGCTGGACCCGGACAAGAGGGTAACGGCTGAGGATGCGCTGAAAAGTCCTTGGCTGAAGAATGTAGTGCCCGACCAGTGAGTATATCACACTATACTATATCTTCGTTTACCAAGTCCTCAACATCGTCATTGGAACTGGACCCTGACGAGGGTAACGGCCGAGGATGCTGTTAAGAGTCCTTGGCTGAAGAATGTAGTGCCTGACCAGTGAGTATATCACACTATAGCTTCATTTACCAAATCCTCAACATCTTCATTGGAGCTGGACCCTGACAAGAGGGTAACGGCCGAGGATGCTGTGAAGAGTTCTGAAGAATGAAGTGCCTGACTAGTGAGTATATCACACTATACTATAGCTTCATTTACCAAGTTCTCAACATCGTCAATCTACTCAAGCGGTTCCACAAGCGATGTGTCCGGGAGCAGTTCGCGTTTATGCCGTCAGCTGCATTGACGCTCCTGGACAGGATGTTGGAGCTGGACCCGGACAAGAGGGTGACGGCTGAGGATGCACTGAAGAGTCCTTGGTTGAAGAATGTGGTGCCTGACCAGTGAGTATATCACACTATACTATAGCTTCAATTACCAAGTCTTCAATGTCGTCAATCTACCACAAGCGATGTGTCCGGGAGCAGTTCGCGTTTATGCCGTCAGTGGCTTGAACATTATTGTATAGAATGCTGGAATTGGACCAGACAAGAGTATAACCGCTGAGAATGCCCTAAAGAGTCCTTGGCTGAAGAATGTGGTGCCTGACCAGTGAGTATATCACACTATACTATAGCTTCATTTACACAAGCGATGTGTCTGGGAGTAGTTCGCGTTTATGCCGTCAGCGGCATTGATACTGCTGGATAGGATGTTGGAGCTCGACCCTGATAAGAGGATAACGGCCGAGGATGCTCTGAAGAGTCCTTGGCTGAAAAATGTTGTGCCAGACCAGTGAGTATAAAGCCGGGTCTCCAGCGAAAGCTTTTTGAAAACATTCAACAAAAACACATACACAAAACTTTGTTTTTGAAAAATGTTTCTTGTAATGCGACGTCTATACCTCTCTTGGCTTGTGTACACAAAACAATAGTTTCTTTAGAAGGCAGAATGAGTTCGGACGAAGAAGACGTAGTTTCAGATTGTATCTTTATTCCAATCCATCTTTACTTGCATTGCTCTAAACCACCGTAGAATCAAACTTGGCGCGAAAACCGAACTTTTTTTTGTAATGGCTTCTTCCATTTTACACAGAAATTCGGCCGTTGTCTAGCGAGTTATCAAAATTAAAAAATTTAAAAGTTGTCGAAATGATAGATTATGTACAGTACCCTGCCCCTCGACCCGCGCGGGGGAAGTTTTGTGTACGAGTTTTCCACCGGGCATGGAAAGCAAAAAACATTGTTGATGCAAACAAAAATGTGTAGTGAAACAATGTTTTGTGTAGACAGTTTTGTTGAATGTTGAGATGTTTTTGTTGATTGTGTAGGGCAAAACCATAAACTTATTTATACTAGGGGTAATAGACGGACAATGGTGCGAGTGAGAAACTAGTCCTTACGGCAGAAGCTATGTGCGAAAAAGAGTTGGAAGAAAATGACAGCAGAACCCGATTTTACTTATTTAGCGTCTTTTATCATCTTGATGAAAACGTCCACTCGATTATTTTGTGATTTTTATCGCGATCGCGTCGATTTGGCTCATATAACTATATAAATCAATAATGGTGTAGTGTTCTGTGTTGAATTGTAATGTTACTTACGACAATAAACCAAATAAACACGAATTTCACAGGTAAATAGGATTATACAAGTACCATTTTCATAGTTCATATTTTAGTTGAATATATTCCTAAATACACTAAGTGACACATTAATATCATACTATTTACCACCTATTTTCTAAATAAAGGCTGATTTTTAAACATTATGTGTTAGGTAAAAAGATATTATATCCGTGAACTTGAGAAAATATGACGTGGAGATTGATCAAAAATTGTCGATATCGATACTCATGTCGATGGTTTCCAATATAACTTTGTTTGTCTTTGTGAACACTGATAGTTTTATTTAATGCTGATTTTAACCGACACCTTTTAAATAGTAAATTATACCTACTTCAGTACCAATTTAACAATATTTTCAGGTTTCCTGTAAATCCAGTGATTAAGTTAAACTGGATAAAATTAATAAATAGAATAGGCTGGGAGCATCGCCAAAACTCTGTGGTTTGCAGCAAATATTTCAAGCAAAACGGCAAAGAAACGTTGAGAAATTATTTAAATAAAATTGTTTTCTTCAGAGGACAGTAATTAATGGTACCTAAATGTTCAATAGGTGGGAAAGGTATTTTTTTTTAAATATAAACATTTTAACTTAAAATATGTCATTTTTTTACCGTAGCCCTTCAAAATACTTTACAATGAATTTTTAAACATTCGTAAAAATTACCACCAAGTTATTTAATTTTTTTAATTTTTGCATGTACAATTGTACAATGCGGTTTATATTATTGAAAAATTGAAATTGAAAATGAAGTATTTAGAAAAAATCGACCCGTCTCACAACCAGCTCCAATGGAACTCGAACCCACGACCTTTCGCTATCCGGGCGACTGCTCTAACCACTGCGCTACGGAGTCGTTGATCGTTGTCGTCGTCGTCGTCGTTAAGGCGCTACTCGGAAAAAAATGGACTTTTTGATTTAAAACTATAGGACGGTTACAGTTGTTAAAAATCTGGTAATAAGATATATATTTCTTCATACCTTTATCTAGAATCGTATAGTTTCAAAATAGTAGATTGTACAACAAGTGCATAAAACGTACCATTTTACCCGAGACGTATATATCCATCCGAGCCGTAGGCGAGGGTGGATAGTCAATTCGAGGGTAAAATGGGTTTTATGAACGAGTTATACACTCTGCTTTTCACTTCGAGTGTGAGGAAAATAAATAACAATATTGCAAAAAAGAAAAAAATAAAGACTTCGCCATATTGGCGGGAAGGCTTTCTTTTTTTTGTACGTGGCAGTGGCAGCACAGTGACTTTAGCATAGATCGTAATCGTAGTCCATAATGCTCTTGAAATTCTTATTTCTAAAAACTCATTAATTTAGCCTAGTTTTATTAATTTAGTAATTTAACATGGATTATGTACAAAATTTAAGAAACAGAATGAAACAACAGGTTTATTTAACGAAGTTTAATTGCGTGTGTGACTGTTTACCTGACGACCTTTGTCTTAGAATCTGAGACTTAGACGAAGATTTTACTTTATGCACTAGAGCATAAAAAGCGATTTTATGCAGCCTATACCCAACATAAACACGAACTTTACGAGCATGAGAAGTGAAAACACGTTTTTATGATTTTGCCTCGACACTTTTTCTTTTCTAAAATACCTCTAAAAATACGAAAGATGAAGATTATTCTTAAATGGGGTTACATATACTATTGAAAATTGGTTTAATTAGTGGACACCAATAATATTTAGGATCGTATAGAAGCATTTTTTTAAAAATCGCTATAGTTTTTTAATACGAATTGATTTTGTGTTTTTTTGCGTAATCTGCAAAATCGGTCTCGCTCCCGCGAGCGTCGTTTTCTCATTGCTATCTCGCTTCAGCACATTTTTTCCGAGTATCGCCTTAAAACACTTTTGTGACCACGGCCCCTGGAAAGGTGCCGAAACGTCGGATAAACCAAAAAACCTCTAAAACAACTAAATTTTAACCAAGTTGTTAAATAAATTGCGTGAAAAAATCCGTGAAAGTGTTTTATTTATATGGACAGTTCGCGCAGAAATCTAAGATGTGTTTATTAAATCTTGTTTGTGTTTTATTTACATTATTGTTATCGACAACCTAAAATGGACTTGAGGGCAGCTCTAAAACCCACACACTCTTTTACAAATTACACACACTAGCTCATGTCATTTTCGGTTTCGCAACCAAGCGAACTCTGTCCGTCTATTACTAGAGTATAATAAGTTTATGGGCAAAACACGCGCTGGAGACCCGGCTTAACATTACTTGTGTACTTAGTAGTAGTACTTTCAAATAACATTTACAACCCAACAAAGGAATATAAAGAAACAGACGAGAGAATTACAGCTAAGGAAACGCTGAAGAGTGGTGCCTGAACAGTATGTAGTTTGTATTTTAGATTATTTTATTTATTCTCAATGAAGAGATATTATATGTGCATTTTTGTCTGAGATCTGTAAAATAGAGTATTATAGTTTGTATTTTGAATGCAAAAAAGTAAAAATAACCTGGTATGACTCTTAAGTGCCTTTTTTTTGCCTGGTTTCACAATGTCCGATTTGGAGATACTTTCCAGTTTACTTGGTAGTTTTGTATAGCCTATCTGTCAAGTCACAGCTAATCAGATCTTGTGAAACAGGCCCTTTAAAGAGGGGGTATAAACCTAGATTTTACCCGCGCGCTTTACACGTCCCGCTCTCGTCTCTCGCATGCCTGTCACCTCGCGTCAGGTGAGACAGACAGTAGCGTTCTGCGCGTAGTAAACCCCGAAACTAGTTTTATTTGAATTACTCGTAAAATAAACTTTATTTTTGCAAATCGTTAATAGGGTCGCTAGATAATATAGTTTGATATTATGTATTAAAATATTGGCTCAGTAATATGCATCATAATGAAAATAAATTGATTATAGCTGAAAACTAGACCAGACTTTCGACTAAATGTTATTATTTTATGTTTTCACTCAGTCCAGTCCCTTTTAAGTATGTTGTAATATCTATAAACTTTTTTCCAATTAATTCGTGGTTTAATTTGTATTATAAAAATCGGCGGTTTACCTTTATACTCCCTCTTAATATGTGACTTTAAATTAAGCCATATACTAATCGAACAATGTGTAATAGAATGGCCGCGCCCGAGCTCCCGACGTGGCAAGACTGCCACGAGCTGTGGTCGAAGCAGCGGCGGCGGCAGCAGCGCGAGCAGGAGCAGCAGCAGCAGCGGCGCTTCGCCCCCGACGACAAGTCGGACTCGTGCGAGTTCAAGCCGGAGCCCTACAAGGCCGACTTCAAGGCCGAGCCGCCGCCCGACGCCGCGCAGGTCAAATAGCACGCGCACTACTGACGCTCGGTGCTGTGTTAATCCTTGTGATCTAGTGTTATTTACGCCTCCAAAGAAGTGAAGGGGACGGGTGAGTGCGCGTGTGTTTCGCATTTAATGCTGTGCAGTCTGCGCACTAGCGCCGCTATTGAAACAAAAATCATAGTGCTTAAATTAAGACGAAATTGTAAATTATCACTCTGTAGTGCACTCTGAAGAAGCTTTGTGGTACTTTTTATATTATACTAGCTTTCCGCCCGCGGCTTCGCCCGCGTGGACTACACGACGTTATCCCGCGGGAATGTGATCTTTTTCCGGGATAAAAAGTAGCCTATGTTCCTCTCCAGGCTACAAAGTATCTGTGTCCCAAATTTCAGCCAAATCCGTTCAGCCCTTTTGGCGTGATTGAGTAACAAACATCCAAACATCTAAACATCCAAACATCTAAACTTTCACATTTATAATATTAGTAGGATATATTATATTGATATTTGTTAGTCTGTCGTTTAGTTTAATTCAGTTTTTTTTGCGAAAAGTGGCTACTTTTAGCAATAAAACTCCATTAAATAAAACGACAAGCTAGAAAATATAGACAAAGCAATAGAAAGTACCACAAAGCTTCTTCGGAGTGCACTACCGAGAGATAATTCGCAAATGATTTTTATTTAAGCACTATGATTTTTTTACAATGGCGGCACTAGTGTCCAGACTGCACGCTCTTAATGGTGTTTAGGTACTGTGAGGCCGGAGGACAGTGTCAGAACGAGGAGGTTAGAGGGAGCGTGTCACGCATTTTGTGCTGAATGAGACAATGAGTTCCATGACAACGTTTTAAAATCCAAAATGATACAGTCGGCTTCAAAATGATCTGAGCGTCTAGAAGTCAAAATTATCTGAAAAACATAAAAGCAATTTGATCTACGCAGTTCGAATCATCAAATATGCGCAGATAACTTTGGGAGTTTTGTTTGCTAAGATAATTTTAAACACTGACTGCTCATATAAATATAAAACAATGAGTGCTAAGATTTTTGAACACCTTGCGTGCTTACAACAATATGATGATTTGAACTGCGTAGGTCCAATTGCTTTTATGTTTTTCAGATCATTTTGACTACTCTAGAGGCTTATATCAACATGACGCTGACTGGACTGAACATTTGACAAAAAATAACTTTATCTCAAGGTGTAAAGGTGCATTTTCATTTGTTGTTTAAGAAAAAATAACAAATAAAAGTACACCTTACAGTATTATGCTAAGCGTGATTTTTGTCAAATGTTCAGATATTTTTGGTAGGTTTGAACGCTCAGATTGAAGCTGACTGTACCATGGCAAAATGTGTGGAGGGTTTGCTGTTTTGAGCAAAGGGTGTTTTTACGCTTAGCCCCGCCCACCTCTAGTTCTAACTTCCTTATTGTGATCTGCGGCGCTGACTTATTCAATAAGAGAGTGCCGCTATTATATTATATTTATAAGGAAATGGAGACCGTATCGCTCGCCGCTGCGGTCGAACTGTAGACGGCATAAGTATGGCAGCAGTCTTGCAGAAAGCAGCCTGCCATTTAAACAGCCCCTGTAGACAAGTGGATTTCTATTTTCGATATCGCCAGTAGGATAGAAAGAAAAAAATATGGGATTGCAGATTAGCGATCGAAATGTCACGTCACGAAACCGCTAATGTCAATCGCACTCATTTTCTTTCTATTCTACTGGCGATATATAGCGATATATAGAAAGCCACTTGTCTAGGCCCTCTTATCCTTATTCTTGATAGTTAACCCTCTACCAGCAGTAACAATAGCAAATAAACTTGTAAAATTGATTTTAAAATGATGCTTATTATACTATTCACTATATAATTTTTGAACGGTTTCGTATTCACTTTAAACCAATTTTAGTCTCATATAAGGCGTTGTTTTCATAAGTGATTGTTCTCTATCGTGTATGTTAAGCCACAGTTCCTATCCTCTTCAAATACTCGTCGAATCAACGCAATTATTTTTAATTAAACTTGACAATAATGAATTTAAAAGACACTTGAATTAATGCACAAATTCTATCTGCATATCAATTTTAGGTTAGTCGCCAATACTTTAGGACTTGAGAAGTCTGACGTCACTGCGTCTACGGCGGAAGAAGGCCAGCCACGCTGGTTTGTGGGGGGTCAACTCTTAATTGAATTTTTCGAAAGATCGTTTTCGTAAAGCATGTATTTACGTATTTACGAAGCTCTACTGTGCTCTCGATTTGTTTATACAAACGACATAAGTAACGCTACTCTATTTAGTAATAAAGAATTTTGTTTTTTTGACCAGACAACAGTAAAATTAAATCTTGTCATGTGGGATGTTAAAGCTAATGTTGTCTGTAGCTCAAAATTAGTTGGTTATAATTTTGAACCTTTGATTTGAGGGTTGGCTCCCTAGTACGGCTCAACTCTTACCATATTAGGGTGTTTGACGAGCTAGTCATAATTATTGGGTTATATTTTGTTTTGAAAATTAGTAAGTCCTGTGTATACGATATTACGAATCGAGTGCATGATTTTTATAACTAAGATCCTAAAATTGAACTTGTAATATCCAACATACGCGAACTATTGGGCAATTTCAACTTTACGCTCAGAGAAATAAAGATCATGTACAGGTTGATCCGGACACGCGTTTTTCGCAAACGCACATCCGTTGACTATTTAAATTGAACGTGTTGTGTGGCAATATTGGTGCCAAGGCCTTTTAAATTATCTATTTATTGTTATGATATTTATTTAACCACTAGTAATGTAATTTAATTATTATTAAAATGCTATGAACCAACTACCAAATTGCCATTTTTGAAGCATTTTTCTTATCCAACTTTTTACAACTTAGCGGATGTATGTTAGCGATAAGCACCAAATTATTTTTAGGGAAACGGTAATGTATGGACTTTGTTTGTGTCAAACGCCCTATCGTTAACCAAAGTATGGACCGCAGCGGTCAGCGAGTCCATCGTTGGCTGAATATCGAACGCGTTTGTGTAAATAATGTACTGTTATTCATATCGCAATAAGAACAAGTATTGTTTGTATCTGAACTCAACTTTGTAACTTGAATTCTGCATAATATAATGATGGATGCAAATGCAGTTGCTGTTGCATTGGACAAACTGGATATCGCCTACCCTTATGTTGTAATAATAAAATAAAGACATGTTAACAATGTTTGTGTATTTAATACGTGACCACCCCCTTATCCATTTATCGATGCGTAGTATCGATAGTTTGTTTTGATAGAAGCATAGTAAGTCAACATAGTTTCATTTTACTTAACTTCAGTATAGTATGAATTGATATTTTAAGAGGTCTTTAAAATTATTCCAATATAATATTACTTTAGTAATTTCATTCTTTAAAGTCACTTTCACTCTCATATCAAAGGGGTTGATTGAAACTAAATTGAATTGAATTTCGTATGTGTTCGTTTATACACATAAGATAGGCGGTTTCTAGTTTGTTCTGCTGCGCACTTCTAGTGGAATTTAACGCAGAGTAAAGTATAAAGAAATATGCCTATTTCTGGCATTACTTTATTGCCATGAAGTAATGCCTTTGTGGAGAATATAATATATGTGAATGTCGCATTAATAAGTGCATGGAGTGAGATTGTCAACGCACCGTTAAGATTTTAAAGTTGACAGTAAAATATTAAAATAACGAAGACAAATATTTTTCAGTAATATTGTGGTAAATGGGCTAAATTGTGATTAAATTTAAATTAACTTTTGATTTTTATTATTTATCAATTCTTTCGAGTTTGAGTTGTATTCGAGTCCTAAATATTCGTATCTGTGATGAAATAACGAATTAAAGTGGTGCGTGCACTTAAAATTGACTAGCACCGCTTGAAAACGCCCAATAAAATTATATGAAAAAAGGATTTTTCGGTTACTTCAGAACTCGATATTTCTTTACATTCAATGTTTGAGAATGACATTATGTAATTGCTCCAATATTAATTAATAGTAAGCTAGTCTACGAGAACCTTTTGCATAAAAGGAATGTGCGCGCGGCTGTATTGTAAATATCGGTAGTTATAAATTAATTTGACGGCAATTCGCCTCCTAGTTGGCATTTATTTATGTAATTTGTATGTATATGTATGGGCATGGTAGGTATGCTGTTGGTGCATCGTGTTGTTTCTAGTTTCTGTACGTTAAGTAATATATATCATGTTAACTGTTTCACAAATGTTTAAATTAGGTATATGTTAAGAACTGTCATCAGCAGACCATTATTTCTTTAAAATTAAAGACTATTTATCTAAATTGAACACCACAAGCTAACACTTTCGCTTAAGAGTATGTCCAAATAGTTTTGATATACAGGAAAAAAAATATGGATACTAGAGAAATATATCTGCCTTATATCCTTTCTAATAGCTCTTTTTACTGAATGGAAACATCCATGTTTATTTTTTAAGAAAACTTTAACATCTACAACCAAAAATTGATTGATTGATTGAAGAAAACTGCTTTCAAACATTTTCTCAAATTAGCTTGATTTGCCCAGGAAGCAAAGACAAGAAGAAAAAGATCGCCTCAACCGATGATGTCAATAAGGTTCTTATCTCTAACAAACGGATAAATTAAATGAAAGAGAAACAATAAAATATGATGGATTCGATGTCGAGTTGGTTATAGGTACTTTTCTGGAAAAGCTGTATTTTTTTAAACATTTGAATGCACTTCTTAAAAATAATGAATGTTTCCTTACCGTAAAATGAGCTTACTAAAGGATTTAAGGCAGTTTTTCTTCCAGGGTTCATGAAATATGTTCACCCTGTATATACTTTAAAAAATAGTAGGTACCAAAGGTACAAAGTAAAGCATTCAAATAAAGGTCTGCTGATGAACGAGCAAGACATATTTTTTTTATTGAAAGTGGAATGGATGTATGGATAAGTTTTATATTTTCAATATCGGTTATGTTATGTATAATATCCTAATCTCGTGCGTACCTATATCTTCCATGAACTTAGTGATGCAATGAAACGGTGTATATAAGAGTAAGTACGAAGTGTATGTCCTTGCATTTTAATAATGGAATTTCTGTAATCGTGCTTGAATACGAACTTTGTTACATAAAGTATCCCTTGTTTTTTTAATTGTTCTAAGTCCTGATTGTGTATCATTTTTATTGTTTCAACTATTGGGATAGTATTATGAAACAAATGTTCGCGTTCGATGCCTTATTTACTTGTATTAAATGACCATAGGCACATGGCTGGAAAGACTACGTCCTTTGTATTATATAGAATTAAGAAGCGATGCTGCCCCTAGAAATAATCCGGAGTTCTGGGACAATCTCGGTAAACGTAGCCAAATATAAAGTTTAGGTGTGAAATTGAAGTGATCTCGCAACGTGTGTGCCAAGTGTTCACATAACTGTGTAGGTATTCAAAAAATTTCTCATACAAAGGCTCCATTCAGCTTCCAATATAATTTGCATGGAATGTGTATATAATTTGTAAATATGGGGTATAACGTCAGATTAATATTAGATTAAAGTGCCTATAGTCGTCCCATGTTGTTTACATAAGGGATGTTAGTAGAAAAATACTTTATTTTCCTAGTGGATACCTGGAAAATGTATTTAAATTATGCAACACGGATATACTCCGTGCTGATTCCAGAGAAAGCTCGTTCGATTATCATGTTACTACAACTCGCCTGATGGTGAGATTCTTTATCTATGACAGATAATCTAAAAAATTAAGATTGGTAGATCGCCAAACGAGAAACTACCAGAATAATATCACTGATGTAGACCAAATTTAGTAGGCATATTGAATGAACTCCAAAATACTATATTTTTAATAAATTATGTTGGCTTAACATTGTTGCGAGAACCGAGATCTTGTTTGTATATTAAGACTGAAAGTGATGATTGTCTATCACTGCAACTCTGGATTGTTATTATCACAAATACAATTGTAAAAATGTACCTAATTTTTTAAAATAATTAAACTGCAATGAATTATATAGCTTGTCTTTTCTTTCAATAATTCTGTTAAGGGATAAGGGTGATAGTAATAAAATGTAAGCGAGATATATCAAAACGTTTATATTTAAATAACATGACTTTACAAGACCAGGCTTGCTTAATAAGGCACTAATTCGCCTGTACAATAAAATTGTATTACCCCTTTGCAAAAAAAGATGGACACTTACTTTATTTTCATACAAATATGTTCTTCATGTCAGTTTATTTTTACATCAATTTCTGTGTGAAATGTGTTGGATATTAATGTTTGTTTTTCCAATAAGCATTTAAAATAAGTTTGGAAGTTTATTTACCAAGAAGTGAGCAGTTTGTATGAAAATAAGCAAGTGTCCGATTTTTTTGCAATAGAGTAGTTTTATTACATACAAGTTATGGCCAATTGACTATCTGGCACAAACAAGCGGTGATTACAAATAGCAAGTAAATAGACTTCACTTTGGATGTTTTCTGGAAAATATAAGAGAGAATACTGCACTATGTTTCCACAAAAAGTTACATTTTAGTGCAACTTGAATTTACGGTAAAACTCACGTAAGTATTATATTCTAGAAGATAATCACCGCATTATAATTAAATTGAATTTGTTGTATAAACGTTATTATTACTCTTACCGATGACATTCCGGATTATTACACTAGCTCGCTGAAATAAACTACATTTAGGCACCATTGATTCAGCTTACATTTATACAAGCATATGAAACATGCCAATAGGGTTAATAATTTGACCCATCGTTCCATCTAATAAATTATTACAACATTTCTTGACACATTTCATAACAGAAACTAAAATCATGGCATACAAATAAAACACTATTTTAATAAGTACTTTGTACGTAAATCTCAATAAAATAATTATCACATCATAAACAATATTTCACAAATATAATAAGTACTATGAAAATAAAAAAAATATAGGTAGTACTTATACCGTAATCTTAATAAAAAATACCACAGTCCTCAGCATATCAATAGTACTAAAATTCGCATACCCTCAAACGACTTCAAGCCTAGTTGATTAGTAATTTGTGAAACTCATGTTCAAGAATACATTCAATTTGTTACCTACTTATCAGTTTCAGCATAATATTTTTTAACCGACTTCAAAAAAGGAGGTTCGCAGTTTGACCTGTATGTCCGCGATTATCTCGCGTTCACCTGCACCGATTTTGATGTGGTTTTCAGAAATGTATTTGTCGCATTCTGGAATTCATCATCTCGTACTGCTGAGATGATGATGAAAGCCACAAAACTCCTTAACGCTTTGGGAGATAATACTGCAATTGTCGACTGAAAATACCTAACTCTTACGTGTTGGGTGATTGCATTTGAACGTCATCAACTATTACTGCTGAATGACAAAGCCCATCGATTAGGAGGTAATTAATATAAGTGCAATTTTTCTACCGAAACTACTGTAGTGACCCGTTTTGTGTACATCCTAACATATCTAACAGGATATACGAAAATTGCCTGCATGATGCACTAAAAAGAGTGAACAAAAAATTATTTTTATATAAAAATAAAACCGCCAAAGTAGGTTACTTACGTTATTTGGTGTGAATATAGTATTACTTTTTGGTGTCATTTTTTAAGGCGGTTTTTTTATAAAATAAAAATATTTTTTAAAAATAGTTTGATATACCGTTGACTGTAGGTAGCCGAAATTAAATCATGTCACATTCATGCACAATCTGCAAATTTTTAAGTGTGGCAGTAACATATTTATTGAATCAATCGCAATAATTTTGCTGCGACTCGAAATCGGTAGGTATAATAAACTTATAAAAATATTTAAAAAACTTATCTGCAAAATAATTTACAATTTTTAAATTATAAGGCAAAGGTCTTCGTTGTGCTGGGTGTTGCTAGGTTTCTAAAATGGCCGACTAAGGTGTAGCAACCTGTAAAAATAAATTTGTTAATAAAAGTTTCAAAACGCACAAGTACCTACTTCCACGCACAGTGAACATAATGAAAAATATGAATAATGGAAAATGAAATATTTAGAAAAAATCGACCCGTCTCGCAATATCAATGTGGAGATAGTAATAATTCCACATTGATGAAATTAACGCTGACTATAAAGCGCGTAAGAAATATTGGATAAATTCGACGCTTCTCGTAACGACTCCGTAGCTCAGTGGTTAGAGCAGTCGCCCGGAAAGCGAAAGTTCGTGGGTTCGAGTCCCATCGGAGCTAGTTGTGAGACGGGTCGATTTTTTCTAAATACTTCATTTTCCATTTTTCAGTAATAAAAATTGCATTGTGAATGCAAAAAAACTAAAAATTAAAATAAAATATAATATGAATAACTTTTATTCAGTTTAGTTAGACTGATACAGCACTAATTGTGAACGTCAAGAAGCTACGCCATCGGTTCGCAAACCCTACGGCAGGAGACTTTGGAGAAGAGCCGGATAGAAGAGCCAGTCTTAATATGGTTAGCTGTAGTGTAATAGAGGGTTTCCCAAACTTTGTTATGCCCTGGCCCGGTAATTTTTAATGTTTCTCCATCGTGCCCATGCCCACCGATTTTTTTTTACCATGTGCATGAATTAGTTACTTACCTACTCTATATTTTTTTAACGTCAATGTTGCGACCCGGCGCATTTCTACCGGGTCGCGACCCACTACATGGGAAACGCTGGTGTAATACATAGTGTGTGTACTCACAACGAGCAGGTTGCCGCTCTTGGCGCGCTGTATGGTGGGCTGCGCGCCGCGCGTCACCTCGATGGTGCCGCCCTGCTTCCCGTTCACCAGGTCGTGCGCGATGCTACAGACAAACGTATGTACAGTTAGTAAGTCTATAAATAAAATTAAATAAACATCAGAAATTGCCGCATCACAAAAGCTGCTATGCTATTATACTCAATTGCCTATTTCAGCTGCTTTAACCTTTATGACGTGATTATGAAGTGTAGAGAGAGGTACGTGACGTGATAACGTCTTATAATTCGCCGGCTGCACGCACGTTAAAGTGTCACGTTCCGCGTGCAAGCGAGAGCGCGGAACAAGCGAGAGAGGCACAATCGGCCTAAACGTTCGGCTTGTGACGCGAAGAGAGACAGCGGCATATTGTTATCACGTATATAAAATTATCGTCCGTAAACAAGACTTTACAGACAACCACTTTGTTGAAAGTTGAGACCGCGTGGAACGGCTAAATGGCCGGCTATCTGTCCGTGCCAACACGAGAACTTATTTGCGGTAAAGGTGAGCGGACTCATCAAAATAGTGTGGGCTGGAGTGTCGTGAAAATCGTATTTACCAGGGGCGTGGCGCCACAGGGGGTTGTTTAGGAAAGTGTCACGTTCAACACGACGTTCGCACCAGAGGGCCTACTCTGAAACGCAAAACCCGAAACTTCGGTATACCCGTCCCTCTCACTCTCTAGTCGCGACAGAATCTAGTGAAAGGGGCAGGGCTAACCGAAGTTTCGGATTAGCGTTTCAGAGTACGGTCCCTGGGACCGTTCTCTGAAACGCACATCCGAAACTTCGGTTAGCCCCGCCCCTTTCACTCGATTCTGTCATGACGAGCGTGAGAGGGACGGGTATAACGAAGTTTCGGGTTTTGCGTTTCAGAGTAGGCCTCTGTACTTCTCACGCGTGATAGCGTGGCGCGGACTGACGGACTCGGGAACTTTTCCGGATATCCGGAAGAAATCGTTAGTGTTAGCTTAAGCCTATTTTTAGTACCTATACGTCGTTTACTTAAATCGGTTGCCGAGGACCGTAATCTTCGGCTGGTAGCAGAGTTTTGTAAGATGCCCACTTACCGACATATACTTAATGCGTACGAATATCGTGTCCGTATGTTTGTACACAGTATATAAGCTATTTGATTAAAATACTTACGATTTGGTATCTACAATTTCGATGAGCTCAGGCCTCTTGGTGTAGTCTGTGACGATGGTGAGCGCCTCGATCAGGTTCGTCACGGTGATTATCAGGTCACCCTGCAAGTTAACCATGGTATATGCCATTTTTGAGTTAGGCCGATATTTTGGCAAATATTGATTCATACAGCCGCTCGCTATCCCGCCTGTACAGTCAGCGTCAAATTGATATAAGCATCTAAATAGAGTACCTAGTCAAAAAGATCTGAAAAACATAAACGCAATTTGATCTAAGCAGTTCGAATCATCATATTGTTGTAAGCGCGCAAGGTGTTCAAAATATCTAGGCACTCATTGTTTCATATTTATATGAGCAGTCAGAGTGTTCAAATTTATCTAATCAAACAAAGCTATCAAAACATCTGTGCATAATGTACAACACCATATTGCACAGATGTTTTGATAGCTTTGTTTGCTTTGATAAATTTGAACACTCTGACTGCTCATATAAATATGAAATAATGAGTGCCTGATATTACCTTGCGCGCTTACAACAATATGATGATTCGAACTGCTTAGATCAAATTGCGTTTATGTTTTTCAGATCTTTTTGACTACTCTAGACGCTTATATCAATTTGACGCTGACTGTACTGTATCACAAGCCCATGTATGATACTTTTGTCAAGACTGGTAATTGCCAACATTTTTGGTTTCAGGCAAACCCAAGCCCCCTTATTACAAAACATGGACTAAAGTTAGACCTGGTTTAAAATTGATGTTAATTCTGTCTTTCATTTGTAAAATGAAAGTGACAGCACCAGTTTAGTACCAGTTTTAAACCAGGACTATTTTAGTCTACGTTTTGTACCTAATAAGGTGGAAGAAGTTTTGGGAGAGCATCTATAGGCTGTGGTGATGCATCACGAAGATACATTTACAAATTGCTGTGTCAGTAGCCACACAGTTCCAAAGAAAATAAATAATTTGACATCACAATGGTCGTGCTCAAGCTGGTCGGGCGGTAGGCAAGGTGTGGTAGGTCTTTGAGTCAGTTGGCGTAGAATCAATGCCTGGCATTGGCTAACGTTACCTTGTCTTTTCTTTTAGTTAGCATCGGTGTTGTGGTACATTACCTTGTCCTTCTTAAGCTCGGTGGGTATCTTGACTAGCAGCAGTCCGTCGCTTTCGTTGGTAAGCACTACTCGCAGCTTTTCAAGCGGCAGGCGGTGCTTGAGGCGGTACGTCTTGCGGCCGGACGCGTCCAGGACGTAGAGAGCCTTGTCTGAAGCGAGCAGCGCGCGCTCGCGAGGCTTGTACCCGCGACGGTCGTATTTGATCGCTTCCGTTGAATACTGGGATTGAAGGATACAACAATTAATATTAAATGGTTGGTATTGAAGGAAATAAGAATTTAACATTAAATGGTATATGGAATGAATAATTAATGGTATATCGTTCATATAATATGAACGATCTTATCGGTTTTCGCAGTAAACGTAATATCTACACAATGCGATACTTAGAGCATCCTTAAAACTAACTGTTAACCTTATGGAATGAAATGTCCCTAAAGTGTGCATCCGGTTCGCAGGACCATTTCACCAGAGCAGTAGGACTGCAATTAATCAGTTTAATCCTTAGGTTCATTAGAATTATTCTTATTCTCTGGTTTTTAATATGGTTGATTCCTAAGTAATTCAGTTCAGAATGTAGAAGATCCTAATTCCTAGCTCGTATACAGAAACTGCTGTCGTCCACTAGCAAGAGATGGGTTGAAATATTATCATGTCTTTCACACACACGCCACATAAACATAAGCACATTCACACAGACCTCTTAATCCCTCTCAATTCTATACATGTGACACAATGCATGCTGTGTTCACTTATAAGTAGTTGTAAATTAGAATTTAGATTAGGCAATAATAAATGTTTTCTATACTTACTTGAAAAAATGAAACAACTGTTGGTGTTCCCTAAAATAAATTAAAAAAACACCGCAGGGTGTCGCTAAGGCTCGGACTATATGCGTCAGGAATTGGTCCGGTTCGGAAAAATAACAACAACAAACAAGCTCGGATTCAATCCGTATCCGTAGGTGTCGGATGGCTCCGGATCTTATGTAGTCACCATGAGAAAAATTCAAACGATTGCTTGAACGACGGATTGAATCCGAGCTTGTTTGTTGTTGTTATTCTTCCGAACCGGACCGATTCCTGACGCTGACGCATATAGTCCGAGCTTAAGAATCGCTCAACACCGAAGCGATGGGCATACATCAAAAGAAGCCTATGCTCAGCAGTGGGTAGAGAGTACTGATGATAATGATGTATGGTGATGAGTTGGTATAGGTACTCACGATGAGCTGCTCGCCCGTGGGCCATGAGGGCGAGGCCATGAACGAGTTGCGCAGCACCTGGTGGTCGGGCCGCAGCCGGTCCGCCACGAAGCGCGGCCCCACGCTCGCCGGGTAGCTGTTCTTCTTGCCTGGTGGACGTATCAAGGTGAGTCGTAATGATGACGGGTTGCACAACTGTCCGGAAGAAACGTACGGACTGCACCCCGATCGCGGTAAGCCTATATGACGCATTAGTCAGGTGTACCGGGTGTACGTGCAGTTGACGTGCAAAACCGTTTTTGATAACGCGCGGCGTTGACAGTGCGACAACGTTTTCTGTTCCGGTGATAATCTTTGGAACTAAAACTGTTTTCATTCGACAGCATTACGACCATGAAGCTCGACTTAATACTCTGAGGTAACTGGAGTTCTCACCCTGAATAAAAAATTGTACCCAGCAAATTTGACATTTATGTATGTAGTGGCTGTCAGTTGTCTCATATGACCATACGTATTTTTTTAAAGTGTAGGTGAGACGGAAGACAGCCACTGTGTAATTTTTGGTGACAAAAAAGTGTTAGTACTGCACTCTCCAGTTACCTCAGTATTAAGTCGAGCTTCATGATTACGACAGTCTATTTTGACAGCTAATTTCGTATTGCAAGTGGCTCCTCTGTCACGGATGTCACCGGAACAGACAGGATTAGGTTTCCGTGACGTGTGCTTCGTTATGTCATTACGGCAATACGAAGTCAAACGGCAAGACGCAAACGTGATCAAGACATAGAGATCAAGACGCGCGCGATCGGCCCGCTGTTCCCGGAACGGAGACACTATGAGGCGATAGGACATCGTTTCACAGCGAAGCGGATAACGAATCACTGACATGACATCACTTGGGAGATATAAGGGACTCCTGGATAAATATGAAACCAGCCTATAAGATGATTAGGCAGTTTATTAATCGTTAGCCTGACATTAACTAATGTTGTTTAAATGCTTCGAAGAAGCCCTTCTGTTTCAAAGGAATTTCTACAGAATTGTCAACAAAAGTTTTAAAGCTATTGAAATTTCAGGTTCTTGTAATGAAATTTTATCAAAACTGCAATTGTCTTTTTATTTTAAAAACTAATTTACTTAGCAATTTATAATTCAAAGATTCTTAGGTAGATTTACTGATAAATACGAAATACCTGTAGGTAGGTGAATATAATACTGAAAGTACGTATTGTGCTCGTTTCAAGTATTAGCTTACCCTTGAAGATCTTCTCGGCGAGGATCTTGAGCTCGAACTGCTTCTTGTCGGTCGGCGAAAGTGCCAGGCGGTACTTGCGCGACAGGTGGGCGCGGTGTAGGCGATGTAGCTCCCTAGAAAATGCAACTTATTTAGTAAATTCAGAGGTAAGTCGTAGGAGTACCTAAGTCGAATAGTATATTTTTTTTCATTGGTTTTATTGTACTAATTTCTGATTGTTTCTTAGCATTAAGTATACTATTCTAATATCATATCCTGTAACGTGATGATCTAACAACATGACGTGTTTATTTCAACCCCTACGCCAACCGTAACGTTATTTTTCGGAAACTTCTTGTTTACTTACTAACTTTGAATGCAACCCTTTATCTAAACCGGCAAGTAAGTATAATTTTGTATTTATCTACCTATACTAATAAATTGATAATAGGGGTAAAGTTTGCGAGGTTGAAAGGGGTTATCTTCGGAACTACTGAACTGATTTCAAAAATTATTTTACCATCAAAATGCTACGTTATCCCTGTAAGCCTAGCATGACCACCCAAAGCGTGATATGTATCGCATGATAGAGCGACTTATCGACATTCAAACGTCAAAACCCATAGTCTTTTGACAGTTAAACCGGATAACTTATCATATCATATCGAATTTTGTTGGTCATGCTAGGAGGGCTGAGTGACATAGACTTCTCTGCTGCCCCACGTCTTAGTCCCCTTTTTTTTTAATTCACAACGGGGTATCACTTGGCCTTCATGTTAAGTGGTGATAAGGCTGAAGGTGGAAGCGTACTACTCCCGGAATCCTCACTTACTAAGGAACGGGCTATCTTATCTCTAACTGCCGGAACACAATATTGCTGAAAACAAAACGCGGGTGAAACCGCTTGCGGGAAGCTAGTTCTGGGAAATTATCTTGAACCTAACCATAGACAATAAAATCAGCGCAGAAGAAAATTTGTACTAAATATTGCAACTGCGCAGGTTGTTTTGTCTATAGGTTGGTTCAAGATAAATGCCGGGAGCTATACGTACTTCGAAGCCTCCTGGCAGGTGGCGGGGCAGGGGGGCCAGCTGAGGTCGAGCACGCGCGTGGGCAGCTGCTTGGACAGCCGCTTTATCCAGTGCACCTTCGCGATGGCCAGGAAGCGGCGGTTCTCGGCCGTCTCAGGCCCGTTTCGGGTGATGAATCCTGTAACAACATGGTTTTAAAAGTGAGCTTTTTGGGTAAATCAGCAACTCTCACTCAATATTTATGAACCAAACTGCCGCGCTTTGGTTTCCATATTAAGAAAACCTGTACGAGGATGGTTAAAATGAGTATTTTGAACCAGAAGTTCTCACTCTATTTTTGTGAACCAAACCGCTGCGCTTTGGTTTCCATAGTAAAAAAAATTGTCGTCCATTCTAAGACTGACCACTACAAAAATTGGTAGACTATTAAAATTACCGACCTATGCGCTTTGCAACTGCAGTGTCATTGAAGCTCCATAATAATACATGGGTGTGCCTATACTTGTGGCCTTCTAGGCGAGGAATAGAGGAATCTTCAGCCTACCTTTGATAAACGCTCTGATGACGTCAGCAGCCTTCCGCCTCTTATTCCAGAGCTTCTAGGCGAGGATCCTCCTCACCCACTTTTGGATGACGATCGCAGCGTGCTTCATCTTCTGGTACTGCTTGCGCTGCCAGTAGTCACGATCCCCAGCTTTCAGCTAAACGTATTCTCCATACCTGAAGAATCTTGCTAACGCTATTAAATTACAGCTTACCTTTGATGAACGCTCTGATGACATCAGCTGCGTTCCTCCTCTTCTCTCTCAGTTTCTGGGCGAGGAACCGCCGCACCCATTTTTGGATGATTATTGCCGCGTGCTTCGTCTTCAGGTACTGCTTGCGCTGCCAGTAGTCGCGCTCCCCAGCTTTCAGCTAAACGTATTCTACATCCTTGAAGAATCTTGCTAGCGCTGGTAAAAAACAGCTTACCTTTGATGAACGCTCTGATGACATCGGCAGCCTTCCTCCTCTTCTCTCTCAGTTTCTGGGCGAGGAACCGTCGCACCCATTTTTGGATGATTATCGCCGCGTGCTTCATCCTCAGGTACTGCTTCCGCTGCCAGTAGCCGCGCCATCTGCTCTGGATAATCGTCGCGATGTCGTTCTTCTTCAGCTGGTACGCGTCTTCCGTCTCGAACAGGGTTTTGGGGAAGCGGATGAAGATTTTGGTGCTGGTGAGTGAAATTTTGGTGTTGAGTGAGATAAGTTTTACATACCTACTGAACTTTAAGATTTTTATAATGTAAGTATCATGTTCATGTTAAGAGTTGTTAATTAATAGCGCCAGCCGTGGTTAACTTACTTTTGAATAGATTTTATGAAAACGTATGCCAAGGAGCAGGAGGGCTACCGGCTAAAAAAATATAGAAATGAACATGGACTTCATTTGACACTTAAAGCACATATTTTGTCCTTAAATGGGCATAATAGGGCTTCAAATGTCCAACCATATTTTTCAGCCCTGGGCTGGCACTGAAAATTAACTAATTCATTTACTTTAACGGTCCCAATATGTGTGTGATATTAAGTTATTCGTCTTTTTGACACATTCATTAGTCATATAGAGGATATTTTGCGTGTAAACTAACTTGCCCATGCGGTACTCCTCGCGCTCATAGTTGAGCGTCTCGACGAGCTTCTGCACGCCATCGCGCGGCGCCCCGCGGAAGTTAGGCCACGTCTCCGCTGACAGGCACTTGTATCTGTCGAATACATAGTTTTGTTTCATTTATTGCTTATCTAGTAAGATATACACGGAAGATATAGCGCAAAGTCACCCAGCGCAGCGAGCGATGGAGAGAGCGATGCTTGGTATTTCCCTGCTCGATCGAATCAGAAATGATGAGATCCGAAGGAGAATTAAAACAACCGAACCGATGGCCGTTGGGGCGGAAAGGTTCTCGAATGGCGACCGCGTACCGGACGACGTTCCGTGGGCAGGCCCCCTACAAGGTGGACCGACGATCTAGTCGAGGTCGCGGGAAGCCGCTGGATGCGGGCCAAGCAGGACCGATCGTTGTGGAGGTAATTGGGGGAGGCCTATGCTCAGCAAAGGGCGTCGTTCGGCTGACGTGATAATGATGATGAGAAGACATACTGGGTAGTATTTGGCGTCTTACCATTCTTAGTCATAGTTTGAGGGTCGAGCGATGATTGTAAATTATTGCCTATCTAGGAGATTATACCTACTGGTAGCACTGGGATGGATGGATGTATGAGTAGGTAAGTACCCATTGGTTGTCATCACCATTAAGGGTCTAGAGGTCATTGTTTAGTAAGAAATGCTACTGTTTTAAGGGTTTTACTGCTTTCAAACTCAACGACCAAGGAAAAGATCTCGTAAAATTCTAGACACGTAGCTACATAGGCTTCTATAGAAAATTTTTCATTATCAGCAAAATAAATATTTAGGCAGAAGTAGCATTTAAGTGTTATACATAGTTTGACATATTAAACAAATATGTCAAAAATATGGTAGTTACCTGTCGAGGAAGGTGTCGTACGTGCGGCGGTAGGCGAAGCCAGCACGACGCACGCGCAGGTTCTCCATCAATCCAAGGTATTTCACTTGGTGGGACACCAACTTATCGTCGAATTGCACTATCAATGACAAACATTTGGTGTGTTACAATACTACCTACAGTATCTGTAAGTATACAGAGTGTTTGTTTAAAGATGGGACATACTTTAAGAGGTGAAAGTACCGATTAATACAAATAACTTTTACTAAGGGGCCAAGTGCCACATTGCGAAAAAAAATCTGCTGTTCCATACATTGTGGCCCATTCGGTATTGCACTTTTGTATGAAACACCCGTTTTTTTTTCGATATCGCACTTGGTCCCACAGTAAAAGTTGTTTTTACAAGCTTTTTATTAACTTGCCGTGTTAGTTAGTTAGTTAGTATGTTAGTTAGTTAGTGGGGGACAAATCTTGCAAGCTTAATTTGACCCACTTCCCAGCGTTCGATGGAGCTGAAATTTTGAATACAGGTTTGGTTCAGATGACAATACAATATTAAAGTACCTACAGTCAGCAAAAAGCTTGTCATAAATATGAATTTTTTCTAAAAACTTATTATTGATGCTGTTTTCTTCATTTGTGAAAACTAGACTAGGTACTTCTTCTGATAGCTCAGCGGAGCTGTGGTTTCATGATTATTGACGATAGGCGAAGTCGGCTGATTTACTTTCAAATGTAGGTAGGTACATTCGAATTGAATCGTTACCCATTTTGCTAACAATTTGTTTGAAAGCTTCAAAACTATTAGGTCAGTAAGCCTAGCATGACCGCCCAAAACGTGATGTATATCGCATGATATAGCGTTTTATCGACACTCAAACGTCAAAACCCATTGACTTTTGACAGTTAAACGCGATAAAGCATAAAGATAAGATAATCATATCGCGTTTTGTTTTGTTGGTCATGCTAGGGGGCAGTGCCAATGTCAACAAGTTTGAATTTCGAACTTATTGAATTTAGATACCTGAGAATGAACATTAAGGTGGAACACGATTCGGTTGGTTCGAATGTACCTACTAAAATACTGATTGCTTCATTATTCGACGTTTCAATGGAAACGCATCATCAAGATATTTATAGATCACTTACTCGGTGCCTTGAAATCATTAGGCTTGATGCACCTGATGTAGGAGGGCTCCTTGCTGCTGAGGATCTTGATCAGCTCGTTGAGAGAGTTCTTGAACTGTGTGATGGCGGTCTCGGGGCGTTTCTTGCTCCTTAGGTTGTAATCCTGAAAGAATAATGTAAAATTACTTAAAAGAGTCTCATGTGAAAACGTAGACGCAGACCAGCCCCCTGATTCAGGAACCGTCAGAAACGCTCTCGACAGCGGAATGCATGCCCTTTCTCTATCACTCACTATATAATAGATAAAGACAAAAGCTCAGAATTCGAATCCGATACTTTTTCCGATAGTTTGTAAATCAGGGGGCAGAAAAAATCTTTGAGGAATAAATAAAAAGAGTTACCCATGCCAGGAATTTAAGTTATGGTCCATATCAAAACAAAAGTTGTGGTGTTTCTGGGCAGGATTTCAATAGTCTACTTAAAACAAGTATTTCAATAAACCGGCCATTAACACCAGAAAATAACAAATAATGATCTTTTTAATCAAACAACTCTAGAGTTTTGCACAACTATACAGGGTTATATCCAAGAATACTATAATATTACTAAGGGCTGATTTTTCAATCCTCAGATAATAGTTATCAGTCAGTTAAATTATTAACCAACCAAATTAAATTTTAATCTCAAACAAGAGAGAATGAATGACAATTGCTTTTCAATTTGGAGGTATTAAACGATATCAGACGAATAATTTTTATCCAGGCGTTGAAAAATCGACCCTAAGTTATATTGAAACCACTGGCCAAATTTTAAAGTTCGACTCAGAATCGGTAAGTGAACAACTTTCTCCTAGAAACATGGGTGGAAATATTACTTTTTTTTACTTTTCATACAAATCATACTGATCACGTGATCGATTTAGTATAGGAAGTCCAAAAATGTTTGTCGTATTTCGATTTCGGCCCATGTTTCTAGGAGAAAGTTGTTCACTTACCGATTCTGAGTCGAACTTAAAAAGGAGACTGGCGAACTTCCATGTATTTTCAGACCTAGATTTATAGGTCTCGTTCATGGAAAAAAATCGAATGGTACTTAAAGAACTATGCTAGACTAACAAAAAAGTTAATTGTTTCTATGCTTTTACAGTTGGGACAACAGAGATATGATCAATAACCTAAAATATAGAAGTTAGGGTAAAAATCATTTAATATAACAACATTTCATTTAATAAAAACAACGCAAAATAATGATTTACTAATAAATAATGAATAATAAAATAGATGAATGGGTAGGTAATAACAAAAACAAATAACGAAACGAACCATTATTTTAATAAAGACATAGGTAAGTAAACCTTAAGTATCGCACCGCTGCTTGCGCCATCTGCGCTAAACTTTGCGTGCGGATCTTCATTAGTTTTTAAGGCGCTACTCGGAAAAAGTATGGACTCTTTGATATAAAACTATAGGACGGTTAGAGTTGTTGTAAATCTGGTAATAAGATATATATTTCTTCATACCTTTATCTAGAATCGTATAGTTTCAGAAACACGATTTTATGATTTTGGCTCGACACTTTTTATTTTTGAAAATACCTCTAAAAAATAAGAAATATCAAGATTATTCTTAAATGGGGATACATATACTATTGAAAATTGGTTTAATAGTGGACACCAACAATATCTAGGATCGTATAGAAGCATTTTTTTAAAATCGCTATAGTTTTTGAATACGAAGTGATTTTGTGTTTTTTTTGCGTAATCGGCAAAATCGGTCTCGCTCCCGCGCGCGTCGTTTTCTCATTGCTATCTCGCTTTAGCATAATTTTTCCGAGTATCGCCTTAATTTATGTTATGTACCTTCTTTGATTATGGGTATTAATATGGAAATAATAAATGAGCTTGTTTTACATGACTACTGTGTCTAATGAAACGGATTTATGAAGTGTTTTAATGTTATTTTGCTCTGTTCAGTCAATTATTTGAGATTTAAAAAAATATTTATCTTTTTATTCCATTGTTTGATAAATCAGGCGTTCGTAAAAGTTAATTGTTGGAGTTAAAATTAATTTTATTTTCATGTTTTTGAAAGTGTACGACTTCGTAAAATATTAGGGCGTTTTCGCCGGTCTCCTTTGGCCAGTTGATTTTAAAATAAACCCTGTATTTTGACTCTAAACAAGCTTGTTTAAAATATGGGTAGGTACCTTAAAGCAATCTTCGACGATGTTGTTGCCGCTGGTGGCCATGAGGCCCTGGATGTCGCGGAACAGAAGGTCGTTGTTCTTCTCCAAGAAAGTGTTGACGTTGTAGGTCACCTCGCCAGCGTAGTGCACCAGGCAGAACTCCTGCATAATAACATCATCAGAGTGGTTTTAGAGTTTGCATTTTTTGACGTGATAACGTCTTTTAAATCGATGAACGCCGACTGCACCCACGAAAAAGGATGACGCAATGTCACGTTCCGCCTGGGCTCAAAATACAAGTAGTACTTCCCATAAGCCTAGAGTCCTGAAATTTTGTACGAGGGTTGGGTTTAATGACCACGTAAAGGGAAAACTATCAAAACTAGTGATTTCCATAGAAATAACTAAGTAAATTTCTCACAATCACACGTCGAATTATTTAGCTCGAATAATTGACATTACTAGATGGCACTAACACCCAATTGCAGGAAGCTCCATTAAAGTTAAAGCTTCATTAAATCTATTGCTGTCACTTTTTATTTCTTGACAACGAAAAGTGACAGCAATAGACTTAATGAAGCATTAACTTTAATGGAGCTTCCTGCAAGTGGGTGTATGCGCAGCTGACTCGCGCTTCGATTAGAAGAGAGACAGCGGCATATTTTACTAATCAAATTAGCTTGATAACATAATACTTGTTTCCATTATCAAATTAACTGTGGGTATCGGCAACATATTTTTTTTAACTAGAAGTATCCAACTCATTGTTTTTGCTATAATTTGTCCTAGTTACAACTCGGTCTAAGGTTTGATGTGGAGTGGTTCATTTCTGAACATTGTGAACTTTGATTGTGTATTACATACATAAACCTCAGAGTCAAAAGTAATCATGAAAATTTTACATTTTCATTACGAGAAGCGAGAAATCTAAACATAATAATCCCTCTTATAATTGAATTGAATGCTTGGAGCAGTAACTATGATTTTTTTTAGGACCTTGCCAATTTTGAAAAATCTACAGCTATGAGTTTTATACTTACATCCCTGCCCATAGTTTTTTGCATTCTGATGTCGACCTTGCGATGGGACTTGAAGTGGGGATGTCCGTCCAGGTTCTGCGTCAGCTTCTCCAGGAAGCTGGCGTCTGTCGCGTCGCCCGGCCGCAGGCACTCGTCGTCCAGGATTGCGATGATACCTAGGTAAAGAAAGAAGCATGGATGGAATTCATTTCTATAAAAATAGGCGTGACTCCCCGGTCATGGTTTCATTTGTTTAGTTGGCGTTTGAAATGAACATTTATGTTGTCTAAACTAGAAAACTCAGTTGTCAGTCTAGTCTAGACTGTCCAGAATTTCAGTATTGTTTATAATTTTAATTTAAAATAGCAAAAGATAAATAATTGCTTGTTAATAGCACAGGACTAAATAAAAACTGTAGTGTATTTACTCCTGTGTTACTCACGTTTTGACGTTGACAGCACATTATGGGTCGATCAAGGGCAATCCCAAGGGCAAACCTTAGCCCTTGATCGTCATCTAAAGACTTTTTGCTTAGGTAGTGCTTTTGTTATGTAATTTACTAAGAAAGAGAAGTAAGAAAAAAGAAGAGTCAATGCTGCCTTTTCTTTTCATTTTATTTGGTCTTCTGCTTTTAAAAGAAGTGCTCAATCTGTGGAGGTAGAACTAGCCTGGTAGTGGTGCCTACTATCGACCGACCTATCTGGTCCGCCCACCCAGAGTGGGTAGCCTTATGGGGAGTTTGAGAAGAGGCTCTCACCTTCTGTCCGGCCCCCTCTCGAGCTTTCGAGCTTGTCGGGGGGCGGGACAGGGGTTAGAACCGCCCAGCCCTGACGCGAAGCCTATTATGCTGCGGCCATACTATGGGAATACGCCAATAGACATCGGGATATGCCAAATTCCAACACAGTGTAGCCACGTTATCGCGATAATTAACGCGAAAATTTTACTACGGCATTCACTAGGCCGTTATGCCTTATGCCAATAGCTCGAGTGGCGATTATCGCGAGAATTTTCGTGATCGAGCGGCCACACTATGGCTATAAATTTAACCCAGTACTCTCGCGACAATTCAAGCGAAGTTGGACATCGGCATATCCCCATAGTGTGGCCCCAGCATCATGCTTGGAGGGAGGGCTGGGTGCGGCGAGGAACATGCTCTTGGTGTGACCGACTGACCGAGTCCAATAGGCCGTTACCGGTATACGAAAATACTGTATTTGCCCTCACTATAAAAAAAAACAAAAGTAGAACTAACCTCTATGCCTGGCCTCGATGAGGTCGCAGATGACGATGTTGTTGAAGTACTCGACAGGCTCCCAGACGATGCCCTCGCGCAGGTACTCCTCCTGCTCCTGCTTCAGCGTCAGCTCGATGAACAGCTGCTGCAGTTTCTCGTTGCAGAAGTTTATGCAGAACTGCTCGAAACTGACAAGAGGAACAAAACAATCACTTTTTAACTAGACATTTTATAGAGAATTTCATTGCGTTTAGTGTCACAGAGATAAGAAAAAGATTGATTTTTACGTGAAGAGATTTTAAAGATCTTCATATTCGCAATATTTGATGATAGAAGACTACTTATAGTTATATTTATTAGAAATACCTAATAAGATGCTGATGAAACAGCTTATCGATATAATGCCTTTGCTATAGCTAGGTCTCTCTCAATGTCAAAAGAATTTACGCTAATATTTTTTCAAAGCAGCATAACTTACCTATTCTTTGGGAAAATTTCAAATCCGTAAATACCTATCCCAATGTCAATGGAATTTACGCTAATATTTTTCGAAGCAGCATAACTTACCTATTCTTTGGGAAGATTTCAAATCCGTAGATATCCAGGATTCCCATGACGGAGGACCTCGCATCCCTATCTTTAGGAGCCAGCGAGGAGTTGATCCTGGAGACGAGCCAACTGAACAGCTTGTCGTAGATGGCCTTGGCGAGGGCGTCCCGTGCGAACTGCGCTTGCTCCTGGTCCAGGGGCGTGTTCACGACATCGCCGCGAGCGTCGATTGTCCGGCTGGTGAGGGCCTCGCGGAGTTTCAGAGCGTCCACTTTTAGGAGCTAAAAGGTGAAAAGTGTTTTAATGTTTTTCTTAATGTCGTTTTACTTTATTGGCCATGTGTTCTTACTTGTATCGTTAACACTGTTATGATTATGAATAGGTACTGTAGACTGTAGTACTGTAGACAAAATGAAACGAAAACTGCTTTCAATGGCTGTCATGCTGTCATTACGTACAGATTAAGGCATTGTCAATGACATCTTGTAAAGCTTTACATGTTTTCGACTGTACTTTCAAACATACTGTATTTTGATTTTTTATTATGATAAAGTTACACCCACTTTTCAGATAGGTAACAAGATATTTTTCTAGCTATAATTGAATAATTCATACTTCTGTTGTATATTATCAGTGTACTATGCTTAAGAGTGATAATAATATGAATGAGTATGTTTTACACGTAAATGAATGACACGATACTCGCAGAGGCCAACGCTTCATCTCGTTGTATAATTTGACCCCACCACCACCGGTTGGAAGATAAGTATAAGTAAGTAAGCCAACGAACTTAATTAGCATAATGTCGACTGAGCTGTTTCTTCTTCCATTCAATTAGCAGAGCTGCCCGTATTTCGTTCTAGTGTAGAGGTAGGTAGTTCTAATTTCCAGACGAGGATTTGAAAATATAACTGAGTAAAATTGTAAGTCAGCGCTAAGTAACTTTGAAACTTGGAAAATAGGTTTTTCTTTACTTAAATCTTTTTCCAAGGCTGTCTGAAGCCTAATAGTCAGGGGTTTCTTAAGTTCATGTTCGGATTAGTAAAGCAATTTGAATAATACATACAGCCCTTATCATGTAGTACGACAATATTTTGTAACGACTTCTTGCATAATAATTTGGTTTCTAGATTAACGAATCCTATACAACTCATTGGGAAAAAAGAAATAGGATAAATGTAGCTTGCTTCCGCAATAACAACCGAAACTTCGGTTCGGTGCTGGATTTCGCACTAGCTAACAAACTCCTGAGGATGCCCCGGGCTGGGGCGAAACACGTGTAAAGGTCTAATCGGTGAAGATGCAGGTGTCGCTGTTTTGCTATCTGCAGCCAGCAGCTGCAGGAATGGGGCACTGGTAGTTTTATGATGTGCATGTGCAATATTTCGCGGGTGCACGGGCGGTACATCCAGCATGTTGTGTTTTTTGCGAAAGTAAGCTACATAGGTATATTTCTTTCTCACAATAATTAGGGACTTCCGCCAAGTTAGATACGTCTGATTCAATCAAATACTTTAAAACTCATTATAAGATTCTTCAAATTTCAAGGTAGAATGCAGTTTTAAGCACCTGTCTCTGTAAACATTTCTGCGGTGGTGTCGTGTGAGGCGGGTCGTTACGTTCCCTAAAATATGGTTGAGCGAAGCGATGGCTGGTTCATGCGTCATGCTCGTGAACGGGTGCCACCAGTGGGATGGGTCTGCTCCTGGCTTCTTGTCTCAAAATATGCAGATTTTTAATGTTTTATTGTTATTAGTTTTATTTTATCGTGGCTTGTATGGCACTGTTTATTATTGACTCTTATGTTCTTAAACTATTCAAAGTTTTATTACCCTTGTTTGGCATTTATATTTATTATTTTATTTGCTACGTTTTTGGTTGGTGTGTATTTTAAAGAAACTACCTTTTGGATGTCTATTTCTTAGTTATTGAAAATGATTTACTGCTATGATTACCGGGTTTTTTATTTTGTTCTTAAACTTAAGATTAATTTGTGATGGAAAGTGACTTTACATATTATATTATGTTAAAGTCACTTTTCAATTTGACGACTCTGTATGAAATATGACAGGGAGAAAAAAATAGCCCTTGGCGAGTTTCTTGCCGGTTCTTCTCGTTACAAAGCCTCCCGCCGTAGGATTTGCGAACCGATAGCGTAGCTTCATTGACGTTCACAAGTGCTGTATCAGCCTAAAATGAATAAATGATTTTTGATTTTGATTTTGATTTTGATTTTGATTTTGTCGACTTAGGTATTTAAAATAAGTTAATATGCAATAAAGTGATTAAATTCTACATCGCTCGTGAGTCGTGAGTCACGTAAACTGATAACGTTTACTTGTATTGTAACTACGTGAGGGACGATGACTTCGAGGCGATAGCGCACTTTTGCATGTGTGTCAGTAGTGCTATGCCTATTGTAAATGATATTTTATGCACCTTACACGACATTGAAAAAGTTAATAAGTAAGTATGTCAAATTATATTTTTATTGTTGTTTTGAAATGGATTAAATATTATTTTATTGCGAAAATCAATGGCAATGGAACTGAAAAACAGTAATAAACCATATTTTTTATCGTAATTAAGTAGTTTACTTGATTGCATAATCACGTCGATTTTAATTGCTGTAAGTAAAAGACTAGTCTTTTTCAATTGCTTTAAAAGCAGCTCTGAGTAATACCTACTGTCTTGTATTATCAAAATACAGTAGTAATAAGTGCATTTGTCTAGCTTCATAGAAATCCTGAACAATAGTGATACATAATAGAGTGGTATTTACATAAACAATGTAAAACAATGGACCTAGACGTCTGCCTTGTGGAACTCCGTATAATTGCAGATGGCGCCAATCTTCGAATACCTACGCTGTTAATTTCATTGACTATTACTACCTCAGCAATGGAAGATTTTACATCATGTGAAAAAAAAAAACACCGTAACATAAAAACGTTGGAATTTATTTAGTGTCTATGTACGTACCTACTTACTTATTGGCAGAGTGGCAGATAAAAAAAATATAGTTAGACTGTGAGGGTTAGAATCAAATTACACATTAAAAGACTGACTATTAAAAGCGTTCTGAATTCAACTCTACTGACTATGTGCTGTGAATGACTCCACTTTTTAGACAATTGATGAAACAACTCCCAGAGAGCAGCATATCGAATCGTAATAAGATTTTCTCATTTATACACGCACTCTACAACTAAAATAGTATGAGAATAATAAGTACCAACTTCGTTATATTTCGCTATTTCGCTTAGCACTGAGTCCGTTCTTCAATATTTTAGTGGAACTGACCTCAGCAACGTTCCCGCTGTTGGCGTCATGCGACAGGATCTCTGCGAACCCTTTGTCGTTTTGCACAAACTTCACGTTGCCCAGGTGCAGCACGCTGGCCACGATCTCGAACATGGCTCGCTGCTCCGACTCCCCGATCTCGATGACCTTCATGGCTTCCCTCACCACTCGGAATTGTTCAGCGTCTGAGAGCCTCTGGTTTGGTTGCGCCGTCTAAAAGTAAAATTAAACTGTAACGTAACTTAATCCGAGGTAGGTACTAGACAAATCAAGGTTCTAGACACGCATAATTGACGCAATAGACGTTGTATTTTGGAACTGTTCATATTGTGTTGTATTGTAATGAATGTTACATTTATTTAAAGGATTCTGTCTCTTCGTATTCGTGTCGATGATTGACGGAAAATTCTAATTCAAAATGATCGCAACATCCGTTGCATTTATCAGGTCATCGGTCACCTACATTGCAGGTGGAGGGCAGGATTCTATCATTGAAGACAAGTTATCGTAGATGTGATACGACACGATCCGTTATTAAATGCTACGCACTTAAAAATTTATAATCTAACTTAATGATATAAAACTCACCACATCAGTAGTATATTTGTAAGCTTCTGGCCTGCCCTGTAGCTTCAACTGGCTCATGAGGGCATCATCTCCTCCCGAAAGCAGCTGGTAGAAAACGTGGAAGTTCCTCTCCCCAGACATTTGGCTCACCACCCTGGATTTCTCCAGGAGGTAGTTCAGGATATGGCCTCCTTCGGGACCTCCTTCGTAGTTAAACTGGATGTCCATATATTTGCCGAAACGACTGGAGTTGTCGTTCCTGTGAGTTTTGGCGTTACCAAACGCCTCGAGTAGAGGATTTGTTTGGAGAAGTTTGTCTTTGACTGTTTCCACATTGCGCAAGTGATTCGTTCTTGCTGCAATGTATTCTAATACTTTCTTTGACGCTTCAGTCTTGCCGGAACCGGATTCTCCTGTTATAATAAATTTGTTTTGAATCAGTTTTGTTACAAGTGGCAAATTTACATTAAAAATCACCTTGTGGTAAACGGTACTGATTGACTGTTGTTCTAACAAATTAGCTTATGCGTATGACATGAACAACAGTCATGCGTATTGACTGTTGTTCTAACAAATTAGCTAATGCGTATAATAACAATGTTGGGAATGACTCACCCGAAATGAGGATACACTGCTCTCTGTGCTCATACACCAAGGATCTGTACGCATTGTCTGCGATCGCAAACCTGGAAATATAAGGGACTGAGGTATAGAACTAACACTCCAAATACTCAGTTTAAATACTAAAATACTAACGAATTAAAATTAGATAAAAATCTATACAAAATAGACATAAAGCGCTTCGCACACATTTTCATGGAAGCTATTATAAAAGGGTGAATATTAATGTTGTGCATTTTTAAATTCAGACTCATTTCTAAAGCATCTTACATTAAATAAGTATTTCGAAACGGTGTAACTATTGGAGAAAAATGTCTGACTGAATATTTACGATATAACTAATTGGAAAAAAAGTTTAAATAGTTACATTAAATGAGGATTTGTAAATAAGTAGTGCAACAAAATTCCAACTAGTTACATTAATGTAACTATCAATGTAACTAGATGGAAGAGACGAAGGATTTATCCTAATAATAAAGTAAGTAGGTATTGAGTTTTCCTTAAAGACAATCGTTTAGTTAATATAAAAAATATTGATCTATAGGTAGGTACATACCTAGCTCTCGAGTTTGTCATAGCGTAAGTAATTTATTGTTATCAAGCCTCGATATTTCGATTATATTCCCTTATCAATATAATAACAGAGGAATTTAATGCTTTAACTTCTATCTAATCTGTGGTAATGAGTCTGTAGGAGGATGTACAGTACACTTAACACCACATGAAATTTTACCACTTGTTGTCTTTAACTTCTTTTTGTTTTACATATCGTAATTCGTTCATGAATTATTTTATAGGTACATTACTTGGATGCATGGGGATATTTTATTTTATTAACGTAAAAAATATTTAGGTAATCCAAATCAGCTGTATTTGATAAGGAAGCGTTTGCTTCCTTCTAGCTATAAGAATGTTAATCAGAAGTCGTTTCTAATTACTTTTAATGATGCTTATCGTTATAGTTTACTGATAATCTTTAATTATTATCAGCCGCATGACGCCGCGCCGCCCGGCCGGTTCGGCTGTAGAGCATGGGCCTTGTATTATTGATAATTTCTAACAAAACATCATTCTCGGATTCCATCGGGCTTATTAGCAGTCGTCAGCACATTTTATCAACCATGAAATTTTTAAGTTTTCTATTTAGTATAGACACATAGAGCATGTATTTGAATGTAAATCTTCAAGTTTGAAGAAGCTGTTTCAAGATTGTTGTGAAAGATTCTATCTATCATAGAAAAGCAAAACTTTGTCACTAAAATAAATTTTGAATTGGAATATAACGGCAGTATGGCTAATGATGAATGATCATGAGTCCTTAGCTCGACTTACACGTGTGGAGGGGCCTCAAAGAAGGCTTTCTTGTAATACTGTCGGGTCTTCTCTTCCGTGTAGATGGGAAGGTTCTTGTAAGGGTTTACGGAGATCAGGACATTGCCGATGTATGTCTGTGGAGAAATGCATAAGGATTATTTATGACCGCTAAAAACAATGAAATCTGTAACATTTGATCAACTGTTACAAAGTTGGTTCCTAGCCCATACTTACACCCTTATGGAAGGTTTCGTCGCTGTCCACCTGTGATCATTCGCCAGTGTCCATCACGAATGAAATAATGCTCTGACTTACATAGATGACGTTCTTCTTGCACGAGGCCGCCGCAGCAGCCTGGGGATTATATAGACTTATGTAGATGATGTTCTCCTTGAACCGCTTGCGCAGGTTTTCGATTAAGGCAGCCTCGGAGCGGAACTCCTCAAGCAGCACGAGGCCGCTGCAGCAGCCTAGGGAGATGACTTATGTAGATGATGTTCTCCTTGAACCGCCTGCGCAGATTGTCGATGAAGGCGGTCTCGACACGGAACTCTACAAGTAGCACGAGGTCGCCGCAGCAGCCTGGGGAGATGACTTACATAGATGATGTTCTCCTTGAACCGCTTGCGCAGGTTGTCGATGAAGGCGGCCTCGGAGCGGATTTCCTCAAAAGGCAGGAGGCCGCCCCGCAGCAGTCTGGGGAAATGACTTACGTAGATGATGTTCTCCTTGAACCGCATTCGCAGGTTGTCGATGAAGGCGGCCTCGGAGCGGAACTCCTCGAGCTGCACGAGGCCGCCGCAGCAACATGGGGAGATGACTTACGTAGATGATGTTCTCCTTGAACCGCTTGCGCAGGTTGTCGATGAAGGCGGCCTCGAAACGGAACTCCACAAGAAGCACGAGGCCGCCGCAGCAGCCTGGGGAGAATGACTTACGTAGATGATGTTCTCCTTAAATCGCTTGCGCAGGTTGTCGACAAAGGCGGCCTCGTAGCGGAACTCCACGAGCAGCAAGAGGCCCTTCCGGTGGCAGCAGCCTAGAGAGATGACTTACGTAGATGATGTTCTCCTTGAACCGCTTGCGCAGGTTGTCGATGAAGGCGGCCTCGGAGCGGAAATCCTCGAGCAGCACGAAGTCGCTGACGCCGACGCGTTCGCGGTGCTGTAGCGCGTGCTCCATCGTGCCGGCCACCGACACCGGCCGCAGGAGCCTGAAGAAAGAGGTAGGTACCTTTAGTAAGTGCTCTACACCTTTTTGATTGAATTGGTAGGTACCTATAGGATTTCGACCAATGGCAACGAAACGAGCGACGGGGCGTGTGACCCAAAAAGCCTAATGTCTTGTTCCCAGTTTTAAGTCGCCTCAAATTTACATTTTCATTTCTTCATCTACAATGTCATTTAGGTATGCCTATCTTATAAGATTTTTTTTGTCTATGAAGGTGGGTTTAGTAGAACCAACGAACATAGAGCTAGAGCTAAAACAAGAGCATTCTTTCTTGATCTTCTAATGTAAACAAAAGCATGAAAGAAAGAAAGAAATATAATTTATTCGACTAAAAAACACATTCAAAACGAAATACACAATAAAATATAAAACATTTTAGCCGAAATGGCCTCTACCTCAGCATTTGCCACAGCAAGTGTGACGCTGAAAGCACGTTTCAGCGTTTACACCAAAATAAAAACGAGTAGGAAAGTATGAAAACCAAGAACTAGAATTCTGCAAACTTTGCTATACGGTACAGAAGTTGATACAATAAAATATTATTGATAAACTTATTACACCAATCGGAAATTTCGTTTCGAAAATTCGGCGATATTTTAAACCTAAAAATTAAAACTCACATCTTCTTTCACAAATAGAACAATTTGTTACACTAGAACTATTAGAACCTAAACACGTATTTTAAACTGTTCATAAATTACAATATTAGAATTGTTATTCACGTCAACTTCTATCAGGACAGGGAAATAACTAAATTACTTTGTAATGAATTAATAATATAACGAATGTCTGAACAAATAGGTATGTAGGAAGGATGCGATAAATTCGTATTTGTTGCGTGGGAACAACAAAAAAGACTCAAATATTGCAACGACCTTCAAACCCAACTAAATCAAATGTAAATTTATTAAATTTGAACTTTTCCACAAAAAATAACACATTTGATAGTGATCGATCAAATACGGTACGGCTAATCTGAAACTTTTCATGAAGTTATTTAATAATGTTAAGTTACAACTTGGCAAATACCTTAATTTCTCGATTCGATCCAAGGTCGTTAATGTCAAAATCATTTTCACTCGTCACTATTTTTATTTTTATTCACTGTGTTAAATTTAAATTAGTCAATGTTTCACGACTACATCTGAATTTTAACAAAATCTTACCTACTATTTATTTTGTACGTAAAGTCAAGAGTGTTGGTCGCTTTTCTACGCGAGCGAATGTAGAATAAATCAAAGCTTAAAAATTACGACCAAATTAAATTAGTAAATTAGTTAATGAGTTCATTGTGAAAGTAATAAAGTAATTAGAGGTGACATGAACAAACAAGTAGGCAAGTACCTATAGTTGGCAAATTTTATTGAATTAAGCAACAAGTCTGAATAATAAGTTAAGTACTTTGCTTGTTTTGGGATGAGCTTGAATGATAAGGCTGAAGATGGAATTGCAATTCTCCCGGGATCCTTAACTACTGAGGAACTGGCTATCTTCTCTCTAACACTGTCTATGCAATTTCGCAATACTTACTGCTGCAAAGTTTTTGGCAACTATATTTTCTGTCACCTCATATTTAAGATTTGTCACACAATCTGCAATACCCTAATTACTGTTATCAAAAACGTAGATCTATCACCTAATACTAGATGAGTTTCATAGTTCCGTTTTTTAATTTATGGTCAAGTTATTTTCAGTGCAATGCTTGAACGAAAACGAAAAGATATTTTATAATCACATGATAGGTGAGAGGAGC
Organism: Crambus lathoniellus; assembly: GCA_949710035.1. Lineage (NCBI taxonomy): Eukaryota > Metazoa > Arthropoda > Insecta > Lepidoptera > Crambidae > Crambus > Crambus lathoniellus. Next base: position 4,146,239 of record OX453303.1, on the reverse strand, counting down.
GAAGCGACGAGCATGTTAGGTTTACATGAAGAAACCGCGCGAGCCGAGCGAGCGTAGCGAGCGTGCCGCGGCAGCAGCGCCCGGCAAAGCGCCAGAACCAACTTTAAACAATAGGCCCCCCATTTCCTATTAAACTAGAAGTAACTATTGTTTTGATATTATTTAGTGATTAAATTTAGGTGACACATCTACAATTATTATGTGATCGATTAAATCATAAGTATCCAAAGCATTTTGTGTCGATTGTACATACGGTTTTTATGTAGTTTTATTCTCAACGGAGCCACAAGCGGTGATATTTGCGCGGAATGTCAACGCGCTGGCATTCGTCTGCAAATATCGTGACATTACTCTAATGTTCCACGATTTGGCCGCACAAGGCTTGCGACACTGCTTTATCGAAATTATGTGCATAAGTAAGTATTATTGAAGACGCGTTTAGTTTTCTTTGTAATGTTAAGTATAAGACATTTTCAACGGGCTTTAAACGGGTCATAAACAGAGTGGTAACGATCCTACAATGTTGAATAATTCTTTCATTCATTATATTTAATTTTAATTTTAATTTTGAACTCTTTGTAGAAATAATTATTGTTTTGTGTTAGTCAGAATAGTTATATAGAGGGATTTTTTTTCCTTTGACTCAAATTTCCTATCTCCGTTATTACCCATCCCACCATGAAATGATTCCACTCTGTTATTAATTAGAGACATTTTCCTGCTAACATTGGCCTTGGCCCATTTTATAGCAAAATTCGACAAGCATCCACACAATATGACGTCTAGCAGCTTTGTAGCCTAGTGCAGTCTGATTTAGGTTAGGGATATGCGAATTATGTCATTGCCGACCGGAGCGTTATCTGAATAAGGATACGTAAGGCGCGTCCACACTTCGGCACTTTTTATGACTAATAGGGCAGAAACATAATACAAGGGAAATATATAGACTGTGATAATACGTTGAATTTGGACAGTAGGTACTTAAGGTAATGGTAAGGAAAATAATAATAAGACAAGGTAGGTAGGTGGTTAGTCACGATGATGTATTTTAAAGAAGATGAGACGTCGTCGATGGAATTCGGTCTAAATGCACATGCAGCTGCTAGTAGGGTAGGGCAGAAACCCCGGTTTTGGCCATTGCCCCGGTTTCGGCCACTTTTTGCTGTGCTCTACCAATTTGAGCTGAGACTTACAAGAATCGTCGCATTTTTGTAAATAGGTAGGTACTAACAATTAACTTAATAATAGCACGGTTCTTGCAATGCTGCGATGATACTGAAACGCCGGAAAAATTCAATCCAAATACGTAAGTACTTGGATTACACTTCACACGTCACTTTCAATGTGTACAAAGCTTTACTAGGTAGGTAGTTGTTTAGTAATGCAACCGACGTGGAAATGACATCAGTCGTGTGCAATCGAGGCGAACATGTCCACGGTTTACGTCTAAACATGTCATTAAACTTTTAGAATAATAGCACTGTCCACTGTTTATGCCCAAACATGTCATTAAACTGTTATAATAATGGCACATCTTTGACGACGGGCTTTCTTCGAAGTAAACAAAGGTAAACATCATTAATGAGGCGAGAATAAACATACGAAATCGTTTGATGAACCAATTATGTCTTTCATACCTAATGGAAGTTTTTATAGTAAACGGGTATTGCTATTCCCTTTTCTACTATTATTTAATATCTTAGCTTTATTGAAAAATGGAAAATGGTGTATTTAAAAAAAATCGACCCGTCTCACAACCATTTTTCAATAATAAAAATTGCATTGTGAATGCAAAAAACTAAAAATTAAAAAATCTTAGCTTTATTTGAATTACCTACATAACAGATTAGGGTAGTTATTTACTTATACCGGATCTCGTACTAAAACAAACATAGATATATCCATACTCACCACAGACATAGTACAGATCACATGTTGTAGTATAGTAGCAAGGTGATCCTCACAGGTTTGTTTGTCTTACCTTTTGTACGTTAGAATAGCCTCTAGGTACTTGTATAATAATATGTTATTATACAAAAATTTTTGTTTGTTATTTTCAAGCTGTGATTTTATTTATGACCTCAGAATCAGAATCAGAATCAGAATCAGAATCAGAATCAGAATCAGAATCTTTGAAGTATAATTATTGTATTCTCGTGTTGCCAAGCCCTACAGAACACAGCTTGGCCCCCTGATTCACAAACCGTCGGAAACGCTCCCGACAGCGGAATGTAGGGCAGAGGTACCCTTTGTGGCCACTTTAAGGAATTTTTGACTGGTCTTAGACTCGATGGTCTTCGGTATTTAAGACACAAATTTTATCTTAAATTATAGATAATTTATCTAGCTTTAAAGGTACTTACCTTTTTCAATTTTTAAAAAGTTAAATAGTTTTTTGTATATCATACAAAATGTGTGAGAGGTGCCAAATGTACCGGTTTTGGCCACTTACTGATAGTTAAACTTTTGTAAGTATTGCGAAAAATCAAAACCAAACCCAGGTAAAATCAATATATTCTAATGCGCTAGAAACCAGTCAATTGCACAACAACAATTTAATTGTAAAAAACAAAGGTTTATAAAGTACTAGTTTTCCCGCAGGAATGTGACATTTTTCCGGGATAAAAAGTAGCCTATGTTCCTCTCCAGGCTACAAAGTATCTGTGTTCCAAATTTTAGCCAAATCCGTTCAGCCGTTTTGGCGTAATTGAGTAACAAACATCCAAACATCCAAACATCCAAACTTTCACATTTAAAATATTAGTAGGATTTCATCCAAAACAAATTTCATAAAATTTTCATACAAAACATTTTTTCAAACAGAAAATGGAATTTATTGAAAAAGATCTTATGACATAAGGAATTCAAACGGTTGTTATTATTACCTTTAAAATACCTTATTTTAATTGCCTTTATCAGAAATGGCTAAAAGTTGTTTAGATAACTTTTAGAGCAAAAGTGGCCAAAACCGGTACAGTGGCCAAAACCGGTACGCCTGCCCTATGCTCTGTCTCTGTCAATCACTATAGAGAAGACAAAGACAAAGAACATAGTTCGAGTCCGATTCCGTTTCCGACGGTTTGTGAAACGGGGGCAGGAGTCCGTTTATATCATTCAGTTCACGGCTCATTTTTGCTTTCATTTGCGATGCTTCATCGATGAAAGTCCGAAAATGAATTGTCGAAATTATCGTTCATCGGAGAGCGCCTTCGCGAGCTTGTAGCTCCCGATTGTTTTCACTAGCATCATTCATCATTCATAATTCATTGCAGAAATTAACCACTTTTGATGAACTGTCTAATTTCGCCTCTATAGCATATAGGTACTAGGGGTAGGTACACTGAAAGTTTCACGTAATTCATTATTAAAACAATTCACTTGTAAAGTAATACCTATATTAACTGCTTTTCGAAGTATTCTCCATTACATTTTAAACACTTTTTAATTCGATCAAACCATTTTTGAAAACATGAGGACCCCAATGGTCCTTAGGGCTGAGGGCATGTTTTTTACGCGCTGGTTGAAAGCTTCACGGCCTCTTCCGGCCTTGACCTTCACGAATTTCATCATGGAGAGTAACACAGTCATGGCCAAATTCTTCGTACCAACGCCTTACAGTGCTCAAATGAGGTGCTTCCCTCCCAAAAGCATTTTGAAGACGAGCAGTGCAGTCTTGCGAAGACAGTGAACTTTTAAAGTCATGCAAAATCGTCATTTTCGCAACTTGTGTTAAAAAACAAATGACATGCGATTTCTCGCCACTTTTTTTTTATCAATCATTGAGTTTCCTAATCTTCAATACTATAACATTCGAAAATAAAACATTAATGAGCGGCCAGGAGCGCAGAACTTTCAGTGTGCCCTACGTATAGACTGGTTATTGATTCTTTATTGGAATTTCTTAATTTCCTGTAACCTGTGTTTCGATGGTTGGCACAGCAGACGGTGGCCGGTCGCGTGCCGAAATCACTTAGACTTCAGTTGTTATTTGTTATTGTGGCCCCGGAAAGATATCTGTGTCGACTCCGGGACAATACCATTAAGGCTGTATTGGTAAGAAAAGGAAAAATACTGACAAAAGTCACACTAATCTGCAAGTCTGTAGATGAAGCTGATATTTGGTAAAACGGAATAACGAATTCAGTTATTCGCGCTGTGGTTATTTCGAATTATAATTTATGTATTTATTATTATTAGCTATAAATATTATTAAACACTAAGGTCCGGTTGCTCGTACATTTAACTTTTGTCAAAATTGACAAAAGTTAAAATTTAACTAATGTCAATTTTGACATCGGTAAAAGAAAAATACATTGGTTATTTTAGGGTTAAAAGTGTTGTCTGTACTATTTTATTAACCTTCCCTTAATTACTAATGGCAAAATTTAAACCACCCCCACCCTGTCGGTTATTTTGACCGCCGTTAAATCTGTAATTTGACTGCTCGTTAAAGTAACCGCTGCTTCAACAACGCTTTTTAAATTTGACCGCCGGTTAATTTTACTTTAACCATAATTTAACCCTAACCAAGCTTCGAGCAACCGGACCTGATTGTCCAAAATGCAGAAATCCAAACGATTAGACTGCCTGGATGGGAATATGTGTGAAACTACCAATTTATTTGCATTTAATAAGTGAAATGATATTTTGGGGATGTTGTGGCTCTGTTATTTATTAATCACTAGCTTTCCGACGTTTACCTGGGAGCTATAATCACAAACAATGGCGGCTGTGCAGAAGAGATCAAACGACGTATGGCAATAACACGAACTGCGATGGATAAAATGAAGAAAATCTGGCGGAACCGTAATATTACTAAAGCAACTAAGATCAGACTTGTCCGAACCCTCATTTTTCCCATCTTTTTGTATGCTTCTGAGACGTGGGCATTGCGAGGTACTGAAAAGAAAAAGATAGATGCTTTAGAAATGTGGTGCTGGAGACGAATGCTTCGAGTCTCCTGGACGCAATTCCGCACCAACATCTCCATCCTACAAGAGCTCGGGATCGAAAGACGTCTATCGAATATAGTCCAAACTCGCATTCTTGAACTTTTCGGACACATTTCAAGACGGGACAATGCTTCCATAGAACGTCTTGTCGTCCAGGGCAGAGTGGAGGGCACCAGACCTCGCGGACGATCACCGATGCGATGGGCCGACCTAATAAAGACACTGGTGGGTGGGCCTCTCCATGAGTGCACCAGATTGACCACCAATAGGGAGAGATGGCGAAAGATCGTGAAGCAAACTACATCGGCTACCCATACATAGCACTTCTTGTTGACCACGACCACTCTGACAAGAGTGATGCGATTGAGATGATGAGATGATGATGTTTCTCTCCAGGCTACAAAGTATCGGTCCCAAATTTCAGCTCAATCCGTTCAGCCGTTTTGGCGTAATTGAGTAACAAACATACAAACATCCAAACATCTAAACTTTCACATTTATAATATTAATAGTAGGATGTCACCACTTTACATAAAATCTTAGTTACTTTACTGATATCGAGTCAATTAAATGAGATAACTTCTATGGTTATCTCGAATGCCCTCCGTAAACTAAGTACCTAATATGAGTAAAGCAGTAAGTTGTTCAAAGCTTTCCATTAGGTACTTTTGTTTGTGTAAAGCTCAGACGCACACCATATAGCTTTCTGAGTGAAAGGAGTAAGTAAACAAATTCCTAGAAAGCTTTCCATTTCCATGTGGCATAAAGTGTCAAGTGTCGAATGTTAACGTTTCATAGTACACGCACTCTGCGTGTTAAGTGGCAAGGTGATTGACTCCCTTCGATTTGGTTCCACTGGTTACGGATATAGAATGCGTATGCGACGGCTGACAAAAGACATGTTACTATTTTAACATAACTTTAGAATGTCGTTCGGCTGACATGATGATGATGATAAGGCTGCTGTACACGGGTACAGTAAACGGTAGAGTAGAGTGGTAGAGTACTAACTATCATACTAATGTAGATGTCGCAGGGATTTTGTCAAAGCCGTGATATTATAATTGCACTAGTGAAATTATAATTTCTCGTTAAAATTATGAATAGACAGTATGCACACGGCTGCGAGCCTCGGAAGTCATATAGAACACGTGATAGGTTAGAAATTTCGTGGTTATTTTTTTTGTAGGTATCAATACAAATTAGGTATGGATTGTTTCACAAAAAAAAAATAACCACGAAATTTAAGGCTATCACGTGTTCTACAGGACTTCCGAGGAGTACCTACAGGACTTTTATTCGTGAGCTCGCAGCTGTGTGCATACTGTCTCGTACTGTCTATTCATAATTTAACGAGAAATTATGATTTCACTAGTGGAATTATAATATCACGGCTTTGACAAAATCCCTGCGACATAGACATCATTGGTAGAGTAGATACTGAAATTTGGTAGAGTAGAGTAGCTAGCACCGCAGGCAAGCTACTCTACCGCTCTACTCTACCGTTTACCCGTGCACAGCAGCCTTTAGAACCGTTTTGATCTACACGGTAATTATTTCTATCACGTGCACTATTGCCAGTTGAGTCTTAAAAAATATACATCTCGCTTGCCTAAGGGATAAATTTTTCTTCGTTTCTTAATTTCAAGAGATTCAACAAACAGCGATATATATATTTTGCAATAGAAGAGGGGTAGAATACCTAAAAAAAATTAAGTGAATTGTCCTGTTCGAGTGTTTTATTTAGGTATTTTTGAACTATAAATAAGGCAGACTGGTTCTTGTAAAGTCGACAAGGAAAGTGCTTTAACAGCTTTGTTGACAATTCACATACAAAATTAATATAACTAGGTAATTTACAATAATATTTCGCTAAAGCTCATCTGAATGTCCTTTCGATAACGTCATGACTATGTGACAAGGACATCAATAGAAATAATAATTGTCACTTTGAACTTTTAACGGAAATCAGTATAGTTAAAAAGAATTTTAAAACTAAATGTGATAAAGCTTTACATTATGATTGATTGTTGTTCGAGGTATGTGAATTATGCCAAAAATTATGTCAACGTAAGTGTTAACTGGTGGTAATGGTAAGTAGGGTGAGTGACTGCGTTCGATTTGGTTATCCTGGGTTATGGAAATAGATCTCAAGCGCGTGCGACGGCTGTGATAAAAGGCATGTGAATAGTAACATGTCTATGTTTGGCGTAAGCACACTGTGAAGTGGCCTATAGAAGTCTACGAGCTTTTTAGCCATAATGGGCGATTGAGGTGACAGTCTCTTCTGATACCTGACAGCAGCGGCCAGGCTATCCAGGCCGACGTCTACGAGCCTAGGGATTTGACACAAAGGTTGTGATGAGCCTGAAGTTTCCATCTCGACTTTGTTAGGCGATACTCGGAAAAATTATGCTAAAGTGAGATAGCAATGAGAAAACGATGCGCGCGGGAGCGAGACCGATTTTGCAGATTACGCAAAAAAAACACAAAATCACTTCGTATTAAAAAACTATAGTGGTTTTTAAAAAATGCTTCTATACGACCCTAAATATTATTGGTGTCCACTAATTAAACCAATTTTCAATAGTATATGTTACCCCATTTAAGAATAATCTTGATATTTCGTATTTTTTAGAGGTATTTTCGAAAATAAAAAGTGTCGAGGCAAAATCATAAAATCGTGTTTCTAAAACTATACAATTCTAGATAAAGGTATGAAGAAATATATATCTTATTACCAGATTTATAACAACACTAACCGTCCTTTAGTTTTATATCTAAAAGTCCATGTTTTTTTCCGAGTAGCGCCTTAAGATTAAACTTCCTTATCTACAAACAGTTTTAAACTTTGATTTAATTAAGATGATAAGTATGTAGCTATAGCTACTTATGTGTTTAGGTATAGGTAACTGTTAAGTGTTGAATTGGCCTTTTCTATGCGCAAGTCGAATTTTCGTCTTATTTGAAAGTACCGCCGTTGTATGGTTAATATAAAAGAACGATAAGTGTCTGATTTATGTTCAAGGTATGCGAATTATGTCTCGAATTATGTCAGCGTGTTAAGTAGTAAGGTGATTGACTCCGTTCGATTTGGTTGCACTGGGCTACAGAAATAGCCGCCCGTAAGCGGTGGCCCGTGCTGAAAGACATGTTACTGTGTTTGATATAACACAGGAGTTTGGAAGTCCGAAGTGACGAGTGGTCGGTCTTAAACATTTAGTTCGGCAGCCTTTTATAAAACTAGTGTAGTAAATGCTATAGAAATATACAGCCATTATAAATACTTACAGGTTTTAAATTAGATTTGCCATTCTGACCATCTTATGTATGGAAGCAACCTCGAAAACGCGATACAAAACGAGATTTAATTCACACTCTGGTACACAAAAAAGAAGCCGCTGAATTTTATAGCACGATTTTTTTATTCAATAAGTGTTTAAAGTTTTCATATAATTCCAGAATGTTGAGATAATTCCCCATTTCCTACTAAGTCGTTCCATTTTCATTTGTAATTTATTAAATTAAGAGTCACTTAGGGTTGGCCGAGTTTTGCCAACCTAAAGTGCCGTAAATGCATACAACATGAGACAGTTTCCAGCAGTAGTTGATTATATCTTTTTTGATATTTGATACAATGCTATCAAAGTATAACAAAAATTTGAGTCTATGGTTCAGGATGAAGAAGCACATAACTTTATTTTCATGTGCAACGTGACTAAGAATATGTGTCACACACATATATTGCTTTATTGGCAATAAAGCGACTTTTTGGCGACAATAAAGCATTAATAGCGCCATAAGCGCTATCTAACGTCATTAGAAACGAAACGAGTGATTTCTAACGACGCGCCATTCTGACGTCGACCACCCCATTACTTGATTATTCTTGTTTATGAGCAGGCTTTCTTGCATTGTCGCTTGTGGTCAGGCTAAAGTGCTAAAAGGTAGGTACCTATGGCACTAGGTAATATTTCATTGGGTTATAGCCAATACAATAAGAAATGGGGAAAACATAGGGAACGTTTTGCAAAGACCGACCAAGTTACCTTCTCATTTCATTACTTACATACAACATATTATGTGATGAGTCGGGTTTTTTTCATTGCCGCTCTAATAGGTAGTAATTTTTTTATTGTATTTTAGGCAATAAGACATATAAAAACAAATAGCTACTTAAATGCTTTTTGAACTCTTTGCAAACACTCGTTTTTTTCGATTATCCTATGGTCTTTGGTAGGTATTTAGGACATCGTTCGTGTTCTAAATATGGTAATCACATTATTAATGTCTAGTCTACTCTAAAAATGGTGCCACCGCACCCGTCAAAGTGTAAAACAAAGTTATATGAGTGAAAACAGAGACTAATGTCATTTGAAAATTAATGCGTATAAATAAATAATACACACTTTGTTTTGGATGCACAAAATTGATGTCAATCTAACAATAGTATGAATTAACATTATTATAAATTATTCTCACCCTAAATGGAAAGGCGTATGCGCCTCCAGGTTAAAAGCATTCCGTTATTATTATGGTTGACACATGGTTTTTACCGCAATCAATTTATATGGGCAATCTAACAAATTTTACAGTTGACGTTTTATCTTTACATACGCGACGTTAAATAAATTAGCATGCTTTTTATTTTGACTAGTAAGAACGTGATTTATTACGACAAAAAATAATCTATTAAGTACCTATCATGATTAATTCTATACATTTACAATAATGCTACTATTGAGCTTAAGTGTGTGATGAAAATCTACTTTGTGAGGCTAGTGGGTTTTCTTATACAATTCTCTATATCTACATTCTATTATCCTTGAGTAGTAGGTATAATTTTATTTAAATTTTTACTTTGCATTCACAGTGCAATTTTTATTATTGAAAAATTTAAAATGAAGTATTTAGAAAAAATCGACCCGTCTCACAACCAGTCCCATCGGAGCTGCCCCCTGATTCACAAACCCTCGGAAACGGAATCGGATTCGAGTTCAGGGGCCCGATTCTCAGGCATTCGAACTTTTTCAGTGTGGTAATTCGTATGTCGAACATTTTGTTTGTGATTTCTATTGAAAAGTTAGAACGTTTCAAATAAACTCATCTGTCCTACATGTCAACAAATTCATTTTGACAGCTAAGTTCGTATACGAACATAGATTGGTCTGTACCACTCGTAGCGTTCGACTGGTTTTCGATCGAACTTTTTCGATTGTGAAATTCTGACAATTCACAAACTGTGTTATATTTGAATTTCGAGCTTATAAAAGTGAACTTTTCTCGATTGCCTGAGAATCGGCCCGCTGTGCTTTGTCTCTGTCTATTCTATAGTATAGTGAGTCACAGAGACAGGGCATACATTCCGCTGTCGGGAGCGTTTTCGACGGTTCGTGAATCAGGGGGCTGAACTAATTTTCAATTTTTCAGGTATAATTTGGTTCTTTAACCGACCATTTCCTCAAAGAAAGTTTTAAAAAGTAGATAACAGTAACTTACAAAATATGCAATTTGTTACAACAACGGTAACAACCCTAGGCGTAAACCGGTAAGTCATTCAAAGAGTATAAGTAATACAGTAATCTCATTTGAATGCGTTATTGCCTGCGACGCCTCCTGCATGTCAATCAACCATTAAGTGTTAGTAACATTATGTTACTTGCCGCTTTAAGTACTTTTACGGTTGTCCCATTGTTGCTTTTTTTATATAAATTTAGCAGATAGTTTTATCAAAATAGTGCTTACGCTACGGAGCGATAAAAAAGAAAAAACATTTTCGGTTGTGAAAACTACAGTCAAACTAATTGAATCGCGAATTCGCGTTCCACCCATAAAGTTAATATTTTCCGATAGGTATAATATATACCATATATACCATAAATAAGCTCATTTTCCATCCGATATTAAATTGAATGAGGTCGAAATTCAGGGGGCCAAGTCTGCTAACGTTAAGTCACTATCGTGTCTCAATCGTGTTTCAATTGTTGTTCAGTTGTAGTGCTATTTTACACACAGTTACAAGAAATATGAACTTTTTTCACAATACTATTGATGGTCACACCACACACTACATTCACAACACATCATACTGTCCTAATTCTTGTAACTATAGTGTTTAAAAAAGCACAACTACAATTGAAACACGATCGAGACACGATTGTGACTTAACATTAGCAGACTTGGCCCCCAGGTCTATTACCCACTCAAAGTTTTTGACATTGACCTTTATGGTTTTGACGCTTTCGAACAAATGATTAGCAAAATTGGGTCTTAATTCAATTGGTTCGACTGTACCCAAAATTAGGGCACTTCGAAAGTGGCAAAAATCGCTTCCGAAGCCGTATTTCGCCTATACTCCCTGTTCCGGCAAAAGAAGAGAGAGCAATAATAAGTAAGTGATTGTTTATTATTTCTATGCATTAGCGCTGACCTTTGATTTACTACAAACTGTGGATAGGTACATACCGCATTGACGCATGACAAATGGGACGGCAAAATACGGAAAAGGACAACTTAAGCAGTCTTTGACAAATTTGAATGACAAGCCTATGGCACGGCAACAATATATAGCTACGTACGATCAAACCAATTGTATTGTGACCCACCATAAGTTCATATTCTAACAAATATTAAAATTCACTAAGGTCTAGATATTACCTACTCAAAATTTTGACATTGACACTGATCTTTATAGTTTTGACGCTTTCAAACAAATTATTAGCAAAATGGGCCATGTTTTTTGATTATTTTTATATAAAACTGGGCAGGCATTTGACTACCGTCTTGTTTGTTAACAGGATGTGGCTTATGATGTTGCATGCTTGTCCAGGAGATGCCTGTTCACTCTGGCCTTGAAGATACCAAGGTTGTAGTTATCGGGGAACACATAGGCAGGCAACGCATTCCATTCCTTAGCGGTTCGCATAAGAAACGAATCCGAATTGTGATTCAATTGGTTTGGCTGTACAAATATAATAGTCAATAAAGTGACAGTTTTTAAGCGCCTTTCTGTATGAAATGCGTTATCTACAGGTTGCTAATCAATGGCGCTGACAAACTGTCTTGCACTCTATGTAAGGAGCTTCAACGGCAAGTCGGTGTCAGTCAGGTGATGTCATACCTTATTTGGTGGTTATTGTCTAGACTAGAGGTCGACGGCCAGTGAATGTGTTACGGTCAATGTTATGAATGCAGTCAGAATCTGTAATGACCAGTTAGTGCTGATGTAAATGTTACTTGGTCTAGGCCAGGAGATGGCCTTACATTTATTCAATCTTTTTTTATATTAAGCAAATCCAAGGATTTCAGATATTATGAACTAGCGGGTGCCAACGATATTGTTTTCATGTACCTAACCGCCGGTTTTCGAAACGCCAATTAAAATTAAATTACCTAATTCCCAATTAATCTCCAATAGTTTGGGTTTCTGAAAGAAAAATGTGACAGACTGTCAACAGTCTGTTAACAGTGTGTCAGTGCCCATACAAATCTAAGCCTAATTGTGAGATAATTTTCGTTTCAGAAACCCAAGGTTCTTTTAATTGGGAATTAATTGGGAATTAATTGTGACAGTATGTTAGCTAATTTTAATTTTGATTGGCGTTTCAGAAACCGGCGGTAAGTGTTCTACCTTCAACATTAACAATCTTATTTTTTTCTGAAAGGTTTGGGAATACCTCTCTCAAATAGGTTAGTACATATCTATTTTTGGTTGTTTATAGTTCTAACCAACCAAGTGATGTAAAGTTTTATTAGCATTCCGTATTAAGTACCTTTATAAACATAAAATAATGGGTTAGGTAAAGTTAGATAACAATTTAGAACTGTGCCCAATAAAAAATAAATGTTCGAGTGAAGTTGATTGCGAGCGAAATATCCCCATAACATATTCATTATTCACTTATTGAAATTCGGGTTTTAGAGTTCTTTGTTATTCTTTGAAATCCTAAGAAGTCTATATTTGGCATGATTATAATAATAATTTCTTACAATCACACCAATTATCTAAGCCCATGTTAAAATTAAGAGACTGTGTCATCTCATGGAAAGCTTGATAACGGATAAGTAGTCTGTATTACATAGAAAACACCCAGACCAAGACAAATAGAAATGTTAATGCACACAAATATTTGTCTTGTTCGGGAATCAAACCTGAGACCTCTGGCGCAGAAGGTGCGTGTCATGACCCCTGCGCCAAATCGGTCGTCAAATTGACACCTATTTCTCTTGCTGACTACCTATACCATTTTGCTTTGCTGCCATTAGGTAGGTACTTAAGTAGGCAGTTAGATTCGCTAGGTCAATAAACCGTCTAGCACCTAACATTATGTCAAAGTCACTAAACGGTGAAATTACCTAATTGTCAACTTTATAGGTCTAAGTACTTAGGTGTACTTAGAACAATTGCTACAACCCATTTATGAACAGTCAGCAGCAAAACTACCTGAACATATGCGTTAAAAAAGTTCTTATTACTTACTCTTAATACATTCGGGTCGCGACCAGGGGGAAATAGGGGGGAATACCATTGTTGCTGTTACTGCTGTTTTCCCGTGGTGGGTACCTACTTCCCTAAAGGATATCGGTAATGTATAAAATTTAGCCTTTGCCGTTAGGAATAATGTAGCTTTGTAATGGTGTAAGTATATATAAGTATATATATATATATATAAGTGCTACCCCGTAGTAGATAAAAAATAATAATAATAATAACTTTCAAAGTAGGTCCCGTTGTTCCAAAGATAATCTCAGACATCCAAACCAACCTCCTCTTATACCTAATAATTTCGATGTATTGCTTTTGGATGAAAAACATTAAGAAGTGCAAAACACCTAGATTGATTCTTCATTATTATTATACCTAAGTACGTTGAAATTTCCCGACTTTTACGACTATACACTTTAAGAAGCGGCACAATTCTCGGAAGATCATTACACAACAATAACATTATAACACCGTTATCTATCACAATACTGAACGCAATATGATATCTAAACAATTAAAATAGAATTAGAATAATTCATCCATTCTATTCAATTACGACAACAAACGAACTGGCTTGTGACGTCTATTGCGCACGCGCATTGACAAAGGACCACTCAAATAATACTTGGAACTTGTTCCCTACCTATTATGTAGAGGAGGCCTCCATGTAAAAGTACGTTTAACTGGATAGTAGTGTAGGTTGGTGGAGATCAAGTGTCATTAGGACGTTCAATGTAAGTATTAATGTAATGTAATGTAAAGCTAAAGAGTTCGTTTGTTCCATATATCAGCGAGTTAATGTCACCACTGCTGGGGCATAGGCCTTGCTTATGGATGGACAAGGGGAATGGATTATGTTACATTGTCAACAAGTATGACCCACCATTCGCATAGGTTTTGATGATTGGAAATGCAGCCGGTCTCAAGGGCTGGTGTCTTGATATGAAGCACGGTGGAGCTCGAGATAATGAACTTTTGGTCACCCATCAAAAAATTGCTGAATCTTTATTATTATTTCACATAAAATTTTGCAATAACAGCTGTTGACGTTAACTAACTTTTTGTAAAGCCTTTTGGGCCGATAACGATGTATAAATATGAATGAGCTGGAGGTGGGTGATAGTGCGCCTTTTTTAATAACTGTTATTTATTTAACTTAAAAGGTACATATTTTGTTTCCTTTTAAAGGCTAAATTATCATCTTCCGAATTGTAGGAAAATAACCGTTTTTTATTATTTTATATTTGACCATGACATATTAATTATTGTAATGTTCATAAATTGTCTTTATCCTACGACTATTACTTAAAATATCAAAATTCAACCATGTCCACACGAGACATTCAGACACCTACTAAGCTTCATTGTAATCTAATTAATGCAAAATCTTTTCGTCACGACACGACACACGACCCGACCTTCTCTGTGACGCAACAGTCGCAATTCTTAATATTAATTTGCCAATGTTACTAGATAAGCATATCAAATGCGCATTTGTAACGATTTTGTAAAGTTCAGATGTGAAGGAACGCAGCCATCCAAAAATATGATTACCTTTTACTGTTGCAACTTGCAACCTTTTTTGTAGTAGTTTTGTAATTTGTGTAACAAAAAAGAAATAAAGTTATCATGCTAATTAAATTAACTTGTTCAAGGAATGTTGGTTATGCAAAATTATTTTTGTTTTATTTTCCAATTTGGTGGATTACTACAATTATTTACTAAATAATAATGTAAAAGTTTTTTCCGCTTTGTGTAAGTATCGTGAAATGATGAATACTCATGAATACGGATTACTTCAACTATTGTAGAAAAGATTATTTTAAAATAACTACGAGTATCGCGAAGCCAAGAATGGTAATTGGACGACATAGTGTCTAGGTACCAATTGCGGGCATTTACAAACATTATATTACTTAAACTCTATTGTTTGTTTTTATACATCGATAAAGTTATTTATTATTATAGTAAATCAGAATCTGAAAATAAATAGTATTATCGAAATAAGTAGGTAGGTGCTATTAAAAGTCCCCACATTGGCTTGGCGCTTATTCATTAAACCGAAACTTACTAGTTTCCATTAAGGCGATATTCGGAAAAATTATGCTAAAGCGAGATAGCAATGAGAAAACGACGCGAGAGCGAGACCGATTTTGCCGATTAGGTACGCAAAAAAAACACAAAATCACTTCGTATTCAAAAACTATAGCGATTTTTTAAAAATGCTTCTATACGATCCTAAATATTATTGGTGTCCACTAATTAAACCAATTTTCAATAGTATATGTAGGTATCCCCATTTAAGAATAATCTTGATATTTCTTATTTTTTTGAGGTATTTTCGAAAATAAAAAGTGTCGAGCCAAAATCATAAAGTCGTGTTTCTGAAACTATACGATTCTATATATAGGTATGAAGAAATATATATCTTATTACCAGATTTATAACAACTCTAACCGTCCTATAGTTTTAATATCAAAGAGTCCATACTTTTTCCGAGTAGCGCCTAACATACATACTGTCTCTCATTACACAGGACAACCTTATATGAGAGCAGATCTAAATGTTATGCTAAAAGTGTTTTTCGAATAAATGATTTTCTTTCTTTCTTTCTTTCTATACATACATATACGCACGCCTATTTCCCACGGGGGTAGGCAGAGACTATGGATCACCAACTGCTACGATCCTTGCACATTTCTTTCGCTTCATTCATATCCATCAATCTTTTCATACATGCCTGGCGATTTTTATCACTGCGTAGGTACACCAGTCTTTTTAACCGACTTCAAAAAAAGGAGGAGGTTCTCAGTTGGGTTGAATTTTTTTTTTTTTTTTTTTTTTTTTTTTAAATTTGTTACTTCATAACTTTGTCAATTATAAACCGATTTTAGAAATTCTTTTTTGGTTTGAAAGCATATCGTTACAAATTGGTCCCATTGTTATACGGTCAGGATCTGATGATGGCATCCTGGAGAAATCAAGGGAACTCTTCAAATATTATAGGCACACCTATAGCGATTTTGGTATTTTCTTAAGTAACTCGTGCATTTGCTTTCGGTAAGCACCATTTGGTGAAGAGTAACTGATGATGAAGACCACATATGGCCATCGAAAACATTAATTAAATACTAAATATTTTACGGGCGCAATACGATTCCTTTAAGGTTCATAAGTAATTTTCAAGTATTTGCGACTGGTAGTCATCATCTCACGATGATGAGCTGGTGATGGAAGGTACAACTCCTCAATAGTTAGGAGTTGGAGGATAATTCTTTAAATATCGTTGATACGTAAATATTTGTAGTTGTTTCCTTTCAGGTTATTTAGTTAAGCTGATGATGGAAGGTAAAACTCTTTAACGCTTAGGAGTTAAAGTATGTTTTTAAGTACCACAAGCGCAAATAGAATTTTAAGTTGTATTCTTTCAAGTAATTTAGGTTAGCTGATGGTGGAAGGAAACTGCATAACAGTAAAGAGTTGGAGGGTGGTGCTAGTCTGAGTGTTCTAATTTAGATATGGGCTATAGTCGTTGCACATTGAGCTACCCTTGCTCATTATGCTATTTCTTATAGTAGATTTCTTACACTAAAAAAGGAAAAATAAACAAATTTTTTCCAAAAAAAATTAAACCGCCTTCAAAACAAAACTGCAAACAAAAACTCATTTCCCAAAAACACGTAAAAGTGAAAAATAAATTGAATCATTCAATTCAAAGTACGAAAGTGCTGGAATTTTTCTAATTAATCTTGAACTTACTGATCTGATTGAAGTCGGTGTCAAGCCGAAAGTAACAAGAACGAATACTTAAAATTCAATTTCAAAACTCATTTTCATTTCATTTCAAAATAGAGAAACAATAATACACAATATCTCATCTCATGCGCAGAGTGGTGTAAATTGTAACCTATCAAATACATATTAATATTAATACCTCTTTGGCTTGACACCGACTTCAATCAGATCAGTAAGTTCAAGATTAATTAGAAAAATTCCAGCACTTTCGTACTTTGAATTGAATGATTCAATTTATTTTTCACTTTTACGTGTTTTTGGGAAATGAGTTTTTGTTTGCAGTTTTGTTTTGAAGGCGGTTTAATTTTTTTTTTATTAAACCTTCGATTAATAAGCATGTAAAATAGCCAATTACAAAAATAGGTGCTTTAAACAAAAATAGGAAAAAAACGGATGCTTGTATTTTAATACTTAATTGAATCATTTATAATAGTAAGAATTTATTTATTTCGTGTAGTTTTAATGTTTCGAACCCTAAACTACACGAAATAAATAAATTATATTATGTATAATAACACAGATAATATTAACATAATAATTAATTATTAAAATACTAGCATCCGTTTTTTTCCGGATCGGTAAAATTCAGTGTAGTGCACAAACGCCCATAATGTGTCAGATCCAGGTATTTCCTTCAAAAATAGTCTGTAGACTGTAGTCTCAGGGTCAGACTGGCCATTAATCGAAGTGGCATTTTCTAGCATGTGCGAGCCCCCACTCTACTCTATCTGCCCAACCTACCCCTTAGGCTTTCGATCTATCCTAGATCCCAAGATTGTGGGGACCCGGCCTTTCAGCCCAATCCGACTCTGGTAACCTATTTTCTAAGATCACAACCACTTTCCTGTCAAAACGATAACATCATCGATGCAGTCAAGATGTCAGTATGCCGATAATGTTCAGCCAGAACCGCGATCGTGTCATATCGCTCGAACTCAAGGCTCTTAAGTGCACCAATCACTTAGCTTATAAATACTTAAGTAGCTATCGTTTCGACATCGACATTGTTCAGTGAAAGAACTATTACAGTACAGACGTGAGCCTCGAATTATATTGTTTCTTTGGTTGCTTAACTGTGAAGTTACAGATTAAGTAAGCGTTAACGTGGGTATGGAGCTATAATGAGGTGTGAATGCTATTGCTTATTGCGGCACGGTGTACATTAGATGAAGACATTAGTAGCGAAGGATATGAACAGAAGTTTAAATTTAAATTTTCTGTTTAGTGTCTGCTTTTTTTTTTTTTTTTTTAATACTAAAAAGGGGCAAACGAGCAGACGAGCCACGTGATGGGAAGTAGTCATCGTCGCCCATGGACATCTACAACACCAGAAGGGTTGCATATGCGTTGCCAGCCTTTGTGTTTAAGGGTCCTATTTACACGCTTTTTGAAGAACTCCATGTCATAGCACAAAGGGAACACCTCTGGAGGAAGCTCATTCCACATCTTACAAGTTCGAGGTAGGAACGAACGTGATGCCCGAACAGTTGTTGATTTCCAGGTGTCAAGAATGTGGGGGTGTTTAGGATGAGTTCTACTCACTTGGCGTGCGGTGCGGTGGCGGAAGTGTGACCACCAGTTCCAAAAGCTCCTCAGAACATTCCCCATTGTATAGACGGTAGAACACACACAGAGAGCTTATATCTCTGCGGTGACTTAGTGGTTCTAAACCGTCCGTGAGTCTCGGATCGTCGACAATACGAACCGCACGCAGGGGCGTATTTTGATATTTGGCGCCCTGGGCCAGTTACGTGGGCCGCCCCATACATTCAAGAAAAAAAACTTTAATAACTAAAAAAAACACTCAATAGAATAAACATCGCACGCGCTCTAAGATGAAACAAAAAATAAAAAAATCAACTTATCATTGTAGTTGTTTTTTTTTGTTTACTTATAATATGAGTTTTAGGTGTTGTTGACAATTAGGTAGGTTTTTGAACTTCTTCAGACAAATGAGAAATAAAACTAAAGTAAAAAACATAACAAGCGGGCACACAAAGCTGAGCGGGGCGGCCCGAGCCGCCCTGGTAAACTTTTTGAATTTAATCAGACAAATGAGAAATAAAATATAGGTAAAGATCATAACAGGTGGCACCTAATGCTGAGTGGGGAGGCTCGAGCCGCACTGGTTAACTTTTTGAATTTCATCAGACAAATTACAAATAAAATATAGGTAAAGATCATAACAGGCGGCACCAAAAAACTTTTTGAATTTAATCAGACAAATGAGAAATATAATAAAGGTAAAGATCTTAACAGGCGGGAACCCAAAGCTGAGGGGGTGGCCCGAGCCACCCTTGTAAGCAAAAAGCTTTTAAAATTTCATTAGACAAATTAAAAATAAAATATAGGTAAAGATCATAACAGACAGACAATCCAATTAGGTAAGTCCAACTTCGAGAAAGATAGTCAGTAGTAAATTCCGTAGTAAATTAGAATACGGTTCAATTGTCTGGGATCCATCTACTGTCAAGAATTCATTGTTTGTTGAGAAATTAAACAAAAAATTTGCTCGTTTCCTTTACAAGAAACAATTTGGATATTATCCATTTTTGTATCCCCCCTTATTTGTAGCTGGTATGGTAGGGTTAAATACGTTGGAGCTTAGGCGAAAATTAAACTTATTTCTCCACTATTGCCAACTCCTTCGAAATAAGGTTGATAATCCGGAAGTACTGGAGCGGATAGGGTTATACATACCGCAAAATTATATGCGTGGAGTCGGTCGCAGACGGCACTTACTGTTCGCGTCTCCTGACTCCCTGCGTACACGGAACGCTCGCAATCGCAACGCTCCCACTGCGCGAGCGGTTTACCTTCTCAATGCATTTTTAAATTTGGTCCAGGATGCCGATATATTTGTTGATCCATTAGCCTATTTATGTATTAAGATAAGTTCATTTTTAGCTAAGTAAGTCCTATTATATTTTATGTTTTGTAAATATCTTTTCTGTTCTGTATTTTTATATGTTGTAATGTTTTGGCAAGAATAGCTGTAAGTTGCAATGTAAATGTTAATAAATAAAATAAATAAATAACAGGTGGGCACGCAAATCTAAGCAGGGCGGCTTGAGCCACCATAGTAATCTCTTTGAATTTTATTAGACAACTGGGAATAAGTTATATTTGGGCATTTTTCAAATCTTTTGACCATTGCCAAAACACAATGTCCACTGACTTATAAATTCTCTCATTTAATCATTATTAGTGTAAACATCATGTTTAAAATGGCAATCGATAGCAAATTTAAACACAATTAAATTAAAATAGAAACAATAATTAAAATAAAATCCTAATAAAAAATAAAAATAAAAATGTAACCACATGTACCCCAATTTTGCGATGTCCCATGCATACCTTCCAACTTTGGAGTGTCATTATTCCCAAATATTATCATCATATTCACATTAAAATCACTTGATTTGTGGTAAAACAATATGAAATTACGTTTTTTAATGTCTTTTTATTGGTTGTCATATCAAAATCAGTAAATAAATCAAATTTTATTTTGTCCTGGAAATTTGATGATACCGGAATTCCCAGTTAGTAACGACGATTTTGTCGACTTTAAAATAATACCAAGTATTCAGATATTTTTTTCTGTGGCAACCATTTTTGGGCGGTTTAGCATCTATTATCTATTTCTTTTTCCGGCTTTTAGGATTGGTTATTTACCGTTACTTACAGTTCAGAGCAGTGTGTCGTCAAAAACTTATTCCGATTAGTACATTGATTTTTAAAGATACATAATTATTGTTTTAACACGAAAGTTGTTTAAAGTTTTGCACCAAGTATCTAAAAATAACTGAAGTTTATTAGAATCATAAGTTTTAGTGTATTTATATTAAATATTGTGATGTGAAGTCATAAAATATACTTTCGTAACGTTCAGGTTAGTAACGTTTTTGTATAGCATTTATTTGAAAAAAAGTAATATTCCGGTTCCGTAACGGTCAACTTTTTTAAAAACGCCCATTTAAAGATCATAACAAGCGCGCACCCAACCGCCCTGGTAAACTTTTTTGAATTTCTTCAGACAAATAAGAAATAAAATATTGTTAAAGATCATAACAGGTGGCACCTAATGCTGAGTGGGGAGGCTCGAGCCGCATTAGTTAACTTTTTGAATTTCATCAGACAAATTACAAATAAAATATAGGTAAAGATCATAACAGGCGGCACCAAATAACTTTTTGAATTTAATCAGACAAATGAGAAATATAATAAAGGTAAAGATCATAACAGACGGGAACCCAAAGCTGAGGGGGTGGCCCGAGCCACCCTTGTAAGCTTTTTAAATTTCATTAGACAAATTAAAAATAAAATATAGGTAAAGATCATAACAGACAGACAATCCAATTAGGTAAGTCTAACTTCGAGAAAGCGATCTCTTGTCGAATCCAGCTCGGATGGGCAGCGTTTGGAAAGCTCCGGCATGCATATTCGCTGGGTTTAGAAATGTCAAATGACGCCCATGTCCATATCTATATTTTTTAGCCGGTAACACAAAATAATATAAAGGTACAGAAGGCTCACTTCCGAAACAGTTACTATAAATTATCAATCTTTTTGGACGCGAAAATCAGGTCTAAAACGCCTACCCGTTCATTACAAGCAAAAATGAACCGTATTAGGTATACGTAATAACAACTGAGAGCGCGAGTGACACCCGCCTGATATTCTATTCTTCGAAGGCGCCCGCGCGTAGGTGAATAAGCCAACTGAATTGCGGAGTGAGCCACGCCTTCGGTAGCCTCCCTGGTAAACTTTTTGAATTTCATCAGACAAATGAGAAATAAAAAATAAGGGAAATATCATAAGCAGGTGGGCACCCAGAGCTGAGCGGGGCGGCCCGAGCCGCCTGCCCAGTTAAACTTTTTTTAATTTCATCAGGCAAATGAAAAACAAAATAAAGGTGTAGATCATAATAGGCGGTCACCAGAAGCTGAGCGGGGCGGCCCGAGACGCCCTGTTTCGTCAGTCAAATAAGAAAAAAAAATAAAGGTAAAGATCATAACAGGCGGGCAACCGGAGCTGTGCGGGGCGGCCCGAGCCGCCCGCCCTGGAAAACTTTTTTAAATTCATCAGACAAATGAAAAATAAAATAAAGGTAAAGATCATAACAGCGGGCACCAGAAGCTGAGCGGGGCGACCCGAGCCGCAGTGGTAAACTTTTTGAGTTTCATCAGACAAATAAGAAATAAAATATAGGTAAAACTCATAACAATCGGCACCAAAAGCTGAGCGGGGTGGCCGGCATGAGCCGCCCTAGTAAACTTTTTGAATTTCATTTGAGAAATTAACGAGAAATAAGTGATCAAAACAGGTGGCCGTGCAGAGCTGAGCGGGGCGGCCCGAGCCGCACTGGTAAACTTTTTGAATTTCATCAGATAAAGCATCAGACAAATAAGAAATAAAATATAGGTTAAAAATCATAACGATTATTACTGTATTTTCGAGTTTAAGATGTTGTCATCCGAAGACAAGTGGGCGCGCTAAGCTGAGCGGGGCGGCTTATGCCGCCCCTAGCAGCCTGCCGCCCTGGGCCATGGCCCCCTTGGCCCTTAGGTAAATACGCCTCTGACCGCACGGCGCTGAATGGAGTCAAGTGGAAGGAGCTGGTATTCAGGAGCTCCCGCCCATAAGTGCGAGCAGTACTCAAGGTGGGGTCGAACCTGAGCTTTATATAATAAAAGCAGGTGACGTGGAGTAAAGAATTTCTTCGCCCTATTGAGCACTCCTAGCTTTTTCGAAGCCAACTTTGCTTTGTTTTCCAAATGACCCCGAAATTGGACTTCGCTCGTGATGTCAACGCCAAGTATTCCGATGCTTTGCTATAAAAGAATGTCAAAAACTTTTTATTAAATAGATTATATTAAACTAATGCTTTTTTATACGTTGAGGACATCTTTTAACGGGAAACGGGAAACTGAAAAACGGGCGAAAAAACTCATCAGCTTTAACAGAAGCAAGGCATTTAAAAATAATTATGTATGTCTATTCAATTACTCATTGTTGTTCAATATATTGTAAAGATAACTTAATAAAATCACTCACAATTAATTTGAATTTAATACAAAATATTTAATATAGAAGCCCTGTTTTGATTACAAAGAGTGCCGTCATGTGCCGACGTCAATCGAAATATGCTGACAAAACACTTTTCTAAATAAGGTTTAAAAGTGTAAACCATTTTTTAAAAGTTAAAATATGCAAACTGTAAAATACCGTACGACATATACAAAGTTACCTACTTGTAGGTCACTTTGTATACCTACTACCTTTAATATGAAAATAAGATTACTTATTTGGTTTCTGTCGGAAGTAGTCGGAACCCTCTTACCTATGCAAGTTCTATTTTACTCGCACATGTTATTATTATGCAGTTATTATTTATTCTATTTCCGGTTTAATCACTGCTTTCATTATCGATACTGTACGTTTTCATCAACTACGATCATTTAGGTATAGCTTCATTAGTAGTCCCATTAGCATAGCAAACACTGAGGAATTTAGAAGAAGGAAGTCTAATAGTTATTTATTTATTTCCTCCACAAGCTTTTAATAGCATTAACTTAGTCATTTACCTAAGAACTCCCTATGAAGAATTCATTGTAAACAGGTGACGTGTTTGATGTTATGGCATGACGTTTAGCGCATGTTTACTAGAGAATTAAAAATGACATCCAACACTACACATAAAATGAATTGGCGGAACTTATTCTTTATATTTATACTAGCGGATTCTCGCGGTTTTACCCGCGTGGTACCTGTTCCCGTGGGAATATCGGGATAAAATATAGCGTCACTCGGGAAGAATATAGCTTTCTAATGGTCAAAGAGTTTTCTAAATCGATCCAGTAGTTTCGGTTCGATGCAAACAAACAATCAAATCGTTCCTCTTTATAATATTAGTATAGATTAACAAGATTTTGGTGAACAGAAACAGAGAGGTGTAGCCGGCAAGTGTGCTTTTGCGCGCCCTACAATCGACTACTCGACTCGGGCGGGCCGCGAAACTAAATAATAATAAATAATACTTAAATAAAATTCTTTATTAGTTTTTCTTTCACATAGTACAATTAATGAACATTTTCATAATATAACATAACTTAATTTTCTACATTAAATAAAAATCTATGTAAAAAACTGGTGTCTGTACTAAGGAATACCTGTGAAACTATAGAATTTCGCGGCATAAAAGGAATGGCCTATGTTAATCATCGGGGATAATGTAGCGTTATTAAAATGATAGAATTTTCAAATCGGTTCAAAGTAGTTTTTGACTTTATTCATTACATACATACATACCTACAAATCTTTCCTCTTTATAATACTTATTATATGGTATACCTAGACAAGCTTTCCGCCCGCGACTTCGCCCGCGTGTACTTCACGACGTTATCCCGCAAAAATATGATATTTTTTCAGGATAAAGAGTAGCCTGTGTCACTCTCCAGCTCCCAAACTATCCCCATACCAAAAATCACATCGATCCATTGCTCAGTGTTGACGTGAAAGACGTACAAAGGAACACACACAAACAAACCCACAAACACACTTTCACATTGTGTCTTGGTGTTTCTAATACGTTTTTATATAAATTTCTGACAACGTCACACATCAAATTGATCCGATTCCGAAATAATGTACCCAAGCACTAGACACACGAGCCCAATAGCTACTATGCACAACTTCAATCAATAGAACTAGGTGTTATTGTTGATCGAAGATGCACAAACACCGCCACTTGAAGCTAGAATTATGAAACAAGTGACGAGACGACTAAGGGCGTTTGTGCACTACCACTGAATTTTACCGATCCGGAAAAAAACGGATGCTTGTATTTAATTAATTACTAATATAAATGATTAATTATTAAAATACAACCATCCGATTTTTTCCGGATCGGTAAAATTCAGTGGTAGTGCACAAACGCCCTAAGTATGTATGAAAAGTGTTCGGTGCGTGGCGACGTTTTTTAGTGGCCTATGTACGGCAACGCTTATGTATTGTACTACCTTAATTTAATACATAACATAACCAAATTGTAAAAAGAGTCTGCACGAGAGTGGCAAGGCACCAGCCACACGAAAAGAAGTTTAAGGTGGTACACCGAATTTATCCCTGACTATACGTATGTGTAATGTGTATGTATGCTTGTTCGAGACAGAAATGTGTAAGTTTTATACGTATTTTCTCCGTACTATACCTAAAAAAGCAAGTTGACTGATCCTTCTCTGCGTTGGTACTAACTTTATTCTGTGCCTGTATTTGCGAAAGGTTAATGGCTCCAAGTTTCCTAAAAAACACGAACTCTGACTAACCGGGTCGCGGACGCGCACATGTTTTTAAAAAGATTCGTGACTAGAATACTAAGTTTTGGCGATGTATGACGAATTTACTTTAGATTTATACCTACCGGTAGATTTTATGTATCCGCGAACGAAGGTTCTTTGGATTTGTAGTTTTAATTCACTCTTGGTGTTTTTCGATTCAATGTGTTGTCTTTTATTATGTTTAGATTAGCTGAAAAAAATATATCTTATGTCTGTTATTATTATTATGGCACGTAAAGGATGATGGGCAAATTGGGCTTCTCAGCAACATAATCGAAATACGTTTTATAAGATTGCTTATGTTTTGTACTTCATTTCCTAGTCTGGCCACAAGTGCTCAAGCACAGAATACAGAAAGATGTGTGCTCAATGTATTGAGTAACAATATGGATACCATCGGCCATAGCTTGCGTGTTTAAGGCATGTTAACGCCACAGTTCTATGTTGCTACTTTAAAATCTCTGAATATTTATTAATATTGTTTATAAACTGCAAATAATACGATATAGGTAATTCAAGTTACTTTATCAATATTTTCTCTCCGCTGCAACGCTCTTTTGCACATAATTGTTCTTCATTTGTTTAGATTCGACATCAAATGTATTTCGACGCTTTGACCCCTTTGGCTTTTATCCAACTTTTAAACTTCACTGTTCTTTAACCCAAGTGATAATAAATATGAAATGCATGTTAACGTCATCTTAATGGAGTACTACGCATTACGATAGATTTAATTTTTGTTGGTTGTACGCCCAGTCGCCACATAGAAAGGTACACTATCCTTTATTTGAACTATTAGTAGATTATAAAAAAAAAAGTAATTTTGATAAAAGATATCGAAATTACTTTTACTACATACGAGGTTAAGTTTAAATTTTAGAACGACCAAACTATACTCTGCCATATTGGTTCAATTTAAGAAGGTCTATTGCTTAACTTACGAGGCACTTTCAAAATATTGAACTGTACACCCACGCTGTGATATACGGCAGTAATCTGTAGATAAACCCTCACGACTGCGGCGCGAGCTCTTGTGACATCTGTCACAGGTGTGGGTGGCGGGAAATCGAAGTTATTTTTTAAAGATAACAATAACAGCTATGAGGTCATGTTAGGTGACTCTACGTGACGTTTGAAAATAAGATATTTTTTGTTTTTTAAGAAGATGCTTGGTGTGGCTACATTAATTTGAATAACACAGTAGGTATATTTGACGAAAATTGAGGAGGTATAGGTAATACTCGTTAATTAAAGTGCACGATACAGTCATTATAAGAACTTTAGGGAGGACTCTTAAAGAAACAGCTGAATGAGCTGTTTCCAAGAAAGTATCAATAAAAAATCAAAATCAAATCAAATTATTCTATTTGCTAAGAATCAGCAAACACCGCCAGTAACATTAATAAAACGTGATAAAACTTATTTATAGCTGCAGTACATAATTTATTTGAATTATTTTATTATGAGTAGCTTGAAGTATTTTATTAAGTTTTGGTTACTTCATAAATGTACTTTGTATAACTACTAGTGGCTTCCCGCGGCTTTACCCGCACGGTTCCCGTTCCCGTAAGAATATCGGCATAAAATATAGCCTATTTTACTCAGGAACAATGTAATGTTTTTTTAATCGGTTCAGTAGTTTTTGAGTTTATCCATTGCAAACAAACAAACAAAAATCTAAATACCTACATAGTAAAAACTTATAAGCAACTTATTTTAATTTTTAGTTTTTTTCGCGAAAGGTCGTGGGTTCGAGTCCCATCGGAGCTAGTTTTTTCGAAACACGACTCACCGACAGTCAGTAGCTACCAAGAAAAATAACTGAGTTTTTTCTAAATACTTCATTTTCCATTTTTCAGTAACTTATAAGCATTTAAAAAAACTCAGTTATTTTTCTTGGTAGCTACTGACTGTCGGTGAGTCGTTTTCGAAACGTCAGATTCAGCTGATCGCGGTCACGATCCTGACTCACGGTGGATGATGTCAGAACTGCTGTCATGCTGTGACTGATGGCTTTATAAGCTACGTCAAATATGTCACCTTTTTTCTTTTACCTCATCTAATACAGTAATACAACAAAGTACCTTTGTATATACGGAAAGTAATAGGTAGGTACTTAGTTTAGTTAGACGGTGTATACGAGTAAGTATTAGATACGAGATAACATCTCATACCTTGATCTGATTTTGAGATAAATACTTGTGTAACTTGTGTTCGTGTGGCTATTGCCATACGTACACTAAACCACAGAATAACTAATAGTACTAAACCAAGAAGGATCAAGAAAAACGTGATGCTTCTATCTATGTTCAGTGTGCGTCCAATTTCTTTCTCATATATTTTGTAAGAGAAAAATTTAAGCAGCATTCCTATTTTTTTTGTCAAATTATAATTCTATCTAAAATAGCTTTATATCCGACTTGGAGGTTTTAGTCCTAACTCGGAAAAAATAATAATTTCTCCAGTGGTACACAAAAATACACATAATTACTTATTTCCACATAAAACTTTCATACGTTTCATGTTTGCGTTGATGTCTTTTTTTCAGAAATGAGAATCATTCATCATTTCTTTAAATTTATTTTCTTGAGAGGTCAAAATAAAATAGAATTAATTAAACTGATACTGAGTGCTTACCATCAACTTTAAGACAGCGATTCAAAAATAGCGCGATGCAGAATAGGTTCCTAAAATGAATTGCTTTCTTTCGTACTATGACCTTCTAAAAACTGGATCGCAAATGAATTGCTAAATGTTAATGACCGAACGATTTGTGTCCTTTTTCTTCTACCCGTCTCTTTCACTCGATTCTGTCATGCCCGGAGAGTGAGAGGGACGGGTATAACCTGCAGGTGTCATGTTAAATCGACCGGGTTATAAGTCAAATAAGAGTTCCTGACAGCTTAGCGGCTGTGAAATGTCATTGATCGATCACTGAATCGCTGTCATTGATATTAAGCTGTCGTGGTACGAATAAGCGAAGCAGATCAGTTTAGGTCCTAAACAAAACCGCAATAAGAGTTGATGGTAAGCACCCTGGTCATCAATATCATAAAACCATTCAATGAATAATAATTAAATTGCAGTTATTAAAACTTAATAAAACAATGTCACAAAATAAAAACTAAAAACATGTCCAAAATCATTAAATAATAAGTCCGTTTTTAAATGTTGCAATTCATGCATTCATCAATACTATAAAAACATTAATTTGTCAGGAGACGATACAAAGCACATTTAAATAGTCTCAATCTCATTGGTAGGTCTTTCATCGCTATGAAGTAGCAATTCCTTTGGCAACTCGTAGTTGAGTAAAGACTCAACTAGACTAAAGAGTCTATTCCTTAGTCCTTGAAGTCGACCCGCGGCCCTCGCATTGATTGACCTTGGCTGCGACCACTGTGCCAGCTTATCACCTGCTTACAACTAGCTTAGAAAACTTACTAGTGTGCCCGAGTGCTGGAATATTTTTTTGGGAATTAGTTGAGGCTTGAGGCTGATACTGTATCGCTAAAAATATACTGTCTCTAATGTCTTAAGCTAGGAGATCTGGGATAAAAAATCTAAAATGAGAAAAAAATTGTTGGGGCTTTGCAAACTATTTTTTATTAGTTTTTGCATTTGCAACGATATTTTTATTACTTACCTATTGAAATATAATTGGGTTTGGTATAAGAACCACGATGATATTTTTTTATTAAGCCTGACCAGGAAAATAAAAAACTTCGCCATGTTGCAGAGATGTGACGAACTAAATTTTTTATAGAATTTGACATTTGCAAATATTTCTGACAATGAAGAGACGAGAGTGGCGCCTCAAGCCAGGTTTTTTATTTTTCTGGTCAGGCTTTTAATATTTTTACCACACTTTTATTAGCTTCACTTGTAACTAAGTCACAATGTAAGAAAATATTGGAATTCAATTTTAACCTACTTCTAATTATCGTATTGATTTGAAACTTTGCAAGTCTATATGAATCCGATGACAATACAATAATTTGCAACCATCGAGCTGATCTGATGATGGAGTCAAGAGGTGGGCAATAGAACTCTTCAATGGCTGCTAGGAAACCCCTTGAGTTTGGGCTCATTTGTTTTGTACTGATGAGACCTATTCGTTTCACTTGATAGTTAGGGTCTGATGATGGAGCAGGGAGAAAGCCAGTGGCACTCTTTAATGACAAATAGGAAACACCTCGAGTTCTGGCTCATTTGTTTCGTTCTGATGAGAACTATTCGCTACACTTGGTGGTGAGGGTCTGATGATAGAGCAGGAAGGAAGCCAGCGACACTCCTTGATGACCAATAGGAAACCCCTCGAGTTTGGGCTCATTTGTTTAGTTTTGATAGGAGAGAGGATAAAAAGGACCTATTCGTTACACTTGGTAGTGAGGGTCTGATGATGGAGCTGGGAGGAAGCCAGTGGCATTTCTTAATGACCACTAGGAAACCCCTCGAGTTTGGGCTCATTTATTTTGTTCAGACGAGACCTATTCGCTACACTTGGTGGCGAGGGTCTGATGATGGAGCTGGGAGAAAGCCAGTGAAATTCCTTAATGACCACTACGAAACCTTTTGAGTTTGGGCTCATTTGTTTCGTGCTGATAAGACCTATACGCTATACTTGGTGGTGAGGGTCTGATGATGGAGCAGGGAGAAAGCCAATGACACTCCTTAATGACCACTATTAAACCCCTCAAGTTTGGGCTCATTTGTTTGGTTCTGATGAGACCTATTTGCTACACTTAGTGGTGAGGGCCTGATGATGGAGCAGGGAGAAAGTCAGTGGCACTCCTTCATGACCACTAGGAAACCCCTCGAGTTTGGGCTCATTTGTTTCGTTCTGATGAGACCTATTTGCTACACTTGACACTTTGACTTTGATTTATTGACTTTGACACTTGGTGGTGAGTGTCTGATGACGGAGCAGGGAGGAAGTAAGGGTTCGGCTCGCGCATCCGGTAACTAATAGACTCCACTTGAATTTTGTAAAACTAAATACATACAATCACGCCTTTGAGTTATAATGTTTACGGGGTGGGCAGATACATGAATGGACTGTGAAATTGATTACCATCCATCCATAGCTTGCCATTTATTAAACTAAAAAGCAAAAAATAAATATGTAGTTTAAAAAACTAAACAAACACACTTTTATAGGAACAGACTAAAAAGTACAAAATAACCGTCTATTCAGTAACTGAAATTAAAAAGCGTGGTGCGCCCTTTGCAAAGCATGCATTCAAGTACTAAATATTGACCACGCGCACCACGCTTTTTAATATCAGTTACTGAATAGACGGTTATTTTGTACTTTTTAGTCTGTTCCTATAAAAGTGTGTTTGTTTAGTTTTTTAAACTACATATTTATTTATTTACAGATTATATTAGAGCCAGAACGCGTTGATTAAACAGCTATACGATTGACAGAAAAAATACAAAATTAGAAAAACAAATGAAGTAAGTATACAGTAAGCAAAGTCATGTAGTTAGTAGGGGTTATATTTAACTAACCACCATTATAGTAGTTAATGTGGTTCTGTAAATCAGCTGTTAATATTTCAATCAAGTGCTATGTTTATTTAAAGCTTGCGAACCGTTATGCTCATACGAATAGGAAGTGCTCGCGCTAAACAGAGGGCCTACTCTGAAACGCAAAACCCGAAACTTCGGTATACCCTCTCACTCTCTAGTTGGGACAGAATCGAGTGAAAGGGGCGGGGCTAACCGAAGTTTCGGATTAGCGTTTCAGAGTACGGTCCCTGTAACAAGGACCGTGCATCCTTTCCGTGAGACGCTAGTGGAATTTAATACAGCTTTGGAACTGCCTATTGTTCATTTTATTCTTTATATAGGTACCTAATAAGATTTATCAGAAACGCCAAAAAATGTATATAAAAAATCCGATTAACCTTATATTACATTGAATACTATGTAATTTTAAACACTGTACTTGTGATTTTTGTGAATAACTTAGCGTGAGTTTCACGAAAGAAGTTCAGCTGCGAAAATTGGATCTACAGACCTAAAATTAGTCCTGGTTTGAAACTGGTACTAAAACTTGCTACTAGAACTGGTACTTGGTGCTGTCACTTTCATTTCCCAAATGAAAGACAGAATTAGCATTAGTTTTAAGCTACGTCTAACTTTAGTCCACGTTTTGGAATAAGGGGGAAATTGTTTAAGATTTCAACACTAGTGCCGCGTTCTGGGGAGTTCTTTCATGAATCGCATTCTACCTATCCAATAAATTTTGACAGGTACCTACCTACCAAGTTCTATACGGTCTTGTATTACAAACCAATTTTTTTAAGAGATGAATTGCTAACTTTTAAGCTAAAACACTAGCTTCTCCTCATTTTGTGTTTAGATGGTAAATAAACGTCAATTTATAGCTTATTGACTGTCTCTTCTTCGGTGTTTTTAATGAAAAGTTACATAGTAATTATTTTTAAAATATCTTTTAAAAATTCAAGTTTCTCAAGCAATGTAAATAATTTATACAATCAAAATGGGATGATTTCTCAGCTGACAATGTGTTTTTTCAAGATTCTGAAAAAACTTCTGAACTTTTCATGAGGCTAGGTAAATTGAAACTTAGGTCTATCACATAAAAAGAATTACTTATCGAAATAGCTCCGCCCAGCTATCGTGGAACATACATAAAAAAATAGACAACTTGAGAAACTTCTCCGTTTTTTGAAGTCGGTTAAAAGATATTAACAGATGACGTAGTATCGGCGACTCAACTTTGTATGCCATTTCCAAAGTAGGTAGGTACTTTGCCCGCATAAAACCTAAACCACCATGAATATGTAAACCATAGATAAACACATTTGTCTATGATGTAAGCGTATGAAACACCATTACTGACAGTTTCATCGCCGGATGTCCTAAAGTTGGCCACGACGTATGAGGAGAATGTTAAGTGCTTATACGAGTGTTGTATCGTATTTATAACTTTAGCAGTAAAACGGTGAAGCAAAATTTTAGTACCTATTTAAGTCTAGGCAATGGTACAAACCTACAAAAAAAAGCTTCGCGAAAAGTTTTTCATAATATCAAAAGCACAACATATAGAAAAATGGAAAATGAAGTATTTAGAAAAAATCGACCCGTCTCACAATCCACCATCTCACAATCCACCCATCGGAGCTAGTTGTGAGACGGGTCGATTTTTTCTAAATACTTCATTTTCCTTTTTTCTATATTAAAAATTGCATTGTGAGTGCAAAAATCTAAAAATTAAAATAACCAGCACAACATATCTTACAATTTTTTTAACAGTTTAATATGACGTTCTAGTTACGTCATTCACTGGTAAATATATGACAGACGGCACCGTCATTCTACACACAAGATTTTTGGATGAAGATCGGTAGATAGGTAATAAGTAGATATCGCACAAATGTCATAACCCTTTTCGATAAAATAGGTAGTCCTACTTATCTGGGCAAGCAAGGAACAAAGGAAAGGAAAAAGAAATTACCGTAAAGTTTTCAAACGTCAAATCTCAGACTTGCTCAGTTTGCACTTGTCACAATCACAAGTATCAACTCTCGCGCTTGTAAATCTATGTTTCTCTACTACTGATATCTGTTACTTATCTCGTAATCTCACAACATATGGGATACTATCTGATATTTACTATTATTTTCGTGTTGATATAGACAGCCGTGTGAGTGAAGCCACAGCGCATTAGCTCAGGAAGGTGCGCCGGGGAGTGGCGAGTGCGACCTACATCCGAAGTGCGCGTCACAACGCTACCTTGTGCCGACTCATAAACAGTTTTACCCTACAGGGTTATGTTTACCCTTTTATGTCTCGGGAAAAGGGACAGAATCTTACTTTGTTCCTGTGGTATTGGGTGGGATTAAAAGTAGCCTTTGTGCTGGCTGTTCCAGTAAAGTGGCCAACCTACATCCAAAGTGCTGTGACGAAGCTACCTAATGCAGTCATAAGTCTTATCTAAGTCTGACGCCATAACAATGATGTTTTCAGCATTATTGTGTTCCGGCAGTTAGAGATAAGATAGCCAGTTCCTCAGAGATAAAGGATTCCGGGAATAGTGCGTGCGTTTCCACCTTCAGCCTTATCACCACTTAACATCAGGTGTGATGAAGGCTAAGTGCTAACTCGTTGTGGATAAAAAAAAAAAGAAAAAAACTTTTTGTACCATGGGTCAAGAAGAGGTTATGTTTAATCTACAGGTAGATCCATGATGCACTTTACATGCATAGTTCCTGTGAGAATATCGGGGTAAAAATTAGCCGTTGTGCTATTCCAGACTACTTATGATCTACTAGCGGCCGCCCGCGGTTTCACCCGCGTGGATCCCGTAGGAATATTAGGATAAAAAGTATCCTATGTGTTATTCCAGCCTATAATCTTTTTCTTTTGGAAAATTCATCCAGATCCGTTCAGTGGTTTTCGCGTGAAAGAGTAACAAACATCCATACATCCATACTCACAAACTTATTTCGCATTGATAATATAAGTAGGATAGGTAGGTTTGACGCGCCGGCCGGCGGGCGCCGGGAAGTGGTGATCTACTTACAGTTTTACCCTACATGCCTGTTATTAAGAAGGGTTGTTTTTACCCTTTTACCCTTTTGTGGCATTGGAGAATGGCAGTAGTATCACGTAGTATAATAAAGAAGTTTGCACTTTAAAGCTTAATAATTCACAAACGGATGCCTCAATCAAAAAACTGTCTTTACAAACCCGCAATATTTTTTCAAAAATATTGCGCAATATAAATTGCTATCCAACGACACCCCACACTATGGGGTAGACTAGAAAACAAATTACATCCCCATACTTCACGTGTAGGGGAGGTAAACTAATTTTTTTTTGAAAAATATTACTTCACCACTTTGTCGGCGTGATTAATATGTATATTCATGCCAAATTACAGCTTTATAGTACTGAGAGTCTATGAGCTAGGCTAGACTGACGGACGGACATGGCGAAACTATAAGGGTTCCTTGTTGACTACGGAACCCTAAAAACATGCTATTACTGTTATGGTAAACACGAGTTTAACTGGTAACAGTGACCTCACCACACCACCTTTCCGTCTGACAGCTGGTGCATACCCAGGGGGACGTACGCGTTTAACATTGTTTGCCTACTATTTAGAATAGTAGTAATTCTCACTTGACGTCATTCGCAATGCCACTGGTAATAATATTGTACGGTGTTAGTGAAATTAAAAGTATTGTTTTACCTTTTATAAAACCTACCAACGACACCTTAACAGCGAATTTAGATCATGTGACCCTCATGAACTTATGCGCAGAAAAGTTCAAAATTTTATAAGAACAACCGAATCGCTAATCTTTGCTAATTCTTTGAACATTGATTTTTTTCTTTTGAATTTGAATTTTGAAATTGAATTCTTTATATTGACAATAACTCCAGGAATATAACAGTAAAATATTTCCGCTGCGGAAATAGGTATGTAGGTTATCTATCACAGTAAACAATATTTCTACAAGACACTCGGATCGGAACGAATATTAAATTGATAAATTATGGTCAATTAAGAATCGATTATTGTGACGAATTGTTAGTATCACGAAATTGTAATTGTATTTTTTTCATTCACAATGCTCTTTTCGACGAAACATTTTATACTTACTGGAAGTAAAATAGGTACCTACTTGTTTTCGTGAAACTCCCGGAATTATTTGATGGGATAGTCTTTATTCTACTCTTCTGGATAGCTCAAATGGACGAGCAGTATCTTCAAAGCCAAAGGTTGCTGGTTCGTCGCCTATTTTAACCGTTGGAGCTTTTTTAGTTAAAATTTTATCGCACGCTGTCTAGGGTAAAACTAAGTAATAATCTTCTATATATATATATAAAAGAGTAAATCACTCAATCACTCATCACGAAATCTCGGAAACTACTGGACCAATGAAGATAAAATTTGGCAGGAAGGTAGATTATAACAAGGAGAGGTCCACTAAGAATGGATTTTGGGAAACTCCCTCCTTGAAGGGGTATAATGGGGGGGGGGGGGGGGGGGGGTTAAGGTTATATGGAACTTCGACATTTCTAAACTTAGAAGTATGAAAATTGGTACGTTGGATACTGGTTATAACTGAAAATGATCTGCGTAAGCAAAGTTAAAAAAACTTCCCCCTAATGGGGTAAAATGGGGGGATAATGTTAAAATGGAACTTCCTCAATTATGAACTTAGAAGTATGAAAATTGGTACTTATGTTGAACACTAATCACGATTGAAAATGATCTGCGTAAGCGATGTTAAAAAAACTCCCCGATAACGGGGTAAAATGGGCGAATTAAACTTATATGGAACTTCCTCATTTCTGAACTTAGAAGTATGAAAATAGGTATGTTGGATACTGGGTGCCTACCATCAACTCTTATTGCGGTTTTGTTTAGGACCTAAACTGATCTGCTTCGCTTATTCGTACCACGACAGTTTAATATCAATGACAGCGATTTAGTGATCATTCAATGACATTTCACAGCCGCTGAGCTGTCATCAACTCTTATTTGACTTATAACTCGGCCAAGCTAACATGTCACCTGCAGGTTATACCCGTCCCTTTCACTCTCATGACAAAATTGAGTGAAAAAGACAGGTAGAAGAAATAAGGACACAAATCGTTCGGCCATTCACATTTAGCAATTCATTTGCGATCCAGTTTTTAGAAGGTCATAGTAAGAAAGAAAGCAATTCATTTTAGGAACCTATTCTGCATCGCGCTATTTTTGAATCGCTGTCTTAAAGTTGATGGTAGGCACCCAGGTCACGATTGAAAATGATCTGCATAGGCGAAGAAGATAAATAAAAAGTCCCACCTAATGGGGTAAAAAGTGGGGGGATAAATTTTAAATGGAACTTCCCCGATTCTGAACTTAAAAGTATGAAAATTGGTATGTTGGATACTGATCACGATTGAAAATGATCTGCGTAAGCGAAGTTAAAAAACTCCCCAATAATGGGGTAAAATGGGCGAATTAAGCTTATATGGAACTTGTTAAAAAGTTCTACTAACTCATTTCTGAAGGTGGAAGTATAAAAATTGGTATTTAGGATACATATTAAAAATTAACTGCGTAGGCGAAGTCAAAAAACTAAAAAACTCCTCCGTAATAGGGTAGAAAGGGGGAGTTTCAAGTTTAAATGAAATTTTAGCATTTTTAGAATTAAAAGTATAAAAATTGGTATGTAGGATACCGGTCAGGACTAAAGATGATCTGCGTAGGTAAAGTTAAAAACTTCCCCATAATGGGGTAGAATGGGGGGTTAAAGGTTGTATGGAAACTTCCTCATTTCTGGACTTAGGAGTATAGAAATTGCTATGAAAGATACTGGTCATGGTCAAAAAAGTCCCCATGTAAGGGGTAGAAAAAGGTGGGGGGGGGGATAGTAAACATACGTAGTTTGGATGTTTGTGGCTCAAATCGAATGTGATTGCACACAAAACGGCTGATACGATCGGGATAAATTGCGCTCTGGCCTGCCTTGAGCCAGAGCGCAATTTATCCACATACGGTTTATACGGTTTTTTTTAACTCGTGAAAAAGTACGGTTTCCGTGGGATACAGTTTTTTAGCACTTTGTTCAATGAAGCATGGGCAAAGAATATATACACTAACAAAGCCATACTATTAAGGAGCATTTGCTCTGCACGATTGAGCTGTCATAGGATAGGAACAATGATACAATAAAAAATGTACTTAATGATTTTTTTGAATTTTGGTAGTTCACGAGTAGGAGAATGTCCGAATATTATTCATGCGAAAGTAGCTCCTGTCTGTTTGTCTAGCTATCGTTACCTTCTCATGCATAGACCACTGATCTGACTTTCATGAAATTTGGTATATAGAGCAGTGGGTAGCATGCTCAGCCTGCGATCGCTGAGGGTATGTGACTTTTGCAATGGCCTATGACTGGGATGGGATGGCTGTTCAAAAATATATGGTGCTTCCGAAGACACGATAAGTCGATGGTTCTGGCTGCATTTGGATTGGGTTACAACTGCAACAGGCCCGTGTGGAAGGTCATGGCCAGTTCTCCTTATCCATCTATATGAAGCCCTAGCAGCGGGAACATTAAAATGGATTGATGATGGTGCTGATGAGCCCAGGCTAAGGCTCCACTGCAGGTGGCAAGCTTAGTTGTCGAAACACTTCGATACATAGTGGCCATACAGCCTGGCTACAAAGCTCGGTGTCTGGTGATCTAAAGTGTCAAACCTACAAATATTATAAATGCGAAAAATTATTATAAATATAAAGGATGTATGGATGTTTGCTACTCTTTCACGCAAAAACTACTGAACGGATCTGGATGAAATTTGCAACAGAGATAGATTATAGACTGGAATAACACATAGGATACTCTTTATCCCGATATTCCCACGGAAACGGTACCACGCGGGTGAAACCGCGGGCGGCCGCTAGTAATATACTAATCTTATAAAAATGTATATATTTGTTTACCTTGTTTGATCTATATATATTTAAATAAAAATGAATCGCCGAATGTATGTTAGCGCAGCGCATATCTTTAGAACGACTGCACCAAATTAGATAATTCTTTTTTGTGTGTTTGGTATTATCAGGACAAGGTTTGTATAAAAGAAAATTCATAGATGGCGCCACCAGTACGAAGCTGGGGCGGGGCAGCTAGTATATTATAAAGAGGAAAGATTTGATTTTCTGTTTGTTTGTTTGTTATAACGGATTAACACAAAACTGCGGAATAACGTCGTGTAGTCCACGCGGGCGAAACCGCGCGCGGAAAGCTAGTAGGCTGTATTTTATCCCGATACTCCCACGGGAACGGATACCACACAGGTAAAACCGCGGAGAGCCACTAGTAATTAATTTAAAAACCGGTCAAGATCGAGTCAGACTCGCGCAACGAGGGTTCCGTACAATTATAAATATAAATAAATAAAACGTGAAAATGTTTTCATCGCCGAGGTTATGTTCGTCAAAAAATAATGCAGTTTTAGGTCAGCGCCATCTCTTGACCGATCGTGGAACTAATGTAATTTAGGTTAACGATTTCTGAAAAATGTTACTATTTAGAGAAGAATGTTACTAATTTTTAAGCCCACCTTTCAGTCCCTGTTGCAATAATAATTTTTATATTTTTATTTCTCTCTTTTTGCAAAATAGTTTGGTAAACGTCATCTAAAACTATTTCAAATGTGTTTGTGTATTTCAAGTTGATAGCATTAGTAGTTCTCGAGATATCCAGCTGTGACGGACAGACTTAGTCGCACTATAAGGGTTCTTTTTTACCATTTTGTTTCGGAACCCTAAAACAGAAATCACAATCTTGAATGCAACAAAGAATTACAATTGTATTGTCATTGCCAGTCTTCTCGAAAGCAAAGTAAAAAGCAATCGTAAATTAATCTTTCGGAAATTAATTAAGTCTGAGAAAAAGTAGTTACTTAATTCCTTCCTTTATTTCAATAAATATTAATGATCCGCAACCCGATAGTGCGTTTATTTGTTTTATACTGTTTCATGGGAATTGGAGCCAGTTTTCCTCGTAATTTTCCCATTATTGTGTTGTGGGAATAGTACACGTGGAAGTTTGAATTGTAATAAACATTTCTTTTGTATGTGTTATCTGTTTTAATATAATTGAGGTAAAGAGTTTTTATGAACGTTAACCCCCGGAAGTGAAAGAAGAGAGAAAAGTAATTTATATTGACACACAGAGTACAATAAATTATACAAAACAAAACATGAACACTAACCTATTAGATTTAACACTGTGCCAAAAATGCGCCCACGACCCCAAGATTTATTCTGTGGCCCAAATCAATATATTACGCAGCTAGCAAAGCTTACTGCACTAGTTTTTAGTGTAGGTACCAACCTAAGACGTACCTAACATTGTGGGTTTCGTTGAAAATTAA
Organism: Crambus lathoniellus; assembly: GCA_949710035.1. Lineage (NCBI taxonomy): Eukaryota > Metazoa > Arthropoda > Insecta > Lepidoptera > Crambidae > Crambus > Crambus lathoniellus. The sequence continues at coordinate 4,106,745 of OX453303.1, read as the reverse complement.
GTATTAGTATAAGTCTACCCGTCTCACAACTAGTTCCGATGGGACTCGAGCCTACGACTTTTCGCTGACCGAGCGAATGCTCTCTAACCACTGAGCTACGGAGATGCTGGAAAAGCGTTGAATTTAACCAATACTTCTAACCTGCTGTTTAGCCAGCGTTCATTTAATTTTCATCAATGTGTTGATAGATATTACTACTCTCACACTCGAAAGAAATTCCTTTCTTCCAGATATTTGACAATCGATAGAGATGAACTAATTGCTATTTAAATTTTTACTTTTTTGTATTTAAAATGCAACTTTTATTATTAATGATGAAGTATTAGATAAAGTCGAACAGCGAGACAGGTTGACTTTTTCTAATACTTACCTACTTCATTTTTCATTTTCAAGAATAAAAATTGCATTGTGAATGCAAAAAGTAAAAATACAACTCTCTTTAATATCGGTAGTAGACACGGAAGACCAGCGCACCGTCGTCGCGTCGGTCGTCGCCATGAAGTTTGACTTAATACTCTGAGGTAACTGGAGCTCTCACCCTGAACAAAAAAGTGTCGCCAGCAAATTTGACATTTATGTATGTAGTGGCTGTCAGCTGTCTCATATGACCATACGTATTTTTTTAAAGTGTAGGTGAGACGGAAGACAGCCACTGTGTTATTTGTGGTATTCAAAAAATTGTTCGTACTGCACTCTCCAGTTACCTCAGTATTAAGTCGAGCTTCATGGTCGTCGCCGTCGGACTGACCATAGAGTAACTTGTATATGGGACTGACTGCGATATCCGACAGATGCTGAGTAGACTAAAGTACGTTTTATAATTCGGTGCAAAAAAAAAGAAAACAGTATTCCCACAAGATTCAAGATTCAAGATTCAAATTTGTTTATTCAATTTAGATTGTTATTTACAATACTTGTGAACGTCATAGAAGCTACGCCATCGGTTCGCAAACCCTACAGCGGGAGGCCTTGGAGAAGAACCGGCAAGAAACTCCAAGGGTTGTTTTTTTCTCCCTGTCTTATTTCATACAGAGTCGTCAAATTGAAAAATGACCTTAACGTGGTATGACTAAGGTCAGTTTCCATCACAATTACACAATGGGTTATGATAAATACAGTTAAGTATAGGCGAACTAATGATCATAGCGGTGAACAATTTTCAGTTACTTAGGAACTCTACTTAAAGCTTTAATATTAGTTTAAAACAAAAGACAATTCTACTATATACTGCAAGTTGCGCTATACATGTTTCAAATGTAATCCTACTAATATTATAAATGTGAAAGTTTAGATGTTTGGATGTTTGGATGTTTGGATGTTTGGATGTTTGTTACTCAATCACGCCAAAACGGCTGAACGGATTTGGCTGAAATTTGGAACACAGATACTTTGTAGCCTGGAGAGGAACATAGGCTACTTTTTATCCCGGAAAAATGTCACATTCCGGCGGGATAACGTCGTGTAGTCCACGCGGGCGAAGCCGCGGGCGGAAAGCTAGTTCTTAATAAAATGAATAAAAACAAAAGAAAACACATTTTAAGGCAAGCAGATAAGAGCAGACCCATTCCCACTGGCAGCACCCGTTCACGAAATCACATAAAACTCTATTATACACATTCTGTAGATTTCTTTATTTGTGAACGACATTGCCGTTAATTCAAAACATGATTTGACTGGATAGATAGTTGGATAGTTGTTTAACATTATTAATAAAAGTTAAAAAATGGAAATTACTCTTACGTAAACAACAAAATAATTTTTCGAAGGGATGTTAGATGGATATTTTTTTCATGTACTGGCAACACGCAGGCGCAAAATATTTGTGACGCAGGGGTGACAAAACCTACTTTATCATGTGTGTGATTATTTGATTAATTTTGATTTGTATTTTGTTTACTTTACGCGGGCTCTTATCTGATTTGCGTACAGTGCTTCTTTTACATTATTTCGTAAATTTCTTGTTGTTTCTGTTATTGTTTTTGTTTATTGTTAAGTTTGAACCGTTGTTACTTGTTACTATTGTGTCTCTACTATTATTATCTAACCCATTTTGCATTATCTTGTGCGCTTGAATCCGAGATATAGTTCTTATTATGTAGATTAAAAAAAATCCGTAAAACCAAAACCTCACAATAAATTTGGTTTACGATACCCTGTTGCCAAACTCCAAGGAATTTATAAGTACTACGTACAACAGGAAGGTGCACTCAGTATTTTTGTGTATTTAAAAATACACTTTAATTTTAAGAGATAAGGTTTATATTTCAATACAAAATGTCAACGGTCCAGCTGAGACCGCAAGAACGAGGTGAGGGTGTCCCTTTCTCTGAAATTGCCAGCACTCTTAAATAACAGGTTTAGTAGATTTATGGTTCACAACTTTCGTTATAAAAATTAAATTTTGTAAAATTTCCGCTTTGTATTACTTTTAGTCAATAGAAAGAAAACATCGCATATTAATTTAGGTATTACCGTATTAAGCATAAAAATGTATCAGGTCGTTTAAGTTTTTTATGGCTTATCCTAGAAAATAATTTGAATGATAGATTTCAGAATGTTAAAGTAGCAACATTACAAGCCAAATGACGTTTTCTGACGTTTTCCGTCTTCGTTGTGTCAAGTTCGCAATTCGCTCGTCGCCGCCCGCCGCCCGTCGCGCATGTTCGTGGCCGCCGTAATGGGATGGAGTGAGATAAACTGACCTCGTTCTTACTATCTCATTAGGACCGTTTTTTAGCAGCAGTGCACCTTCCTGTTGTATTATAAATTCCTTGCCAAACTCAAATGGGAAAGTGACATTATTTTTTTTTGCACCGAATTATAAAACGTAGGTAAGTACTATAAGTAGTACTTTTTAAATGTCAAAATGATATATTTAAAGTTTATACCAATGAATGTAAGTTAACCAATTACTTATTGTCATTAACAAACATTTTTTTTTCTACTTTCTTTAATTACTAGTTGTATTGCGAATGCTGACAACTTTTAAAACACATTTACGCCACTGACCACATTTTTATTTTATCTTCAAAAGTTGATAAACCAAGCTGATTGAAGGATAAATCCATAGTTGGATAAATCTTTCCGATCATATTAAATTGTAATTGAAAGCGATATCATCGATACCAATTCAAATATTTGTCTTGCTGACGTCTCGCTAGCCGTAGATTACCGATTGTGGCTTCGTTAAGAACACATTATCCTTACTTATTATGTTTGTTTAGCTGAGTGCTGAGTGAATCATAATAATATATATGAAAGAGTATTGTAGTAAAAATTTCATTAGGTATCTATACGAATATAGTCTCACCACCGTACAATCACTCGTCAGTCTTGTCACAGTCATCATCATTTCTATTGTCCTCACTTCTTGGGCAAGACCTTCTCTTATTGATTTTGTATTTACGAATATGACTCAAGTACCTATACATTGAGTATGACATATTATAACAAAATATAAGACTTGCTTTTGAAGAATTCCCTCAAAGAAAATTTCTCCAAGTTCTAATTCCATCTCTATACCCAAAATTCTTTAAAATAAGTTCAGTGGTAGACATGAAAGAAAAGGTTACAGCTAAGGCTTTCGCATTTATATAATTAATAAGTGCGAAAGCCCTTCTTAGATCTTTTGCGAAGCTTTATGATACCTCCGCGAAGTCAGTCAATTCATAAGTGCCACACTCACACGAGATGTCGTGGCTATAAAAGAGTTTTTATTTGTTCAGATACGTGCGAAATTACAACGTAGTCTGTAGTGTAAATATATGATCTGAGGTAAATACTAAGTAGATTTAGTGAATTTTACTAGAATTTTTGAAACCTTTCCCTTGCGTAGTCAGTCTGGTCAATGTCAAAATAGGGCAGGTGACCCTTTTGTAGCCATTAAGGCGCCGATTCCCCAAAATAGGGTATTCTAAATTATGGATTACTCGCAAATCACAAGTACTTAAAATTTGGAAAAAATATATGTTATTTTACAGTTATTTATCTAGTGCTTCCGGCCGTTTTTTTTCGATTGGTGATGTTTTACTGTGCCAAATAAAATCCCAAACATCTGTCTAATAATAATTCAAATATCATAGTACTTGCAGTACTTATACTTGGTTTTAGTTAATGAAAAACATATGAAAATAATTGCCTTTGAATAGCCGAGGGATTCCGGCCGTCATAAATTCAATTTTTTTATTATTTAATTTTTAATTGAATTTTAAGTGATTTTCGATTCGCGCTCGCGCGTTCACAGTTCACTGCCGGCTGCCGCTGGGTCCGCGCGAAGTGTATAGAGCGCGGCCGAGCAAGCGATAGGGCGATTGTGCACTACACTGAATTTTACCGATCCGGAAAAAAACGGATGCTTGTATTTTAATAATTAATTATTATAAATAAAAGAATTTATTTATTTCGTGTAGTTTAGGGTTCGAAACATTGAAACTACACGAAATAAATAAATTCTTACTATTATAAATGATTAAATTATTAAAATACAAGCGTCCGTTTTTTTCCGGATCGGTAAAATTCAGTGTAGTGCACAAACGCCCTTAGCGTGCCTATTTCGGTCGGGATTCCTCGCCATAAAGGATTTTTTCCTTTTGAAGCACAGTGTTTGACAAAATGAGCGAATGGTGCCAATTGCCCCGGTTTTGAACTTTTGTTAGTACCTACAGCGAAAAATCAAAACCAAATCCAGGTTAAATAAATATATTGTAACGTGCAAGAAACCAATTAATTGTAATATAATATGTTAACGAAAAATCGTAGCTTATAAAACAGTGTTAATGGTGCATATTCGCCAGATTGTAATGAAGTAGGTACAATCAGGGACACATTCGGTGAACCACCTCTTAGGTGCTTCTTTTCGTGTGGCTGGCGTCTCACCAATCACTTGCAGTCACTATCCCTAATTGCTTATGCATTGCCTAATACATAACTAAATACTAAAAGGGTCTGAGCCACACGAAACGAAGTAAGAGGTGGTTCACCGAATTTGTCCCTGACTGTAAAAAAAAACTGTTAAGTGACTGTAGAAATACGTACATTTCTACAGTTACTTGACAGATTTTTTCGAACGTTTTTAAGTCCACACACCCCCGCGACGTCAGGGCGGTCAATGTCAAAAGATGATATCATAATTGTGCCATATACGTACAGATAGTCCTTTAATATGTTTATGAGCGATCGAAGCTATAAAACAGCGTTTATTCGTTCATATCGGCGGGCGCGCCTCGCCGGAGCCAGTCAAGAGCCTTTGTATTGATATTGTTAATCATACATCGATATGACTCATGCTGAGATGTCGTACATATGTTTTTAATCTGACAGAGAGCTCTAGACTATGTACATTTGTATACTAATACAGGGTGTTAGGGGCACCCTTGCAAAAACTTTAACCATGGCTTAGACCATCATGCTGAACAATGTAAAAAGCAAGACTTTTTTGTCGGAAATGAAATAAAAAATTGGACTTTTCATACAAATTTGGCAAGTTATCGGGACATTTTGAATGGAGAGTCGAAATATTTTTTAAATTTTTCTGACAAAAATCTTGCTGTGCGTTGTTCAGCATGAAGGCCTGAAGCCATGGTTAAAGTTTTTGCAACGGTGCCACTGACACCCTGTATATGTGAAGTGAAATCTTTGTCCAGCATACATGCGTACTGCATGTATGCTGGACAAGTATCCTGTATCGAGACACACAGTCCATAATGGCAATTATGCATGGCAATTAGAGATCCCAGAAAGAGATTTTCTGTTCATAAAATTTTCAACTGCTTTTTGCTTTTGGCACCACTTTAGCTTTAGTTTGGAAATTAATGTAGGTAAGTACCTATATGTCGTGGTCTGATCATTAAATTTATCATTTAATGAAATTTTTCATGATATGGCCAAACGTTTTCACAATATGATTAAACGTTGAACTTTCAACGATATTGTCAATTTAAATTGGTAATTTCATGAAATACGACTATTTAATGAAATGACCGACAATATCATGAAATGTTCAATTTAAGTTTACTACTTATAATATATTGTAAAGTAGAATTTTCTAACCGACCATGTTTACGACATGGAAGAGAGAAAATAATACTTTTAAACACAAATTTGTTTAGATTAGTAATAATGAGAGCCTAGCCTATTTAGGCCTGAGTAACCTCTTTGTGATTGAGATGAGCGCGTTTTTGTAACAAACAGAAAACCCCATTTAATTATAACGATAATGCCTCCTACTACATATTCAGAAATGATGGCCGAATTTCAAATTAATTATCATCTCTTACCTAAGTGTGTTTAGGAAATTCAATTAAATTCCTTGATAGGGACCTAATATATAATTTCACAGAAATGCGTGTCCATCGTCGGACGCAATCATATTATTTGATTAACTACAGTTTTCAGAGCGTGAAAAGCTAATACCCGGTAACATAAAACTTTACTACTTAGTACTAAAACTCAAACTACTATAGTTATTGTACTCGCAAATCCAAAAAAGATTTATTTAACTTTTTTGCTGTCATGTTTTTTTTTCTACAGTAATCGGCCCAAAGATATTCAGTAGTTTTTTAGTAAATGTCATAGATTACTCATGCGATTTAGCAAACTCGTTACAAGTTCTGACAAAGCATAGATTATGTATAAGGTTCACAATTTCACTTGTAACTTTTCAATACAAAAGGTTACGCTGTGTTTATTAAGGTATTGATGGATCTTATTTGTCACTGAAATATGATAGTTATAAAAAGGTTTATCGTCGCCGTCGCTCTAGTATTTTACAATGAACAGACAGACAGACTTACTACTTACATCTCTATAATAGATCAAAACAATACCTGATTGTTTGAATTGGTGACATCACTAATTACTACTGATTGTTCCTTACTGTATTGTGATATAACCGCAGTTACGGTATAACTGGGTTATTTTGATAAACATAAGGACAAACAAGCAAATACGACGACTAAGAACTAGGTTTTTGAATTTTCAGGAAGAATTTTTTGAGGAGAAAAGATATATTTAGTCTGGAAAAAAGGCCTTTAATTGCTAAAAATTCTCGAATGATAAAGTAAAAAGATAAATTAGGTACGAAAAATTACGAAAATAAAAGATTACGAAAGGCTTTGGTTTGGTTGGTTGGACTTAGTAATTTAACTGTATTGTATAAATAAAATAATTTATTATTCTTTGTATAGTCTGAGTCTATGGACTTTTAGGTACTTATAAACAGTTTGATCTTCCTTTACTTTTTAAATAAAAAAATCTCTCATCTATTGTACTACAACTACTACAGAGAAACTTCTACTAGTAATAAACTATAAAAAAGCCAAGAGCAAGCCCATACTATATAAAAAAAAAAAAAGTTTGATCAATCTTTTCTTTATAAGATCAAAAATTGTCTCATCAATTTGTCCTATGACAACAACTTCAGAGAAACTTCTACTAGTAATAAATGAATTGCATTGTCCTTCCTTCCTTTCCATGAGCGAAGAAATAATAAATGTAACGAAGAAATGGGCCATTTCCATCAGTCATTCTCGGCGATGCGAGATAGTTCAGTAGCTAGGTACTATGGGCTACGGGTTATTAATCAATAGGCTAGTCAGATAGAAGAAAGCGAACTTTTTTGAGAGATAAGAAAATATTTTATCCAGAAAAAAGAAAAATATTATGATTGTTTCTTTTCTTGTGTGTTTTTATTAAAACATGGTCGTAGAAAAGGATTGATTGAGTGATTTTACGGCTTATAATGTCGATAACTTTCCAAAACTACCCTCGAAATGCGAAAAACTATTTAACTAATATAAAAAATTACGGTATAATTTATTGCGAATTCTTTTTTAATTTATCAAAAACTTCTATTTAATTTAAGTGTACACCGTTTTAAATCTAGAAACTAAGCGCTTGCCTTGCATTCATCGCAGCTTTATCTCGATCTCGTGCCGATTGCTTCGGTAAATCAACAGTCAGCGACCTCGTACGAATTCGCAAAAAGATGCACGTTTCACCGGACTCACCTGGCTCAAACAGAAACCCGATTATAACTCCACATCCGTCGTCCCAAATCCCAGTTGCATCACTTGTTTCACGAAAACTGATCGACAAACATGTGACTATCGATTTTGTTATCAGAATCTTATCTGTCACTTTTTTTATCACTTCTAAAGAGGTTCTAAAGCCGAAAAATTATTTTAAAAAAAAGCAAAATATTTCACTTTTTAGGACACGATTCTTAATTCAAATTAATTTTCTTTTTCTGTTACAATCGAACACGCGTGTAATTCAAACTTTTTGCTGCGATAACGGCTGGCGTTGCTACGAGCGACATGAGGTCGACGCGAGCGTTGGCGGTGTACTGCCGAGAGCCCGAGACCGGTCAAGTGAGAACTGAGAACTCACTTGTGTCATCCATTATTTTGTTTTCTTTGTTTTCCATCTACGCACGCACGGTGTTGAAACTGTTCAAAAGCTTTTTGAGTTTGATCTCTGGCAGTGTTGCAATTTCAGACACAAAACTGAAGTGTTCAGATAACTTATGTCAAGATTTCGTGCAGTGTGAAATCAGAAGAAATCTTAATGATTTAAAAGTAATAAAAGTAGTAGTAGAAAAAAGGAACTACCAGCCCTGTAAACACAGTTTTTCCTATACCTACCTACTAGACCTATGTTTTGTCCCGGGTGGGGATCGAAGCCACCTTGTGTTCGTATTTTTCGTATAAATGACAAAGTTATATATGCGGTTTTCGAAAATGCGTTAATTATCTCAGAAACTTGTAAAGTCTACTTAGCTGTGATAGTTTTCCTTTTAACTTCGTCATATGCACAACTATCGTGAATTTTTTCACGTACCTACCCAAAAACAACCATTTGGCTGGCAGGGGTGGCACTTGACTCTACCGCAATATTTTTGAAATTGCTATCCAACGACACCCCACACTATGGGGTAGACAAGAAAAAAAAACATCCCCACTTCAGGTGATTTATGATATATATTATGATTATATATGATTCATTTTACTTCACCACTTTGTTGGCGTGATTAATATGTATATTCGTGCCAAATTACAGCTTCCTAGTACTTAGTAGGAGTCTATGAGCTAGGCTGGGGACGGACAGACGGAAGATATATGGACATGACGAAACTATAGGATTCCTTGTTGATCCTAAAAATGGATCGCCGAAATTTATGTCAGCGCATCACTTCAGAACGACTGCACCAAATTGAATAATTCTTTCTTGGTTGTGTTTGTTGTCAGGAGAAAATTTGTATGTAAGAAAAATATAATAAAGATGCGTGGAAAATTATAAAATTAAATTAAACTTCACGAACCAGTTTAACATTTAGTAATGTAATGTAACCTCCTGAGGAGGTTTTTTTTGGGTGAAATGGTCCCGACCTAGGTGACTGATCACCCGTCCGGCTTCGTTGGCGTCCCCGCTTTAAATAATAATAACCTCCTGAGGAGGCTTTAGAAATAACAATTGGAGAAGTAGACCTACCCCGCAAAGCGATTTTAAATCGAATTTAATCCTACTATATTATAAATGCTAAAGTTTGTGAGTATGGATGGAATGGATGTATGGATGTTTTACTCTTGCACGCAAAAACTAAGATCTGGATGAGCAACAGAGATAGATTATGAGTCTGTAGGCTGGAATAACACATAGGATACTTTTTATCCCGATATTCCCACGGGAACGGGAACCACATACTTTTACTATGACGCGGGTGCCACCACGCGCGGGCGGCCGCTAGTATATTATATTTTCTAATGTAACCTTATGAGGTACCAGCTTTCCGCCCGCGGCTTCGCCCGCGTGGACTATACGACGTTATCCCACGGGAATGTGACATTTTTTCGGGATAAAAAGTAGCCTATGTTCCTCTCCAGGCTACAACGTACCTGTGTCCCAAGTTTCAGCAAAATCCGTTCAGCCGTTTTGGCGTGATTGAGTAACAAACATCCATCCAAGTAGGATTAGTAGGATTCATCAGTCGGAAAAAAATGTATATAAAATAATTAATTTATCATTCCTTTGTGCAATCAGAAATCTAGAAAAATCTTTGTACCTACATCTAGTATATCTCGGAATCAATCGGCAAAGAAACTTCACCGACGAAAACAAGAACAGTCAGTTTCAGTTTCAGGTTACATACAAGAATTTTCCACCGATATGCACAATAGGACTAGGATATCTTTACACATTCCATCCCAGCCAAGATAGATAGGTGCTTTTATTTGCGTTAACTATTAGACTATGTTAGAGCCTCAACATAATTCAAGACAATAAAACTCATTGAGATCACACTCTCGAAGATACTGTCATTTCGACAAATGCTAAACGAATACGAACATTGTTTTCCATGATTTATCTCGGAATCAATCTGTAACACCGTGGTAGGTGTGGTTGCAGGATGGAGCAGCAGCGGAACAGGACTTCTTCAATGAGGAACACTTGGTAAGTTTAAGAAATATTTATTTATATAACTTGCACCCGGCTCGGTGGCCATTACAAACAGGGAGGTAGTGATGTGCACACACGCAGTGTTGCCATACTTATAAATACTTAACTACACTACCTAACACAATCGTCAATGAAATTTCAACGACGAAGACAAGCACAGTCAGTTTCAGGTTACATACAAGAATTTTCCACCGATATGCACAATAGGACGTCTTTACACAGTCCATCCCAGCCAAGATAGGTGCTTTTATTTGCTTTAACTTATAGTCAATGTTGGAGCCTCAACATATTCAAGACAATAAAACTCATTGGGACCACACTCTCGAAGATTCAGTCATTTCGACAAATGCTAAACGAATACGAACATTGTTTTCCATGATTTTGTATACATGCTTCCCATCAACCGATTGATTTTTGTAACAAATACATTTTATAGATCAACATGACCGTAGATGGCCGTAGAGAAATATATATCAGAATTGACTTAGAACATCGAATGAAGATTTAAAGTCCATTGTTGGAAACCTGGCTGCCTTATTGTTACGAATGTCAGTGTGTTCGACTTGAAGCTTTTGGTAAAACAAAAGATATCTGTAACCGATTTATGATATTACACATTATTATCAAGCTAAAAGTGTTTTCCATTCAGTCCATGCTCATTAGCTAATATTAGACTTCCAATTCAATTAATAGAAGACAGGACAACGGCTGTCGGTTAAACTGATAATAATAGGTGTGAATAATGTGGAATTTGTTTGACCCATATATTCTGCTATTACAGCAAGTCGTATACAATTTAAGTCAATGCGACTATTGTACTTTCTAATTAAAACCAATAAATGATCAATATGATCATAAACAAGTCTCAACTTAGGGTCAATTTACACTGCTGGAAAATGGGCAAAACAAAACAAAAACTTTCTTTCAGTTTCAGTGATTCTAAGGAAAACATCTAAATAACGAAAACTTTTCATGAAAATACTAACTAACTACTACATAAAATGATACAAAAGAAAATGCAATTAAATTCTAAATATGCACAATGCACATACATGTAGTGCACCGTTGTGATTTTGAATTAACGAAATGCGAATGCGAAACGAAGTTATATTTTTCTCCAATTAATTTTAATTATTTAGTAAATATTAGTTAATTTTAATAAAAATTTAAAGATACCTATTCAATTCAATGGGAGAAATCACTTAAAAAAAGGTTCGATAACAACACAGTGGTTAGCAGAAAAAAAATGGGCTCGGGCGTGAACATGTTTGTATGATAATAAAGCAAGTGCCAATGAAAAATAATGAAGTTTTTCAGTAATAAAAATTGCATTGTGAATGCAAAAAGAGTAAAATTTTAAATAACTAACTAGTTCTTGTTATGTTCCAATCACAAAAATTAATTTAAAGTATTTGGAATCCGATACAAAAAAAATATGCTTTTGTGAATAAGTGCTTAGAAATAACAACTGAACAGCATCAATTGCACCAATTGACTTTATCGATATTTTATCAAAGATAGCGCATCGAAGTTATTGCCATTTGCACTAATATTGAGTAGGTAACCTATATATATTATATATTATATATTTGTGGTGTGTTTTTCGTGTTTAGGCATGTGTGATATACAGGGTTAATGTTTGAACACGATCCAAATTTTTAAGATCGTCTCAGAATCAGTAAGTGAACAACTTTCTCCTAGAAACATGGGTCGAAATATGACATAAAATTTTTGACTATTCATACAAATCAGACTGATTACGCAATCGATTTAGTATGGGAATGCCAAAATTTTTTGTCGTATTGCGACATTTGCGACCCAAGTACACCCAGAACCCAGGAAGTATTGAAAAGTTCGTTTTCAATATTTACCTGACCGGGAATCGAACCCGAGACCTCTAGAGATTGCGATTTGCGGCACCTTGGAAACCGGTGCGTACACCACTTGGCCAAGGAGGCCAATATACGTGGGACACACAGAAAGTTTTGAGAAAATAAAAAGTTCCATGGATAAAATATTTAAATAAAAAAAATTCAAAGAACTTTCCACCAGCATACAAAGTTTCATGCGTCTGAACCAATTTTCCAAACATTTTGTCCAGTCCGCCGCAGACGCCTCTTCCGCGGCCTTCTCGAACGCTGATAGCGCGTCTTCCGGCGATGAAACTGTATCGCTGTAAATGACTCATCTCATCAGGTTTTAGGTCACATTTGTGTTCACTTTTTTATTCAGGGTGAGAACTCCAGTTACCTCAGTATTAAGTCGAGCTTCATGATCCAAAAATTATAGCGCGCCTGACAAGAGTATGTGCCTTACGCCAATGTGAATGCAATGTTTTAGAGAACACATTATTCATAGCGTGATTTCATTTCGTTAGGACTTTTTGACGCGATAAAATTAAATATGTTCCGTAAACAAAAGACAAAAGACGTGTGAAAAGCGAAAGACATAAAATAGCAACAATAATTGTTACTGAATCTATATCCTGGCAATAAACGTAGCAATAATTGTTTAAAAATATTTCGTTACAGATTTAACTTACAAACTCCTATTTTATTTTATGTAAGATGTAAAAGCAGTGTTCATAAAGGTGCTGAAGCTGCACGCAGCATTATATGCATTTGTATGATATACAGCTGCACGTGCAGCCGTGTTTGGAATGCATTTCATACAAATGCATTGCTGCCTACAGCTGCACCCTGGAGCCGGGATCGGAATAGCACCATAAAGCATACGTATCCAAGAAATCACAGTTTCATAAAATATTTATGATACCCGTCAAGAATGGTATGGTATAAAGTCTCTAGACTCTATTTACTATCACGAATATCTATAGATAGGTAGCTATGCTTAGTTTTATCAAGGACATTATCGTTGTTTCATCACTTTGATCAACTATATTACAATCATAATTCATTATTAATTTATTATACTTACATCTAAATTGACTTAATGATCAATTAGATTTTCAAACGTTTTTCTCTCTTATTTTTGTTATGAGTATTTTGCATGCACACTAAACTAACATATTTTTAAGTCGCTACTAACAATAATGGATCTTTGTTATCTGGAAAAATAAATTACTTACTTACTTACTATTACATTGCACAATACTTTTAAAAAATATAGGTATGTAAAAAACACATATTTCGCTTGTAAGACAGAGGTTTTTGCAGTGTTGTGCTATTTACTGGACCGACACGGACTCAAACAATCGTAATTCTATGAACTTGCTGTTTATATACCGTAGGAGTATTAAACTACTATATGGTTTATTATGCCATTTAAGTGGTGTACAAAGCATTTATTATGACGATATAACTATTCAAATGACCACGACTTTTCATACCGTGTGGTGAACATCATTCAAACAGCTATCAAACAAGCGGGCCGACTACGAAAAGGGTTCCAGGAAGTTTTGTCGAAAGATTCATCATGTCAGCCGAACGACGCCCACTGCTGGGTATAGGCCTCCCCCAAGGATCTTCACAACGATCGGTCCTGCGCTGCCCGCATCCAGCGTTTCCCGCGACCTTGACTATATCTTCGGTCCACCTTGTCGGGGGCTTGCCCACAGAACGTCGTTCGGTATGCGGTCGCCATTCGAGAACCTTTCCGCCCCAACGGTCATCAGTTCTCCGCGCTATGTGTCCCGCCCACTGCCACTTCAACGATGCAATCCTTTGAGATTCTTCGAGTCGAAAGGTTATCTAAGTAGGGCAGGCGTACCGGTTTTGGCCACTGTACCGGTTTTGGCCACTTTTTGCTCTAAAAGTTTTCTAAACAACTTTAAGCCATTTTTGATAAAGGCAATTAAAATAAGGTATTTTAAGGTAATAATAACAACCGTTAGAATTCTTTTTTTCAATAAATTCCATTTTCTGTTTGAAAAAATGTTTTGTATGAAAATTTTAAGAAATTTGTTTTGGATGAAATACTTTTTATAAGTAGGGCAGGCGTACCGGTTTTGGCCACTGTACCGGTTTTGGTCACTTTTCACTTTAAAGTTATATAAATAGGAATTAAATAATTATTGCTTAAATTTATTAATGGCGAACAAAACATTGGACTTTTAGTTAATAATTACAGCACTTAGCTTTTTTATGTAGTACGATATTTAAGAAATAAACACGTGTTATGTTTCAAAGTTAACATTTTGTAAAATTCTTAAGCAAAATGTTGATGGTAAAGGTTTTGTAAAATCATTTTTTTTCAACAATAAAATGATTTTATGGTTATTTAATATTTTATATCATATTGGAATATGTTTCTTCTAGATGGATTAAGTGTTGTTTTTTCACTGTTCTTACAAAAAGTTGGGAAACAATAAGTGGCCAAAAGTGGGGCTAGAAATTTTAGCATTGTGCCACCTTTGGCCACTTTGGCATTAGTAGAAAGTTTCCAACCTATCATAAAGTTCATTTATTTTAAAAGACTCACAACTCACTTATGTTAGCTAACGTACAAAAAAATTAGCGGATTAGGCTAGTGTAGGCACTAGCCTATACTAGACTCAATCCGCTAATTTTCTTTTAATCAAGTGATAAAGGTATACTTATAAAATTGTAGGAAGGAGCTAGCTGTGATTGAAATACTATTTCATGTAGTGTTTTAGTCCAGAACTCTAATAAGACATCAATTAAGCATAAACTCAACTTATAAATATAGTAATTTTATGAAAGTGGCCAAAACCAATGCAAACGGTGTATTTGGTGTATTTCCCTCCGCAGAATTTGTTCTAAATAAAAAAACTATTGTTTTTTTTTTTACTTTGTAGATTGTACCCTTAAAGGTCGATAAATTATCTATAACTCTACATTATAAATTTTCTCTAAAATACTTAAGATCATTAAGCACTAAGCGGCTAAAAGTAAAAAAATCCTTAAAGTGGCCAAAACCGGTACGCCTGCCCTACCTTTGTTTTTTACAATTAAATTGTTGTTTTGCAATTGACTGGTTTCTAGCGCATTAGAATATATTGATTTTACCTGGGTTTGGTTTTGATTTTTCGCAATAGTTACTTACAAAAGTTTAACTATCAGTAAGTGGCCAAAACCGGTACATTTGGCACCTCTCACACATTGTGTGTAATATAAAAAAACTACCTATTTTACTTTTATAAATTTGAATAATGTACCTTTAAAGGGAGATAAATTATCTATAATTTTAAGATATCATTTGTGTCTTACATACCTAAGACCATTTAGTACTTAGTGCTTAAAAGTCAAAAAATCCTTAAAGTGGCCACAAAGGGTACCTCTGCCCTATGTATTTTGTTTCTTGTAGGAACCTAGTATTAAATATTTTTTTCAGGCTCGTCGCCTTTATTTAAAATGCATTATTTGCCATCGAATTATTTATTTGACAGCTGATAAATATTTATAGCAGTTTCCAAGTAAATAACACACTTGATAGATTAAGCAGGTACCACTTATCGTTGTGATAATAAATATCGCGTCTGAAGATTCGATATAATTTATTAATTATATGATTTCCATTTGTTTCAAGGCTGGCCATCCGGTACTCCATATCTTGTATGAGTTGTATATGACGTGATTCAAGCGATATCAATAGTCTGTGAGGTTAATAGGAATCAACATATTATGATTTTAATTGTATTAACTTCTAGACTAGACCCCTGATTGATGATTGATTAGCGAAAATAGTTAGGTATTTGTTACTAGGACTTAGGGAAGTAGGGATAGAAAAGACAGAAACCTAGATCCGGTGTTTCATTGACGTTTGAATGACGTGGATACGATTTTTATCTCGTAATCGGTTTTTGTTACACGACTGCTCACGATTATCTGCTAAACTTTAGGGTAGTTTTTGTAAGTTTATATACTTTTATCTTCTCTCAAGTTGTATTGCACTTGAGGTTAGTACTTAGTTTTCCCTTGTTAAACAAGGCTGTAAAGTTTTCCCTTCTAATTAAAACTGTAACAGTATGCTAGCAGAGAGTACAAAATGAATTACGTTTAGAGACGTTTCAACTTCTTTCGTTAAACAAAATGTTATTATGTAAGTGCTAATTACTTATTGGAAGAGACAGTAAATTAAAAACCTGTTGTTTTCTATGTCACTGGTTATTTTTACCTTACCATCATAAAATATTCACTTACCCTTTGTTAACAGCCAAGGAGTTCTGTCCAGCATTCTCGACCACGTTTACACCCCCGGGGTTGGAATTATCAGCCACATTCACGGTATCTTGCTCCGTCATTTTAGAGTCCTTTATCGTTAACTTTCACACCACTATTATAAAATTAAAAAAAGAAAACTTTTTATTTTACCAATCGAAAAAGGTCGTTACTTATATGTTAAACTTTTTCGTTCGCAGACTTTTTGAAGATTGGAAAAATAAAAGTTTTCTTTTTTAGTTTTAATTTTGACCACACTAATGCACTGGTAGTTCATAAAGTCTAAATTGCAAAATAAATTGATTTCTGTACAAAATATTCTGTTGCAAAAATAAATCAACAATAATTTCTTACAAGGACTCGCAACGAAATGGCCGAGTGGTGGACGTTATCGCAAAATGAATTATCTTGTTATCATATCAATAATTATTTGTCAGATAAAATACTTAAAATTTTCATTTCTTTTACGAATAGCGACAAAGCTGATAAGCCTAATAATCCATTTCAGTATTATATTATGTTGAGTGATTAGGGAAACTTTTTGATACAATTTTTATAAGTACCTAGGTACTAAACTATCATCATCATCATCATCATCATGTCAGCCGAACGACGCCCGCTGCTGGGTATAGGCCTCCCCCAAGGATCTCCACAACGATCGGTCCTGCGCTGAACTGTCCTGTTTACTAAACTATAGATGCATATATCTACAGAAAGACATCGCATTAAAGTTTTTCTAGTTCGACATATTTTGAACAATATTAATAGGTATAACTAGTGTGCCCACGACTTCGTACGCGTGGTATTCAGTTATTCTCAGATAAATTAATTTCACGCGTACGAAGTAAATGCTCATCCAACAAGAACGGCCCAGACCTTTAATTTGAAACCAAGGGAAAAAAATTCAGGCGCGAAAGGTCGCACAGGCTGGCAACAAAATTGTCCCTTAAATAACAATAAAAGAAAATACAGGGTGTTAGGGGCACCGTTGCAAAAACTTTAACCATGGCTTCAGGCTATCATGCTGAACAACGCACAGCAAGATTTTTTGTCGGCAATGAAAAAAATATTTCGACTCTCCATACAAAATGTCCCTATTAGTTGCTAAATTTGTATGAAGAGTCAATTTTTTTTTTCATTTCCGACAAAAATTCTTGCTGTAGGGTTGTCTAGCATGATGGTCTGAAGCCATTGAAGGAATCATATGCTTAATGAAACAGTATATCAATCATATTATTAATTTATTCTACACATTTCGCACACAATAATTTTTAAAAGTAGATACTAGGTACAAGCACTGTCATTATACATTTGACCGTCGTGGTCTGGAGTAAGAACACCACTGAGCTGGCTGGCTTCGACTTCCAGCGATAAAAGCAATTACTGAGAGGTGGGGGGGAAGCTCGACCTGTCAAATGCATACTGCCGGTGATATTCATATTATTATAAACATAATCGTATCTGATTTGATAAGTCAATTAACTTGTATATTTAATCTTAAATTATTAACAAATCATTAATATAGATATTTTACCATTTTAAATACACATAGCTAACAACTCGTCCATCCTGATATATTTTCACGTCCTCGTGAACGTATCACAATAAATTATTTAGTAACAATTAGTACAAACAATTATATAAATATGATATTTTACAATTACATCTCAAATAAGTAGTTATTTTAAAAATATACATTACATTTTAATCTTATGATATTTGTATTTTACAATTACATCTCAATTAGGTAGTTATTTTAAAAATATAAATTACTTAAGTACATCTTAATCTTATGATATTTGTATTTTACAATTACATCTCAATTAGGTTGTTTTTTTTTTAATATAAATTACTTACATCTTAATCTTATGATATTTGTATTTTACAATTACATCTCAATTAGGTAGTTATTTTAAAAATATAAATTACTTACATCTTATGATATTTGTATTTTACAATTACATCTCAATTAGGTTGTTTTTTTTTAAATATAAATTACTTACATCTTAATCTTATGATATTTGTATTTTACAATTACATCTCAATTAGGTTGTTATTTTAAAAATATAAATTACTTACATCTTAATCTTATGATATTTGTATTTTACAATTACATCTCAATTAGGTTGTTATTTTAAAAATATAAATTACATCTTAGTCTTATGATATTTGCGCACATTGCGCTGGCACACTTTGTGCTTAAAATTTTGCGCACGTTGCGCTAGCACACTTTGTGCTTAAAATTTTGCGCACGTTGCGCTAGCACACTTTGTGCTTATAACTTTGCGCACGTTGCGCTAGCACACTTTGTGCTTAGGATTTCGCGCACGTTGCGCTAGCACACTTTGTGCTTAGGATTTCGCGCACGTTGCGCAAGCACACTTTGTGCTTAGGACTTTGCGCACGTTGCGCAAGCACACTTTGTGCATAGAACTTCGCGCACGTTGCGCTAACACACTTTGTGGCAAGACATTTGCGCACGTTGCGCTTACAAACAGTAATAAACTTATCGGTTTAGGCACGTTGCAAACAAAGGAGGTGCTACCTTATCATTCAGAGTGTTACAAATATAACAAATAAAAAGACACTTGTTATTACATTACATATACGAATTTGAGTTAAGAATCTTCATGTAACTTAATCATCAACATGATCGTTATCATTTACATCATTACTAGCGCTATCTGAATCGCTTTCCATACCACTATAACATAACCATGGAAATATTTTACCATTGTCTTACACTTTTAATATAGTTGGGTATTTTATTATAAATTTTTATGGATATGTGGTAGGTTCCAGAGCCTACTATATGCAATTTAGTTTAAGGTAAAGCTAATCTATTTCTATTTCGTAATGTACATGTCAGAGAGCGTTAAAAAGTATATCTTATATTATGGTCCTGATAATTTAGGCAGTAACTTTTTACTCTTGCCTGCGCTAAAGTAGTTTATACTACTTTTGCACTCTCACTAAGTCTCCTAAATTATATATATATATATATGTTTCAGGTTTTCTTTTCTTATCGAAATTTTGTCTTTGATTTTCTTGAAATCCTAAAACAAAATCGTCTACTTCCGATCCAACTCTTACAATATCTAATTCAAGAGCAGAGTTACTATGATTACATGTTGCTAACACCCCGTCATTATCTGTAGCTGTCATAGAGCTAATTTTAGATTTCATATCTGATGTTTCAATATTATGAATAAAGTTCCAGATTATTAGACTGATCGTTAGGTGTAGAACTTTCGCAATCGTTATTTAAGTTATCATTGTCTAAATCTGGATCGATTGCCGACCTAATATGCCCTTCATTTATATTTGTTAATTTAAGTCCAAAGAGTAAGTACTTCTGATGGTGATTTTCCGGTACCTACCTTTATTGATTGTGTTATTCTATCATCATTATTTGTATAAGAACCACTTTTATTAACAGCTTCATTGCCAATTACATTAACTGATTCATTATCTTCTACAGTTCTATGAAAACAAGCCATTTGTGTATTTTATCCACACCTTTAAATGGTCAATTACATTTCCAGCATAATGGAGTATTTTCAACCATATATCTATCATTATTAAAAATCTTAACAACACGGTAAGGGTCACGAATTTTGGGAACCAGTTTCCTGTTTTGCCCACAAGAAGGAAACTCTATTTCAACTCTAACAAGATTACCAATATAATAATTAAAGTTTCTTCTATGTTTATCATTCTATTTGCTCACTTACCTTATGTCGAATAGCTTCTACGTTATTTTCATCATACAATTCACTTTAAATGGTATAGAGAGACGTCGCTGAATCATTAGTTTCTACTAAATTAATTCTAAATAGTGCCTGAGCAGGGCTTTTGCCAGTCACCTTATTAATTATATTATTAAAGCCCCACTGGACTTCGGAAACTAAACTAATTCCTCCCATAGATTTTCAGGTTTGTCAATATTTTTGACAGTAGCTAAGGACAGATAGCACTCTTATGTTATACCATTCTTCTGTCCATATCTTGACGTGGCTATGGCATTTAATATGTATTTTATCCCCAATGAACCGATATATTCTTGGAAACGTTTTTGAAGTGAAAGAAGTTTCTCTGTCCGATATAGAAATATAAATATATGTATTTGCCTTTGAATAGGGTACACTGAGTGTCTAAATCTAGTTCAAAAGTTCGGCTCATTCAGCCATTAACAACAGCATGTAAGTATTTTTTTTTTATACAAAGTCTATTTTCGCTTAAGTTTACATTGTTACTTGAAATAAATGCATTATTATTACATATAATTGATTGAAATAAATCTCCATATTTTAATTTTAGAAATAGATTCACAACGTAAATGTTATACCTACAGATTAACCAGATTAATAACAAAGTCAAACATGTCAAACTAATAAAAGATGTCAGTCAAAATAATACCTAATTTAAATGTCAAGATAATATCTAGAGTGGGTGTCAGATAACTCTGCGCGCGACTGGAGCGTTTTTGGCGCTAGTTACAGTACATTTTTCGTTCTAAGCTTAGGGAAAAGATTAGTATTCGATTTTGACCGCGTGCAGACTTATCTGACGCGCACTGTCAGATAATTCCTGATTTAATTGTCATATTATTAACAAATTAAAATATCTAAGAATGGCAGAATATATATTTTACAATGCATGTGCTCGAAAACAGCGTTTTCCAAGCAGTAAAATCGAGCGAAAAGTGCCACTTTTCCGCACTAGTGCGTTTTACTTTTCAATTTTCTTTCCTTTTTTTTTATTTTAACTCCGCCCAAGTATCTAACAAATTATCGTTGTATAATAGTTGAGAAGACGTTTTACATTTCCTTTTGGTTCTACAAAGTGGATCGTATAAACGTAGTTGTAAACGTTTATACAACGCGAAATAGGTCCAAATTAAACAACATTATTGTTATTTAGAAGTTCAATAAAAGTTAGTCAAGAACTTTCCAACGTTGCTTAAATGTTAAATAAAAGTTTTCTACTGACTTTTTGGTTACATACCTAATAGTTTTACCCAGACTGCTATGGAACCATTGAAGTCCTATAACTGTTGCATAGACATTAGAAGGTGACTGAAATGTCGGATATTTGTTTAACATCTACTTTTATTGTACACATTCCGTTCATTCCATTCATTCGTTCTTGTGATGTTTGCCTATACTCGGGCACCACTATACGACACGTTGCAAAGTACAGTCGTAAAAACGTTCACGTAACCTATATTTTCCTACCATTATACGACGGTGTATAAAGTAGTTATAAAAACGTTTACTCAACTAATTTAATGGACCTTTTAGTTATAGGACTAAATCGTAGGAATAACGGTTACATAACGTTGTAGTTGTCTAATAACATCTATTTAACAGTTACATAACCGAAAGTCGCATAAGACATGTTTATATGACCAATTTGTTTGTTGGGCGTCGTCAGTCCGACCAAAGAGTTTTCATCATTCGAAAAAAGTTTTACGAAAGTCAAAAGTTGTAGGTAGGCAATGAATGATTTTCTTCAATATAATAGGTAAATGAAACCGGATACTCTACGAAACGTTTTATTAATCATTTAAGATTTTGATTTCGATCAATAAGTATTTTCATTTTAAATAATCGCTTAATATGTTCGTGAATGTATATTTTGTTAGTGCGTTTTTGCTGGAACTAATAGGTATTATGACGTATTTAGTAAACAAGTCAATGATTAGTAATATGTCCTTTTTGCTGCGAATAAACTGACTTAAATGGTCTTCATAATTTCATATACATAATAATAATATAATTATGATCTTGTTCAATGAAAGTTTGACCCAAAAGCAAAGGAACTTGCAAGAGGTGATCGGGAACTATAAAAGAGAGCAAACTTGCTTTTACAGTATCAACTTCTACCTGCCTCTCACACTTGCATATATGCAGTTACTGCTGAATCGCCGAAATCTCTCATTATCGGTAAGTCATTTACTGACCACACATTAATCAAAGGCCGTGCTGTAAGTACTTTCTTCAAGTATCGAACTCTGGCTCCCAAAATCAATAAAGCAATCTATCAATAAAGCAAGGGCTGACCAACAATTGTTGTGATAGGTATACCTACGTAAAACAGTTTTTGTTGGGTTATCATTTTTCTTCATAGAACAATCAACACTATGCCCAATTTTACTGCACAATTCACATCTTTTAATTGGTCTCTATAACGTTTGTTGTCGGATATGTTTAGTTGCTGAGCATTATGCTTTTCAGCTTTCCTAACTGACTTTAGACCTTTTTTTTTAGGTATACAGTTACTTATCAGCGTCGAAGAACTGTGCTGCTTCCGCACTTGTTATGATAGAACGGTCTTTAATACAAAACAAGACGTAATCTATGGCATCTTTACCATTTATTTTACATCTGTTTATAAGAATCATCTTCTCATAGAAGTATCCTTCGAAAGAATCATCGAAAAGAGTCTTGCAAGCAAGCATATTCGTCAACAACTGGGCATAATACTCATTGCTAGGTAAAGCTAAACGTAGTTTGGATTGCCATTCAGACCAGGAAAACTTAAGACTTCGAAGTCCTTGATACCACTCTATGCTAATCCTACCAATTTGGCAAGGAGTAATGAATGATTTGACGTTCCGACCAGTTGTAAATTTCTGCACATTCATTAATTTTTGTGATCCACATTTCAATATTTTGATTCCGCTTAGACGGGTCAGATTCGGAGACAACATTCATAAGGAGCTGTCAGTTTTCATGGTTTGAACTAAATCTTTAAACATATGTAAAAAAAACAATACATTAGTGTCTTGAGTACAAGGAGCGGATGTGGCTATAGACTTTATACCTGTATCATTTTCATAACCATTTGGATGTCGTGGTGCATCTCGACCGCACTCCACTCCGTCCCGACCATGGCCATCGCTGCGGCGATGACTGCGGCTCCGACCACGGCCGCAGCTCCTGTCCCAGACAAGACTACCGCTCCGGCGGCGGCTACCGCTCAGGCGGCGACTACCGCTCCAGCAGCGGCTACCGCTCAGGCGGCGACTACCGCTCAGGCAGCGCGGCGACTACCGCTCCAGCGGCGGCTACCGCTCCAGCAGCGGCTACCGCTCAGGCGGCGACTATACCGCTCAGGCGGCGCGGCGACTACCGCTCTAGCGGCGGCTACCGCTCAGGCGGCGACGGCGTCGTCGTCCCGCCGGCCGCCGACCGGGACCTCCGACGTGACTCCCCACGTCATCGGCGTCGCGACTGCCTCTCACTCGGCATTGTTACAAAACAATGTCTTGGAAGAACTGTTCCTCGCGTGAGCGCAGAACGATCCCACTATTCTGAATTGAAGGAATCATATGCTTAATGAAACAGTATATCAATCATATTATTAATTTATTCTACACATTTCGCACACAATAATTTTTAAAAGTAGATACTAGGTACAAGCACTGTCATTATACATTTGACCGTCGTGGTCTGGAGTAAGAACACCACTGAGCTGGCTGGCTTCGACTTCCAGCGATAAAAGCAATTACTGAGAGGTGGGGGGGAAGCTCGACCTGTCAAATGCATACTGCCGGTGATATTCATATTATTATAAACATAATCGTATCTGATTTGATAAGTCAATTAACTTGTATATTTAATCTTAAATTATTAACAAATCATTAATATAGATATTTTACCATTTTAAATACACATAGCTAACACCATGTTTAAAGTTTTTGCAAAGGTGTCCCTAACGCCCTGTATATTCAATATTACATTACAAGTTTACTTACATACGTATACAGTGTGCTCCTCAAAAAAATGCAACCCCGAAAGGGGGTGAAACTAAACCACAGATAAAACAAATCTGGGTTTTATTTTTAGGATTTTGAAGGTTTATATCTCTTTTCATAACTTATTTATATAAAAAAGGAAACACAGGGGCATGCCAATAGTGACCAGAGATTTTTATAAAAAAGATATAACTGTACTGGCATTATTACAAGGAGGAAACAGGGGTACCTACTACGTTTGTATGGAAAACGGCCCTTGTAATTCCCTCTTAATGCTAATAAGCACATAAATACTCGTTGGTCTGGTATATTTTTCCAGTGTAATATAAATATATATCTTGTGTCCTTGTAAGAACTTATTGTTGATTATTTTTGCAACATTGATAATTATGTAGAACATGGAAAACTACATACAGGTGTTCTGTGGGAAAACTACATTTTTCTTTGTAGGTACTTACGCTTTTTCTTTGTTTGCATATTGCAGTCCTGCAACGCTAGTGAAGAATAAAAGGCACCGTGTATTTTTTCAAAACTATCTGTGGGAAAACTACATTTTTCTTTGTAGGTAGGGCAGAGGTACCCTTTGTTGCCACTTTAAGGATTTTTTGACTTTTAAGCACTAAATACTAAATGGTCTTAGGTATGTAAGACACAAATGATATCTTAAATTATAGATAATTTATCTACCTTTAAAGTTACATTCTTCAAATTTATAAAAGTTAAATAGTTTTTTTTTTATATTACACACAATATGTGAGAGGTGCCAAATGTACCGGTTTTGGCCACTTACTGATAATTAAACTTTTGTAAGTATTGCGAAATATTAAAACCAAACCCAGGTAAAATCAATATATTCTAATGCGCTAGAAACCAGTCAATTGCAAAACAACAATTTAATTGTAAAAAACAAAGGTTTATAAAGTATTTCGTCCAAAACAAATTTCTTAAAATTTTCATACAAAACATTTTTTCAAACAGAAAATGGAATTTATTGAAAAACAATCTTAAGACATAAGGAATTCTAACGGTTGTTATTATTACCTTAAAATACCTTATTTTGATTGCCTTTATCAAAAATGGCAAAAAATTGTTTAGGAAACTTTTAGAGCAAAAAGTGGCCAAAACCGGTACGCCTGCCCTACTTATGCTTTTTCTTTGTTTGCATATTGCAGTCCTGCAATGCTAGTGAAGAATAAAAGGCACCGTGTATTTTTTCAAAATTATCTGTGGGAAAACTAAATTTTTTTTGTAGGTACGCTTTTTCTTTGTTTGCATATTGCAGTCCTGCAACGCTAGTGAAGAATAAAAGGCACCGTGTATTTTTTCAAAACTTTTATATTTCCAAGAACTTGGTACGTAAACATGTTTTCTCCATACAGAAAAGAAAACAGATTGCTGAACTATCCCATGAACTTTTGATTTAACGTTCCAACGTTTTTTTTTTCAGGCGAGTGCCGCTTGATAACAAGTTGATATACACAGAAAGTCGCTAAATGTAAGTATTATAGCATATATATCATTTATCAAGCCAGTAAGTTTTGCCGTGGTTTTCTCATAAGATTTCATTTTATGGTCAACTGAAAATAAAAGCACATTTTGAAAACGAATGTGTATGGGCCTCGCCTGAATATTATCATTAATCATAAGAAAACTTTTCTTATCAATAATAATAATTACTTTATTACAAAAATCACTTTAAAAATTAACTTAAATAAACTAAGTACTAACTATTATATTTTTATCTATTTTTATACTAAATACCTAAGAATACCAAGTTTTCAGTATCATTATAAGTTCAATTATTTTCAGAGTATTACCATTGTTATTTTTATGTGAGAGCATCATTTATTAAATTAGGTACCTACTATTTAATACTTACTAAAAGACTATTCTCAGCTTTCCAAACAAAGACACTTGTTTCTAATATACTAACGATTGAATGCTATTTCATAATCATGCAGTTGATGCAATTTAGCAATCTAAACACGCGGTAGCGTGTCAAAGCCAAGTTCAATAGACTTAATGAACCACTGTTTTTTATTATTAGTCAGTAGAGTAATATTTACATACCAAATATCCTTTTTTTATATAAAACTGGGCAGGCATTTGACCACCATCTTGTTGATTAACAGGATTATATATTCATAATATTAAGCATACAACTTCTTTTTGTTTAACAAGTCAGTCATGAAATGAATGAAATGATTTAAAGAGAATTGTTGAAGTTGACAAAAATTCACTAATCAAAAAAGGTTTGCAACACTTGAGATTTACTTTTTTGTACTTATTTCTTAACACTACGATGACGGATTTTTCGTAGTTTCATCAGCGATCCTCGTGGTGACCCTCTCGTCTCCTCTCTCGAAGAGGTAGCTGGTATTAGGGGTAGTGCTACTGCTGTAGCCAGCAGAGTTGGCGGATTGGCCGTACGCTTGGCCGTAGGCAGGCCTGTTGGAGGCTTGACCGTAAGTCTGCCTGTTGGCGTTTTGGTCGTAACTTGGCCTGTTGGCCGCTTGGTCGTAGGAAGGCCTGTTGGCCGCTTGGTCGTAACTAGGTCTATTGGGCGAATGGCCGTAGTTTGCTTGGCGCTCGGGCTGGTTGTAAGCTTGGCTGTACGCGGCTGGCTGCCGGCCGGTTTGGCCGTAGATTTGGCGCGGAGGTTGGGTGTCACGGTCGTCGTCTCCTTTTGGGATGCCGCTGAAATAAAAATTTAAAAAAAATATATAATTGGAGTACTGCTGTCACCTTTGGGATGGGTCCGCGAGGTATCAGCTAGCAGTTTTAGACTCGATTGAAAACCGTGCAAAGAAGCTCATTGGAGACACAACTTTAGATAAAGATAAACTACAAAGTCTCAATCACCGCCGTAGAGTTGCTAGCTTATCTGTGTTCTATAGGATACACTTTGGAGAGTGCGCACAGGAACTCCATTGATCCTGTTCCTCCTGCCCCTTTCCACCATCGGAGTACAAGACGCAGGTTAGCTTACCATCCCTACATAGTAGACATTCCACCCGTCCGTACGAAGCGCCTTGCTAATTCTTTCTTAATGCGAGCTGCTAAAGATTGGAAAACGCTGCCTGCGCATGTATTCCCCGATCATTACAACCTTTTTAGTTTTTATAAAAAAAAAAAAACTTAAATCGTAACTTTTATTTTTCCTATATGACGTTAGTGTTTTGACAGATTTGGCGCAGCGGTAAGATACCTGCCATCTGCGCCAGAGGTCTTGGGTTCGATTCCCGAACAAGACAAAAAATATTTGTTTGCAACATGTCTATTTGTCTTGGTCTGGGTGTTTTCTATGTATATACAAGTATATGTATATTTATCCGTTAAGTATCTAGTTTTCATTACACAGTTTCTTAATGAAAACTACTTATGAGCTAGGTAATTGGAGTGATTGTAAGAAATTTATTATGTGAGGTGAGTATTATTTTTATTTTATTTTTATTTTATTTAACCTTTATTGCAACAGTTACTAATGGCGGACTTAATGCTAGTGAACATTCTCTAACATGCAACCGGAAAGGATGTCAGTGAGAGAAAAATAGGCGGCAATTATAATAAGAAAGACAGCAAAGTAAAGCTAAAATACAATATGTATCAAACACAATATACTTACTTATATTAAATACATAAATATATAATAATAAATGCATATTATGAGTAAGCACATTATAAGGATTTATATCCACAGCAGTGTCTCCAAGACTTCTCAAACGCTCAATATAGAGAGATGTCAAATGTTTTGCTACCGTAAAATTAGGCAGATAAATAACACCGTAATCCCGGAAAACTCGCTACTTTTACGGTGCCGTCATAAAGTGGTATTTCACAGTTCTAAACTGAAACTCTTTCGGTGGAAGAATCTACTTATTGCACTGACTGTAAAGTGAGGTCTGGTTCTGACACGGACCCAGACCGTTAATTAGTTTCAAATTTTAAGAATTTTAGGCTCTGTGATTAATTATGTACAGCATTTGCTGATGGATTGTAAAAGAAACAAGGGTAAGAGAGAGGCATTTATAAAATTTTATAATCTGAAATGTTAGATGTAGGGATGATCCAAAGTATTAAGCAAAAGATTTATACCTATTCAATAATCTTAGATACTTAGTAAGATTTTGTTTTTTTTCTTCTCTTTAGTAATTAAGTAATATGATAACTTCGTGCTAGATAGATAGATAGATAAAAAAGTTTATTCGCTACAAACACACACATGACATTACAATAATAAAAATAACAATAAATAAAAAAAAAAAGAAATGACAGACATACAAATTACAATTAACTTAAATCTATATGCACATGACACAGAGAAAATTAAGAAGTATGCTTAAGTGTGCAGCAGCAAAAAGGGTCAAGGCTCGGTGTGTAAATTTGCCAGTCAGCAAAACACAGATTTTCAGCCGTTGCTAAATGTATTGAGTACGATGGGGTTGGCATATCCAAAGCGATAAAAAATAAAAAATAGAATAGGCTCTGTGATTTACCTTTCGTCCCGGTAGGGCCGACCCACGTTCCTCCAACCGCTGGACTGGCCGTATAGTGAAGTCAGGTCGGACCGGTAGCCGGTATTGTCGTAACCGGTACCCCGGTATTCCAGAGGGTTGCGGCTACCGGTAGAGTAGCCGACGTTCTGCCATCCGCTTTCGTATTGTGGCCTGTAATTAAAATGAGTTGATTTAGTAGACTAGACTGAGGTTTTGAAAAGCGTAATGTAAATGTCAAAGTCGCTACGCGAGCTCGCTACCGGTCTGCAAAATCCTACGGCAAGAGGCTGTAAAACCGCCAAGAAAATCAGCAACGGTTACAATTATTTTAATCAATTTTATGTAATCACCATGCAATTGTTTAAGAAATGCATAAGTATATGCAAAATAGAAAATATTGAAAATGAAGTATTAGAAAAATCGACCCGTCTCGCAACTAGCGCCGATGGGATTCGAACCTACGCTACGACCTTTCACTGTCCGGGCGACTGCCCGTTCTAATACTCTCCCCTCTTAGCCAGTGGCACTTTAAGCAGATAAACCTTTTTTTTCAATTTTTGATAACAAATATTTACGTTATTGAGTAGAAATAATTTTCAAAACAAAAGTTGGTATGTATGTAGTGGGTAATACAAGTTCGATTATGTGTGTATGTATGACTAGCGGGTCTTCGCGGTTTCACCTGCGTGGTACCCGTTCCCGTAGGAATATCGGGATAAAATATAGCCTATGTCACTCGGGAAGAATGTAGCTTTCTAATAGTGAAAGAATTTTCTAAATCGGTCCAGTAGTTTCGGAGCTTGTTCGATGCAAACAAACAAACAATCAAATCTTTCCTCTTCATAATATTAGTATAGATGGACTAATTGTCTGTTTACGTGAAAGAATGTTTGTACGTGGGCGTGCGCGCGGCGCGCGTGTGTGTGTGCCATTTGAGCTTAACTATAGGGTGCCAATAAGGCCAACAATTAGGGCATTAAGGATAGGTGCCAACAATTAAGGCAGTTTACCCTACCTAGCGTACTCCGGGCGGCCCCAGCCCACTGCCGGCGCGGGCGCAGGCTCCGGGCGTCCGGACGCGAAGTAGTACCCGCGCCCGCCCGCGTCCCATCCCGCTTGGCCCCGGTACGTCTCGTCCCATGGCCTGAAACTGAGTTGAGTCATTATCGCTATCACATCACTAGTGCTACAACTTGCCCAACCGCCTCTTGATTGTCTAACTCGAATATCTATAGCTATCGTTTTTAGTGTGAAAGATGTTTTTGTGTAATCGCTTCTTCCGTTTTGTTTTACACAGACATTCCGCCAACGTCTCGTAATGAAAGAAACACGGTTTCTCACAAAATATGCCCGGTGAAAATAGCACGCTAACAAGTTATTAAATTTTTTACTTTAATGCATTCACAATGCAATTTTATGATTGAAAAATGGAAAATGAAGTATTTAGAAAAAATCGACCCGTCTCACAACCACCTCCGATGGGAATCGAACCCACGACGAATTCGCTATTCGGGCGACTGCTCTAACCACTGAGCTACGGAGTCGTTTCCTAGCTCGCTCCGTAGCTCAGTTAACAGTTTTCAGCCTTGACGCCTTTCAGAATTGTTTCAGAAGGACCATTCTGCCTTCAACAACAAGTGATAGATGTCAAACTGAAAGCAATCGCTAATATCGCGATAGATGTTGAATAGACAATTAGCCATATTTTAAAGTTAGTGAGACTTCAGGAAACCACTCAAAATTCTTGCTAATACATTTATTCCCTCACATACCTATATAAAAAAGTTTTTTTAAGTATTTATAAAGAACTTAAAACATATTTTCTTTAATACTGTGAAGATTTTTGAGTTAGGCATGATTATTAAAGTAAGAAAAACGAAAAAAGGTATTTCCGCTATTTCCGTTTTTTGAGGGATATGTAAGTATTTCTTTATATTATTATTTGAATATTACAGTGACCAAATAATTGATAAAAATAAATAAAATTGAAGTTACAACTCTATTTCAAAAATTTGAAGTAGGTAGGTATCATAGTATACAGTGTGCCTCTTGATATGGTGCACAAACGAAAAGAACGTTGATACTATACCCGATTTTATCGACAAATAAAATAAAAAATATATAAGTAATAAAAATAAAAATATTTCACATGTTACGAAATATTTAAAAAAAAATATTTTTAAGTTCCTTTTGACATACAAAATTAATCATTTTCGAACCAAAAGATATATCGTTATGAAATGCATGAAATGCAACTTTATTTGGTCGATTAACGCTATTCAACATTGACTTTTTTTGTTGACGTCCGCAGTTAATATACACTACTATACGTTGCTATACACAGCAAGCAAACGGGACGGGATAGAGCGTTATTTTTTTTTTACTACAAAGCAGATGCAATGAAGAACAAGAAAATATGGACAAAAAAATTGTTTAATGGGATTATTTTACAAAAATCGCTAATAATGAAAAAAAGGGTAAAAAAAAATTGAAAATGTTTGATTTTGTCTCATTTTTGTAATGTTAGTCATCTTTTAGGAATTCATTTTACTCTTCCACTTATTTTCCAATCCTTCACAAGTATTTTAGCGTTTATTTTATGACGATATCTCTTTTGGTTCAAAAACTATTAACTTTTTATGACAAAAGGACCTAAACGGAATTTTATTTTTTAAATACATTGTAACATGAACAATTTTTTTTTTTTTTTTTTTTTATATTTATTTTGTCGATGATATCCGGTATAGTCAACACCCTTTTCGTTTGTGCACCATATCGAGGGGCACACTGTATAATCTGAGGTAGGTATCTATAAAAAATCAAATCATTGCCCATAAATATAGGTTACCGAAAACAAAGTTCTTCGACCGCATCCATTCAAAATTCGAACATCAAGGAAACTTGGGTCACCGACCGCGGTTCGCCAGGGGTACCTACTCGCACGCAGCCAACTCGAAAAAACATGGCGGCAAAAAAAAAACAAATACCGTTTGCAAATTAATTTCAACAATTCAAAGTTAACGGTTTATAGTCGTAATGAATACTTCGTACAAACGTGTCAAGATTGTGTTGCAAATTGGATAATTGGTAAGGAACTTGTGTCGGTATTTTCAAGCAATTTGTTCGGTTGTTTAGAAGCTAGATGGTAATTTTATTGTGACTATTGTATTAAGTATGTGAGATTAGCTGTTTTTGCTCGGATAGATATATAACGTGCTAGTGGTGGCCAAATAACAGGATCCTACTGCCATTTTGAAAGCGGTAATCAACTACTATATTATTAATTTCCCAAGACATAGGATTTCCCAAGACAGGTACATACAAACAATACTTAGTTATTGTTTGTATGTACCTGCCAGTATCCGTATTCTTTAACATTTGCTTCTAGTACTTACCTACTACTTGTTCATACATACACATAAGATTTAAAATATATACTCTCGAAAAACATAACCCTCCTTCTGTCGCAGTCGGGTAAAAATACAACTAAGACTAGCCAGACTAGCGAATACCAATAAAGATAATTTTGGACTAATCAATTACTTTTCCTCCTTTTGTTTGGCATTTATATTTATTATTTTATTAGCTACGTTTTTATTTGGTGTGTATTTAGAAACTATCTTTTAGATGTTGTTCCTAAGTTATTGAAAATTATTTATTTATTGTGATGGAAAGTGACCTTACATATTATATTATGTTAAAGTCACTTTTCAATTTGACGACTCTGTATGAAATATGACAGGGAGAAAAAAATTGCCCTTGGCGAATTTCTTGCCGGTTACAAGGCCTCCCGCCCCATAGGATTTGCGAACCGATAGCGTAGCTTCATTGACGTTCACAAGTGCTGTATCAGCCTAAAATGAATAAATTATTTGATTTTGATTTTTATCTTCACAGAACGAATATCACTTTGGAAATGTCATGTAGGTAGTCAGTCAGTGAAGGATGTCTAGCTAGCTAGACCTACACAACGATAAACTCTGCGCTGTTTAAAAAAACACCTAACAAATAAAAAGAACTTTGATTATCATGAATTTATCAAGATGTTTTTTCAAAGGCTTACATGTATTTAGGAAGACGCAGGGCAGTCCGACTTTATGGGGACTACTCTACTAGCACAAGTATGTTTGTCATTTGTTAATAGGTTTGTTCTCACTTTTTACGTGACACCTTTATACCTATTCGCCACTAAAACGTATAATTTGGTGGACACATAAATACCTACATAGATGCAGACCGGTAATTACGACAGCGAACCTCATTTTATAGTGGACATACAGCGGAACAATGGCGTAATCACAATGTGTCGCAAACACCATACACAGGGGCACATCATCTCATTGAACACACGGATTTAGGTGAAAGCGTAACTCGATTGATATATAAATAATCGACGTGGCTATAACGTATAACGGCATGTGTTGATGTGTGCTGTTGAACTTTGCAAATGATACCCGCTGTTTGCTGATTATTTGTACAGTTAAAGTAATGCGAGGTACTGACCTGAAACTGGATGATTGATATTGGGCGTGTTTCTGAATCTGTCAGTTTTTTTTGTGGCAATTACTCTGCGAATGTATGCTCTATTTAACTGACTGTTCATTATCCTAGTTGATTACAGTGGTATCACAGTATTCACAGTATCACTTGTACTTGGTTGGTTATTATAGAGTCAAACATGGTAGACTTAACCTACATTAGTTTATTATACCTACTTTTAGTACCTACCTAAAATGAATAACGATGGAATTATCTCTACTGTAACATTGTTGATCGAAGACTGTAACGTAATTAAATTTCAACTTGATTGAAACCTGTAAACGAGTCTTAGGATTGTAATACACCTAATAGTACATGGAAATCGTACCAAGTAAGTGGTGTTGCCTTGCATTAAATGAGGTAGTTCTGATTTTTTTACATGTTAGTAGTGATGAGATGGTAATGACAAATCCAAGTTTTCCACCTCGAAAGCCCTTTGGATCATTGTTAAATACTTAAAAATCCATAAAATTTTCAGATATTTTTCAGTTTTTGTAAATTTTCACCACCAAGGATATGAGTTACGGCAAATGTTACTATGTACTGTTTAAAGTAGACTAGATTTGCAATAAAAACAGAGTAATTTAATTTTTGTAGGCGAATTAGTTTTTCAGATACGGCTATTTTAAAATTTGCTAAATCACAAAAAAGGAATTATTACAGTTTTTTTATTTTTCATTAAATTGTACCCCTAGTAGTGGGTTTATGGCAAAAGCTTTTTATTAGTTATTAAAGTCCATTAAATTTCCAATAAAATGAGATTAATTATGTCAATTTACACCTGATAGTTCCTGAGACACAGCTGTTCAAAGTTATAGAGGTAGGTAAGTAATCAATAATGTAATAGAAGGGTTTGCAAAAGGTTGTAAGCCCTAAAGGAAGAAGGATCCAGGAGGCGTTCCCGTTCTACCATGTTAATGACACGCAAACCTTAATCACCTTGAAAGCATACCAAAGATGTAAGGTTGTACCTACCAGCAGATGTGGTTGCAGGAAAGCAGAACTCAAATGTTCGGCTGTTTGCAGCTACTGCATTGGCCAATCATGCGAGAACATACCAGACCTGATGTGTGATGACATTGATGAACCATTGATTGATAACCCACCATCAAAGGACGATTTTGACCTTCCTGAGCAGTTCGATGAAGAAATTATACCTCAGCAAGCTGCCCCCAAAAAGTGTGCTGTGGATTCAGAGGACGTGCCTGGTACATCAAAAATATACATACAATGTACATAATTGATCCCACCACCTCCGAGATCCTTCTTCCTTTAGGGCGTACTTCATTTTGCAAACCCTTATCTATATATATAAAAATGAATCCCTATTTCCCTTGGTCACGACATCACGCGTGAACGGCTGGACCGATTTGGCTAATTTTGGTCTTGAAATGTTCGTGGAAGTCCAAGGAAGGTTTTAACAGTGAGAAAATAGGGGAAGGAGGGGTAGAGTAGGAATAGGGTAGGGGTGGGGTAGGGTAAAGGTAGGGTACGGTAGAGGTAGGGGTAGAGTACGGGTAGGGTAGGGTGGGGTAGGGGTGGAGTGGGGTAGAGATAGAGTAGTGGTAGGGGTAGGTTAGGGATAGAGTAGGGGTAGGGTAGAGTAGGGGGTAGGGCCACGGGAACGAAGTCGCGCTGGGTCAGCTAGTATTACATAATTGTTTACTTACCTCAATAACTTTGAACAACTGTCTCAGGAACTATCAAGTGTAAGTTGATATTACGAATTGGTCTCATTTTGTTGGAAATTTAATGGATTTTAATAACTAATAATTTAACTTTTGCCATTAACCCACTACTATGGGTCAAAATGACGAAAACTAAAAAAACTGTAATACTTCCTTTTTTTGAATTATTGCAAACTTTTAAATAGCCCTATCTTAAAAACTATTTGACTTACAAAAACCAAATTATTATCATTTCATTGCAAATTTAGTCTACTTTAAAGCGTGAATAGTAACTTTTGCCGTAACACAGATCCTTGGTGGTAAAAATTGACAAAAACTGAAAAAAAAACTGAAAATTTATTGGATTTTTAAATATTTAAAATGATCCGAAGGGCTTCCGAGGTGGAAAACTTGGATTTGTCATTACTATCTCATCACTACTAACATACAAAAAAATCAGAACTACCTCATTTAACGCAAGGCAAAATGTACGATTTCCATGGACTATAACCAATCCATGTCCAAATGATTAATGAAAAAAATAAGATAGATAATATGATTTCAGACTCACCTGTCATGAGGTCCTCTGCCAACGCCAGGGCCATAGCCCCCAAATGAGTCATCGTAGGCGCCAACCCTGTCGTATCCATCTGCGTACGCCGGTGCCGCCGCCGGTCTCCTGTAACCGCCGCCGCCGCCACCGCCGCCACCGCCATATCCGTATCCATCATAACTTGCACCTCCGCCAAGCCCACCATATCTACCACCACCGCCGTAACCTGCTCCACCGTAACCTGCTCCGCCGTATCCTGCTCCGGCGTAACCTCCTCCGCCGTAACCTCCGCCATCGTATCGGTCATATAAAGGCCTTCTCTCCCTATAAGGATCGTCGTGAGCCGGCCGACTGTCGTATCTATCCCTATCTCTGTCGCGTCTATCCCCTAAAAATCTATCATAATAATCTGGCTTGTATCGGTCTCTATCGTCGTACCTATTCCTGTCGCGGTCCCTATCCCTATCCCTATCCCTATCCCTATCCCTATCTCTATCTCTCTTTCCTCCAGTCGGCCGTCTGTCTTTATCATCATACTGATTCTTGTCCTTATCGGTATCATCATCTGTTTCATTCTTGGGGTTAGTGTTTCTATCGGTGCTGTATCGCCTATCGTCATCGCTCTCTTCGCCTTTGTTTCTATCGAATCGGTTGCCGTAGGTCGGCTTGTGCCCTCTTCTATCGTCATCGAATCTATCGCGACGGCGATCGTAGTCGTCATCTCTGTCGTCTTGGCAACGGCCGCAACGTGACGGCCTCTCGTATTCTAGTCTCTCGTACGGTCGGCCTGTACCGTATCTTGTATCTCCACTTTCATAGTAGCTTCGCGATTGTCTACTTAGTTTGCTGTCATCTTCTGGGGTCAAAACTGCTGACAGTACTGTGTCGGTTTCTTTCGTTTCGACAAACGAAGACGCAATGCATGTTGATAATATCTGTAAATAAAAATAAATATTGAAAATGAAGAAAATAATTCCAAAAATAATTATTGAAAATGAAGTATTACAAAAATCGACCTGTCTCACAACTAGGTCCGATGGGATTAGAACACGCGACCTTTTACTGTCCGGACGAATGCTCGAATAAATGAACATCATTTTCAGTAATAAAAATTGCGTTGTTAATGCAAAGAGTCAAAATAATCTAAGAATAATTAGTCACACATAACCATAACCAGAGATCATTCATAAAAAGGGCCCTCCGAGGTCAAGGTGATTTGCTAGTTAGATTTTATAAAACCTAAGGATATTATTTCTTTGGTTCATGTGAAGTGAACAATATTCGTTATTATTTTCTTTTTATTAAGTATTACGTAACACTTAATTTGGCCATAATTGAGGTTTAAAGTTCAAGTTGTTAACAACTTCGTACTTTTTACACGAATTTTCGTAATGATGTCATTGTTTTTATTTTCTACCAAAATTGCCACCCACCATTATTTATTACAATACACATTATCGATAAAATAGGTACAATCAAATGATTCTGAATTCTGACATTTCTGAGGTTTAAATATACTATTTTGTTTAGGGTCTGCTCGTCCATCTATCTAGTTATATATTGCCGTTGTATGCTATTATATCTAATATCCATTTACTAAATTCCACTGTTTTGAAACAACTACAAAAAACAAAAAACTTATTCCCGGAACTTACAAAGCCTTATGAAATATTCAAACGTTAACCACTATTCAATGGGTGATAAGATATCCGATAAATGTGTTCACATCAATGAACAGTTACCTACGCATGTGAATAACCAGTTCCTAATTATCTGATATGATCTGCCAGTAGCACCTATAAAAAGTTGCCCAGTGAGTCTCATTAGGCGGCAATGATTGTCGGTTCTCTTACTGTTTTTATAGTATACGGATGTGTAATCAGCTGTTGAACATCTATTTTTATACCGTAAAGTCATCATCAACATGCATATTTGGATTTTATTGCGAATAAAACGTATTGTTTCTCAAAACGTAACTTTATACTATTTACATAAAATGGTATTTCCCATGATTCATTGTTAACCTGCAGTAGCAGTAAACAAAACAGGGTGCCTACCATCAACTCCTATTATTGCGGTTTTGTTTAGAACCTAAACTGATCTGCTTCGCTTATTCGTACCACGACAGCTTAGTAACAATGACAGCGATTCAGTGATCATTCAATGACACTTCACAGCCGCTAAGCTGTCAAGAACTCTTATTTGACTTATGACTCGGCCAAGCTAACATGACACCTGCAGGTTATACCCGTCCCTCTCACTCTCCGGGCATGACAGAATCGAGTAAAAGAGACGGGTAGAAGAAATAAGGACACAAATCGTTCGGTCATTCACATATAGCAATTCATTTGCGATCCAGTTTTTAGAAGGTCATAGTACGAAAGAACAACAAATTCATTTTAGGAACCTATTCTGCATCGCGCTATTTTTGAATCGCTGTCTTAAAGTTGATGGTAGGCACCCTGGTCTTATTTTTACTTGTGACCGTAAGGCTGTAAACCCACCGGATTAGCAAACTGAAGTGGCAGTGGGCCGGCCATATAAGCCGCAGAACCGATAACCGCTGGGGTAAGCGAGTTCTAGGAGTGGAGACCGCGAATCACCAAACGTAGTGTATAGGACGCCCTCAGACTAGGTGGAGCGACGATCTTTGCAGGGTGGCTGGCAAGAGCTGGATGAGAGCAGACACTGATCGTGCTCGATGGCGTACTCTTGGAGAGGCCTATGTCCAGCAGTGGACGTTAATAGGCTGATGATGAAGGCTGTAAGACCCGGAATCCCTTAATCCACAAACTAATTGTAGGTTAAAAAAAAACTAAAATAATGGCGGAGTTACCTTACCACAGATAATAATGCAAGAGTCGACAAGTTAAATGGGTCCCTTCCTGTACACCATGGCAATTAGGTAGTCCACGACCTTCGTTTTGGACAGATTTTCGCTTTGTAACAGAGTTTTGTTTTATAATTACGTCACAGCTATTGTTTTTTAAAGGTCGTATGTTAATTTGATAGGACAGTAGTAGATTAGCTATCATCGTATGTGCTTTATTTGGGGTTTTTGTTACACTCTGAGATGATACTGTGAATTGAATGGAACAGGGAAATGTGTGCAGATTATGAAGGTTGAAATATGTTTCTCTGGTACATTAACTTCATTCACTGAATATAATGGTTTATTATGATAATGTGGTACGCAAATTTTCGAAGACCACTAAGGATATTTTCACTTTTAAGCACTAAGTACTAAGACACAAACTATATCTTAAATTATAGAATTTATCGAATTTTAAGGTTAAATATTTAAAAATTAAAAAGTTAAAAAGTTTTTTGTATAAAACACAAAATGTATGAGAGGTGCCAAATGCCCCGGTTTTGGCCACTTAAATGTAGTCAAACTTTTGTAAGTATAGCAAAAATTCAAAACCAAACCCAGGTTAAATCAATATATTCTAATGTGCTAGAAACCAATCAATTGCAAAACAACAATTTAATTGTAAATAAATTATATTAAAAAAACCTTTTATTTAAAATCAAGCTTTTATTCAAATGTCCTAAAAAGAATAAAATAAACTTTGTATCAAGTCAAATCCAACAAATTTATTACATTAAACAATTTATTTGTTTTAAAAGCTTGTCGCTTTATTTAATTTCATATGTCAAATATAAGTTAAAGCATTTGTGTTTAGTGCAAGCCCAGTAACAATAAAATCTCGCGACAAGCTTTTAAAACAAATAAATTGTTTAATGTAATAAATTTGTTGGATTTGACTTGATACAAAGTTTATTTTATTCTTTTTAGGACATTTGAATAAAAGCTTGATTTTAAATAAAAGGTTTTTTTAATATAATTTATTTTTGTATTTTTAGTTATTATTGGACGTGTTTCTAAGTTGCTTCATTTCATTTAATGCATAATTATTGCATGGTCGTTTGCCAGTTAATTTATTACAGTCTAGCTCTTCAACTGCATCAAGTCTGCAAACACACAAATATATTTTACCACCAAATAGAGATTGTAGATTCTTACTACAGACACACATATTCATTAAATACAAGGCATATTCACATAGGTATAAGAGAAGGAAGCACTGTATTACGAACAAGAATAGAAAACACAAATTAGACCCAATAAGACAAAAAGTTCAAAATAAAAATGTGTGTGTGCCGTGCCGCAGCAGTACTCAATGGTCGCAGCTCAGCGTCATATTACTTGTCTTGCAACGCAAGCAAACGCTGATTTTCAGTTGTAATAGTACATTACAGCCGAGGACAGGTAAGTAAGAAATTACATTGTCGAGGCAAGGTAATTTGCTTACCGTACAAGGCTTGTATAGTGCTTTTCTCAAGAAATGCGAGGAAATAAAAAAAATTGTTTAACTAAATAATATTTATTAAAATTTATATCACACATGTTCGGGCAATTATTAAATGTAAATGTTATTGTTTTCCCGGGCACACTTATGTATAAATCGCCCATAATAATATTATTTTAATGATGTATCATTAAAATACGCCAACAACACAGGTTCCGAAAACGTATGCGCCTTTTTTTCACTTTTCCAAATCAGATCGTAGGTTTTCATATATCTTTCTTTTGATTTTGATGGCAGTAAGTTTTCTGTTATTAATTTTGCTTCTGCTCTCAAATTTGGTGGAGTAGGTACATACAATGTCTGTATATGTTTCATTGGCAGAACTGATTTTGATAATTTATTACACAATATAAACTGTATTGATATTTAATCAACCGCTGAAAATCATACCCGCCGTTTTTTTAATATTGGTTTGTGAGGCCATGTCGAACGGTCATACAGCCTAGTGATACTTACTACTTGCTACTAAAATGCGCAACTTCAATACCCGCTTCTGGGCGGTAGATGGCGCTGTATATATTTCCCATACAAAATTACTCGTAAAGGATATTTTGACTATGATAAATCTCATTTTGTTTTTTTGCGATTGATGTTCGAGCTAAGCATGAAGCTCGACTTAATACTGAGGTAACTGGAGTTCTCACCCTGAATAAAAAAGTGAACAGCAAATTTGAGATTCAGTATGTAGTGGCTGTCAGTTGTCTCATATGACCATACGTATTTTTCTAAAGTGTAGGTGAGACGGAAGATAGCCACTGTGTAATTTGTGGTTACAAAAAATTGTTCGTGCTGCACTCTCCAGTTACCTCAGTATTAAGTCGAGCTTCATGGTGCTAAGAGTACATAGCGCTTGTGGTACAATACGAAGTAATATACTCTGTGCGCACCGTATTAAAAAAAAGTTAACCTAATTATGATATAATAATAATGTGGCTGTATGGTGCAAATGTCCCTTTGCTTTTTCTGTTTTTATACACAGGAATAACTAAAGAAAAAATAAAGAAAAAAAGTTGGTTAAAGTATAAACTAAAATCAGTGCAGTAAGTAAGTACTGAAATTCATTACTGCAGTGAT
The DNA here is from genome assembly GCA_949710035.1 of Crambus lathoniellus. Lineage (NCBI taxonomy): Eukaryota > Metazoa > Arthropoda > Insecta > Lepidoptera > Crambidae > Crambus > Crambus lathoniellus. The sequence continues at coordinate 4,065,686 of OX453303.1, read as the reverse complement.
TTTCAAATTTAGAATGTTTACCTCGGAAAAGTGCCACGTACTGCATTCTTTTCTCAAATATAATATTAACATTTCAGAGCATAAGTGTGAAAATTTTAGTACGTATTTCAAAAATAAATACTAAAGAACAAGACACATTTAAGTTTCTATCAAAGTTGATAAACATAGTACATAAAGAAAAAAAGGTTTTTTATTTTCTGTAGGTAGACTATGGTTGTATTAACTTGGAGCCATCTGTCGTTGACTTTAGTGAACTATTTATGTGCAAAGTGACACATAGGGTCTGAATATAGCAACTTCGCGTTTTTTCCTTTTTTTTTATAGTTCGTTCGTTCTTATAGCCGCTACACACGTCCAGACCAGACCTAACCGCCGATTTGGTGCGGACGAACTTTGCTGTAAAGCAAATATAATCCGTGCTACACACGTTCGTACCAAATCAAAATTAAATCAAATCAAAAAATCAAAAAGCTACACCAAATCTGGTCTTGGCCAAGGCTTTGTATCACATCACTGAACAAGGCCTTGTATCACATCACTTTTTTTTATCAAATACCCACAGAAATCACCTGGATTTGCCAATGCAATGCAACGGGCTCGTAAAGAAAAAGACCTATTAACAAAAAAAGGTCTTGGATTTGAAAAAAATTGAACGGTACCTGTCATAAAAGAATGACGAAAAATTCTTCAAAACCATTTTGAGTAGCCTGTAACTGACAGGGAAACTTCATTTTTAATTAAATGTCATTTTTTTAAGTAATTGAGAAAAAGCCTAAGTCCAGGGACTTTAAATTAATGTTTTAATATAAATAATAATAATTTTCACTTCTCATGCTCTACAAGTACGCAAATATAGCCCTACGAAGCGGGACTAAATAACCACTTTAGTCCCTAGGGAGTAAAATGTAATTACTTTTTTAATTTCCTTCATGTGACATTAGATAAACTCAAACAGCCAGTGAATATACTATTAATTGTGAAGTGTGGACCATCTTCATTGCGAAAATGTTAAGATGTTTTTTGTTTCATGGTTTTTCCGCAAAGAAGGTGGCGCTATGTGTTTTAAATTGTCAATTTATGACTGGTTTAGCGGAAAAAACTTACTGCGAGTTTTTGGCGCCATTTTGGCGGGTTAGGTTGAGTGGATATTTTAATTAATCGCAATTTGTTTCATAGTGGATTTTGTGACTCAAGATAGGTGTGGTTTTTGTGCCCCAAGTGTCTACGCAACTGAACGATATGTAGAATGATTAAAATAGGCGCTATCTCGGTAAAGTGATGACGAGTGTTTTATTATAGTGGTGTGGTGACTAACCTCAGCAAGAATTATCGAGAAGGTTGGCTTGACACACTTGACGCCAAAAACTCCAAGGAGCACTGGAATGTAACACACCTACATTCTTATGAAAACATAAGAAACTATAATAATTAAATAATACTCAATAATTGGCAGTATGGCTAAATGTCTTGGCCTGTCCTACAAAAGGGCGAATATTTTTACTACTACTACTACTGACCGCGAAAATGTCAGAATTTGTTAAATGTTTTTGTACTAAATTGACTAGTTTTCTCGCACTCGAAGTGAAAAGTACAGTTTGCACCTCGAGACTAAACGCCAACTTAATATACCCTCGGTTTCATTGACTCCCTCGCACGCTCGGGAGCCAAACCACCTCTGGTATATAATGGCTTCGTTTAGTCCCTCGTTATAAAATATTCTGTTGATAATCTCAAATTTATGTAAATAGTATATTATAGGATACTTTTCAAACAGACTGTTTTTTTGTCTCCATAGCAATTATGTGACATGGACTCATGTTCTTTCTCAAATAACCAATTCAAATCGGCTGTCGGGTTGGGACGTGTGTTCTATTACTAGTTGAATTTAGAGAGTGCGCCAGATAAGTCTGCGCGGGGTCAAAATCGAATACTAATATTTTCCATAAGCTTAGAACAAAATAATGTACTGTAACTAGCGCCATAAACGCCCCAGTCGCAGAGTTATCTGACACGCACTCTATGAAGATTGCGCTCGCTGAATGCTCGCTGATTATAACTTTATGGTACCTACCTACAATGACAAAGTGTCAAGTAACCATCACAACAAAACAAGAATATAGTACTTGAAAATTTGCAAGAATTCTGAATTGATAACTATACTGATTATATATTTAATTGCATTGTCATCGGAACTAAAGGTGAATTCCAAATTTCAGCTCAATCGGACATTGGTAAGTGGGTCAAATTTAGCTCGCAAGATTTGACGAACGGACATACATGCATACATACACTGCAAGTTAAATAAAAGCTTGTAAAAAAGGGTTTACAATAAATTTGATGCATAAACCATAACACTTAAAATTTTCATAAGTACAACAAACAATGGTGTTTATTGAAAAATTCGTATTACATAAGCGATTCTAACGATTGCTATTATTACATTAAAACACCTTATTTTAATTGCCTTTGGCGTAAATGACGAAAAGTTATTTATAGAGTAAAAAGCGACAAAAACCGGTACAGTGGCCAAAACCAGGGTTTCCGCCCTATATGGATGGGAGTATGTTAATATACAAGGTGCTCTTAAATCTCTCAAGCTATCTTTATTTCCAGGAAAACTAAAAATGTTATTTAGTTATATTTCTATTGTTTGGTTATTTGTCTTCAATCCCTTTTTGCGAAAATTTAACAAAATTTAAGTCATCCATATAAAAGACATCAACGCATACCAAATTTTAGTCAAGATGATTTTTGCTGTACCCGGCTTGCAATGCCACGAATGTATAAAAAATATTTATAATAGATGTTTTTGTGATTTTTTGGGCCAGAAATCCTCGCAGGCTTCCTCAGAACACCCTACCAAAGTTTCATCACAATGTTTTCAATGTTTTCGTAACGCATGGATCACAAACATACAAGTATTGATTTTTATCTTTATGGATACCTAGGTAAAAAATTTATAGATAGCAATGTCTGCATGATTTTTGTTAGTTAGTTGGTTGTTTTTTAGTTTAAATACAATTTTTTTTTATCAAAATAAATTAGAGATTAAACGAACTTACCTGAAGTGAAGTTCTATCTTAATTATACGAAGGCTTCGTCCGAAGAGATTAGCTTGATTTAACACTTGTAGTACGCCCTAGTAATCGCCAATTTCACACTATATTGAGAATATACCTACTTATAAATTAAAAAGTAATAAAAGAAAATTATTATTTTTTAAATTTCAAAAGTGGGTAGTCAACACCGATCTGGCTCAAGCGCCCATCATAGCTGTCATTTAGTTTAGAGTATTATATTTTTCGAATCATATAGGGGAGTAGTTAATAACTTTTGGGAGGGAGGGAAGCTAATCTCTTCGGACGAAGCCTTCGTATAATTAAGATAGAACTTCACTTCAGGTAAGTTCGTTTAATCTCTAATTATACTTCATGCTTCGTCCTCAAGATTAGCTTGATTTAACACTTGTCGACGTTTAGAGACTAAGTGTTCGAAAAATATGCAAAAATTGTAATATATAGGCTACTGAATAATATAGATTGAAATTATAACTTAACTTATACTATCTTGCTTCTTTATTTTCTCAACATAGAAACAAAAAGCAATAAAAAAGTATTATTTGTTACATAAAAAATCAACATCGCTTATGAAATAAACGAAAAATATTTTGATTAAGCACTCAAAACAGTGGTGCCAAATATTTTATCACAATTGCTGTTTACTGGCCTGTTATAAAATTTGGCAAACGTATGTGATTCTGAAAACCAACCTGCAGTTTTATAATCTGGTCTATGCTAAAACCTAAATTTTGCGCAGCTGACGTAGCAGCATACCGGGTATTATGCGCAGTGAACGTAGAAATATCAATTCCACTTAAATGTAACGTATTTTTTATCCATTTGAGTAAGGTTTGTGACGTAACAGGCTTATATGGCTTTCGGTAACTAATAAATAAATTGTCGGAATCAGGACAGAGAAACATTTTCATTTCAAGGTAAGTAATCAAAACTCTTGCAGGACAAATACTTGGCTTTTCGTTATAGAATGGTATAACGAGCAATGTGTTTTTTTTTTATTTTTTTTTTTTTTATATATATATATATATATATTTTCCAGATTCTAACTTTCGTTAGCAAACCACTTTTCAAGACAATTTAAAATCTGTGCTATATTCCAGACTTCATTAAATTTAGGGGATGGAGGTCTGGTACGAAAAACTCCTATAATAAATCTTTTTATTTCTTGATTTAGTGATATATCAATTTTAGTTATTAAAGCCAAAGCAGAATGATAACAGTTAATTGTGCCATACTGAGCGCCACTGTTTAAAGCAGATGCAAAAAATTTTGTATATCGGGAATTGATACTTTCGTATAAGTTTAGTTTATTTTGTTGACAATAAATAAACCACTTTTAATAGCAAACTTCGTATTGTTTATACGAGTTATCCAAAAAAGGGGTTAAGCATGACGTCCAGAGAAAATTATTTGACGCCTCTTCGTATCATCACCATCACCAGGGCAATGGAGTTGCGCATTTGTTTGCGGTTGGAATTTGTAGACAAAACTAGGTTTGAATCTGCTTTGAAAACGAATTGTTTACTTATTAAAAGACTCTTAAATAGTGGATACCACGTTTATGTGGACCAAAATGGAACAACTATTATATCTGTGGCATTGTCTTTCTTAAACATTTAGGCATCATTGTGAAAGGAGGAAAAACATTAAAATTTAATTTCGACCACGACACTGAAAAAAAAACATTTACGGCGTATGCATCCGGATCCTTATGCCATGGATATATATCTTGGACATTTATTATTTTTAACGACTAGCGTATCAATGAAAATATCTATGAAACTTTTCAACAATTTGTTGAAAGGCATAATCAGCTAGCTGCCATTCTTGGTCTGCCTGCATAGTATTATCTGAAGATCGAATATGAGATGCAAAAACGTAAACATTTTTACATTTACGCCATTGCCAGAGGTCTTTTGCGATCTCTGTCAGGTGTGGGGAGTGTATATCACCCATACGGTTTACGTAGGAAATTACCGTGGTATTGTCAGTTCGTAGAAGTACTTGACAGTTAGTATCTTAACCAATAAACGCAGCAAGAATTCCTAAATAATTTATTGTCTGCTACTTTCTTTTACACTCCATAAACCACTAGCTCTGTCGTCTCCACATGCAATTCCCCACCCCGTAGTTGAGGCACCTGAAAAACTTCCAGGTCATACTTGTCTATTTTTATTTTGGTGCGGCTCCACCAATAGAAATCCTGTTCCAAGTAACAAGGTATATCCATGTACTAATTATACATATTTCAAATAATTTAGTATACAACCAGCTGCATTTCACGGCGGGACAGGCGGATATTAACAGTCCAATAAAACTAACAAATTCTCTAATTTTACACCTTTTTAAGTTAGAAAACTTTTGTATTGCAAATTTAATTTTGGCAAAGTGACCTAGAATTTCTTTTAGTTTAATCTATATTCTAAGAACTTACAAGACTGAGAAGGTATAAAATTACTTTTATCGGTATTTATAATGAAACCTAAGCTTGTAAGCAACTTTACGGTATCTTGTAAGTTTTAAGACCCTTATATTAGACAGAGGTCATCCAAATATATTGTTAACAGGTAACCATATAATCATGAGTATTTCATGACCGGTTTCATGATGACTTTAGTGAAAAAAGGAGCTGTGTTTAAACCAAATAATAAGACATTAAATTCATATGCTTTTTGATCAAATTGGTATCTTAGATATTTTCGGTCTTCCTTGTGAATTTTTAACAAAAAGTATGTCTTTCAGGTCTACTGTGCACGGTTACAATCTCTCGGTATCAATTTTATTACTGTTCTTAAATCCTTGAGTTTAAAATGTCTTGAGTCAATAAATTTATTTAGTGATAAGTTTAAGATGAAGCGCATTTTCCCATTTGGCTTGGGTACTAAAAAATAGTTGATAGATATTGATCAGATTCAGAGATCTCTGAAATTGCAGAGACAGCAAATTTTTTATTTCGTGTATGAAAAGAGCCTTTTCCTTTTCACTACATTTTTGGGTTGACGGTGATACAGGTTGCATCGGCTTTCGATTGAAGGGAATCTTGTATCCTTTTTATGAAAAAGAACCAGTGGGTCCTTGGTAATCATTAAAAATTCTTTATAGAATAATGATAAACGACCTGCATGCGTTAACGTATTTAGCGTCGGCTGTTGTTCTGTCTCTGCCACGGATACTGCGACTGCTTCGATAAGTTGATGAGCCGTCTACGCGTCGAAGTCGTTGCAGGCTCCTTCGTCCTGGGAGGGCCCGTCGGCCTGCGACTAGGACCCGGACCCTTCCAGTTTAAATTTCGCGAAGAACTGTATAACTTACTTATTAGGAAACTTTTGTGTCGTTGATTGCTTTGGGTCTGTGCTAGACTTGTTAATAGCTCTAGCTGATTTTTTGTTTTCCCTTAAGTTTTCGCCGAATAATTGTTTATCAATTTTGATTTTTTGAAGAGAATCCCTTAGATCCATCTTCACGGCATTCAGAAAAAAAATTGTAAATTGAATTAGAATGGTGACAATCACACATAATTTTTGCCAAATCCATAAGTGTTTTAGCAAGGCTGTATTTTTCTCATTTGCAGACAATATAATAGTATAGATTTTACCAGACAAGTGTTTCCAGCAGTCGATTCCTTCTGTTTCAGTTGAATGGCCTTATTGTGTTTAGCAATAATATCTGAAACAGCTGCTTTAATCTTAGGATCAAGCTCAGGTGGGTCAATCAATTTGCAATTTTCTGGGGTCATGAGTTCTTTACGCAATTCTTTGTTAATACCTGTTGTGACCCAGTGCTGGAAAACTCCAGCACTCCTGACTGAAGTAGGGTCAGTACCTAATATTTCTAATACTTCACTATCTAAGTGTATGTTTTCTGTTTCAAGAGCAGACGTTTGATCTGAAGGTAGATCACGCTTCGGAGCCTCAGTCGACGAATGACCATCCTGTATATTTGTAATGTTTTCAGACTGGGATGTACTGGGGATTGGCTCCAAGTACTTGTTCTAATTGTCCTTCAGGTTAACCCTTAGAACATGGTGCGTCGAGGTCAACTATGACCTCTTGGTCGTATGTAAGGGACAGAGTAAGCCTCATGTTCATACAATTTTAGCATGTCAGTTAGTATTGTAAGAGACAGTCCCCAGTTATAACAACACGTACTGTCCGCAAACTACACTTAGTAGTACCTTATAACAGTCCCGTTGTACTGTTTGTAGGACCCAGTGACTGCAGTGTATATAATGATGATTATGTTATCATTATTTGAGATTATGTACTGCTTAACCTTAGGTATGCAATTAAATTTCGTAAGAGACAGTCCCAGTTCGAAAAAAAAGTACTGTCCGCAAACTATTGAAAATCGACACATCATAATAAGCATAATACTTTAGAGTACATAGCTGTTTTTTAGCTTAGTCACTTATGTAAATTATTTTCAGTAAGAAGCAGTCCCAGTTCAAAGAAAGTACTGCCCGCAAACTGTTTAACAGTACCAGTTCAAAAGAAAAGTACTGTCCGCAAACTATTGAAAATCGACACATCATAATAAGCATAATACTTTAGAGTACAAAGCTCTTTTTTAGCTTAGTCACTTATGTGAATTATTTTCAGTAAGAAGCAGTACCAGTTCATAGAAAGTACTGCCCGCAAACTGTTTGAAATCTACTTATACGAGAACTTGTAAAAGTCTGTGACAAACTAATGCATTTATGTTCAATTATAACTTTAAAATTAATTAATAATTTTGTTACACTTTATTGAAAGTATTTATTTTACAAACTTAGTAATAAGTAGGTAGTTAAATAGTCAAACCGTTTTATCGTTGAACGTAATTATCGTTTGCATTTTTTGCGAAACGTTAGAAAACCAGGTCACTGAACTTCAATATGCAATATAATATGTCAAGGCCAGTGACTTATAAATGTATAAAAATACATAACGTACCTTAAGATAAGGACGACGAGCGATAGAATTGTTCCGATAACTCAGAACAAGATAAATCTCACCGGTGGTGGTGCTTCTTTTTTCGCTCCAACTTTCTCTCCAATCTTATAATTTTTCGTTTAATGTGTTCACAGTTATCTTTTTTGCGTTTGGGCATCCTAAATAATCACTTTTAACAACAACTAACAACTTTAGTAACACAATTTAAAAACTAGATGTGAATCGGCGACGCACTAGAAAGCGAATGACAGCTATGATGGGCGCTTGAGCCAGATCGGTGTTGACTACCCACTTTTGAAATTTAAAAAATAATAATTTTCTTTTATTACTTTTTAATTTATAAGTAGGTATATTCTCAATATAGTGTGAAATTGGCGATTACTAGGGCGTACTACAAGTGTTAAATCAAGCTAATCTTGAGGACGAAGCATGAAGTATAATAACAAAGTAAGAAGGTAGTATATTTCTTCTGCTTGTAGAAACAATAACGTTGTTTTATATGAATAAATATTTAATTGAGTACAATAGCTAATATTTTTTATTTTTTTAGTCGACCTCTGAAACACAGTTTTCTTACAGCTTTCCTATGCATATACCTAAGTCATCATCATCATTTCAGTCGTACGACGCCCACTACTGGGCATGGGCCTCCTCCAAGGATCTCCACAACGATCGGTCCTGCGCCCTTGACCAGATAGACGGTCCACCTTGTAGGGGGCCTGCCCACGGAACGTATCGTACGGTTTGCGGTCGCCATTCGAGAACCTTTCCGTCCCAACGGCCATCGGTACTCCGCGCTATGTGTCCTCCCGCCCACTGCCTCTTCAACTGAGCAATCCTTCGATACCAAGTATATATTAATATTTCAACCAACTGAAGCTAGGGGCTTAACCACCTCTGCTGTCTAGTGGTACACACGACCGGTATCAGACCCAGAAGTCCCGGGTTCGATTCCTTGTAGGGGTACATATTTTATTCGGTTTGGTTCGTGCTAAGATTGTTCGAAGTCCACCTGGCTAGCTACCACCATCATTGATCGCTCTGCATGCCCGGACACCTGCACGCGAGAAGACCTTATGTTGGCTGCAGATAATGCCGTGAGAGTGGCACAGTTTTGGGCCAACAAAATTTTATTTAGTACTTGTCATTGACACGTCGAAGTAGAAGAACCAACTTATCTGAGTGAGACGCCAATAACAACGATATTTTCAGCATGTTGTTTTTCGGAAGTTACAGATGATATATTATACCTTGCTAGTTCCTCAGTGGTTGAGGAATGCAGGAGTAGTGCGCCTTATCTTCACTTAAGGCTGCGATTCCCCAAAATATGGTATTTTAAATTATGGACTACTCGCAAATCACAAGTACTTCAAATTTGGAAAAAATATATGTTATTTTACAGTTATTTATCTGGTGATTCAAGTCGTTTTCTTCTGATCGGTGGTATTTTACTGTGTCAAATACAATCCCAAACATCCGTCTAATCGTAATCTAAATATCCTATTACTTGCAGTATATTTAGTTTTAGTTAATGAAAAATATACGAAAATTGTCTTTGAATAGCCGAGGGATTTCGGCCGTCATAAGTTTAAAATTTTTAATATTTAATTTTGAATTGAATTTTAAGTGATTTTCGATTCGCGGGGCGCTCGCGAGTTCACCGTTCATTGCCGGCTGCCACTGCGTCCGCGTGAAGGGTATCGCGCGCGGCCGAGCAAGTGTTAGCGTGCCTATTTCGGCCGGGAATCATCGCCTTAACATGACGTGCTACCTGCTATGTGCTACCCAGTTGTGCCTAAAAAAATAATCAAGATAGGAATAGTAGCTTGTTTTACAAGGGAGCAAAATAATATATTTACGGCGAGGGCGCTATTTTGAATCCAGAGCGCAGTGAAGGATTCTAGAGTAGAATCTCGAGCGCAGCGAGGGATTCTAAAGTAGAATCCTGAACGCAGCGAGGGATTCAATATACGCCACCCGAGGTGAAAATAATTTTGCGGCCGAGTAATACACTCTGCTTTTCATCCCCCTCTATAAGAAAAGCAGTAAAGACAACTCAAACTACCTACCTTTCTTTGTCGTTCGGATACATCATAGCGCTAGTCGGGCAAGAAAAAAAATTTGAGTTTTGAAATAAAAAAAAAATTAAGTAAAAAAAATATATGTCCATCAGATTTCTAATAAGTATCTCCGGGGATGCCATAGGGGGGTTGAAAATTTTGTTAGATTTTAGCTACGACTCACCGTTTACGAGATATTCTCAATTTTATAAAATTCCGTTTTTGAAAATTTCTCGGTCCCGAAAAAAGTCCCGGCCCCATACAAAATCAGTTGCTTTTTTTTAAAGTACTGCACACCCTTAGCTACACTCCAACCAAAGCTTTTTTAATTATGTTCTAAATTCAAATCTCATTGTTTTGGACCCTGTTATGAAGCTGTTCAAAATTCAAATCTCATTTATTCCCTCTTGTCATAACAGGTAAAAAATGAATCGTTTTGGACCCTGTTATTAGATAAAAAATCATCGCTTTTCGAATCGATGGGATGAAAAAATACTTATCTTCCTATTCCTAAACTCTACAGAACTAACTTAAAAAGAACTTTTTAGTTAGAAACTTAGCAAAAACTAACGGGTCATTAAGATCATAATTATGCACCTTTGTACAGTTCACATGAATATTATACGGCTATTTTATATAAGATTACATTTTTTTTATACTTAACGCAATAATCACGTTATAATTGCAACTCAGACAATAGACGAAAGGTTATGGGAACTATTTTAAAATTACGCATTTATATTGTTTACGTTTAAAGCTTGTTTTAATGTCTTTATGTTTGGCAGTCTGTCTGTTGTACCTACTTTATGAAGGCCTTTTTTAAGATATACACCCCTTAATTTTAATGACGACAAAGGTTTCAGGGGATGATGGTGTCCATGGAAAGACAAGAGAAAAAAAACAGAATTCTGTGTGAACAACTTTTACTATGTTTTACTATTGTTTTAAAGAAAAGTACAACATCGACTTGACTAAAATGTGTGAAAAGAGCTGATTTTCTTTCGCGATTCTGTCTGTGGCCGTCCCCATAGTACATATTGATGGATTGATGAACAGTATCATCTCTTAAAATCTTTGTAAAATAAAATTTTGTGGAGTAGTGTATTGCTAAATATTTATTAAATAATTTACCATATTAAATACTTATCGTAAATTTTTATATAAATATCCACACTTATTGAGATAATATAAGTAAATTTTATTCCAGCTTGTTAAAAAACATTTCTTATCACTCTTAAATGTTACCATTTTATACTATGTTTCATCCAAATAAACAATTTATTTATTTATTTGATAGGCTTTTGTGATAACTTATTCCATCGAGTCAATGCTTTCTTCAAAGTCGGCTTGCTCTGACAAGAATTTGATATTCAACAATCAGGTTCAACAATTTGATATTTTACCTCAGATATTTACACTCTGTTTACACTACATACGTTGTTTACCTAAAATAATACAAAATACTATCATAAATATATATTTTTCTATTTTTCTATAAAATAAAAGCGAATCATATGTAGAGTGAGTTCCAGATAACTCAGCGCGCGACGTACGTACGTTTTTCTGTTCTGGGATTATTGAGAAGATTAGTATTCGATTTCGACCGCGCGCAGACTTATTTGACGCGCATTCTAGAGTTCGCTATGTCAAGACGAAACGTCAAATGAAGAAAAATAGGAGACTCCTTTATTTTTTAACTAATTTATAACTTTATTAACTTCTTATATAAAGCCTTGGGTACTCCACTTAAGTTTTGATTTGATTTTTCCTTTGTTAGAGATAATTTTCGTAATTTTTTACACGAAATCCTTCATATTTTTGTTACATATAAGCTACAATAAATAGGTATTACGTGTGCGTATTTCACTAACAATAAATAAGTAGGTAGGGCAGAGGTACCCTTTGTGGCCACTTTAAGGATTTTTTGACTTTTAAGCACTAAGTACTAAATGGTCTTAGGTATTTAAGACACAAATTATATCTTAAATTATTGATAATTTATCTACCTTTAGGGTACACTTTTCAAATTTATAAAAGTAAAATAGTTTTTTTTATATTACACACAATGTGTGAGAGGTGTCAAATGTACCGGTTTTGGCCACTTACTGATAGTTAAACTTTTGTAAGTATTGCGAAAAATCAAAACCAAACCCAGGTAAAATCAATATATTATAATTCGCTAGAAACCAGTCAATTACAAAACAACAATTTAATTGTCAAAAACAAAGGTTTATAAAGTATTTCATCCAAAACAAATTTCTTAAAATTTTCATACAAAACATTTTTTCAAACAGAAAATGGAATTTATTAAAAAAAATCGTATGACATAAGGAATTCTAACGGTTGTTATTATTACCTTAAAATACCTTATTTTAATTGCCTTTATCAAAAATGGCTAAAAGTTGTTTAGAAAAACTTTTAGAGCAAAAACTGGCCAAAACCGGTACAGTGGCCAAAACCGGTACGCCTGCCCTACTTACCAATATTTTATGAAACAAAATTATTTTTTAAAACAAACAAAAAAATGTGTGAAATCCAGATTCAATTAAGAAAGTATTTATGAATTTTCTAAAAATAAAAAAGGTTGCTTGTTATTAAAAATTTATACTTTTTTTCTGCATGAAAATGAAAAAAATTAAGTAAGTACTTTAGTTAAGTTGTGAGACGTGTGTAGTTTTAGTTGAAAGACAGGTCGATTTTTTCTAAAATACTTCATTTTTAATTTTTTGGTTTTTAAATGGTATGTAAAAAATAATTGCATTACGTTTATTAATACAAATATTAATATAAATATAAGTCATATTTATTACATATTATAATATATTATAATATATTTATCACTATAAATTATACATATAAAGCCTTCGATTCGATCGATTAATCAATAATTTAATTTATATTTTAACAAATCAAATTAAATAGTTCTAGGGATTATTAATAAAATAATTTCCAGTCGTGAATAATAAAAATAAAACTAATAGAAAAATAAAACATACCACTAACAGCAACCGTTCCATTTTGAACCAATTAAGTGTTACCACCAAGCTATAAAGTTCATCCTTCGTTTTCAAACTTTGCGGCACAAACCGCATACGAAAACCCGTTTGCGAAAAAAAAGAAAATTACAAGCTTTACATTCTGCAGTCCAAATTTGAAATTCAAAACTTGAATTTTTCTTTTTTAACTTAATGTGGCATGTGCGCTGCGGATCGCGCGGCCGCGTGCGTCGGACTGGCCGGTTGCGTATGCGCTCCCGCTTATTATAATTATGGCAATTGTTGTTTTTTGTTTGCTCATCCGTCTATGGAGGCCTATGGAGATGATGAATGATTTGAAGGCTATAGGATCTTCATGTTGGTTTTTTTAAGAGAAAAAAAGAAGAAAATTACAGGTTACGATAAAAATAGTTGTAAGTAAAATTAATGGCTTTTCAATTAAGTTTAATGAGTCCATAAAAGCAAAATAACTTTAATGCAGGATGACGAGTCATGACATGAATGAATGCCAGGATACCTATAATATTAAAAGGGAATTACTGTTTTAAGATACTGCTCACAGTACTCAGTTTTAACCCCCTCCGTGGTCTAGTGGTATACACCACTGGTATCAGGCCCAGAGGTCCCGGGTTCAATTCGTATATTGTTCTCGGTTTGGTTCCTGGTTGGACTTGTTTTTAGTCCGCCTGGCTAGCTACCACCATTTTATCAAGTCAAACGCCATACAATGATGTTTTATTTTACACTTTTCTCCGCTTTTAGACTTTAATTTCGTCCGTTATACAATGATGTTTTCAGCATTATTGTGTTCAGACAGTTAGAGATAATATAGCTAGTTCCTCATTCGTTGAGGATTCCATGACTAGTGCACTTCCACCTTGTGGATAAAAAAACAATTCGTAAGAAATAGCAGGGCTTTAGCGTAGACAATCTGTTCAGCTTGATGCGCTATCGAATGGCGAAGCAGACGAAGGAATGATGATGCTTTAATGATGTCAGACAAAACTCCATACATTTCCCGTCGAATAATTGGATGCTACTATAAATAATCTCGAAGTCATTCAGCCTTTGTTGGAATAATGAGATGAATGTCCTTCGCCTAAATGTTGAGCTAGGTAGTTACTTTTTACTTTACTTTTTTTTGTTAATTTTATATTTTTATTTGATGTTGGCAGTTTTTTCGAGTTCAGTTCAGAATTGTTTTCTAGTAGACTTTGTGACTCAAGGTAGGTGTGGTTTTGTGTCACAAGTGTCTACACAGCTGGACGATGTGTTGAATGATAAAAATATGGGCTATCTCGGTAAAGTGATGCCGAGTGTTTTATTGTAGTGGACTTCAGCAAGAATTACCAAGTACTCGACATACATGATGCCAAATAATCTAAGAAACATTGGAATGATCACATAGTTCTGTCTCTGTCATCTGTTTGAATGTGACAGAGACAGAAATACGTTCTAAACACGTTTAGCGTTAATCGCGTTTAAATATCATTTGTGAAATCGGGCCTTACTTACATTCTTATGAAAACTGAAACTATAATAATATTCTAATAATTGATGCTGAGCATGCAGTCTTATAATGTACTCTATGGATTCACATCACCCATGTGCGAGATTATGTAGAGCTACATTTAATACTACTTATATACTTAACTGTATTTATCATAACCCATTGTGTAATTGTGATGGAAACTGACCTTAGTCATACCATGTTAAGGTCATTTTTCAATTTGACGACTCTGTATGAAATAAAACAGGGAAAAAACAACCCTTGGAGTTTCTTGCCGGTTCTTCTCTAAGGCCTCCCGCTGTAGGGTTTGCGAACCGATGGCGTAGCTTCTATGACGTTCACAAGTATTGTAAATAACAATCTTAATTGAATAAACAAATTTGAATCTTGAATCTTGAATCTTATACAGGAAAATTTTTTGACCAGTGCACAAATTTTTAGGATCAACTCAGAATCGGTAAGTGAACAACTTTCTCCTAGAAACATGGGTCGAAAAATGACAAAAATTTTTGGACTTCCCATACTAAATCGATCACGTGATCAGTCCGATTTGTATGAAGAGTCAAAAAAATTTTGATATATTTCGACCTATGTTTCTAGGAGAAAGTTGTTCACTTACCGATTCTGAGGCGATCTTAAAAATTTGTGCACTGATTAAAAATTTACCCTGTATACTTAAATAAAAATGATTACTGTGAGTCAATCTTATAAGATAGATATATGCTATCGCGGACTTTTTCATAGGCCTTTTTGTGGTATACATAATTTTGATGTACCTATCTCGTACAGTTTTGCCAGCGTTCGCAATGTAAGCGCTAGAAAAAATGTTTGACGGCTTCATCATAAAACATGGAATTTTATCTATTTTACAAATAGTTACTTAATTAGAATATTTTGTATGTATAAACCTTCGGGAATATTTTTTCTATATAACAGTGAAAACTGCATCAAAATCCGTTGCGTGGTTTAAAAGAAGAAAGCTTAGAAACAGACAGACAGAGGCGGAGAGCGACTTTGTTTTATACTATGTAGTGATTGTTGAGCAGCCAATTATTTTAGACCTAGTTTGCTTTCTGTACCATTACCTAGGCCAGCCTAGGCTCAACGTGACTATTGCGTCATGCTTTTTCGTGAATGCAGCCGGGCGCTCATCGATTTATAAGACGTTATCACGTCCAAAGAAATAAGGATAAATTACTTTCACGTGTTTGTAATAGCAAAAAGATATGCATACTTAGCTAGTGGCTCCCCGCGGATTTACCGCGTAGTAACCGTTCCCGTGGGTTATCTGGATAAAATGTAACACTCACAGGATAAATTTTTCATCAGTGCACAAATTTTTAGGATCGACTCAGAATCAGTAAGTGAAAAATTTTCTCCTAGAAACATGGGTCGAAATACGACAAACATTTTTTGACTTCCTACTAAATCGATCACGTGATCAGTCTGATTTGTATGAAGAGTCAAAAATGTTTTGTCATAGTTCGACCTATGTTTTTATAGGACAAAGTGTTTCACTTACCGATTCTGAGTCGATCCAAAAAATTTGTGCACTGATAAAAAAAATATCCTGTATACAATAGATCATTAAGCTTGCAAATAAGTTAATATAAGTAGCTATTTTTAGTTATAGTGCAAAAATGCGAAATCCATATATAATATCTAATGCAAAAAAAGTAATGTATGTGAGAGCTTCTACAAAATTCTACACAATTCAATTTCCTACGGCAAATAAAAATGTGTAAGTAATTAATTATGTAATGTGCATGTTAATTATCTTGCTAATGAATCCCAAATGAAATAGCTGTGGCTTGTCTAATTTAATTATTATAATTGTCTAAGTTAATTTATTAACTTTAGTAGTTACTTCGCCCGTTACTTCATTTTTTACAGTTTGTTCAACCAGTCATCAAGAGTGGCATTTGAGCTCGAGTTAGTATCATTCCCAGTCAAAGAGCTTAGACTAAATACTGAGGTAACTGGAGATAGTAAGTAGTACTAACACTTTTTTGTGGCACTGTGGCTGTCTTCCGTCTCACCTACACTTTGAAACAAAACGTATGGTCATATGAGACAACAGACAGCCACTACGTACTAAATGTCAAATTTGCTGGGTACACTTTCTTCTTCCGGCTGAAAGCTCCAGTTACCTCAGTATTTAGTTTAAGCTCTTTGTTCCCAGTAGTGCGATAGGAAGTAAGCCATTTATTTAATTTACTAGCTGTGCTCCCCAGTTTCACCTGCGTTAATTTGAGTAAAAGGGAAAACCTACTAAAAAAGAAATATTTTTTCCCATTTTTGCTACATTTTTCATTAATGCTCCGCTTCTGTTGGTCATAGCGTGATGTAATTAATGTTTTTATTGCCTATAGCCTTCCTCGATAAATGGACTATCCAACACAAAAATATTTTTTGTATTCGGTTCAGTAGTCTCTGAGATTAGCGCGTTCAAACAAACAAACAAACAAACTCTTCAGATTTATAATATTAGTATAGATTTAAGAAGTTCTATTATTGTACTAGTAAAAAAGTTATAACAGACTGTTTCGCATCACAACCGGAACGTGTGTTGTCCACCGTACTATGTATTAATTTGGTATCTTACAAAAATACTCGTACCTATGCATTTTAAATTTATAACAGTTCTAAATGGGGAGTGGTTATTCCAAATTCCGTTAACACTTTTTAGTAACTGTTTATAATTAATGTATATTTTTGTTGGTTACTTTTCTGTGCTTAGGTTTAGCTTATAAGTTTCAGACTGGACTTCACTGCATGTGTATATATCTCCTAAAATTTAAATGTTTTCTCGATATTATTATGAGAGATGAGACACCACTAACGCTCGTTGGTGAAATTAGGTACTCGTCTAACTTTCAGTCACGAGCAATAGGTAACATGTTAACTACCATTGCATAGAACTATGTCATATTACAATGTTGTATGACTTTTGAGGCACAGAAAGTTTTGTTTTGGAATGCTTCAATGTGATAAAGTTCTATGTTGTGTAAATTATTTAACAGAAGGCTGAGTAGGCTGATTGAGGCCTATAGCGCAGATTTTAGGCGGCGAAGCTCTTGACCATAAACTTATTTATACTAGGCTCTTGACAGACGACAAATGCGTAAATCCTCCACTGATAATACTGTTGACTCTGTTACGTCACTTACAGGCAGAGCCCCTGGTGTAAGTATAATATTTTAGGTTACCACGCAGATAAAAGTATATAAAATGTACCAAATTTTAAAATAAGTTTAAGCATTTCATCATCATCATCATCATTTCAGCCGTACCTACGTCGCCCACAGTGGGCATAGGCCTCCCCCAAGGATCTCCACAACGATCGGTCCTGCGCTGCCCGCATCCAGCGGCTTCCCGCGACCTTGACCAGATCGTCGGTCCACCTTGTAGGGGGCCTGCCCACGGAACGTCGTCCGGTTCGTGGTCGCCATTCGAGAACCTTTCCGCCCCAACGGCCATCGGTCTAAGCATTTACTTTTTGTAAAATAACTTTATGCTGTTTACACAAAAAACTAAAACAATTTGGTGATGCACACAGCGAACTTTGGATTGTAGGAAGAGGAAGCGCTATTGTTCTAAGCTGTGGACTGTTTCCATTGTTACAAACTGTCAAATTGGACGGCTTCTTACTGAAATTATTAATCTTTCATTCGGTTACAAACCTTACTGTATTCGAATTGACTAAACTGGTCAGGCCGCAGGGGGTGCTTGCTTACCAACACTCCCCACCCCCAGTCAGTAATGCTTATAACTGATGGCGGAGAGCAGGTAGTAAAGAGGTTGAGTTGGTAGAGATGCCAGCTATTAATCGCCTGATCGGCCCACCTTGAGTGGGTAACCTTATGGGGAGATTGAGAGGAGGTTCTCTCGCACTGTCTGGTACCCTCTTGAACTTTCGAGCTCGTAGGAAGGAGGAAGAGGGGATAGGAAAGGAGTAAGAAAGAGCCGCCCAGCCATGCGCGGCGAGATACAGGATGTTTTTGCCACCTGTCAATTTACATGATAATTATAATTGATTCTATTTTAAATGTTCAATTTTCATTCAAGGTTAGGAGGGGATCACTACTGAAAAAACTGGTGGTAGAGTTGCTGATATTGGGTAAGAATATACCTACACAACTAAATTTTTAATTAGTAGGTACTAAGATGTAAGGGGATGATAATAAATTAAAATTAATTCGATCTATGTCTATTTCATTTTTTGAAATCCACAATTTTATCGTACCTATGTGTACATAAAGTGCCGTGTTATAATGGCCACCAGCCGTGTCCCGCCAAAACGTAGCAGCAGCCAACCGCGACTGACACGTCATTAAGTGCTTTGATAACCAACAGACCATAGACCACGGGAGATCCACGGGAGGTTACATGGCAAGTACTGGCAGTATGCAAACTTCATACTTGCATTGCATACATTTCTTTTTACAAGCTTTTCATTAACTTGCCATGTTAGTTAGTTAGTTAGTGGGGGACAAATCTTGCAAGCTTAATTTAACCCACTTCCCAGTGTCCGATGGAGCTGAAATATTGTATACAGGTTTGGATTAGACGCTGGCGCCATTCTAGCAAAAAAACTGCTTCTCTGGGTCTCGTATTAAATGTTTGTCAGGAGCATTCTTCATAATTACTTAACTATATTGGTCTTGAACTTCTTGCAGTTGAAAAAAAAAAAACTCTTGCTTTACTGACTGACTGACTGTCATCAAGACAACGTCAAAACTACTGGGCGCAAGAAGCTGAAAGGATTTTTATACAGACAATATGATAGTCCTGTAGCCCGTGGACATTCAAATTACGAAAAAGGTTACCGTTTGTCTTCGTGAAATTATTATAGATTTCGCCATTGTATATACTATAAGCGAAGTCTTAAAGATCGTAACTCGCCGTAACCATAACAGTGATAAGTTTAAAATCTCCAAAATGTTAGTTATTTACATTTCTAGGTTACCGCATTGTTTCGCTATTGTCATGTTGTACAGCCCAACAAGCAAAGTAATCCTATAAGGATTGATTATAAGTCTGCCTCTACTAATAACGTTCTTGTAAAGGATTTGTTGTAGACCCTTTTACTTATAATATCATTTGACAAGTCGTAATATACTCAAGGGCATTAGTTTTTATATATCTATCTTATAGCTTGCTACAAGACTAAAGTTTAAAACATTTATAGGACACTTTTACTAGTAATAGCATTTCACAAGCATAGATATTCTTAAGTGCTTTTGCTTTTATATCTCAGTCTTGTAGTTAGCTGCAAGAGTATCTTATAGGACACTTTAAAGAATAAGTCTCGTATAATTGTTTTTGGTAAGACTATATAGTCCTGAATAATATTTTGATCTAATAGTAGCATGTTGTAAGTAGAACAAGATTTATAACACACTTCTCTGAGATTACTATAAGTTTGAACTGCTATAGTTTTGTTTGAGACTTTTTTAAATCTTATTATACTCAATAAGAACGTTATGAGATCAAAAAAGCTAATGAACCACTAGATCAAGCACTTAACTAGTAAACATCTGCCATTTTGTAGATTTCTCCATCCTCTTGAGGAAATAAGTTTAAATATAAGTTATTGGAAACGATTTAAAAGGAGCAGTGGTTACTAAAGAAAAGCGACAAAAACGTATGATGAGTTAGTGAATAGGTGACCATTCGGAGAATAAATCCGACAAGATCAGAAAGCAAACACTGCTCTTCCAGTGCGAATTCAGGTGAACTGACAGAGGGTTCTGCATATTATTCTATTAGCAATATTTTTTCTTCCTCATCTCACCACTCAGAAGATGAAGAAGTTCAACATTGGAAAGAAGAACACCATTTCAAATGAATGAATGAATTCTCTAATAAATGAGTCCTAAAAAAGTGAATAAAAACATTAGTGTAAATAGATTTCAGGGAACCCTAATTTGTTTCAAAATGGAGAAGAGTTATCTGGACCAAAACTACTACAAGCACTAATTTACCTATAATGGTTCTACAAAGTACTTAATGCAGTGCAATTTTAAAACATGGCGGATATATATAAGAATTTGATTAAATAAAATTTTTACAACATTGTACTATGTTCTTATTTTCGAGGGGCATTGGTGAAACTAACCAAATTACTGTACATATTTACAGTAAAAATTAATTCCCCATCCTCCCATTCACATAGGTACTTAATTACAAATACTTACTACAATGTATTGTTATTTCTATAATAAAAGCAAGTGTGTTTACGTATACAATTCAACTTTAATCACAAAATAACAAGGAACAATATTAACTTATAAAATTTGCTTCTAAAGCCATTAGCTAATTACACTATAAACTAGATTGCATTAGTAAGATACTTGTGTAATATAATAATAAGAGCGTTTGTGCTTGTAATTGTTTAGTCTTAGATTATTATAGAAGCAATTGCTTTTCGCGAACGCTTTCTCAAGTATGCTATAGGGCTTAGTGACATTCTTTAAGCTGGTTATAAGATAATTACAGAAATAATAGCTCCTGTAACTGCGTCCAAATCCAGGTTTGTAGCATACTACAAGTTTCTTATAAGAGAGGTTAGAAGTAGTCTTGAAGATAGCTATAAGAACTGATTTTGCTAGTTGGGCAGCTTTGTCCAATTACCATACGTAATAGTAAGACTATGGAAAGTTGCCAAACACAAATTTAAGACCAGATGTAGTCCGACCATTTTGATCATAATTTACATTTTTGAGTTACCGTTTAAAATTTATACATCTGTTAGTAGGCCCTCTGAACAAACCATATACTTATTTTAAGACTGTTTCTGTGGCCGGTTTAGATTTTAAGTCTCATTTGGTCCATGAAGAAGAAATGCGAAAATGGCGTAAGTAAAGGCGCATTGAGTAAATTTACTTCTGCAAAACATAATGGAAGACTTTAAAACTTGAAGGACAATGAAATCTGGTAACTGCCCCCCTGTCAGATTACTATAAATAAAGAGGTAATGCTAGTTCCTAATATTTTGTCTTGTTTGTTATGTCAGCTCTCTCTCTCTCGGGGTGCGAGCTAGATATCCTCCACGCGTGCTCACCTGCTGTTCGTCCCACTCTATGTTCGCATACGCTGGGAAGAACAGTAGGAAGGACGGTGCACCCTGGGCGCCACTGTAAGTAATTTTCTTGATTGTAAGTAATTACTTACAGTGGTGGCAGATAATCTAGCGAAACCCAATCCAAGGTGTCAGACGTACCGTCGCCGAGGGATGCGTGGCCAAATTCGGAGCTTGGTTCCGATCGGTGTCTCCCCAGAGAGATGGCAATCCTGGATCAGTAATTTCGCCTTACTCAAGCAATCGGAGCTCTGCTCGAGTGGACCTGGGTGCCTACCATCAACTTTAAGACAGCGATTCAAAAATAGCGCGATGCAGAATAGGTTCCTAAAATGAATTGCTTTCTTTCGTACTCTGACCTTCTAAAAACTGGATCGCAAATGAATTGCTAAATGTGAATGACCGAACGATTTGTGTCCTTATTTCTTCTACCCGTCTCTTTCACTCGATTCTGTCATGCCCGGAGAGTGAAAGGGACGGGTATAACCGGCAGGTGTCATGTTAACTTGGTCGAGTTATAAGTCAAATAAGAGTTGATGACAGCTCAGCGGCTGTGAAATGTCATTGAATGATCACTGAATCGCTGTCATTGATATTGAGCTGTCGTGGTACGAATAAGCGAAGCAGATCAGTTTAGGTTCCTAAACAAAACCGCAATAAGAGTTGATGGTAGGCACCCTGTTCTAACGCCTAGCAAAGTGGCAAGTTGTACTCTTTGGTATTCTGTATAACTTGCCGCAGCGTATGAATGTGGTTTTTGGTGCTATAGCCTTTCCGGAACCCGGCTTGTTCTGGAGGTTGGAAGTCGTCGAACCTGCGAGTGAGACGATTCGTAATGACTCTCGAAAGCAACTTATAGATATGGCTCAGAAGCGAGATGGTTCTGTATTTCTTCAAGAGAGTCTTATCACCCTTCCTGAAAAACGCTTCTGCCCCATGCCTTTGGCGTTTTGCCCTCGAGGATGACTGAATTGAAAAGCTTCTAGAAGACTTTAAGTATCGGCTTTCCGCCCGCTCTCAGAAGCTCTGCTGTGATTCTGTAATCGCCCGCCGCCTTGTTGTTTTTTAGCTGCTTGAGAGCACTTGTTTTGAATATGAGCCGGTATTGTTCGGAACGTGGATTTTATCAGCCGCGATCTTTCAAGCTTAACGTTGACTTTCAATGTGCCTCTGACCATGCGGTGACCGCTTCCCGTCTTGGCAGCGCGCGCTGCCCATCTCGTAATGGCAATTTTCCCTCTGTCGCCTCTTAAAACACCCACGAGAAGAGAGGGGGTAGTGCTATTCTTTTTATGTGCCGGCACTACACAGCGCACTAGAAATCTTACCTATTGTTTACGTAACAAAATAATTCTCACATACCACACATAATGTGTGGTATGAATGTGTGACACATTCATACGCTGCGGCAAGTTATACAGAATACTAAAGAGTACAACTTGCCACTTTGCTAGGCTTTAGAACAGGTCCACTCGAGCAGAGCTCCGATTGCTCGAGTAAGGCGAAATTACTGATCCAGGATTGCCATCTCCCTGGGGAGACACCGTTCGGAACCAAGCTCCCCCTTGGCCACGCATCCCTCGGCGACGGTACGTCTGACACCTTGGATTGGGTTTCGCTAGATTATCTGCCACCACTGTAAGTAATTACTTACAATCAAGAAAATTACTTACAGTGGCGCCCAGGGTGCACCGTCCTTCCTACTGTTCTTCCCAGCGTATGCGAACATAGAGTGGGACGAACAGCAGGTGAGCACGCGTGGAGGATATCTAGCTCGCACCCCGAGAGAGAGCTGACATAACAAACAAGACAAAATATTAGGAACTAGCATTTCCTCTTTATTTATAGTAATCTGACAGGGGGGCAGTTACCAGATTTCATTGTCCTTCAAGTTTTAAGTCTTCCATTATGTTTTGCAGAAGTAAGTTTACTCAATGCGCTTTTACTTACGCCATTTTCGCATTTCTTCTTCATGGACCAAATGAGTCTTAAAATCTAAACCGGCCACAGAAACAGTCTTAAAATAAGTATATGGTTTGTTCAGAGGGCCTACTAACAGATGTATAAATTTTAAACGGTAACTCAAAAATGTAAATTATGATCAAAATGGTCGGACTACATCTGGTCTTAAATTTGTGTTTGGCAACTTTCCATAGTCTTACTATTACGTATGGTAATGAGAAGTTTTCCAGTAGGTTCTATAATGCTCAATAGATGTCGCTGCGACCACTTTTCTTTTTTTTCTTAATTTTCATGTATAGTGCCACAAGCTTTTCTGTTCCGGTGACAGTCGTGACAGAGGAGCCACTTGCAATACGAAATTACCTGTCAAAACGGACTGTCGTATGAAAACTGTTTTAGTTCCAAAGAGAATCACCGGAACAGAAAAGATTGGCACACTATATGGTATGTTTTTTTGCATTCACGAATTTTGTTGCGTATATATATTAATGAGTTATCGTTTTTTTCTTATTTTACCTGATTTTGATTATATTTTTATTTAAATAACTGTTAACGTCAGAAAGAAAAGAAAATGTGGAGTGTTGAAAGTAATAGCTCAAATTAATTATGAAGTTAGTACCTATGTACTGAATTTTCATTCTCTAGATGCAAAAACAAACTTGAACAAACTTTTCAACTTGACAGTTATTGTACATTTTTATAGGTACAACAAAAATAGCGAAGTATGGATAAAAACCTACGGTTGAACTTTAAGTCATATCCTAAAAGTAGTAATTTAGAAATAGAACCTTATATAACAAGATTATTTACATATTTATTTACATTTTAAAATTTTATTTTGTTTTGCGTAGGCTGACAAACGTCCAAGGTATTGTTATTTAAAAAAAAAGAGAAAAGTTTCGCTAGCGCCATCTCTTGCACCTATTTCAAATAAGCTTACGATACCTTTTGGAAAATTCCTCATTGGACAAAGCTGTACAACATGACAATAGCGAAACAATGCGGTAACCTAGAAATGTAAATAACGAACATATTTGGAGATTTTAAACTTATCACTATTATGGTTACGGCGAGTTACGATCTTTAAGACTTCGCTTATAGCATATACAATGGCGAAATCTATAACAATTTCACGAAGACAAACGGTAACCTTTTTCGTAATTTGAATGTCCACGGGCTACAGGTCTATGAGAGGATTTTTGAAAATTCCCCCTCTATAAGGGGTTAAAAATGGGCCCCACGCATACGAAGTCGCGAGCGGAGCGCTAGTCTTCAATAAAGTGTTTTCACTTCTCATGCTCGTAAAGTTCGTGTTTATGTTGGGTATGGGCTGCATAAAATCGCTTTTTATGCTCTAGTGCATAAAGTAAAATCTTCGTCTAAGTCTTAGACTTTAAGACAAAGGGCGTCAGGTAAACAGCCACACTCGCAATTAAACTTCGTTAAATAAACTTATTAGGGGCCTTAGCCAAAGTAACAATTCAAAAACGATGACGAAGTTCGAAAGAAATTCATAGGATTGGCGGATTGGTATAAGCTGCGCTAAATCACGTGGTCTTGCCGCAAGTTGGGGTGTAAGGCCAGATAGAACCTCCACGAGTGCTCACCTGCTGTTCGTCCCAGTTCATGTTCGCATCGACTGGGAAGAACAGTGGAGGGGACGGTGCACCCCGGGCGCCACTGTAAGTAATTTCTCTCTTCAGTAGGAAATTGCTTACAGTGGTGGCAGATAATCTGGCACCCAATCCAAGGTGTAAGACGTACCGTGCCGAAGGATGCGTGGCCAAGGGGGTGCTTGGTCTCAAACGAGTGTCTCTCCAGCGAGATGGCAATCCTGGAGCAGTAAGTGGCCTTACCCGGGCAAGCGGGGCTCTGCTCGGGCGGACCGTTTAGATCCCTCGCTATTCGTGGGACCAATATGGAACCTAATTCAGCAAATACAAAAAACAATAAAGATTTAGAAGTAAATTCATTTTTAAAGCCTGGCAGACGCGCCGAAAGTGAGGAGTCACTTCCACGAGCTTTTGACGCGTCTCTCAGATTAAGAAGTGGTGAGGAGATAAAAGAGGATGTCTTGCTGGAGTCTCCAACCCCGTCCCCTAAAAAGGATGAGGACAGTGGTTCCGGCAATGACAACCGGTGGCAGACGATGACAAAAAGCATGTGGAAGCGAGAGAAGCGCAAGCTCGCTCTGAAACTAAAGGGGGGCCAAACAACTTCTGGATCGCAGGTCCCGCCAACTAACCCGGCGGGCTCTGGGACCGAGAAGCGACAACGGCCACCCAAAGTTAAGAGACAGGGGACGGATCCTGATGAAGGACCGTCGCAGCAGCGTCCGCCCAAGCGGCAGAACCGCGGCAGCGACTGGGTGGAGGGACCGCGAGGCTCCGCCAAGGAGCAGAGCGATCTCGCCGTCTATGTGTGCCGGGGGGATGGGGCCAGGGTGGACGAGGCTGCGGCGGCTCACATCAGGAAGAAGCTGGTGGGTCTCATCAGAGAGAGGCTGCTAGCCCGGATAGAGGGGGACAAGGGACGATCCACTGCCTTCGCTACGTCGGGTCTGGTGTCGGAAGGATTTTTCCTTGTGACACCATACACGACTGAGGCAAGGGAGTGGATTCTTACTTGCGACCTGGGGGAGTACGAGGGCGCTACGCTCGAAGTTAGGCCCCTCAACAGAAGCAGAGTGGCTGTGTGGCTGCCTGGAAGCGAGGAGAACCACGCCGACGCCCTAACGCTCCTTAAACTCGCCAACGAGCACCAGGAGGAGTTGAGGATCCAAGAGTGGACCCTCCTCTACGGGGAGAAGTTGGCGACGGGATCTCGGCTGGTTCTGGGTGTCCCGAACGAAGTATTTGGGGAAAGTAAGGACCATGCCTGGCTCCATTATGAGCTCACCAGAGTTCAGGCAAGGGTCCTACGAGCGGGGAAGGGGGGTAGACATCCACAGACGGGGTGCTCTGCCTCAAACACAGTTACTCGTACAGAGCACCCAACCACAAGCGCCAACACACGCACACATACACAAGCATGTGGGCCGCCTGGCGATCGGGGCAGAGACTGCGGGGACAACTGTGAGGCGTCAAGACGCGTCCCACAGCCCCTGAGGTCCAGTTCCCTGGTTTTCGGCGGATCCAACCCACATGCTACAAGCATGAACCCGGACCCTGTGACAAGCATCCTGGAGTCGGCACCTTCTGGCACATCACCCGATGCCCAGAGGTGCACGACCTCGGGGGCGAATCATTAGGGTTCAGGAAGACTCACGCAACCACCAAACACAAACAGTAACACTCAACATGCACAACAACACACACAAAACACAAACACATAAACAAAAAAAAATAAAGATACTTCAGCTAAATTTGCACCACTGCCGCGAAGCCATGACCGAGCTTTGCAGATTCGTGGTTACAAATGACATAGACATCGCCCTGCTACAAGAGCCTTATGTTAACACTGTAGGCCGTGTGGCTGGCATCGGATGTCTGGGAGGGACTACCATCTACTGTCGGGATGGTGAGTCGAATCCTAGGACATGCATATATGTCAGCAAAAGGGCAAGGGCGTTAGGCTTAATAGAAGTTGAATGTTACAGAGATCTTACGGCAGCTATAGTCACAATATGTGGAGCAGATGGGCGCAGGAAAAGGATGGTCTTCATGTCGGTCTACATCCCGAGTGAGACGGACTATGAGCCACCAGGGACACGCCTAGAAGAAACAATAGCGAGATATAGAGGTATGGACATCCCCATTGTGGCAGGCTGTGACGCAAACTCTCACCACACGGTGTGGGGCAGCACAGACTGCAACAATAAGGGTAACTTATTACTTGAATATATCCTTAGTACTAACTTAGAAATAATGAATGTAGGTAACACACCGACGTTCGTCACAAGAACAAGAAAAGAAGTATTGGACATAACACTTATGTCCAGAGAAGAAAGTCATCTGATGAAGGACTGGAGGGTTGACACCTCACACTCCTTCTCGGACCATCGCAGAATCACCTACAGTTTGACTTGTCAAGTCGAAACTGTAAGCTATAAAAACAATAAGAAAACCAACTGGGAAAAATTCGATCAAGAAATGAATGAATGGAAACCCGGCAATGGCAGGCTAATTAATAACACAGTAGAAATCGAAAAAGAAGCAGACAGACTGGAAAAGGCCCTTACGAAAGCCTATCTATCGGCCTGTCCGCTAAAACAAGTTAAGTCAGGGAAGGGACAACCCTGGTGGAACAAAGAACTTAAGAAATTAAGGAAAAGAACCAAGAAGGCACTCAGAATTGCCCTAGAAAAGGACGACGACGAGAGCTGGAACAAGTACAGAGAAGAGCGAAATAATTTCAAGTACACAAGCCGAAAAGAAAGCAGAAATGGATGGGTAGCCTTTTGTGAAGGCATCTCTGGACAACCTGAATCGGCCAGGTTAGTGAGGATGCTAGCAAAAGACAACACCTGTAAACTAGGAAGTCTTAAAAAAGATGACACTATCTTAGTGGACCCTAAAGAAATACTTACTGAAATGATGGCCACCCACTTTCCGGACTGTATAGAGCATACAGAGGAGGAGATGAACACTCTGTCGGCAGATAATCTATCAGATGGCGAGGGGGAGGTTAGAAAAGTAGTTACAGAGGACATGTTAGCGTGGAGTATTTCTTCCTTTCAACCATATAAAGCAGCAGGGCCAGATGGCATCTTCCCAAAGATGCTACAAGCCGCTTTAAGGTTTATAAAGGAGGACCTCCTAGTTCTATATCGAAGCAGCCTAGCAACTAACTATATACCTAGTTGCTGGAGAAAAGTCAGGGCCGTCTTCATACCGAAACCAGGGAAGGCCACGTATCAGGAGGCGAAGTCCTTCAGATGCATCAGCCTTTCCTCGTTCCTACTGAAGACACTGGAAAAGATACTAGATAGACACATAAGAGAAACCATAGGCAAAAGTAAAAGACCACTACATGACAATCAACATGCCTATATGGAAGGGAAATCCATTGAGACAGCCCTCCACAACATGGCAGTCAGAGTGGAAAGATCAATCACAAACAAGGAATACGCCCTAGCGTGCTTCTTTGATGTCGAAGGCGCCTTTGATAAAGCGTCTGCGCAATCCATCGTGGAGGCACTAAACAGAGATGGCGTAACAAAGCAAATATCAGGTTGGATCACCAACATGCTACAACACAGATCCATACAAGCAGAACTAGCAGATATCAAATACACCATCAAAGCCAGGAGAGGCTTTCCCCAGGGAGGTTGTCTGTCTCCACTACTTTGGTGTATCTTAATAGATGAACTAGTAACCAGAATCACTGCTATGAATATATACATCCAAGCATACTCGGATGATGGCCTGTTACTTGTAAGAGGCAAAGTTCTAAGCGTGGTCAGAGATATAATGAGAAGTGGAATTATGACAACATTGAGATGGTGCAGGGACAAGGGATTGAACCTCAACCCTAGCAAAACCAAACTGATGTTGTTCACTAACAAAAGAAAGATTGATAGCATGATCCCAATTAACATTGAGAACGTAGAACTCGAGACAGTAAAGGAGTTTAAATACCTAGGGATAGTCTTAGACAGTACCCTAAGTTATAGGACCCACATAAAAGAAACCAGTAAAAAGGCAATGACAGCTCTCATGCAGTGCAGAAGAGCCGTTGGCAGGAACTGGGGCATGAAACCCGAAGTGGTCCAATGGATCTATAGGGCAATCATCCTACCGAGAATCCTTCACGGAGCACTAGCATGGTGGCATAAGGCAAAACTAGAATACAATAAAAAAGAACTCACTAAGGTACAAAGACTAGCTAGCATCATGGTATCGGGAGCCATGAGAACAACTCCCACGGCTGCCTTAGAAATGATACTAGGCCTTAGTCCAATAGATCTTGAAATCGAAAAGAAAGCTACAGAACAATGGTTTAAGCTGAAAAGCACTAACCTATGGATAGGAAGGCACAATGATCAAGGTCACGCTGAAATAGGGAAAAAGTACGAAGAAAACCTTTCCATGATACTGGTCAACAATGACCTAATAAAAAAGGAAAGGATCTTTGACAAAAAGTACAGAATAAGCATCAGACCCAGAGAAGACTGGAAACTAGAACATGACAATCTGGATAGCACTGTAGTATGCTACACAGATGGGTCAAGAAAGGAGTCAACTGGACTATCGGGAGCTGGGGTATATATAGCTAAACCCAACACTATAAGAACTACTTTTAATCTGGGCAAGTACGCCAGCGTGTTCCAGGCGGAAATATTCGCGATACTGGAGTGTGCGAACACGATTAAAAGTGAGATAGGCAATTATGACGTAGGAAAAATAATAATATATAGCGATAGTCAAGCTGCCATCAAAGCCCTTGACAAAACGGAGACTACCTCAGCCTTGGTAAAAGAATGCAAACAAAGCATTCAGGAGCTTGCTAACTTGGTCGAGGTAGAAGTTGCCTGGGTGCCCGGACATGAGGGTAACGAAGGTAATGAGGAAGCTGACGAATTAGCCAGGGGAGGAGCTGATGCACCCTTCATTGGCCCTGAACCGAGACTACCAATCGCATATAGAATTACTAAGAACATTATCGAGATTAGAACAGTCAAGGAAGCCAACCAAAGATGGATGAGAAGAAAGGACTGCAGACAGTCTAAGATCTTCATCAAATCGGTTGACAAAAAGAAAACTAGAGAACTTCTGAAACAGAGTAGGAGAAATATAAGAACGATTGTAGGTGTACTCACTGGGCACTGCCCACTAAACAGACACCTATCAGTGATTAAACGGACAGAAGACTCTATCTGTCCGCAATGCAAAGAAAGAGAAGAAACAAGCTACCACTTCATGGCAGAGTGCCCGATGTACGCATCACTGCGCTGGGAGCTCTTTGGAACGGACAAGCTTAAGGAAGAGGATCTAAAGAAGTTAACGATAAGTCAACTCAACAGGTACTGTAAGCGCACAGGTAGGTTCGAGGGTCCGACGCCGGTGGGGTAAATGATAACCCGCCTCCCCCCTGATTTTTCAGCTTTTAGGGGACTTGGGGAACTGGGTGAAATGGTCCCGACCTAGGTGACTGATCACCCGTCCGGCTTCGCTGGCGTCCCCCCTATAAATAATAATAATAATGCCGCAAGTTGATTGGAGCATAAAGACGATAACGAATATATTTGTCGTTTCGCCACATAACGATGTTACTTTGGCTACAGGCCTAGGTATTTCATTCTGTTTCTTCGATTTTGTACATAATCCATTTTAAATTACTAAATTAATATAACTAGGCAAAATTAATGAGTTTTCTAAGAAATAAGTATTTCAAGAGCATTATGGACTACAATCTATGCTAAAGTCACTGTGCTGCCAATGCCACATATAAAAAAAAGAAAAAGAAAGTCTTCCCGCCAATATATTTAATATATATATAATATGGCGAAGTCTTTATTTTTTTATTTTTTTGCAATATTGTTATTTATTTTCCTCACACTCTAAGTGAAAAGCAGAGTGTATAACTTGTACATAAAACCCATTTTACCCTCGAATTGACTATCAACCCTCGCCTACGGCTCGGGTGGATATATACGTCTCGGGTAAAATGGTACGTTTTATGCACTTGTTGTACAATCTACTATTGTATGATGACTTATCGAAAGATATACGGATTCATTCAACCTCTGTAAGCAAATCAGTCTGAGATCAAACTCATCTCAAATTCATAATGCCTCCTCAGCATCTGTTAAAACACTACTAGTAGGTATATAAGGTTACCCGGAAAACTTAGAAAAACACAACGGGTTGCACTCCGGGAGTGCCGGCAGATGTGAAAAGGGCTCCCTAGACTGTTTCACAAAAAAAAGGAATTTGACAAAAAAATAAAAAAATACGGACTGGATTTGAACCGAGGTCTTCTGGCTTCAATGCCGCCCGTTTTCTAACCTGAGCTATTACAACTTTGGAAACGGTGGCGTTTGCCTTCGTATTCTAATGACATTGCAACAGTTTTTCGATCAGGTCACGTGTCCGTCTTACGAATTTTCGATCTGACGGTCACGTGTCCTGACGCGAGTTTAACATTTTTTACCCATCACAAAAAGTGCACAACGCCGCTAAAGAAGTTTCACTTCAAAAACATATTCATTGAAAAATGGAAAATGAAGTATTTAGAAAAATTCGACCCGTCTCGCAACTAGCTCCGATGGGACTCGAACCCACGACCTTTCGCAAAAAACTAAAAATTAAAATAAGTTGCAATAGTAATTTCATCTTTAGCGATTGCCAAATACCTGGAAAGGTATTTCTTTCGCGTGTGAGGGTAGTAATATCTCCACATTGATGAAATTAACGCTGACTATACAGCGCGTAAGAAGTATTGGATAAATTCGACGCTTCTCATAACGACTCCGTAGCTCAGTGGTTAGAGCAGTCGCCCGGAAAGCGAAAGGTCGTGGGTTCGAGTCCCATCGGAGCTAGTTGTGAGACGGGTCGATTTTTTCTAAATACTTCATTTTCCATTTTTCAGTAATAAAAATTGCATTGTGAATGCAAAAAACTAAAAATTCAAATAAAACAAAAACATATTCATTAATAATAAAACCTACTGCGGACTACGTCGTTTGCACTATGACCGGCTAGCCAGTGCCCGCTCGTTACCACCGAGGAGTGTTTGACCCGTCATATTTCATTTAGTTGAGGGCTCCCCAACAATAGATACATGACTACATACGGGAGAACCCACACCGTTCATAAAAGCAAACCTTAATGCTATAAGTATAACGATAGTGATTGAGTGTGTTTTCTTTTACAGATTTGTTTTTATTTATATTTGATTTGATTTATTCTGTAGGTACCTCTATTATAAAATTTAATTTTACTTGAGTTATATGCAAAATATTAACGTGTGGACATCTCAATCTTAGTAGGTACCTAAAGTCTGACCAGAAAAATAAAAAACCTCGCCATGTTGCGGAAATGTGGCGAACTAAATTTTTCTATACAATTTGATATTTGTAACAATGAAGAGATATATTTAAGCTCCTCGACTGGGCTGATAGGGGTATAAATATAAATGGTGAACACCTAACTCACCTCCACTTTGCCGACGACATCATTGTTTTCGCCCAAACTGCTGAAGAACTCCAAAGTATGATGGAAGATCTTTACCTAGCCTCAATAAATGTTGGTCTGCGCATGAACACCAAAAAAACAAAAATCATGAACAATGATCCTACCGTAGACAACATCGTGGTGAACGGTAAAGGGATAGAGCGGGTTGATAATTACATCTACTTAGGGCAACTTATTACTCTTGAAAAGGACGGCCAGGCTAAAGAAATACAACGCCGCATTGGACTCAGTTGGGGGGCGTTCGGTAAGCTGCCCGAAATTTTCAGGTGTAAGGAGGTGCCCCTCTCTCTTAAACGAAGGGCATACGAGCAGTGCATTCAGCCGGTCATGGTCTATGGGGCAGAAACTTGGACCCTTACACAACAACACGTCCAAAAGCTCCAAATAGCCCAAAGAAAAATGGAACGCGCCATGTTGGGTATCACTCTAAGAGACAAAATAAGAAACTCGGTTATCCGGAGTCGCACAAAATTAACTGACGTGGGGCGTATCATTGCGCAAAGAACGTGGCGATGGGCGGGTCACGTAAGTCGCAGAACCGATAACCGGTGGAGCAGGAAGGTGCTACAGTGGAGACCACGTACCGGCACCAGAAGCGTTGGCCGCCAGGAGGCTAGAAGGGCAGATGACATAACTAGGATCTCGGGAAAGAATTGGATGCAGAAAGCCCAAAACCGATCAAGATGGCGTGCATTTGAGGAGGCCTACACTCAGCAGTTGGGTGACCATAAGTTGAAGAAGAAGAAGAAGAAGAACAATGAAGAGGCGAAAGTGGCGCCTCAAGCCAGGTTCTTTTATTTTTCTGATCAATCTTTACCCATTTAAACTTTTCAAACGTACATTCACACTTTTTTTGCTACAAAAGGTAGTCTCCGTCTTTTTCCATAATCCATTCTATGTCTAATTTATGGGTGGGTTACATTCAAATGTCGAAACAACTTAAGTCTAAAGCAATCCATACTTATCAAAATAAGTACTTAGATATACGTCTACGAGTTTTTCTTTCATTCCTGAATCAAGCAAATAGCATCATTAGTCCGACTGACAGGATTTCCGACCCGAAGAACGTTTTATTAAAAGCATATCAAATAACTAAAGTTTTGTAGTAATTCCTAATTTTCAATAGGGTTAAGTACCTAGTAAGTATAACCTACTACCAAAACACCAATTTTGCAAACGAACCGCCGTAATTTGTGGATGACATAATAATATGTTGTACCTATTCATTATCTTGTAAAGGTAGATACACACAATCGTGCCATTTGGCAGGAATATTTAAAATTCATTAAAAGATCATTGCTTGTGACAGCCTTTTCACTTGGCCCACAAATTAGAAAGACTACAGTCGTCACAAATTAAGATGCCCGTTTTGACACATGGTAATGACCCTAGAATATAACTTGTTACGAAAACCAAAAAATCAAATAAATGCTGATTACTTATCAAAGGTGTTTGAAAATAATATGTTACATTTTTTAACGCTTCATAAATAAAGGCAAAGTGTATTCCGCCTATTATTTTTGAATTTATTCTAAAGTAAACGCAGATTCGATTGACTACGAAACGTCTCGAAACACAGTTACGTTCTCAGTCTTTATTTTTTTAATTACTAGTGTTGTAACCACAACGGTTATGGTGCAGGATTTCTCCAGCTTCATTCAATTTTATCGAAATAATCGTTATAACCACTTTAATAGATTAATTTGTAAAATGGACTCTTAAAGCATTTGTGAAATTATGAATTGGCAACAATGATTTCGATAAAACGGTTTCTAGGTAAACGCACACTTATCCAAGAAGAACGTTTCGAACGAACCAAATGAAAAAATTCTTTAGATAAAACCTAGACAACCTTGCACACCTCACCATGTCGAATCGTCACGTTCACCTTTCTAGAGATTTCTTAAAATACGTTTCGTTCGGCTCGTTCGATGCGTTCGCATGGGACAAGCGTGCGTTCACCATAAGCGATCTCTGAAGAATCGTCGTCAAATTCTAGATATGTTATTTCTCCATAAGACTATAAATCAAAGCATCTCGTGCCCAGACTTGCTTGCCTTAATCAATTTGACTGTCCCGCGAAAATGCCCAAGAAATCCAATTACAAAAAGTTTTACCTTGCCTCCATACAGAACAAATCTCGGTCTTCATTATCCCTTAGCCAGAATATGCAACACATATAATAACCTAAACGCTAAGTCCGCTGAACTGGATATTTTTGATGCTACGCAGAATAAATTTAGAGCTATATTGTTGAGACTGCTCGAGCCAAATGAATAGTGCAAGGTTGTTTAACTTAAATTTTAATATATATATTTTTTTTTTTTTTATATATATTTTTTTTTTTGTATATAGGTATTTTGTCTTTATGTATTATTTATTTATTATTTATTATTATATCACCCCTAACTTGTTTACCACTAATTATTTGGAATTTATTGTAGTTGTTTCTTTCTTTTAGTAATCAGGTAATTAAATTATAAGTATAAGTACGTTAAAATAAAATGTATGTGTTATAGATTGTAATACTTAAACTTAATTACTATTCATAATAAGATATACACGTAGTACATTATTATGTAAACGCAAGAATGCTGTGTATACTTGTAGTGGCTTGCATATAGGCCCATATATATTAAGTGTTTCGTACTCAAAAATGTTTGTATATGTCTAGCTGTAAGTATACCTAATTAAATAAAATAAAATAAAATAAATAAGCGGCCGGTACACGTTGGCCCAACCACTGGCCAATACATCGTACATTTAAAAAATTATTAAAATTAAAATTATGCTTTATTTTCTCCACAATTACGTGTCAATGTTCTTTGCGATCTTTGGGAACTGATAATACGTACCTACGTATGATATGATGATGTGACCATACCTTTATGCCCTGTCGTGTACTGGTGGCGGCATAAGCGCGTGACGGCCAGCGTCCTCTGTGACATTTGCTTTTAAATATGAATCATCGTACGGCACTTGCAAAACGTAGCGATTATTTCGTTTCCGACTGTTACAAATTACAACTAGTTATTGACCTTAGTTAGTTGTCTTTTGTTTAATAGGTACGTTACAATTTGTTTTAGATTTTCATTTATTTTTAATACCGTAGTGCAATTGGTGTTTTCATCATCAACTTCGTAAGTCCTTTTAACAATCTCCCTGCCATGGAGTCCGCCGGCGACCCCCAAAAAATTTTAATACCTGTATTAGCAGGCCATGGGGTCCGCCGGCGACCCCCATTTTTTTTCATTCAGCACGCCGCACCTATTATTTTTGAATTTTGAATTTATATTTGAATTTGGGAGGTCAGGGCGGATCCCACGGCGTCCTGAAATATTTTTTTTTGTGCCCGCCGGCGGATCCCATGGCCTCCTATAAAGACTTTGACTTTTGGCTCTCAGCGCCCACAAGCAGAAAATTTTGTGACCCGCCAGCGACCCCCATAGCCTCTTGAACTTAAAAAGTCTTATATATTACCGGCAGGGAGAGTGTTAATGTCCCCTGTTGGGGTACAGCTAGGCCTTTGCAATGAATGGGTAAGGCCTATTATAAGTATTATTTATTGTTGTTAAGCTACTTTTTTATTTTATCCACAACGGTGTAGTACTTAGCCTTCATCACACCTGATGTTAAGTGGTGATTAGGCAGAAGGTGGAAGCGCACTACTCCCGGAATCCTCACTTAATGAGGAACAGGCTATCTTATTCTAACTGCCGGAACACA
This sequence comes from Crambus lathoniellus, assembly GCA_949710035.1. Taxonomy (NCBI): domain Eukaryota; kingdom Metazoa; phylum Arthropoda; class Insecta; order Lepidoptera; family Crambidae; genus Crambus; species Crambus lathoniellus. The sequence goes on along the minus strand of OX453303.1, from coordinate 4,029,203 downwards.
ACAATGCTGAAAACATCGTTGTTATGGCGGCAGACTTAGATAAGATGGTGGTAGCTAACTTTTAACCGCCTCTGTGGTCTAGTGGTTCACACCACCGATTTCAGACCAAGAGGTCCCGGGTTCGATTCCCAGTGGGGGTACATATTGTATTCGGTTTGGTTAGTGGTAGGACTTGTTCTTAGTCCGCCTGGCTAGCTACCACCATCTTATCTAAGTCTGACGCCATAACAATGATGTTTTCAGCATTATTGTGTTCCGGCAGTTAGAGATAAGATAGCCAGTTCCTCAGTGATTGAGGATTCCGGGAGTAGTGCGCTTCCATCTTCAGCCTTATCACCACTTAACATCAGGTGTGATGAAGGCTAAGTGCTACCCCGTTGTGGATAAAAAAAAAAAAAAAAAAAAAAAAAAAAAAGCTAGCAAGGCGGACTTAAAGAAGTCCTACCACCAACCAAACCGAATACAATATGTACCCCCACTGGAAATCGAACCCGGGACCAGGACCTCTTGGTCTGGAATCGGTGGTGCGAACCACTAGACCACAGAGACAAAGGACCTCGAGATAATACATTTTTGGTCACCCATCCCGTGACTGATCATTGCGAATGTTGCTTAACTTAACATTTCTTTTTAATTATTGACAAACAATGACACCATCTCATACTTACATTGTTCCAATACCAAAGTATAGTAGGTACTTAGCATAAGCACTAGTTTTATGGAAATTGGAAACAACTACGGGTATTAAGCACATACACCCAGACCCGAGAAAATATTGAAAAGTTCGTTTTCAACATTTACCCGACCGGGGATCGAACCCGGGACCTCTAAAGATACCAGCACCTTGAAAACCGGTGCGTACACCACTCGGCCACAGAGGTCGTCAATAGCTGATGATGATGATAATGATGCAGAAGCTACTTTAAAACTTTTAAGTCTCTTTAAATACGAGCCTAACTAACGATTCTTCAAACACAAAAATTACACATTCAATAAAAAGATTAGTTAATAGATATGAAACTTTTTAATTGATTGAATCGCTTATTGAAATATATGACGCCATTCACGCAACAATTGCTGTTGCTAGTAGAATCGGATTGGTTCGGATTACCGTCAGCCGATTAAAATCGATCGAGTCTGTCGCGCCACAATAGCGGCGGGGTGATTCGTCAAAACATTGAATGTTGACATTGTTGGAAAAATCAAATAGGTCATACGCACCGCACCGCAATGGTTACGTCACGTTTCGTACGTAACGGATCTTCGGGCTCCCACACAAAAGTGCGAAATAGTGTAGGCAAGGAAGCTAGTGGACCCCCACAGTTATTCCTCAGTTAGAAAAACTTTACAGCATGATAAAGTACCAATAAATTAAAAGTATACTTATTGTATAAATTTCGTCAGTTATTTTTAATGAAAGTCTTATCTATACTTCTATACTAATATTATAAAGAGGAAAGATTTGATTGTTTGTTTGTTTGTTTACATCGAATAGGCTCCGAAACTACTGGACCGATTTAGAAAATTCTTTCACCCTTAGAAAGTTTACTTCTTCCCGAGTGACATAGGCTATATTTTATACCGATATTTCCACGGGAACGGGTACCACGCGGGTGAAACCGCGAGGATCCGCTAGTTTCATTGATATCTTTTTTAGGAAAAATGCTCCGTCTAAACTTTTTTCCCCGGACTTATTCATGTAACGTATAAAAATATCCCAGCAGAAACACCAAATTTTAATAAAATAATTGGTGAGTTGAGAGAATGTCTGTCGAACTTTTTTGCGGAATTATACCATTTTGCCAAGCGTACTCATGTTTGAAAAAAGTTTTGGATTTTTATCAAGTATCACATACTTACTGGTATAAATAACTCATTTGGTAAAATCAATTTGGACTGACAAATTTACTCGGTTTTAGATTAGATTTGTATATTTAGGATTAAATACCTAACTTCAGTTTGGATTTTTTTGGATATTAATATACCTAAACGTTTATGGCTCATACTATTTTAACCCCTATTTATAAATGTTTACTTATGGCTCATACTATTTTAAAATACTATTTTAAAGTTTGATCGACTGAGGAATTAATGTATGGGTCGCCATATAAAGAATCGGTTAATTGCCTACACTAAACTCGCACGATGCAAATTGAATAACTTTTATTCAGTCTAGGCTGATACAGCACTTGTGAACGTCAAAGAAACTACACACGAGCCACAAACGATCTCTGACCCATTGGACCTCCAAAATTCACCCTCACCTACTAATAGTTAGTACCTATACTCATTCGACAATGTATCAAAAAGTATGTAGGTACGATTATCCAATCGCGATTGGACCTCATTTTCTCTTTTATTTCTCATTTCTCTAGAACTTTAATAGTATATTATGATACAAGTGAGCTTAGGTTGCTCATTACACACGAGGCTGTGGGTTGCAGCCCGAGCCGCAGGCGAGGGCGTAAATCAGCCGAGTGTCTAGTGAGTAAGTTGCTCACGAGTTTCATACGCACTTTTTCAACACACTTGCGAGGAAAATCAAACATTTATTGCATACATATTGTATTAACCTAATATTAACTAAGGGAAAAAGCGCGCAAGTTTTTTTTTTGCACGCGCCAAATGTGAGGTGATTGATTACATACAGCCATACAGCCTACTTCAAAATAATTAAGTATAATAATAGTGATAAACTGCAAATGTTTTATAACAAATTATTGTGAATTATAAATAATTTGATAATAATATACTTAATTATGTTTTTTGTCTTAATTAGGGACACATTTATTTATTCTAAAAACGTAAATGGATTTTCAGCCGTATAAAACCTCTTTGTTGTTACAAAAAAAGATCTGTATCTATTACCCGCTGAAATTGAATATGCTCTGTTGACTCGCATATAACTTGCAGTTAGGTACTAACTTAACTTTGTAGGGATACTGTATTACCCGGTAAAATTGAAAAGTCTCTGTTTACTCGCATATAATTTGCAGTTAGGTACTTACTTAACTTTGTAGGGATAATTCTATTACGCAACTAGTACTGTAATATTATTATGCACGCGTGGGTTATAGTTCGGATTATGGCCCTAAGATTGATGTAATAAGGCTCACTTTATGAGCAAGTGTGTTGAAAATAAAATACGGGTACAATCACGCAGACAAGTGAAAATATTACAGTGTAAGTTTTAATGTCAAAAAACGCAAACTATTTCGATTCCGTATTTATGTCAATTTGTATGAAAACTGTATTAGCGCCTCTAGCGGCGAGTAGCGCGCTTTTATAGTTTTCATACAAATTGAAATAAATACGGAATCGAAATAGTTTGCGTTTGCTTGACATAAAAACTTACACTAGGGGTACTGTACCCCTAGTGTAGTAATGTATGTGTAGTAGTGTAAGTGACGACTCGGCGTGTCGGCGTTAATATAAAATGTATGATAACTACAGGGAAAGTGGTAAAATGTTTCTATTAGCATGGCGCATCGCAGTTTCTTGCGATGCGATGCGAATCCGCAGTTTTGGGTGGGAGCCCTTCAGTTTTAACGAAACAATTAAATAGAAGATGACTAACTTTTGCATGGCGCTACCTACAGACGATCCCGTGGCGCAGTGGATAGCGCTCTTGGCCTGCGATCGTTGAAGTTAAGCAACTTTCGCAATGGTCGGTCAGGGATGGGTGACCAAAAACTTTCATCTCGAGCTCCACCGTGCTTCAGAAGGCACGTTAAACCGTTGGTCCCTGCTTCACTTGCAGTCGTTAATACCCACCAATCTGCACTGGGCCCGCGTGGTGGGTCATTGCCCATTCTCCTTATCCATCCATAGGGAAGGCCAGTGCCCCAGCAGTGGGAACATTAAATGGTCAATGATGACCTACAGACGGGCCCATTGACGCAGTGGTACTGATCATACCTCCTGTGCCAGGAAGGAGTCGTGGGGTTTATCACATTTATGTGATGAGCATTTTGTCTCTGATATCCGTAAGACAACAGTACTCATGAAGATGTTTATATATTTCAGAGTTAGATCAATGTTTTTGAGTTGTGAGATTTTTATTTCTTTACATCGGTAGACAAAGAGGGTTGAGGACAGCTAGGCCTAGTACCTACCTTGTAGAGGCCCGGAAGGCCGAGCCAACCGTCAGGTCGTAGGAGGAGCTTGCCACTTCGGGCCCTCCGCATTGTGACCTAGTTGACGGCGGAGGGAGCAAGAAGTGAGGGGTTTAGTGGGTATTCCCCCTCGCTGATTCCCCATCGAGTATTTGACACTGGATGGAGGATCAGGAAGTGGCCTGGAGAGTTTTTTTTTTTATATAAAACTGGGCAGGCATTTGAGCACCATCTTGTTTGTTAACAGGATGTGGCCTAAGATGTTGCATGCTTGTCCAGTAGATGCCTGTTCACTCTGGCCTTGAAGATACCAAGGTTGTAGTTATCGGGGAAAACATAGGCAGGCAACGTATTCCATTCCTTAGCAGTTCGCATAAGAAACGAATCTGCGAAGCGTTTAGTGCGGACAGGTGGAGTGTCAACAACGTAAGGGTGATAAGCTAGCCTGCGTCTGGTTCCCCGATGGTGGAAAGGGGCTGCGGGAACAAGGTCGTGCAGTTCTCTCGCACACTCCCCAAAGTGTATTCTATAAAAAACCGACAGACACGCAACTTTGCGACGGTGACTGAGGCTGAGAGTCCCACATAACCACCGTCCGCACACCGCACGCGGACGGGGTATGCGTAAACGCATTCCCCTCACAATAAAAAGAAGGCCTAGTATCTACCTATGATGTCGTCTCTCATCCGCGACATCGAGTTTTGCTGTATCGCTTATCTTACTAATATGTGAAGCGGACAGAGTACATTGACGTGTACTGTACCTATATGAGAGACGACAAAATTACCTACAGAACAAAGAAACAATTCAAAGGATGACTGTCGACCTTCAGTAGATATCTAAATGGAGAAGCAGTTGAACTGACGACAAGAAAAACCACCGAAATTGCTCGAAAGATTGCTCAGCTGAAGCCAAAAGGGTGGTACTATCTGCTTGAAACAAGGACAAACTTAAAGCTCTAAGTTGCAAGCCTGAGACTCCAAATAATAAATAAATAATAATAAATATTGATATTAGTTTCTAGACTTGGCGTGTAAAAGTTTAGAGAAAAGTAAGTTATTTATATGATGATAGGTAGGTACCTATATTCAAACAAAGTAGGTAGTTAATATACTTCTAGTAGTTTATTAAGTTTCTGGTTTTATTTACGCAAAGTATGATTTTTTGAAAATGGTGTGACTATTAGGGAAAATATTCTTCGTAGTCACACCAGTGTGAAAGATGGGAAAAAAATTCTTCGTAGTCACACCAGTGTCAAAAATAGGAAAAAAAATATCTTCGTAGTCACACCAGTGTGTGACAAAACTGTGTCACAGCGAGTCCGTTGGGAACCCATGCCTTAGCACTATTATTTATTCTGTGCCCATGCAAGGTCCCATGACAGGTTCTATAAAGTAAAGTTCTCCGTGACGATCGAAATAAACCCTAAGACCCTTTGTCTACAGTGCCTACAAATATTACCAAATAAACACAGTCTATACATGTGTACCATGACATGGGGGCCGATTCTCAGGCAATCGAGAAAAGTTCACATTTAGAGCTCGAAATTCAAATATAACACAGTTTTTGTATTGTCAGAATTTCACAATCGAAAAAGTTCGATCGAAAACCTTTGAGTATTCAAAATCAAAGTCGAAAACCAGTCGAACGCTACGAGTGGTAAAAACCAATAGATGTTCGTATACGAACTTACCTGTCAAAATGAATTTGTTGACATGTGAGACAGCTTAGTTTGTTTGAAACGTTCTAACTTTTCAATAGAAACCACAAACAAAATGTTCGACATACGAATTACCACACTGAAAAAGTTCGAATGCCTGAGAATCCCATGATGACAACCACAGCCTTCTCTATTGTTGTCTACAAGCCATGCTATTAGGTTTGACAACGTCGCATTTTTCGTTGGGTGTGAACCGATTTAAGGCCTGTCGCATATTATACGATTTTCTCTGTCAGAAAATTTCTAACGCCCGCCGGACGCACTCTGCTCATATGTTTTGTTGTAGACTCCGCATACTATCAGAATTCTGACGTGTCTGACGTCCGCTTCTGATGAGTCTCGGATGCAAACGATCGGACCGCAGAAATTTTTCTGGCTTTTTGAGGGCGCACTCTCCATACACTTTGTACTAGACCCCGCACACCTATGAGATATTTTTGAGGGACAAAAAAAAAGGAAAAAAAGGGTTCTAATAATGAAACGAGATGGCGCTGACAAATAGCGACGTCGGTGTGATCAGAAATAATAAACTAAAATGACGAGTTTATAACATTTTGATTTGTTTTCAAATTCGTAGGTAGCAAGTAGGTAGCACTATCTTATATTCATCATCATCATCATCATCATGTCAGCCGTACGAATCAAATATTAAAACAGTAAAATAACAACGAAGTAACAAATATATCAGTGAGAACGCAACGTAAATCAACTACCTAGTTGAAGCATAAGCAATCAAAAAGTGTGTAAAATCCCCGCGCACGACTGACATGACATGACAAGCATAGCCTAGCAACGTCGTGCGTGCGTGTTTTTGACCTAACTTCTAGTCTTTTAGATTAAGTACTTTTGATGCGAGCGCCATCTGTCGCCACTTTAAATCAACTTTTTTTTTATTTATAGCTGTCAGAAAAATCCCCCATTCCCATCAGATGTCAAGTCGAGTGGACGCGGACGCACGTGTGCACTTTGTACGGCAAGACAATAAGTTCATCAAACGATCTGACCGACATTCGATACAATAAAAAAAAAACGGATAGTTTCTCATTTTTGTGTGTGTCATTTAAATAGAATACCTCTGTACCAAATTTCATTGAAATTGGTTCAGTAGCTTAGGCGTGATAACTTTCATCCCCTATTTTAACCCCTTACCAGCCCTTTTTAGGTTCAGTAGTTTAGGCGTGATTGCGTTACACACAGACAGAGTTACTTTCGCATTTATAATTTTAACTAGGGATAATAGGCTGATTGACGAAGTTTGCGACACTCATTCTGAAGTAGCGAAAAATATTTTTTGGATATTATGCTCTCAATTTCATTAACATTGTATGTATGTAATTTTCCTAGTGTCAGCCAGTCAGTTTAATTTTAACAACGGCATTTGTTTAACTTTCAATAAAAAGTATAACAACAAATCGTGTAGGTACTTTTAATTAATGCCAATGACTAGCAACATTGTTTAGATTCCTTTAATTACTTGTTAGGTATAATTTTAAATACTCGTAGATTCATTAACAAACTATAATAAATTTCAATTAAACTTACTTACTTTTACATTACATTTGCATTCTTATTTAACTTCTCATATAACAATTTACCATTTTCTATTGTATTTCCTGCGATAATCATAACAATAATAATAATAGTCATTATAATAGAGACAAATAAATTGCCGTGTAAATAAGTGCGGTGACAGAGACAAATAAATTGCCGTGAAAATAAATGTGCGCGCTAGCCCTAAGTTGAAGATTTAACAGAAAATTTGGAAAATTTTATGAATCCTTACCTTGTTTAATAGTACACGCTATCAATATAATGCTTAATGATGTTTTCATAAGGAAAAGCATATAACTTCTTAAAATTTACTTTAAAATTCACTGAAATCACAACAAACCTTGCACCAAAACAACCGTTTATTTTAAAATGACACTTGTGTATTAACCGACTAAGTTTGTTTTGTAGGAAGTTGTGACGAGCATAAATATGTCCTTAACGCGAACGCAAATAGGACGCATAATATTAACCACTAGTTATGGTTGGTCAAGTAGCCCATAGGTTTCCATAGCATCTGCTTATTTTTAACTAGGTCGGGTTACCTCTAACCAAATGTTCGGTCTACGCTTAGGTTCACAAGCGACGTTGCCAAACCGCCATAGCATGGCTTGTAGTAGAGGAGGCTGTGTGACAACACATCAATGACATAAAAATTACTGATCGTATGACGTAAACATGCGGTATTATTTGTGACGTCAAACCACTTATACACACACTACGAACATACTTAAAAAGTTCTAGAAAAAAAAACAACATGAAAACTACTCAACACTTTATTTCAGTTTTTTAACAAAATCTTTAGTAGCCTTAGCTATTGTTTTTTTTTATGAATAAAGTAAGAAAGTTATAGTTCACCGTTTAAAACTGGTCGACTTCCAGTCCGCCCCCCTATTATCACAGCACTGTTATAATAAAATAATAATGTAAATAAAACAGCTTTTTAGGGTTCCGTAGTCAAAAAGGAACCCTTATAGTTTCGCCATGTCCGTCAGTCCGTCTGTCCGTCTGCCCCTAGTCTAGCTCATAGACTCTTAGTACTAGAAAGCTGTAATTTGGCATGAATATAACGGGTGTTTTTTTTAGAGGTATAGAACTTTAAATTGCAATAAAACAACGATGGATTATTCGATAGACATGAATTTTTTTTTATTCGAAAGATAATCTTGTGGCATTACATTTTAAATATAATTTCTGGCATATGACTGCCACGGCTGGCTCGGATGTAGTCCAATCTGGACGTCCAATTTTCGATGACTTTTTCCAACATTTGAGGCCGTATATCGGCAATAACACGGCGAATATTGTCTTCCAAATGGTCAATCGTTTGTGGCTTATCCGCATAGACCAATGACTTTATATAGCCCCACAGAAAATAGTCTAACGGTGTCAAATCACAAGATCTTGGAGGCCAATTCACAGGTCCAAAACGTGAAATTAGGCAGTCACCAAACGTGTCTTTCAATAAATCGATTGTGGCACGATCTGTGTGACATGTTGCGCCGTTTTGTTGGAACCACAGCTCCTGGACATCATGACTGTTCAATTCAGGAATGAAAAAGTTAGTAATCATGGCTCTATACCGATCACCATTGACTGTAACGTTCTGGCCATCATCGTTTTTGAAGAAGTACGGACCAATGATTCCACCAGCCCATAAAGCGCACCAAATTTTCAGTCAGTCAATGTAACGGTGTTTCGACATACACTTGAGGATTAGCTACACTCCAAATGCGGCAGTTTTGTTTGTTGACGTAGCCATTCAACCAGAAGTGCGCTTCATCGCTAAACAAAAATCGCTTATGAAAATCGGGAACAACGGCAATCTCCTATTCGTTTTTCGAAATAAAACTGCACAATTTGCAGGCGTTGTTCAGGCGTGAGTCTATTCATGATAAATTGCCAAACCAAACTGAGAATAAATCACTTGACAGCTGTCAAATCGGTCGCCATCTTGAAAAGTAATGCCAACTTAAAGTTCTATACCTCTAAAAAAACACCCTTTACATATTTATCACGCCAACAAAGAGGTAAAGTATTTTTGAAAAAAAAAACCCTCCCCCCTGCCAGCGAAATGGTTGTTTTGGGATACGTGAAAAAAATTCACGATAGTTAGTTATGACGAAGTTAAAAGAAAAACTATCACAGCTAAGTTAGCTTTACGAGTTTTTGAGATATAACACATTTTCGAAAACCGCAAATATAACTTTGTCATTCATACGAATACCTACTATGAAAAACAAAGTTATTTTTTTCTGGCAAAAAATGACAGTAGTATTTTTGCTAGGTGTACGTGATCGGTACGTTAAGTGGGTACGGAACCCTTCATGAGCGAGTCCGACTCGCACTTGGCCGAGATTTTTTATTTTTATGTTAGCGTTCCTAGTTATATTCTTACATTTCTTCTTTGATGATGACAAATGATGTGAAAATAGTTCGACTTATATCGAACGTTTTGATATAATGGACCACCATTTTTCATACGCCTTTGAGTAAATTATGTTTGCTACAGATATTCAATATTGTAGCAATTACTAGGAGCTTCGGCTATTACCGTCAAAGTTATTTAACTACAGGAAAAATAGCATATTATGGCGGCAAAATAAATGTACTTACATCAATAAAACTTTGTTTATAACTTTATTTTGGCACTAGAAATGAGGATCAGCAAAGTCCTACCAAAATTAAGGGGTTCCGCCCACTCGCAGGGAGGGAGTGAGGTGTCATTTTTTATGTATTTTTTACCGCTGAATCGAATGAGACCATACCCACACTTGTAGGATTAATAATTTTGCGAGATAATATAATTATGTACTAATTGTACAAACAGCCATAGAACAATCTAAACATCACTTACCAATAATGGTCTCCACATATAAAATTAATACGATATCATACTCGCATACATAGTATTTAGGTTAAGTAAATTACTCACAATCAAACTTTACCACTTATAAAATTTGTATACATTTCTCACTTAAGTTTCTCTTAATGTCTCTTTAAGTGACAAGGTACACCAAAGTTGAGGACATGGTCACTCCGAGGTCATCGGCCGGAAGTGCCGCAACCCTTCGCTCGCTCATTATTTTCCACCCCGATAATTAAACATTCATAATGTAATGATTATGGACTATCAGCCGTGTGTCAGCCGTTATACTGATTTTACTACGTGTGAAAGCAAATTATTAAAGCAACACGGTAAAAGAGGACTTTTTCGTTGTTTTCCCCATAGTGTTGTTATTTTTTGTCATGGTAGGGAAGAAATAAAAATACTTAAGTAAGTAGGGCAGGCGTACCGGTTTTGGCCACTGAACCGGTTTTGATCACTTTTCACTTTAAAGTTATATAAATAGGAATTAAAAAACTATTGCTTATATTTATTAACGGCGAATAAAAGATTGGACTTTTAGTTAATAATTACAACACTTAGGTTTTTTTACGTAGTACGATAGTTAAGAAATAAACACCATGTTATGTTTCAAAGTTAACATTTTGGTAAAGGTTTTGAAAAAACATTTTTTTTCTACTTACTTTCCAAGCGAGGCAGATCTCAAGACAACTCACGCCGAAACTCGAGCCGAAAATAAAAAAACTTCAGTCAACACAATTTTACCTACAGTATGCTCTAGAATTTTTAAACAACAAAATTAATTTTAGTAGACCTCTGCCGCATATTACCGCATAAATAGTATGAATATCAGTGTGCTACAAAATGCAGTACAAAATACTTAATATGTAGCTGTCCTTATTTTCCTTACAATACATATATTGTAATGAAACAAGTCAGCGTTTCAGCAGTTAGGACAACCCCCATTGGTATGTTGCGACGGTTTTAAACACAGTGCGAGCATCTTCCAGAGGCCCATGATAGAGCATCGTGTAATTTTATTAATCTACGAAATACAAAAAATTGTTAAAAGTAAAAACGATACTATAGATTTGTTGATACTACTAATCATTCTAACATAACATTATTTGGCTAACCGCATACTTAGGTTCTAAGAACGAAAAGCCTAGTACTTAGTAGGTAGGTACCACGTGATTGCGCATGTATTTAAGGCGATACTCGGAAAAATTATGCTAAAGCGAGATAGCAATGAGAAAACGACGCGCGCGGGAGCGAGACCGATTTTGCCGATTACGCAAAAAAACACAAAATCACTTCGTATTCAAAAACTATAGCGATTTTAAAAAAATGCTTCTATACGATCCTAAATATTATTGGTGTCTACTAATTAAACCAATTTTCAATAGTATAAGTATCCCCATTTGAGAATAATCTGGATATTTCTTATTTTTTAGAGGTATTTTCGAAAATAAAAAGTGTCAAGCCAAAATCATAAAATCGTGTTTCTGAAACTATACGATTCTAGATAAAGGTATGAAGAAATATATATCTTATTACCAGATTTATAACTACTCTAACCGTCCTATAGTTTTATATCAAAGAGTCCATACTTTTTCCGAGTAGCGCCTTAAAGGACGTCGTGTAGCACCCCACACACGGTACAACAAACTTATGGTTTCATTGTGAGAAACCTATAGAAATTGCTACACCTACTACCCCTGTCTGTGACTATCCAACTATCAGTCAGTCCGCGCCGCGCACACGACTTGACCACGCGTGCCGCCATCTTGAAAACAGTTTCCCGCGTTTTCCCGCTAACAAAAAAAAATAAAAAGTCAACTTTTCGTTCTAAAGTGAAATGGCCGTGATTATGAAATTATAGTTTGTTAACAGTGATGCAATTTAAAAGATTGATAGGAATACACGTGCACATTCACACGACACTGACCCGGCAAAGACATCGATTTATTTATAATTATATAAATTCATATGCCGTTTAGCCTATCGACCTTCCAAAAGATACAAAATTACCTAAATAGTTAACAACTACAATTTTCGCCAGAAATCTATTTAGTTGTTAACTTTTGCTTTCTAAATAGATATAAGTGTTACACCCGCATTTATTTTTATTAGTTGCCGTAACAAACACTATCGGTAAAATGACAACCAATAAATTTAGTGTGAAAATGTGTTAAAGCCCCATTGTGCTGTAAGAAACAGCAGTGGTCGCCTCCTCGTTTAAAAAGTAAAACTTCCCGCCCAAACCATAGAGTACGATGAAAAAAGTTCGGAAATCGGTTATACTTTTTAAATCCAGCAAGAGAAAATGCAAGGAGGTTTGAAGCATGGCGTTGAAGAACCTGCAGTTGCTCCAACCGATGAACAAGCCTTCCAACATGGTGTACCAGCACCGGCCGGCGGGCCCGATGCGCGCCACCACCCCCCACGGCCTCAGCAGGAGCATATCCAAGTCAGCTGAAACTTTGATAGGCACCACGAGATGTGGTAAGTTTTCTTTTTAACCGACTTAAAAAATCGAAAAGGAGGTTGTCTATTCGTCGCGTTTTTTTTTTAACCGACTTCAAATAATAGGTCTTTACATATGAAATTGCCGTCTTTTTCTCACATGTTTATTGGTCTCTAATTTTTAAATTAATAATAATATATCAAAATTAATAGTCACTTTCCAAAATAGAGTATATCGTCATGTTAAACATCTAAGAAAAGAATAATTAAACATGCGTCTAAAATTTTTATAAATGCTCCAAAGTACCCCTTTTTGGTTGTCGTCAATTTGACAGATTTAAACAGATTTTTTTTATTTTAATACAGTTTATCAAAAGAGATTATAGGCAATAACTAGTTAGAATAATTTTGTCTGATCATATCTCGAAAGTTTCGTTAAATTCGGAGTTCACATGTCCAAGAAATCCCCAAATATCTTTGTATGCCGATTCCAACTTCCTACAATTTCCCCATAGAAAACGGCAATTTCATAGGTAAAGACCTATTATTTAAAAGTACTTTAGTACGTTATCTATTCGTCGCGTTCTTACAAGCTTTTTATTTATATGTATCGTACACCGATTTAAGCAGGATGTTCAACTATAACTTTTTTAATCGACTTCAAAAATTTAAAAGGAGGAGGTTATCTATTCGTCGCGTTTTTTTATATGTATGTATGTGTCGCAGGGATTTCGTCAAAGTCGTGATATTATAATTCCACTAGTGAAATTATAATTTCACGTGATATTATGAATAGACAGTACGAGACAGTATACACACGGCTGCGAGCCTCGGAAGTCATATAGAACACGTGATGGCGAAGCGCAGCGAAGCGATCGCCTTAAATTCCGTGGTTATTTTTTTTGTATCAATACAACTTATGGATTGTTTCATTATCTATTCATAATTTAACTAGTGGAATAAAAATATCACGCGAAATTATAATTTCACTAGTGGAATTATAATATCACGACTTTGACAAAATCCCTGCGACACATAAGTACACCGATTACTCGAAGACGGCTGAACCGATTATTATTCGTATAGTGTTTGTTACACCCTCGATTGAATAAGTATAAACAATGTTTATTCTTATTATTCAATCAAATCAAATCTCAAATGATCGTCAAAGAAAGTAATAAACGCAACTTACCTATGCTATCAGTTCACAAGGCTCTACAGCACAATCTTGGATTGATTCAGGGCCTTGTCTTACAAGGTTTCGTCCGTGTTAAGGTTTTAAGACGACAAATACTTACTAAATCAACTGATAAGGAACTCGTCAAAGGATGATTTTATCTCCAACTCATGTCGTAGAAATTAATAAAGTCTGTTGTGCTATAAGGTAGGGCTGTAGCACAGGGCTGTAGTAACAAAACAAACATGTTAACCTCACATCACAACAAGGTTAAAGGTCACTAACGAAACGAAAGTATTTCTTAGGTACACTAGCAATAAATATCTTGTTATTTTAATTTTTAGTTTTTTGCATTCACAATGCATTTTTTAGTACTTATTGAAAAATGGAAAATGAAGTATTTATAAAAAATCGACCCGTCTCACAACTAGCTCCGATGGGACTAGGAGGAGGACTAGGAGGAGGACTAAAAATACTTACTTATTGTTATTAGTCCAGTCAATATCGACACAAAAAACGGCAAACTCGCATGTAACTCAGAATTTTTTATATCTTGTTAGGTCCCATAAGAGAAGTTTACACCCAAGTTTGCAACCCTGAAAACCCTGTGCTAACCCCACGGTGCTCGAAAAACTGCGAAATTTTGGCACTTGTTTCAGTTTTTTCGAAAAAACTAAGCTAAGGAAGCGTTTTTCAAGTATATTTTGTTCTATACTTTTATAAAGATAACTAAATTTGTTACAATTGAGCGAAACTTGAGCATACTACGTCCATTGGTTGCGAAGATACAGCAAGTTAAAGATAGGCAATTCTTCCGCAGATCTCGGAAAACTGTGAAATTCTGTCACTTGTTTCAGTTTTTTTAAAGTAATACTTATTTACGCCCGCTTTTACTATTTTTGTTACTTTTGAGGAAACTATGAAACCTAGACTACTACTACTACTACTTTCACATCAAATTGAACCTAATTAAATTTTCTACAAATTCTTGCCTCATACATTTCTCGAAGACTATTAGTTTAGCCAGTACTTGTCTTTCAATATGACAAATACACAAAATTATCACTTAAAAAAATGCCTACCTTTGAACAGCTGTATCTCTGCAACCAATGGACCTAGAGTGCTGGGGTTAAGTTCAAATTGTAGTAAAACTAGTTGGCTTTATTAAATTATAAAGCAACCATACTTGAAAACGCTTCCTTAGTGTAGTTTTTTCGAAAAAACTGAAACAAGTGCCAACATTTTGCAGTTTTTCGAGCACCGTGGGGTTAGCACAGGGTTTTCAGGGTTGCAAACTTGGGTGTAAATTTCTCATAAGGGACCTAACAACATAAAAACAATAAGTAGTTACATGCGAGTTTGAGATGTTTGATGTCGATATTGACTAGGCTATATTGTTTGTGCAGTAATCTTATTCTTGCTATGGAAGTGAGACGTGGTCTTTTACTATAGGTCTCATAAGAGGCTCAAAGTCACCCAGCGAGCAATAAAGAGAGCTATACTTGGTATTTCACTGCTCGATCGAATCAGAAATGATGAGATCCGCAGGAGAATCCGTTGAAGGTGCAGTGGGCGGACACATAGCGCGGAGAACCGATGGCCGTTGGGGCCCAAAGGTTCTCGAATGGCGACCGCGTACCGGACGACGTTCCGTGGGCAGGCCCCCTACAAGGTGCACAGACGAAGTCTTGTCAAGGTCGCGGGAAGCCGCTGGATGTGGGCAGCGCAGGACCGTTCGTTGTGGATATCCTTGGGGGAGGCCTATGCCTAGCAGTGGGCGTCGTTCAGCTAACATGATGATGATGATGAATCTTACTATAGCTATCTATCGAAAAAAAATGAAATTTAGTGAATATCTCTTTCTCCCGGCAGGCAAAGAGCTGCGCACTCGCAAGGCGCGTAGTACCGAACAGCCGGGCGGTGCGGTGGAGAAGGGCGCCAACTCCATTGGACTTCCAGCCCTTGGCAACAACTGGGATGGTGATAGCCTACGCAGCCGGTCCAGGAATGGCAGGTAAAATAACTAGCAATGATGAATAGAAAAATTTAAAATGAAGTATTTAGAAAAAATCGACCCGCCTCACAACCAGCTCCGATGGGACGTGAGAGACGGGTCGATTTTTTTTCTAAATAGGTACTTCATTTTAAATTTTTATACTATATTCATATTCAATCTATACATGTATATCGCATAATACGCAGGCGTGTTATTAGGAATTAATAATTTCTTTAAGGTGACAAAATTAACATTCTGATTTTATGATCGAAATTCTGGATAAAAACATTTGGTATGTTTTTTTATTCATACTGCACAGCGTTAATACAGTTTATTGCAAAGAGACTTGGTAGGCATGCAAAACAGTTTGTCAGTTTCCCACTTCAAAGTCTTGAAACATTCATGCTGTTCAAACGAAAGAGTTCTGAGAAAGTGAGGCGCTTATTGGATAGGCTTGATCGGCTCATGAATACCTAATGTGAGTAATCGCCGCAACCCAGTGGGTCACTTGACCCTGAAGCCACGCACTCCGGAAGTAGGGTTGTTTTCATACTGTAGCAGATTTACCTTCCGGCCGCGTGGTTTGATTGCGTTGTTCGATTGATCGAACCACAAGGAACTTAAAATCCGGATAGTTCGATTAATCGAACAGTGAGGATTCTTGATTCTCCGTAGTTAGATAAATTATCGCGTTGTCCGATAGATCGAACAACGAGGAATTTAAAATGCCGATAGTTCGATCAATCGAACAGCGAGGATTCTTGATTCTTCGTATTTTGATGAAATTGAGTGAATCAAACAAGAAGTACTTTCTTATAGTTCGATCAAGAAATAATGTTTTTTTTATCCACAACAACGGGGTAGTACTTAGATTTCATCACACCTAATGTGTAGTGGTGATAAGGCTGAAGGTGCAAGCGCACTAATCCCGGAATCCTCAATCACTGAGGAACTGGCTATCTTATCTCTAACTGCCGGAACACAATAATGGTGAAAACATCATTGTTATGGCGTCAGACTTAGATAAGATGGTGGTAACTAGCCAGGCGGATTAAGAACAAGTCATGCCACCAACCCAACCGAATACAATGTGTACCCCCACTGGGCATCGAACCCGGGACCTCTTGGTCTGAAATCGGTGGTGTGAACCACTAGACCACAGAGCCGGTTGTGTTGTGTGTGAGTGCTGCCACTGCCACTAATGTGTTTCCACTTATAAAGAAGAGGAGAGGAGTCGTTACTTCATGCGTTACACTGTTAAGCTGACTTGCGCGTTGTGCCCAAGAGTTCTGAGAAAGTGAGGCGCCTAATGGATAGACTTGGCCGGCTCATGAATACCAAATGTGAGTAATCGCTGTAACCCTGAGTGGTTCACTTGACCCTGGGGTGACCCTGGAGTCACGCACTTCGGAAGTGGTGATGTTTTCTCCTGTAGCAGATTTAATTTGGAAAAGTAAAGGGGCGTTTACGGTGGTGAAATTAGCACTGTTCTTAATTATTATGCATAAATATGAAATGATTAGATCAGTGCGCCTCACAGAACACAAGAATTCTGTGTTCTGTTACGTTAGTAATATTATAGTATTCTTTGGTTCTGTGGTACGCCTACTCTAATTCAAAGAAAAACGAAACATCGTTATACCCGTCCTTCTCACTCTCCGAGCATGACAGAATCGTGTATACTGTTATTGAGTATTTACTTAAAATCCTCAATATCTCATCATCATCATCATTCATACGACGCCAACTGCTGGGCATTGGTCTCCTCAACGATATCCATCTACAGCGATCGGTCCTGCGCTGCCCGCATCCACTCAATATCTTTACTCGTGGGCCACACTGGAGCGGCGCGTCTTGCGTCCGCGTTGAGCGGGAAAAACAAATATATTGAGACGGACGTTAGGGGCCACACTGGCGCGTCCAGCGGTCGCCGCGACCGGCGGCGGAGGGAATAGTATGTGTTCGCGCGTCCTGCGGATCCGCAGGTCGCCTCCGCGCCGGGGCGGTCGCTCCAGTGTGGCCCACGACTAGTTTGTTTTCAAGCAAGCTACTCTTCGTAACAGATAGTGTTGCATTTTGATGAGGAAAGAAATAAGCTAGGTACTTCAGAAATAGAAAATATAAATAAAATGTAACTACACTCGGCAGATTATTATACAAAACTTTTAGGTAAATCTCTTTACGTATCACGTAACAAGTTGATTCTAGTGTAGGTAGGTATTTACTATTATTACAAAATCCCTCTGCGTACCTCGTTGCGTGATCAACAGCAATCAATCCTGTGATTCACACTCGATTTAGCTGAGTAGTACAGGATTTGCGTGACACCACTTAAGCTCGTTGCTAACACTTACTTGGAAAACTTACCATTATGCGTTGAGAAGGTTTACTGCGTCACATTGATTGTTGTAGGTTATGGTGAAAATTATACAAGTTTTGCAACGCCGCTTCGCAATCTTACACGCGATACTTGTTGTGCTAGTGTTTTACTTTTACATAAGTATTACTTACTTTTTCATATATCTAACCGCCTCTGAGGTCTAGTGGTTTATACCACCGATTTCAGACCCAGAGGTCCCGGGTTCGATTCCCAGTGGGGGTACATATTGTATTAGGTTTGGTTGGTGGTAGGACTTGTTCGTAGTCCGCCTGGCTAGCTACCACCATCTTATCTAAGTCTGACGCCATAACAATGATGTTTTCAGCATTATTGTGTTCCGGCAGTTAGAGATAAGATAGCCAGTTCCTGAGTGATTGAGGATTCCGGGAGTAGTGCGCTTCTTAGCCTTATCACCACTTATCATTAGGTGTGATGAAGGCTAAGTGCTACCCCGTTGTGGATTTAAAAAAAAACTACTTACATAATGCAACATTAATTTAGCTAAAACCATAATGTATAATAGCATACCTATACGTGTTTCGCTCCTGCCCCGATCAGGAGAATCATGTAGTTTTTAATTACTCCTGTGTGGTGTCATGCCAAATAATGCAAATGCTTACGTTACGTGGTATACCTATTACGCTCATGATTTTATATTTTTTGCTTCCATCGGGTCGGAACTTCATTAATTGCCAGACAGGATCAATTAAATGGTAGCTAAAAGTATCAACCAAACCTTATTGAGCTTGCAAAATGTATCCCATGGTGTACTTAGCTACGCTGAAATACATAAATACATATACTCACGCCTGTTTCCCATGAGACTATGGATCGCCACCTGCTACGATCCTTGCACACTTCTTTCGCTTCATTAACATCCATCAATCTTTTCATACATGCCCTGCGATTTTAGTCACTGCGTACGACAGCCTTTTTCATTAAAACCTCCTATTTGGTCCGTGTAGGTTTTTCTGGGACGCCCTTGCCTTGAGATACCGATCTACCACATTCGCACAATATATCTGTTTCGTGATTCGCCTTTCATTCATCCTCTTTAAGTGACCAAACCCCCGGAGCATTTTCTTTTCAATTCTTGTCACTATATCATCTTTCAGCCCACACCTTTCATGAATCACATCATTGCTCACTCTATTACTCAATTTGACTCCAAAAGACGTCCATAACAGGTGGTAGGTAAAAAAATGTTGGACGATTCATAAGCATTAATTTTATAAAATCTAATGAATAAAAATTTATTGACTTTGACTTTGACTTTGACTCCACATATTTTCCTCAACGATCGCATCTATACCACATTTATTCTGCTTTCATTCTTCTTCTGCCATACATCAGTTTCGAGGTGAAAATCATTTAAAATGACCATTGTGACAAAAATGAAACAAAAATGATACCGTAACAAAAATGAAACCTGTAACAAAAAATAACAAAGATGAAATATTAGGGTCTTTTCACAAGTCACATAAAACTGATTTATTTTTTCCAGGAACAATAAAAAGCATTATTTTTATTTAAAAAAATCACTTACAATAGCAAAAAAAAAGTAACTCATGCATGAACGCAAAGGCTTCATTCATTGGTAGCTGGTTGGTAAAATCAATGTCAATGACACTTAATCTCTGTCACAGAATAGATATAAGTACTACCAGTCACGATCAATAATATGTAAACAAAAAACATTTATGGGTATTCTGTTCTTTCAGCCTGTGTCTACAAGAACGCTGTCGTTCGGCTGCTGACATCGGCATTCTAAAAAGAAAAATATTGAAAAATTGCATTGTGAATGCAAAAAAGTAAAAATTTAAATAAGAAAAATATTGTTAGTAAAATCAAAATGGACAAATAACCAAACAGCACAATAACAGCAGGGATACTACGTAATTAATGTCTTGAAATACACAAAAACACAGATTAAACACATAACCCTCATTTTGGACATCTGTGTATGTTCTAATTTTATTTTTTAATCTGTGATTATTTTTTTATATTCTAAGTTTTTATTTTATAATATTCTATAATATTGCATGTCGTGACCACCTATGATTAAGACAGCACTTAGCTTTAAGTTTAACTTGTGTTTTTTTTTTGTAATGGTGTATGTTTTGTTGGTGGTTCATTAAATAAAATAAAATAAAATCACCGTGGTTGGGTACAAAAAATCAGTCTTGTGAATGCGGCTTTTGTTCATTTTTGATATATCACTTTTGTTACGTGAGAAAAAAACCTGCCTACCCATAACAAAAATGAACAAACTTACTACTTGGAATAGAATCTTAAATATTTTAAGCCAAATAAGAACGTCATGAGTGAAAGCTGTTTGCATTTCAATAAATGTCAAAAACAAACCGTCTATAGAATCGATTAAATATATAAGTATTTTCATACCTGCATATTTTGGTAGAGACAACAAAAATGATGAATCAAAATTGTAATTTTCGCTCGGAGACAGAAAACCACGCGTTCACTCACTTTTTCATGCGATGACAAAATGACCGACACATAATCACTTCACTTCTGGCATCTGATTGGCTCCTTAGAGAGCAAGTGTTGCCCTTTGGTAAACAACAAATAATACTAAATTAGATCGTTAGAAAAATTAATAACGAAAATGAACACATTATTGGACATTTATTTGAGAACAAAATTTATTTATAGTAATAAGAAATACGTAATAAGAAAATAAAATAGTTCAACCCGATATCAGCGACAAATCATATGTCTTAAACAAAAAAATAATAATTTGTTTGAATATGTACTGTTTTTTATTATGTTTATTTAGGTGTACTTTGTAACGCTAGTCACGAAGAAGACAAATTATTTTGTATGGAGAAAATCCGGGCTCGGAGGGAATATAGGAGTATATTTATTAAATACTGATAAGGTACATTGAAATTTATAAATACTTATTTAGGTAATGTTTCATTCTATTAACATGAGTACTCATTGCTTTATTTAAAATAATATTTTGTGAAATATCGCGCGTGGACAAGTTTTGATGTCAAAATGGTAATTTTAAATGATTTTCACCCTTCGGCACCAGCACTCCGTTATGCCGGGGCTTCACCTGCGTGATGCCTAACGGCGTTAATAACTGCATGCGCGTCTTAGCGCGGTAATTGTATCAAATTAGTGCGCTAAGATCCGGCTACACCTGCGTATTTTATCAAATAGCGCGCTAATTAATGGCATTAGACGCAGGTGAAGCTCGGGCATTATGAATAGCTATTCGCGCCTTTTCAGATACAATTTGGCCACTCATAACCCGAGTACACGATAACGCTGAAATGGATTTCCAAACTTTCCGCATATATCTACGGAAGTTGCTCTAACAAAGTGTGACAGTCCAACCTACGTCACCATTGCTTTTCAATTAGCCACAGGAGTTTTTAATTTTATTCGACTTTTCTGAAAAACCGATTTTCCATATTTTCAATAACTGTTACATCCTGAAACTACATTTTCATGTTTCAGACACATCTGAAATCTGAAAACGTTTCAGTAAAAAAAAAATATTTATATAAAATAGTATTATTTATTTCCTTTTTCTGCTAAAAACATCTTTCTTTTCTTTTGAATAGTTATTAAACATATTTAAATCAATTATAAGTCGAACAGGTATATTCTACATCTTCAATTAACAATAATAGAAAAAAAAAAATAAAAACTCTTAAGTTTGAATTGAAGTTAAGAGAAGCGACATCTATTAATCAGTTTTAGTACTATGTGAAAAGCCAGCGCCGTACTGCGCAGCGGCAAGTAGCGGAGTTAATAGCATGTCTTTGATATAGTACTGAGAAGTTTTGCTACTCGTTACGAGATGGCGCTAGTGGACTTGGAAAATTTTAAATAAAATCATTTATGAAAATAACATTATTTAATCCTTTTCTTCTTAATTCTTCTTTGCAGCATGATGAGTAATAAATTAGTAATTTTAATATTACTTACAAAAGCTTGGTTTAGGGTTAAATGTAGGAAAACCATTATGTCTCTTCAAGCATGCAAATATATTAATTTCTCCTGAAATTCTTGATTAAAATTTATTCTGAAGGAATTTCCTCATCTAGGAAGTCTTTAGTAAAAGGAAATATAGATAGATAGGTGTCTACAACCTTGAGTTATGAAGTAATCCTGAAAATTCAAAACATCAAAATGAATATTTCTAAAATTCAATATTCTCAATTTATCTAAAAATACAAGTTGGAAATTGAATTAATTTAGTTATAAATTAGTATACTAATTATGCTGATGAAAGATAAATTGATTTAGAGCAAATCCTTTGCTTAAATAATTTGAAATAAGCAAAACTAAAATGTTTTGAGTTTTTCAACGCAGTTGAAAAACTGACTATTACTTGAAAATAATATAGAATGTGTGTCTATTGTTATGAATAGTTATTTCTTTGTTCATCCTAAATCTGTGCATAATTTTAAAACTAGAATTGGCTCAGAACATTCTGTCAATTGTAAGAAATCACTAAATATGGAATTTCAACGTTGCAAAATTTGATAAATTTTAGTAAATTCTAAAAGGTCAATAACTTTTATAGTATGTATTGGATTTATAATTCTGATATAAATTAGATAATTTCAAAGTGTCCTTCTTATAGTATAATAGAATTTATTACTTAAAGAAGTAATAAACATTGTGAATTTCCAGTTGTAAAATATACAAAATGACAAAAGGTTATTTCTAAAAACTACATTATTGAATGTGTTTTATAGGTGCATATAATGATGATATATTTACCTGAGAGCTTGGTATTTTTGGGATAACACCTTTTGAAAGATTTCTAGTAGAAGTTGTCTGTTTAAAAAGCTTCATAAATAGTGTTTTAAGTAATTCAATCCTGGAAAATAGAGTCACGTTCAGAGTTAGTTTAGGCTAGGTATGAGTACACTAAGATATTAGAAAAGGTTTTATTTTGTTAATAAATATACTTAACTGTTTATTTATAACTTACAAACGTCAGTTTGTGTAACAGATGAGACAAAATCTCTTAAAGAACGTAATAAGTACCTAAAGTCGATTTTGGGTTTAAAACCATGATTTAACTTAAATAAAATTAAGCAAGATATATATTAGGGATTTCTAATTAATCTTCTATTAATAAAACTTAGTCTAAATACACTAAATTCAATATTTAAATCAAATTTTAGAATTTTGAATTACGCGCCATTGCATGAGGCCAACTAATGCCTTATTCACAATGTGCAAGGAGCGATTGAACAAAATCTGGTTGAGTCAATGTACCTTTGTGCTATGTAATACATAGTTGATACATAGCGGAAAGGTGATAAAAACATTCCTAGATCATTCGATTAGTTACACTATATGGAAGTCTGATAGTTCTGTCCGACGTGAGCCACAAAACATATTTGTGCACTAATGACACGAATTATAGCTTCTTAGTTTAGTTTCATATAGAAGTTCTGTAGCGCAGGCATTGTTTTGCTATTTGGCTAGATTTTAACTACATTATTACAGCTAAATATTGAATTTATTAAGCGACAGTGCTGTCATCTATAATGAAACTATGATTTTGTGCGTCTGTGGGGTCTCTTATTTAAAGAAAACAATAGAACCATAGACTAGAATACAGATTTTATTACAGTCTAGATTGTCTATGGTAAAGACTTGCTAAGGTGACCACTTTTTGACGATTACCCGTTTTATAGGGAGAATTAGGGAATTTATACCTCTAATTCGATTTATTTAGATTAAAATATTTTGTTATTTAGACCTAGAATTTTGCTGCAAACTGATTGAATATTGTATGTTGGAGATGAATGAAGTCTGGAGGAGCAGTTTTGCGATGAAGTGTACACAAACCACAGAGTTTGAGCACGTCGATATGAAATTGTTTGAGATCTCGTTGATGGAAGGGAATGAACACTTTTCGCATACGGTTCTCATGATTTCGACACCTCTGAACATATATTTATGCATCAAATTTAATCTAAATCAAGTATTTAAATTTTCTGAAATTTGCACCTTAATAACTTTCGAATGAGTTTATCTGAAGCCGCGAAAATTGGAAATTTACTTGATTTTGGATCGAGGAATAAGATTTACTACAGTAATATCTTATTTTCTCAAGATAGAACTAGATAATCTAGTTTTATCAAATAAATAATTATTTATACCTAAATCGAGATATGGCAACATATCAGAATAACTGAATTATTCTTATGGGGGAATCCCAAAGAGGAAGCGCGTGGAGTAGAATTGGACGACATGTCAGGGGAGTTCTAGAATGTTCTAGAGACGAGATATAAAAGAGCGAGGTTCGTGGACTAGAGAACAGTTCGGGAGAATTTTTCAGCAAAGCAGGTCGAAACTCTGCTCGGTCGATTGCTGAACGGGATTTTACTAGTAAA
This sequence comes from Crambus lathoniellus, assembly GCA_949710035.1. Classification (NCBI taxonomy): domain Eukaryota; kingdom Metazoa; phylum Arthropoda; class Insecta; order Lepidoptera; family Crambidae; genus Crambus; species Crambus lathoniellus. The sequence continues at coordinate 4,004,558 of OX453303.1, read as the reverse complement.
ACAGTTCGGGAGAATTTATCGGGAAAGCAAGTCGAATCTCTGCCCGATCGCGATTCGGTATTTTACTGAAAAGACAGTTCGGGAGAATTTTTCAGCAAAGCAGGTCGAAACTCTGCTCGGTCGATTGCTGAACGGGATTTTACTAGTAAAACAGTTCGGTAGAATTTATCGGGAAAGCAAGTCGAAGCTCTGCCCGATCGCGATTCGGTATTTTACTAAAGGAGTTCGGGAGAATTTTTCAGCAAAACAGGTCGAAACTCTGCTCGGTCGGTTGCTGAACGGGATTTTACTAGAAAAAACAGTTCGGGAGAATTTTTCAGCAAAGCAGGTCGAAACTCTGCTCGGTCGGTTGCTGAACGGGATTTTACTAAAAAAACAGTTCGGGAGAATTTATCGGGAAAGCAGGTCGAATCTCTGCCCGATCGCGATTCGGTATTTTACTAGAAGGACAGTTCGGAAGAATTTATCGGGAAAGCAAGTCGAAGCTCTGCCCGATCGCGATTCGGTATTTTACTAGTGAAAAGTATTTAATAGTGATTTTAAGAGAAATCTCTGCCCAAAATTATTTCAATTTAAATATTTTCTTTAATTATTGTGTTTCAAATCTGTGGGTGGTAAGCTTTTATTAATTTATCTCCATTATTTTCTTGGAATCCTCATTTTGAGTCTGGACTAGGGCATCGAACCCGGGTTTACCCGGTCCGGAAAAACCCGGGTTTACCCGGGTTTTAAGGAATACAAAAAACCCGGGTTTGATTTTCAAAAACCCGGGTTTTTCGAGTTTTTCGGGTATTTTAATACTTTGTGAAAAACGAAATATATGTAGCTTGCTTCCGCAAAAAAACAACCAACAAACCAACACCAACATTTGGTGTTGGTTTTCGCACGAACTATCTCCTGAGGATGCCCCGTGTTGGGGCGAAACCCGGGGTTTTCGGGTATTTTTAATACTCTGTGAATAACGAAATATATGTAGCTTACTTCCGCAAAAAAACAACCAACTAACCAACACCAACATTTGGTGTTGGTTTTCGTACGAACTAACTTCTGAGGATGCCCCGGCTTGTGGCGAAACACGTGTAGAGTAGTCTAATCGGTGAAGGTGCAAGGTGTATTGCTGTCTTGCTAAATGCAGGTATTGTGCACTGGTATTTTAGTGGTGTGCATGTGCAATTTTTTGCGGGCGGCCGGTGCATCTGGCATATTGTGTTTTTTTGCGGAAGTGAGCTACATATATTTCGTTTTTCACAATAGTTAGGGACTTCCGCCATTCAATCAAATATTTTTAATACTTTTCCTTTTGTTATTTATTAAGTACAAGCCACTTCGAAGGCAATAATAAATGGAATAAAAACACACTTTGATAAATTATTACAATAAAAGATGCTTTGTTGCTGCGTTCGTACCAAGAAAACAAGCAAAGCAAGTTAAATGAAATGGAGAGGGTAAAATGTGGACTCCACATTTCACCCCATGGAACCACATGGAATTAGAACTAGTTCTCCGATCTTTTCGACTAGTTTGTCATATATTGCTCATGAAGACGACCCCGAAAATATAGTATATTTTCGGTCTGTTTGCGTCTCTCGTTGCAGAGAATTCACGTCTAGATGTTACACGCCAAACTCCACCGAAGATACCTCGTGTTAGCTCTTCCATGGGTAATATTCACACTCGCCACAAAGAGGTTCTCAAAGCTCTCCGTGGTCTAGGAAATAAAGTTAGTGGTCCTAATGGAATCCCGGCAATAGTCTTGCGTAACTGTGCTCCCTAGTTGTCTCCTATCTTGAGCCGCCTCTCATTTGAGACAGGACTTGTCTTGTTCCTCAGTCATGGAAGCGTGCCAATGTGCAGCCCATACCTAAAAAAGGTAGCCATGCCAACCCCTCTAACTACAGTCTGATTTCAGTCACGTTCATACTCTGCAAGACTACGGAGCATGTACTGAATAAACATCTATTGGCGTAACTTGAAACTAACGAGCTCCCTTGTGACTTCCAGTATGGTTTTTGCCGCGGACGGTCGACTGGAGATCTTCTAGTGTACGCCACCCACCTTTGGAATCAAGCGTTCGATAGACATGGCGAAGCACTTGCTGTCTCGCTTGATATTTCCAAAGCATTTGATAGGGTCTGGCATGATAGCCGAATTGGCAAGCTTCCCTCATATGGAATCTCTGACGGCCTCTGCATCTGGATCACCGACTTCCTTAGGAACCGTTCAATTCGAGTCGTTGTGGATGGTCAGACATCTGACTTGAAGAACATCAATGCTGGGGTTCCCCAAGGTTCGGTATTATCTGCAACACTATTTCTTCTCCACATTAACGACCTGTTGTTGGTGCCTGGTACATTTGGTTATGACGATGACACCAGTGTGTCTAGCAGATATCTTTCAAATGCAAGGGCTACTAATGATGAAGTTTAGTCTTGTGGAGAGTCACTAGTTGAGCAAACAAACCTGGCACTTCAGGCACTTCCGATTGGGGAAATGCCAACCTTGTCAGTTTCAACGCCTCGCCACGCACGCGTGTCTTTTCTCAGATAAACGGAGTCCCTTTCAACTAGCTCCGACTTTCCTGGGTGTATCCTTACCAGTAACCGAGAACCTGCAACTTGGCGTTACACTATAATCGGAGCTGAACTTCGGTGAGTATATCGACTCAATTGGTAAAACTGCTGCCAAAAAACTGGGCGTCGTCTCAAAGTTCTTTACAAAGCACAAATTCATCCGTGCATGGAGTACTGCTGTCACCTTTGAGATGGCTCCGCTAAAGTTTTAATAGTAGTTTCACATGTATCTTATTGCATTACCCGTGTTTTCAAGCAAATAAACAATTTTGATTAGATTTTTGAAGTACCAACTGGCAGTTTTAGATGCGTTTGAAAACCGCGCAAAGAAGTTCATTGGAGACACAACTTTAGTAACAGCTAAACTTCAATGTTCCTCCAGCGCCTTTCCACCATCGGGTTACCAGATGCAGGTCAGCTTACCATCCATACATCGTAGACATACCACCTGTCCGTACTAAGCGCTTCGCCAGTACTTTTTGAATGCAAGCTACTAAAGATTGGAATGCGCTACCTGCGAATGCGTTCCCCGATCATTCTTCTTCTTCTTATCAATACAGGCGGTTTCTGCAACTCGACGTCTATTGCGCCAAATTTGCGTGCGGAGGGTGCGCGGCCAGAACACTCCAGCCAGCGCAGCTCAGCCAGGAACGCTCTAAGAGCTTTCACATTCGTGATCGCTTCCTGGACGCTGCCCGGCGAGCCGAGGTACCTCGCCCGGTAGGGGCCACCCCCTGCATTCCAGCAGTACGTGGGCAGCTGTTTCTTCTTCCTCCATTCACCCTCTGCATAGGGGACTGTCAGTGACATCTAAATTAAAAAGATTGTCCATGACCAGTACTAGCACCTGTTACCAGGCGAAGTTGCGGTCTGCACAGTTGTATCAGGGCCCTGGATAGACGTTTTGCGAGTTTCGCCTGTCTGCACGAATCTAGCGAGCTCCAGTTAAGTTGGTGTAATTCTATAGTGCGTTCAGGGATCTTATTTGTCGGGATAGGCGCGATCGGCTCTGGGCCAACAGGGGTCGAGCCGGATGCACGTCTGGCCATTATAACCTTGGCCTTTTCAAAGCAAGAGTGAATGGGCACCTCCTGGGTAAGCATACAACATCCTAGACTGCATACTGTCTGCTATGCTGGATGGTGGTCAAATGCATGCATACTGCATACCCTGTACAAATATATAAAAAAAACGTCCCGAAATTTATGAGGGCCAGTCCTGCAAGTCTGTAAAGGCGCTAAGTTAGTAATCTATACTTACTTAGTTTTAAGATATTCTGAAAAAATTAAAATATATGATGACTTTTTTATATTAGATAGGTAGGTAACTATTTTTGTAATTTGGAAAGTACTATTTTTCATTTATTTTAATCCTTCCACATTCTTAACATCTTGTACTTATTGTAAAAATTGATATAATAACACAGTTTCTTGTATTTAATAAAATTAAAACAAAAAGATCGAAAAGCTCGAAAAACCCGGTCTACCCGGGTTTTGATTACTCTTAGACCCGAAAACCCGGGTTTTCAAAATTGAACCGAGTTTCGATGCCCTAGTCTGGACTGAGTTTTGAAAGAGGCTGATGATGATTTACAGTTCTTGGCCAGATCTGTATTTCTTCAGTAAGGTTTCATGATGGCATTTCCGATCTTCTCTTGGGTAAATACTTTCCTTGTGGGAATGTTTGCTCTGGATGGGGGTCAGAAGGCTGTCAAGTGTCAAAACTTCGACCAGTAATATTTGAAAGCAAGAATTGAATATTTCAGAATTTGTTTTAGATTCTTTTGAATTAATATTGCTACCATACCGTCAGTATTAAATTCGGATTTCGTGATCTAATCGTCGAATCGCTTACTCGATATAAGATTTGTTTGATTTACACGCCGCGAAAGTGTTAAAGTGTGTGTTAATCGTGAAAATCTGTTTGAAAACAAATTCTCCTCTTGATATTTATCTAAAACAACGTCTTCACACGTTGTGATGTGTGTTGTTATTTAATAAAGGCTTATCTGAGCTCTTTGTACAACTTAGAGAGGGAATTTGGTCCATACAGAGTTTCATATGAAGTGAAGTGTCGTGCTTTGGTTCGTGAGGATTATTGCTAGATTTTGATCTGAAATCTAGCAAGGGTGAGTGCAGGAAATAAGGTAATTTGGATGTCAGACTTTAGCTATAGTTTCAGTACTAAATTCCTTGGAAACAGATACTCTCTGTCCCAGTAAATTGATTCCTGAAATTTTCAGAAGTTTCAAAGCTGAAGCTTGGCACAATGTCTGATAGACAAGTTCTAGTACTTGTAAGATCTGCCCTCATCTTATATTATCATTTGCTTGCATGTCTGTGCAAGTAGAATTCTGTTTATATGTTTTGATACTGAAATTGGAAGAGAGGTTTTTATCTTCACAAGAGTGAAACTCTTATGTCAGAAGTCTCTACTAGACTCTAACTAGTTAAACCTGATATTATTTGAACATGACCTCTCATCCTGATCAGTATCAAAGTCTTGATATATGGAATTCTACAGCGCCTCATCCAAACCATGTTTATTTATTTATTACAGCTGTTGTGTGAACAGGCTGCTGTTCTACTCTCATAATTAACTTTTATAGTCTAATTTTGACTATAATTAAACTAGAATTCTACCACAGATTCTATAGAGAGACCGTAGCCTTTCATACAAAAGCTATTTCATCATACTTATGTATGATTTATTTTACTGTATTAATATTTATATTATACAGACACATACTTACATCAGTTCACACTATCCATACACAACTCAGGTAATGGTTGTTTTATGTAGCTCTAGAGTGGATAGATTGAAGCTTTACCGCTGGCTTGAAGCTCGAAGAGTGTGGTAACTTGCCGTTGTGGTCTGACTCACCTAGTTTTCTGGTTGACGTCTGGCTACAGTGATGAGATAATGTGGAATTTGCTGTGAGTTGATGGTGACTTCTAAAGTAATTTATAGTCTATAATGGACTATGGGTGATCAGAATATGACTTCAACAAAATGTGTTTTACTATAGGTCTCTCAAGGATATCGTTTTGGTAGTACGGTAAACACTCTTCATTTCCCAAAGTCAAAAGACCGTGTTAGGATTTGAAGCTGTGTATCTACTAAATCACACTACAGGCCGTTGGCTGATCATGGTATATTGATTGATCAAATGCCTTAGTGTCATTTTACACTAATTTGGCCAATCATGGTGTCGTCTGGATGTTTGCTTGGACTCTTAGTAGTGTAATCTTACAAGCCGAGCGGCTTGGGGACAACGCACTATTAAGGACTCCACCCATAGCCTGATTCGCACGATTGTTGGTCATTCACCTTACCAGATGTCCCGTTGGTTTCCTGGCTTTGTCGATATCCGGATTACCGTTTTTGATTTGTGATACCTTTCAGTTCATAACTGTTGGGTAAAACCAATTAAAGACAAAAGTCCTCCTGTGTTTCTTTATATTGAAGCCATATGTTGGATCACACATAAGTCTCTGACTTAATTTTCACACCATGGGAAACTCATAGCATTGGTACACGGTTGGTTGAGTAAATGAATACTGTGCAAAGTGTTTTATTTAACTCCTGACAATTTAATATTGTCTTATCCAAACCCTACCTCTCATTTGAGAAGACCCAGTTTATATTTGAAATATAATATAACTATTTATTTGTTCAACATGAATTTGAACATAATATCCTCTTTGATGGATGCCATTTCATGTGCTGAGCGCTGAGTCTCATAACAGATATGCCTACACAAGCATACACACTACATAAACTATACAACAAGTGGCTTGATTCGTCGAGTCACTATAATCTTTATTCTTCTTCTCTCCGCTATGCGTTGTGAAACACCCTGTCTTTTGCTTGAGTAGTCGAGCTCTGTCCTACGATCCTGAGACTATTCAGAGGAGGATATCTTGGTGAAGTAAGCCCTATGTAGACAGTTCACCTCTGCATTTGCCGAGACCCGCACACTATACAGTTCCCTTCTGGCTGAAGGCTATAGGATCTGCGTCCCAGACAAGTAGGACTTGCCTCCAAGATCTCCACTCCGGTGGAAGGAGAGACATTTCTGAAAGGTTCTGGCTACGCCATCCTCTTCATGCTCAGATTGTGACGCTTTACATCTTTGTCCTGATTGTACGCAATCCGACAATGCATAACACTGTAATTTCTTAGATATGTTCTGAATAGACGCTCTAAGAATTGCATATGAAATATCTGTTTATGAGTACTTGGTGGCAGTAACTGGAGTGGGCATTTGTTAAACTGGATGTTTTTCCATTTAACTGATTGTTGAAACTGGGTTTTCACATTCCTTTGCCTTATACTCTCTTTTGCTGCACCACTGTTGTGCTTAAGTATACTTGAGCGCCTCGTTTGCGTTGGACTGGGACCGGAAAGAGCTAGAGGGGAGGTTGGACGTAGCTCCCCAGGGCAATGCCCTGGGCCACAAGCCATCAGGGTATTAGCCTGGGCCTAGATTCACTATACCCTATCCTTATCCTAAAATTCCTATCCACAAACACTATACTTATTTACACTTAACTCTTTCTTTACCTATTTAAAATATAACTATTATCCACTGTCATGCTTAATTAACACTATTTATTTATTTATTTGTATTTATATATTTATAATTCATTTCAGCTTGCTTTAGGTAATTAGCTATAAGATTAAGCGTCTCTGTTATCATTGTACTTTGAACATACCTTATTAAAAAGAACTATGGGATACTGAAACAAAAAATTACACAACGTAGTGTCCTAACCATTTAGTCGATCACAACAAACAGCCAAACATTGGGGTCATTAAGATTAGAATTATTATTATTCTAATACTTTTTAAGAAGAGAGGGGCGTTAAAACTGATGCTGGTGTGTCCTAACAATTGAGCTCTCACACCTGCACAGATCACACAACTATCAGTTTTATTTTATTCATTAGCAAGATCCCAGCAAGAGTCATTATTTTACAATGGTCCACGTGACCAGGATGAATTTAATATTATAAAGTTAACATCTGCATCTATCTTCTAGCTATCGTCCTCTTAGCTAGGGAAACAAGAACTTCACAAAAGATAGCAATTAATCCATGAATCCACACGATTTGGCTCAAGGTTCTAGCCAATACGCCATTAATGGTAAAAAGAAATTGGCGTTTATTTGGCAGGACTTAGGTACTTAATTTCTAATCGGCCGTATGTGACTTGCAGAAACAACGCCTTATGTCGATGACTTTATTGGTAGTACAAAATGGAGCATGCATGATAGATAACCTGGTGAAGAAGTGTTAATTTTTAAACTAAATCAATTGATGATTGTAACGTATCTACTATTATTTTAGGTGATTGTTTGTCGCACGTAATTTTATTTCTCTTGATCTGAGAGATCTGAAATCCGAACATTTTCAAAAAACGGTTTGACAATTGTTTTTGTAATTTCTGTTTTTTTACAAAAAATACAGTTGGCTTACCGAAAAAAGTTTAAGTTAAAGTGTTATTGTTGATCGAAGGTTAAAATAGTAAAAACAATATCAGACCCGATTATAGAAATAAAGCTTTGAATACTGGCCGGTAAGCCTTGACATTAGGCGCCATATCGCGCGCGCTTTACGTAGGATTGACAGCTGAAAGCGCGGGAAAAGGATTTGAATAATCAATGAGAGGGGCTCAAATCGAATATGGGGGACTGGTTCGTAACGAATGGAAAAGCACAATGAAACACTATTGAATAGATTTTTCGAGCAATTTTATACCGCAACAAAAGGAAACGCAAATGTAGAGGCAAAATTTACAAAATGGAAAATTTTTAAGCATTCTTTCATATCTTCTTAAAACATCACTTCATAACTGAAATGCAAGAAATAGTGGAAAAAAATCCTCCTGTAGTGAATACCTATAGGCTATAGGTAGTGTTTTCTAAAAGACTTTAAATTTTGTGTTTCATGATTTCGTATAGAAAATTTGGCGACCAATGTATGTGGAATAGCCCTAAAAGCTCAAAGTTTTGAAATATTCAAGAACACTATTTTGTACGATTATTTCGTTACTAACACTCACAAGATAATACATGCCTCGTAATTGTGATTCACGATGTTGGGCGTCAATTATAATTTGTTGTAGGTACTGTCTGTACCTAGTCGAAAATAAAAAAAACCCCACATATTTTTCCAAAAAGCTCATTAAAGTCAAACTAAAACCTTTTACTTTTATATCAGTAATTTAACTAACATAGTCCTTTGTTATTTGGAATTAAGTAACTTCAATCGTAAACAAAAGAACCAAATAGTCTACTATCATTAAAAATGTGTTGTCTTCCGCTTTTAGTCGCAGTAATTCGTCAATGTATGCAAAGGTCAATTATTGTTCATTCCATCGGCAGTGTGGTAACAAACGATGTACCATTTAGATAAGCATCAAATCATTCCAAATCGATGCGCTACGTCACAAATGGGTTTGCAGTCATTTATAAATGACAGTTATTAGGTATATCAAAGGGTTGACCACTCGACTTATCATACTGTCTATTGCTTTTTTATTCAAGCAACTTTGAATAATATGCGATAATTCCATTCAGAAGTTCATTTTAAATTTTTAGAAGGGTTTAAATTGTCTGATGATCAATGGCGAAGTTACCAGTAGCTGGCTGTATGTAGCCTAGCATTTTTTATCTCACCTAAATACCTCGGATATTAAGTACTAATGGATAAATGACTAAAATTTTGACGCCGCGTCGCTGGCAGGGGCGGAAGTTTCGCCTACACGTGGCAAATTTGTAAATCCGCTACTGCTGCGCTGCTGCTGATGATGTTGATAAAACGCTTAGCCAGCCCTAGAAGACCTTGACCAGATAGCTGCTTGCAGCAAATTGCCCTTTGTGAATTTTCGATAAATTCCAATCATCATACAGTATGCATATTTTATTTTAAGTCATCATTTGTTTGTGAATTTCATTTCATATGTTTGCTTTGAGACTTTTATAGATACCTAACCAGTAATTTTCTCAAATAATGTCATGAATGGTTTATTGTCGACTTTTATGATGCTATTATTACAAATAGGCACTCATAGTAAGTAACTTTAAGTAACTAATCAAAAAGATAATTTTCAAAATTCCAGTTTGGCCTGTTTTGCCAATCGTGTGCTATGTCAAATGCGATTATTATAAGAATAGGACTGTCAAACGGCATTTTTGATCTTTGTTCCTTTTCTTGCACATCCTACACCCTGAAGTGGAAGCGAAACGCAAACAAATATGGCCGTTTTGACAGTCCTATTCTTATAATAATCGCATCGCATAGTAAAAGTTCTAACAGTCACCCTTATCATGGTGAGGAAACAGATCGCAGAACAACACAGATTGTACCCACTTAAGCCGACCGACCCATACATGGGTTTTGAGAAATTAAAAATCTAGCATCATTGTTTTTTTAATTTGAAACGGGTCTTTCATATGTTTAGAAACTAAAAATCTATGTAAAAAAAGAGTTTCAGGTTTATCTGGGTTAAAAATGCCTACATACGCTCGCCTAGTATAGATACAGGGTTTCCTAGTTTAAGCAAAATGTAACATTGAAAATTAAGTATTAGAAAATATCGGGCCGGCTCACAACTAGCTCCGATGGAACATCAACCCACGACCTTCACTGTCCGGGCGAATGCTTTTTCTAATACCTACTTTATTTTCAATAATAAAAATTGCATTTTGAAAGCAAAAAAATAAAAATAATTTAAAATGTAAAATGTTTTTACCCGTATGTATAATGTCTTTTGTATCATGCACGACACACCATATACACCACTAACTTTTATTTAGTACAAAGATTTTAGGGGATGACAGTGTCCATCAATACGAACAATTTTTACTATGGTACCAACCACGGAATCGCGATAAAATAATCAGCTATTCCATACAAAAGTACAACATCGACTCGACTGAAGTATTTTTGATCAAATCAAATCGAATCCTTGGGGGAGACCTATGCTCAGCAGTGGGCGTCGTATGGCTGATGATGATCACACTAACACGAGTTATTGTTGCAGCGGCAGCAGCCGAGCCGCCAGCGTGGACCGCAGCACGCGTGACTCCAGCACCACCAACTCCGACGAGGACAACATCAACGTCGTCATCAGGTAGGGGCAGTCTTAAACATCGCGATTTTGAAACGCTCTTAATTTCATATGTTCAAATTAAATTAGCTTCCTCTTGGAGCTACAACATATCGTGCTTGCTTGTACTTCTACTGATTTATCCTTCATTAGTTGTATCTCTGTTTATGTACTCATAAATAAAATAAAATAAATATTAAGGAATAAAAAAAAATTAATAAGTACTCATTAATTTTCATTAACTACCACGGTAAAAATATTGGTAAGGTACCATTGATGGTACGGATGGATCGATGGTCACGGCAAAAAAATATTGCCTAGGTAGGGCAGGCGTACCGGTTTTGGCCACTGTACCGGTTTTGGCCACTGTACCGGTTTTGGCTACTTTTTGCTCTAAAAGTTTTCTAAACAACTTTTAGCCATTTTTGATAAAGGCAATTAAAATAAGGTATGTTAAGGTAATAATAACAACCGTTAGAATTCCTTATGTCATAAGATTTTTTTTCAATAAATTCCATTTTCTGTTTGAAAAAATTGTAACACCTACCTATGCTTTCTAATCGCTTAGCCTAACCTAATAGATGACCTAAATATACTAACAAACCATTCTAGTATTTACTCTAAGCTAATACTGAACCTCTGTCAAGAATTCTATTAGTTACTAAAATACCTAGCTAGCTTGAACGCTGTAATACCTAACTGTTGTCCGATTAATATATAGATAACTACTATGGATGCTCTGAATCAAATCTGAAGTGGCCTGTGATGTCGTAATGGAGAACCCTGGTTGTAAAGCGTAGACCCATGATCTTTTAAATGAAGCGACAGAGACTAACCTTACTACTAACTAACTCATACTTTGAACTGCCTATATGCCTACATCAACTTAACAGCTGTTCATATTACATGGCCGTTGCTTCTAATTTTCTAACCTCATTTATAGCGACAAAGACACTCAAAATAAGTTAATACTCTTGTATAAATCTAACATTAGTTTACCCCTACATTGCTTGGACATTTAACAGTTAGGTCCTAACCGATTCCTAGGTCTAATATACTTTGAAAACCTGGTGAGTTATTTTGCTGAGTCCACCATGCTAATTTTCTGGTTACTGACCCAAGGTTAACTGTCTATTAAAACTGGTGGAATTTAATAATTTAGGTTACAATGGAACTGAAACTAGTAACAGCATCCGGATTTGCTTGCAAGGTCTAAGGTGAAATTGGCATGTGTGGTTTGAAATGTAATTTGATATTCCTATATGAAGATGGAGACACAATTACTATAATAATACCTATTAGCTTAAGCATATGGTTTTGCTTGCAAATTAGAAATGAAAATTTGTTATATCTATTGGAAGACTGAGTCACTATATCAGATCTATAACCGTACCTACTAGCTTAGGCATATGGCCTTGCTTGCAAAGTTAGAGATGAAAATTTGTTATATCTATTAGAAGATGGAAACACTACATCTATAATAGTACCTATTAGCTTCAGCATATGGTTTTGCTTGCAAAGTCAGAGATGGAAATTGGTATGATCATTAGGGTGAAGAGAGTCTATTGATCTTAATCACCATCTTGGCCTAATACAAATGCTCCAGCAATATTATTTAACCGGTAAAGTCAGGGCACCTCCGCCGCCCATAACAGTGGAACTCGTCACCAGACTTGGACATCCCTCCTCCGGCGCTGCTTTATTACATTTTCATATAAAAACAAACTTCAACATATAAAGTCAAGCTGTCATGTTCGTCAATTCTTTATGTATATATATATATAAGAGGACCAAGCTAAATGCTTCAAAGCGACTTGTTAGTCTACATGAAGAGATCTTTCTCCTTCATGGCAGCAGCAGTTAAAGTTAACGTTAATTGATATATCCTTTTCCTTTTGTTGAATAATCCTTATTGGGATAAATCCAACAGGTTGAGTGCTTAAATTAGGAGCACTAACAAGTCTGACTCCTGAGATGAGAGAACTCAAATCTAATTCATAGTAAGTACATATAAATATAGACTCTCCTAACCTTTTCTATGACCAAGTTTCCCCGTAGAACTAAATTCCCTAGTTATGTCTACGTGTCTGACTCGGATCTTATTGAACTTTCGCAACTTGTTGGTTAAAATTTGTCTCTAAAGAATCTCGCTCATGGTAATATATCCTTAATCTCACCATTGGACTGGTCTTGGAAATAACTTAAGAATCCAACCAAATTGGACAGAAGCTTTCGCCTCACCCCGATAGCTTTACATAATTTATGGCTAAAATAGAATCATGTTCCAACTCAATAGGTTAGTATCTGGAAAACCTTGAATCCACATCAGCTTCCATAAGACACTGGTCAACGTTACACCGAGTTCCTTCGAGTTTAAACATCTTCTCTCGCCACCGAACAAAATCCTCTTCATACATTAATTTAGCAGTAGTCTGATCCAGAGAACTCTTCCGCAACCAGCTCAATTTATAGATTATTATAGGTGCCTTTTGCATCATAGGAATATATTACCTTTTGTCAAGCCAAATATATAGGTAAATTTAGATTCTCCACTTATGTTTGATAGATTATTTCAACCTTCATATCTTTGCAATGCGTGAACCTATATAGATTACTCTAATCAAGCTCTTTGGACTGTTCCACTAGTATTGTTACCTCACAAATCATTTCCCAAATACTGAAAGCACTAGGTATCCATTGGTCACCTTTTCCTTTTCAAATCTATTAATTTCTTACATACCTCACTGAATATCATATAACTTGTAGACTACATTGCTACAACGCACTAACCATTTACCTAATCGCTCTTCTTAAGATATAACATTATTTTGTTAGATAAAAGACAGCCATTTTGCTGGAAACTGTCAATCGGACTTTTCCCCACTATCTATAATCATTCTGTCAATTGCCCGGGTTTGTTCGTCTGTCACAAGAATCTATGGCTAGGGATGTCAACAAAATTCGGATTTGATCGTAGATATATTGGTGATAACACATAATGCTACTTATAGACCTACAGCGAACCTACTCTTTCTACCTACTCTGTATACCAGACTCCCCTCGTAGCCTTGCCCCAGCAGACCTCCCCCTTTCTGCCAGAACAAAGGTCTTCGAGTTACCTAGCTCGTGATTCTAAGTAGGTACCTACCTGCTTAATTTCAGACTAAATGCGACTTTCCTAACAAACACAAACCTGGCGCCTGTATCACCAGTTCTGACGCCCCAATTCTGTCAAGTTTGGGTGAGTGGGCCCCCTAAAATCCTATCGCTCATGCCGTGGTCCATCTGCTTGGGAAGGGAACAGATAGACACCCTACAGGTAGGTATGGTTCAATCAGGCCGCAACTGCCTCCAAATCTGGGGCATACGCCCCGCGCCATCAGACGTGTTAACTGAAAAACTGTCAATGAAAACAGCCCGCCTGATCAAACCATGTGGAAATTACTAAGCGTTATCCAATGAACACTCATCTGACACTCCACAATGCCAGACTTTCTTTACCTAGCGACCTCCCGGGAGCCTTGCCTGGAGCCCGGAGACATAAAAATGTACTCCTGAAGAAACAAACTCTATGCTTCCAACCCTCTCCGACTCAAATTAAGCCCATTTTCTAGGATTTTACTTGGGAATAATTTACTTTAATTGAAATGCTTTCTGTAAACAAACTAGACCTTTTAATTTCGGATCCAATTTACCAGTCAGAATTCCAAAATTAAAACGTTTAAAAGATCGCGAACCCAATAAACGCCCTATGGTGCAAGGACTCACTGTACACTTGCTTGAAGACTACTTCTCGCTTGATTAAAAATGGAAACTTCTTCAAAAAGTGTTTCGTCTTCCATACGTGTTGCCTCGAAGTCGATCCCGGAGAAATAAGACCGGGCGTCGCGTCCTTTTTGCTTATCCCTACTCAAACCGCGCCAAAAGTTAGCGTCCTTTTTCTTTTTTTTTTCTTTTACATCCTAGAAATTCTCCCCACTCTCAGGGAAATTTTACCCCTATGTTTAATGGAAGCTTTTCAGTATATTTCTAATCCGTCTCTTAAATGTCTCATGTCTAATTATTTAACTTTGAAATACTAATTTGACTAAGGTTTATTAGTTTTAATGTCTTAATTGTACATTCTAGAATAATTATTATTCATTTTTCCAAATTTTATTTCCTATAAATATTTCTTTTTCCGCTTTACAACAATTAAAGTATTTTACTTTTAATCTTGCGTGAATACCATACATCAATAATTACCCCCTCTCCCTGTTTTATAAATAAGGTATTTATTTCTCACAACATGGCAACCCAACTATTCCTGTCTACCCAATAGGAGACATTTCATTGAAAATCCCTATTCACCCCCCCACAAAACTGATAGGCCATCTAGCGTCTAACGCCAAACCATTTCAAACATCCTGAACGCCCCGCTCGGCTTTCGTTCAGAAACCTTTGATAGTTACAAGGCTATCTTATATTAAGTTATAGAATTTACTAAACTATTCAAAATATTACCTTCTCACATAATATAAACACATTATTTTGTATGATCCCTTTTTTTATTATTTACGAATGAAAACTATTATCAAAATAGTAATTGTTCGAACATAATTTCCGAACGTATCACCTCTAGCCAAAGAAACATATTTGAAACTTTGAACCTTATCTAAGATAGAAACCAATATTCTGTACTGTTGATTATTTAACCCATATTTTTATTTAAGTTTTACATAATGTTAATTTAACATTCTGTGAGTAAAAACCTTCTCGCTATATTTATGTGATGTCATTTGACTTGTCTTAGTTCTCAACTCTGCCGCTAGTTGTCGCTGCACTTGGACAGGATTATTCCATTTTGACATGACATTTGTTTACAACAAGATTTATAATTTTACTAACTAATAACAGTTCGTGTCGATTATTTCGTGAACCAATATCGAAATACAAGTATTGTCCACACTCCCGTGAAGCAAATTCGATAGACAAAACCCTCAACAAAGTGCATCTTCTTATATGAAATAATTTGTCACAGAGTCCAACTGTTGTGAAACATCATTGTTTCAATCCCTGAATCTCAGGTATTTATTAACTATATTTTCTCGCTAATTCAAACAAATTTACTGTATCTAACTTCCTCAGATTAATCATAAAACTTCCAAATTAAATGCAAATGACCACAACTGCTCCGCTACCATTAACCCGTTTCTTTTTCAGTGTTTACCTCAAGCAATCTGAAACCACTAAACAAGCCCCAAGCCTTATAGACAGAATCTCCCTCCCATATGCACTGTGTTGACAAAGTATGAAGCAAATTCCCAGCGCAACAACATGGTAAATGGCTAATTTTGTTCAATACAACCCAGTTGACACAACCCAATTTGACTTTGTGATTTATTCCCACACCAGGATCTATTTATACTATTAAAAGTTATTGAGGTAAGTAACATTAATACATTTCGACTTTTAACTCTTTAAGAAATATTCGAGATAGTTCAGGTGCGATTCTGAACCGTTACAGCCGACCCCAAAATTCTTCAAAGGTGACAGTACCAAGTATTGGATCCGGAGTGGAATTTTTCTTTCTATCCAAATCTCTAATATTTCTTTTTACACATATATTTATATATATATAGACATGTTTTTTTTTTTTTTTTTTTAATATCTATATATATATATTATTATTATTTTTATATCAATATATATATATATTTTTTTTTTTTTTTTTTTATATATATATATATCCCTTTCTCTTATTATTTTCCCAAAATCAAAGAATTGAATCAATTTGGACCAAGAAAAACACAATGCTCTTTGTCCTACCAAAGGACATTGCGGCCTCCGACCCCTATCGAATCAATTTTTAGTGAGCCCTAGTGATTATGTAATTAAGAGTGTAGAGTGTATTTAGACCAAAATAATATCAAAAGTTATCAAGCGAGCTTTAAGTGATTTTTATTGCTTTATCCAAATTCATCGTATGTATATCCGACACCAGAGACGTACAAAGCATGGTGAAAGGTACGGGTTGTGAATCCGCAGTTTAGAATAAACTCGCCTTGGTGTATAAAGAGTAATCCAACCTTACGATTACATGGCGTTCTAGCGCAGCAATTTATACCCCCAAAGTGCCCCTGCATATCTCTGTACGCCCCCTTCTAAATGAAGCATATACAAAGACCTTTTTGTCAAAAAGCTTACTCAAAACTCTGGAATAGCCTCCGATATCACTTTGGAGAATGTATAGTTGTCGAGTTAAACATGGCCCGTCCTGACCCACGGGAAGTGTAAATTTTGTACAGGCGTTTACACCGGGACAAGATACAAACATAAACACTGTTTGTATATATATATTTTTTTTTTTTTTATTTATCCTAACACCAAAGTCCCACTGTACAAAATTCAAGTCTGTTAACACGTGCTCTACGCCTATCCCTATCACGTGCTGTTGTGTGCGGATCTTATCTTTTGGGTTAATAATAATGGTTGTAATCAGGCTTCCCAATTTGTTTACACTCATGGCCTCATATTTTGAATCTTTTTTTTTTTCATATATAAAATAGATATATATATATATATACACTTACATTTTTTTTTTTTTTTATATATACAGATTCCACTCTTCGTCACTTTTTAACAATTCCGTCCTTCCTCAAACTCACATCCGCGCCACCATGAACATAACCAACGTTTCACCTGATTACTTGTAGTATATTGCCCTAGAAAGCTATTAACATAATTTGTAAAATTAATACTACCGATCCTCATAATACTGTCACCTCTTCTATTTTCCTTTCCCCTCCCTATAAATATAAGAACTCCTCTTTTGTTTAATTTATTAACAAAACTTTTCGCTCAGATTTGTTCGAAATTAATATATATTTTTTTTTTTTTTTTTTTTTTATAGTTAATCGGTTCATTAAAAATGCATGAATTGACTCCAACACATGATTGGACTATCTACCATAACCGAATACTATCCCTTTCCTTTGCTAATAATGACCCAAAGCCAAAATTGTACATGTTCGACCAACATTTCCTACCCGTTAGCAAATTTCAATTATCCACCTAAAACATGACAATATTACACCAATTGAATTAAAACTCTGTAACAAAATTTAACAACCCAATCCTAACATTTACCATAATTAAGAACGTAAAACCCCTTTCGTAATAACAATTTCAACCTTGAAACACATCACTACCATCACTGTTGCATCGAACTATAAAACCGACCTAAGTAAATATATAAATACCCCCAATATATATTAATATAGGTATATACCGCAGTACCGACCAACCTATCAACGCTTACCTTTTTTTTTCCCATCTAACAATTTCCCTAACCTAGCCAAACTACTAAAAGTCTATTCCCACTACTCTCTATCCGAATACTATCAGCGAATTTTGCTAACCTATCAACACTTATCACCTTCTTGCTACCATCTATTAAGTCCATTACGTGTCAGAGCTCAATTCATGTTAGGTACATAAAAAATAAATTATTAATCAACTAACATCCCTATATAACTCTTTTAAATATTAATTGTAAAATTCACATTATTAACATAACTTTGACATTTTAATCCTGATAAGTAATATTAAGTTTTTTTTTTTTCAAAAGTTCTACTAAGTGTCTTCCTTAACTATGTCTATAAAAAAACTATAAAAACCCTTATTCCCTCAAATGACATATTTGGTTTTGGCTTATCCTAATTTTGGTTTTAACTCCAATTCACGTTTGGTGTTAACGTCTAATTTAATTTAGGGTCAAAGTTTATTCATGGAATTCAACTTTAACCTTTCGACCCCCCCACTTTTAAGTAGTACCTGACCTTATGCCCTAATTTTGAAAGTATAGAGTATGAGAATTTACTTCCACTAAAAAGCGCATTCGTTTAACAATTAAATTCCTTCTACTTCAAATTCGCAACCAACCTTTACACTATAGTACAACCTATATTGGTTCCTTTAAGATTCCTATAACTATAACCTGTCTTTATCCCGTAAAACATATTCTTAACTTATTTAACTAATTGAAAAATACACCATATTTCAAAATTAGTAAATAATTTTCCCCATTATAAACCCCATTATCCATCTCTAACTTTGGTTACTAATAATGAAATTAACTAATAACGTTTATTTCACTTATCCCGCTCATATACTTCTATGTTACAAAATAAATAGGTACCTATATCATAAATACCAAACATCGACGGGTATCATCACACTGCCAAGCCCCAAAGCAACACTGAACAGTTTGTCTACGACAATCACCTGGACAGGAATCGAACCCGAGACCTCTACATATAGTGACTTCCAAACCATTCGACCCCAGTGGTCGTTAACCTATCATATGGACGTCCCACTTAATATAATTTTCTATAGCTTACTTAATTCTAAGGTCTTAATACTAACCTAAATAGAATTCCTAGTAACTTTAATTACATTAATTCTAAACCCTACTAATTGATTAACCTGTAACTGTAGTTACACTTTTCCACGACCCCCAATCCAACATACTATAAAATTTAGCTGCACTATCTATACTGATATTATAAAAAGACAAAGTTGTTTGCCCACTAGTTCGTTCGTCTACGATAACCATGTCCGCAACCCCCCCAGCTAGGCCGAACCAACAAAACTCTCCTTGACCATTAAGTGACATAAATTACCTCCCAAACCCCACTGGAACAGCCCCAACACGACACTAGCGGAACCCGTAACAATCCTCTAGCTATAATCATTTTGTATTAAAAATCATACACTTATAAATTACAAAAAAGATTATAACATTTAATTCGTTACATCAATTCAAATGTCTCATTGTTTGCCTAAACTGGAGCCATCATATATTTTTTTCTCCCTATAATTGCAAGTACCAATCTCTACCCTATGGATGATAGTCGAGAATGATGTTCTCTCAATGCAACTAGTAAATTTTTAATTTAATAATTTTATGTATGACTAACATCCTAATAAAATATTCCCCACAATGGTACTTTTAGCATAGCAACAATTTCCTTATTTCTTCTACCAGCAACTATCAGTTGTCTCACTGCATGTCCGAATAAATAAGAATAATAATAATAATCCCTAATAACGCCCAAACCTCGACCATATGTTATTTCTTTTCAAACATAACGTACCTATAGTCCTATCACAAAGTAATTTATTAAGATTAACCAATGGTTCAACTAAGAATGTATATTTAATTACTAATATAGAACCAAGATTGATAAAAAGAACAACAAACCAATCACGTCGCCTGTATGAAAGTTCTTTTCCTTCTCCATTCACCACCCCCTATTCAACATCATCATGTCAAGTGAACGAGGACCACTGCTGGCATACTATATTTCAACTAAATCCATCCTTTTTTTTTTCTCTATCTCTACTACTATAATAAAGCTGAAGAGTTTGTTTGTTTGAACGCGCTAATCTCAGAAACTGCTGGACCGAATTGAAAAATTATTTTTGTGTTGGATAGTCCATTTATCGGGCTGCTGGCATACTATATTTCAACTAAATCCATCCTTTTTTTTTTTCTCTATAGAGAATATACAACTAGTCTATGAATATTCCCAGCATACCTGTAACACTAATGCTACCCATAACTAGTTATAAATAGTCAACAGTTGTTCACTACATCACGCCAGCGACCCCAAACTGTCAGACACACTTGGTTCTTACATTATTTACCTATTTAAGCTAATATGTAATATTTACTACCTACTTTTAGACATTGCAACCTATAAAACTTAACTGGATACCTAAGAGAAGCAATATTAGTTAGGCAAGCAATCTCCTATAATTCTCATTGACATAAGAATAATTACTTGATTTATTTTATAACATTGTTGTATTCCTTCTTAAACCGTCGTTGAATTTTCTAACTCAACTTTCAACGAAAGGTAAAGAATTATTTAACCCTATTTTATTCTTGTTAAGTACCTATTTATCTATAATGTTCCGGACTAACACACCACCCCACCCTAGTCTACACTACTTATCCATCCAAACAACAACTCCTACTTGAAATCAAAACCACTGTAATTATAATAAAATTTCTGCAAGTCTTATAACCAACATCTAAGTTTCTTTTATGTTCCCGGATGAAAATTTTGATTACTTACCTAAACCAAGTAATTTTTCCCTTCTTGTTCATATATTAGATTGTTTAATAATTATGAAATTATCCTATTATGGTTTTTCCAAACTCACTGAACCATTTTAGATGAAATTCTCTCTACTTGCTGTTCAAATTAGAAACCATTGAATCTAATGTTTCTAATCTAGCCAATCCAAAATCTTCACTAACAAATTCCTTTTGGTTCATATTTCATGAATTCCAATACCTAACTATTAGTAAAAGAAACCATTCTTTTACCCAAATAGCTATTTTTCAAGTTTTAAGAAGTAAGAAATAATGTTACCTCATTGTCCTAACTTGATACAAAACCCACTAAATATTGGTACCTTACCTTTTAAATATATCCATAACTACATTTAACAAGCCAAGCTAACATTATTTTAGTTTGTAGCAATATAATTTTCTTCCACTAAGTTAGGAGTCTAATCATTACCCACTGACATATCTAATTTTGTTCTTTAAAACTTTATCACCGACCCCAAAATACAAACTAATAGTTCTATCATTCATCGAGACAAGATTTCTCTTTAATTCTGAACTATTTTCAAATATTAGGTTAACCGAGCGTTTGAAAAATCTAATCTTCACCTACTAAGTTATCCGTTGACTTATTTAGCATTGCAAATACCGTTCCCTTCAAACAAAATTACCCTCTTTGAGTCTAAGCTGTCCACAACAGTTCCTTTATACATATACATCATCATCATCATCATCATCATTTCAGCCGTACGACGCCCACTGCTGTATATTTCATATACAATTAGGTACTAATTGTGTCTAATTCTAAAAATTTTCAACAATTTAATTAAAACTAAATCTCTGATTAACTTACCAAAGTGGTTGTTATCCAATCTATAAGTCAAAAAGGGTCTTCCCTCTCTTATGTACACTATGAAAAGCCAGACCTCATAACACTTCTTCAGTTTTCATTATCCACTTATTTCCATGAGAAATCACTCTCATCAAGACACATTTTTCAACCAAGCCAAACTCTTTAATTATTTACCCCTTTGAAATACCTTGTACAAACTATAAATTAACTAAAATACTATTTTCTTACTTCAAATTCATAACTCTTACAATGATTTACACTAAAACCTATTTGCATAACTATTTAATGTCCTTTTTTTTTAGGTTATATTTTCACAATAATGATAAACACAACCACAGATCTATCCTTCAAACAGTTTCAGCATTTTCAACAATTTCACAAACTTAGATGACACTCAACCTTTTATAATTCATAAATTTTCTTGATGAAAACAAAAACATTCCTAACAACAATTTTTTTTTTTTTTTTTTTTTTTCCAATGTTTTTGGCTTGGATGCGAGTTCTTTAAGCCATGTCTGGATTTATATCCTAACAACAATAAAAATAGCGCACCACAGAACAACGTGATCGCCCCCCTCCCCAACTAATATATGTATGTAATATTTCACCTAATGTATGTCATTATCTATCCTAAATTTTTTTTTTTATAACATTTTCAAACACGCCTTTAAACTACAATCTCGGACCGCACATCACATAGTCATTAATTTGCACGATTCTGATACATAACATAACCCATTTTAATTAATTAATAAGAACCACAATTTTTCGTAACCTACCGGTAGCGACATCTATCACGCAGTAGCGTAATGGGCGATTTTCCGAAAGCTCAGTCACTAGATGGCGCTGTCCCACCTATCTATGCAGTTTGAAGGTACGAAACATGAAATTTTACTTTGACCTTTTTTTTTTTTTGTAAAACGGAACGTCAGACAGAAGTTATTTATTTACCTTAATCTTTAAAATTTAACTATTTCGTTTCTGTTCCTCACAGTAGTACTTATTTAATTTATTATTAGTTTCCTTTGGGTTTTTAATTTAAATATGATTCATACCAAAATATACTAGCCGCTACACACTTCGTTCAACGCCATCTAGCGAAGCTTTTGGAAGCTAGAAAATCTATCCTGTCACTCATGTTCTTAAATATCGACCTTTCCAAGAAACAACCTCAAAATCTAATTTTGTGAATAGAGGGCTACCGGCTAAGAAATCTGGATATGGGTATGGGCTTCAACTGTCATTTGAATTCCCTATTCTGATAGATTTTTGTTGCTTTGTTCTGTTGAACGTTGCTAGCTAGTTATCGTTATACCCGACGTCACAAAACAAGGAACCGATAGCGACTATTTTCTTTATAAATTGACTCAAAGTTTCCAAAAACGTATGAAGTTCATACCCATAAAGTTACGCGGTAGCTCCCAAAGTCTTTACTAAACATCAAAACCGAACTACTTTGACATATAACGTGTCTCTATAATTTATTTGTATACAAATATGCAAGCCCATACAAAGTTTGTACTTAACAAGGTCCATACAGTTTCCCATAATTTTTCCGTTCGCCTACCCAGAGCTAACACTAAGGAGAGAAACAACCTTGTCAATGACAAATGTCATTCTCCATGTGTTCCTCATACATGCTCTTTGATTAGCTCCATATAACCTCTACTCAAAAGTCTTTCAACTATACAATTGTGCTATACAAGTTTGTGAATTCACCTGCCCGGCTTTCGACAATTAAATTACCTAATTATTGACGAATTTCAACAGAGATAATATTGGTAATCTATGAAACCACAATATGATGTTACTCAAGAATTATAACTATTGTTCTTTTTAATAAAAAGACAATTAATAGTAAGTACTTGTTTAATTATGTGATTAATTATTTATTCTCTAACAGAATGCAATCCAACTTAGCATTTCATCTAACTAAAATTCAACATTACTACCTATGAAATCTCTGAAAAGATAAACATTTTCTTATTTTTGAATTTGCTAGCATATTACAATAATGAATTATTTCTTCCATTTCAGAAAACAAGTTGCTATACTTAACTAAACCTGATCAAGACCTATGAACAGTTCTCAAAAGACCCTTATTAAGAAACATCCTACCCGGGGACGCTTAACAGAAAAATTAATTAAATAATTAATATTAACCCCGTCGCTTCAGTTTTCCTTCTGCACTAAACAACAAATTGTGGCTATTCCAACTCAATGTAAACTAGCCACTTACCTTCAGAAATACTCAGAGCTCCAATTAAATTTATATGCTAAACTCATTAAAAAGGTTTGTAAATATTGTCTTATTTTCTTATTCCTATACAAGATTTGCTATAATATGTGTTAATTTTTAATCCTGGTAACGGCACTACTAAATTGTAACACCTACCTATGCTTTCTAATCGCTTAGCCTAACCTAATAGATGACCTAAATATACTAACAAACCATTCTAGTATTTACTCTAAGCTAATACTGAACCTCTGTCAAGAATTCTATTAGTTACTAAAATACCTAGCTAGCTTGAACGCTGTAATACCTAACTGTTGTCCGATTAATATATAGATAACTACTATGGATGCTCTGAATCAAATCTGAAGTGGCCTGTGATGTCGTAATGGAGAACCCTGGTTGTAAAGCGTAGACCCATGATCTTTTAAATGAAGCGACAGAGACTAACCTTACTACTAACTAACTCATACTTTGAACTGCCTATATGCCTACATCAACTTAACAGCTGTTCATATTACATGGCCGTTGCTTCTAATTTTCTAACCTCATTTATAGCGACAAAGACACTCAAAATAAGTTAATACTCTTGTATAAATCTAACATTAGTTTACCCCTACATTGCTTGGACATTTAACAGTTAGGTCCTAACCGATTCCTAGGTCTAATATACTTTGAAAACCTGGTGAGTTATTTTGCTGAGTCCACCATGCTAATTTTCTGGTTACTGACCCAAGGTTAACTGTCTATTAAAACTGGTGGAATTTAATAATTTAGGTTACAATGGAACTGAAACTAGTAACAGCATCCGGATTTGCTTGCAAGGTCTAAGGTGAAATTGGCATGTGTGGTTTGAAATGTAATTTGATATTCCTATATGAAGATGGAGACACAATTACTATAATAATACCTATTAGCTTAAGCATATGGTTTTGCTTGCAAATTAGAAATGAAAATTTGTTATATCTATTGGAAGACTGAGTCACTATATCAGATCTATAACCGTACCTACTAGCTTAGGCATATGGCCTTGCTTGCAAAGTTAGAGATGAAAATTTGTTATATCTATTAGAAGATGGAAACACTACATCTATAATAGTACCTATTAGCTTCAGCATATGGTTTTGCTTGCAAAGTCAGAGATGGAAATTGGTATGATCATTAGGGTGAAGAGAGTCTATTGATCTTAATCACCATCTTGGCCTAATACAAATGCTCCAGCAATATTATTTAACCGGTAAAGTCAGGGCACCTCCGCCGCCCATAACAGTGGAACTCGTCACCAGACTTGGACATCCCTCCTCCGGCGCTGCTTTATTACATTTTCATATAAAAACAAACTTCAACATATAAAGTCAAGCTGTCATGTTCGTCAATTCTTTATGTATATATATATATAAGAGGACCAAGCTAAATGCTTCAAAGCGACTTGTTAGTCTACATGAAGAGATCTTTCTCCTTCATGGCAGCAGCAGTTAAAGTTAACGTTAATTGATATATCCTTTTCCTTTTGTTGAATAATCCTTATTGGGATAAATCCAACAGGTTGAGTGCTTAAATTAGGAGCACTAACAAGTCTGACTCCTGAGATGAGAGAACTCAAATCTAATTCATAGTAAGTACATATAAATATAGACTCTCCTAACCTTTTCTATGACCAAGTTTCCCCGTAGAACTAAATTCCCTAGTTATGTCTACGTGTCTGACTCGGATCTTATTGAACTTTCGCAACTTGTTGGTTAAAATTTGTCTCTAAAGAATCTCGCTCATGGTAATATATCCTTAATCTCACCATTGGACTGGTCTTGGAAATAACTTAAGAATCCAACCAAATTGGACAGAAGCTTTCGCCTCACCCCGATAGCTTTACATAATTTATGGCTAAAATAGAATCATGTTCCAACTCAATAGGTTAGTATCTGGAAAACCTTGAATCCACATCAGCTTCCATAAGACACTGGTCAACGTTACACCGAGTTCCTTCGAGTTTAAACATCTTCTCTCGCCACCGAACAAAATCCTCTTCATACATTAATTTAGCAGTAGTCTGATCCAGAGAACTCTTCCGCAACCAGCTCAATTTATAGATTATTATAGGTGCCTTTTGCATCATAGGAATATATTACCTTTTGTCAAGCCAAATATATAGGTAAATTTAGATTCTCCACTTATGTTTGATAGATTATTTCAACCTTCATATCTTTGCAATGCGTGAACCTATATAGATTACTCTAATCAAGCTCTTTGGACTGTTCCACTAGTATTGTTACCTCACAAATCATTTCCCAAATACTGAAAGCACTAGGTATCCATTGGTCACCTTTTCCTTTTCAAATCTATTAATTTCTTACATACCTCACTGAATATCATATAACTTGTAGACTACATTGCTACAACGCACTAACCATTTACCTAATCGCTCTTCTTAAGATATAACATTATTTTGTTAGATAAAAGACAGCCATTTTGCTGGAAACTGTCAATCGGACTTTTCCCCACTATCTATAATCATTCTGTCAATTGCCCGGGTTTGTTCGTCTGTCACAAGAATCTATGGCTAGGGATGTCAACAAAATTCGGATTTGATCGTAGATATATTGGTGATAACACATAATGCTACTTATAGACCTACAGCGAACCTACTCTTTCTACCTACTCTGTATACCAGACTCCCCTCGTAGCCTTGCCCCAGCAGACCTCCCCCTTTCTGCCAGAACAAAGGTCTTCGAGTTACCTAGCTCGTGATTCTAAGTAGGTACCTACCTGCTTAATTTCAGACTAAATGCGACTTTCCTAACAAACACAAACCTGGCGCCTGTATCACCAGTTCTGACGCCCCAATTCTGTCAAGTTTGGGTGAGTGGGCCCCCTAAAATCCTATCGCTCATGCCGTGGTCCATCTGCTTGGGAAGGGAACAGATAGACACCCTACAGGTAGGTATGGTTCAATCAGGCCGCAACTGCCTCCAAATCTGGGGCATACGCCCCGCGCCATCAGACGTGTTAACTGAAAAACTGTCAATGAAAACAGCCCGCCTGATCAAACCATGTGGAAATTACTAAGCGTTATCCAATGAACACTCATCTGACACTCCACAATGCCAGACTTTCTTTACCTAGCGACCTCCCGGGAGCCTTGCCTGGAGCCCGGAGACATAAAAATGTACTCCTGAAGAAACAAACTCTATGCTTCCAACCCTCTCCGACTCAAATTAAGCCCATTTTCTAGGATTTTACTTGGGAATAATTTACTTTAATTGAAATGCTTTCTGTAAACAAACTAGACCTTTTAATTTCGGATCCAATTTACCAGTCAGAATTCCAAAATTAAAACGTTTAAAAGATCGCGAACCCAATAAACGCCCTATGGTGCAAGGACTCACTGTACACTTGCTTGAAGACTACTTCTCGCTTGATTAAAAATGGAAACTTCTTCAAAAAGTGTTTCGTCTTCCATACGTGTTGCCTCGAAGTCGATCCCGGAGAAATAAGACCGGGCGTCGCGTCCTTTTTGCTTATCCCTACTCAAACCGCGCCAAAAGTTAGCGTCCTTTTTCTTTTTTTTTTCTTTTACATCCTAGAAATTCTCCCCACTCTCAGGGAAATTTTACCCCTATGTTTAATGGAAGCTTTTCAGTATATTTCTAATCCGTCTCTTAAATGTCTCATGTCTAATTATTTAACTTTGAAATACTAATTTGACTAAGGTTTATTAGTTTTAATGTCTTAATTGTACATTCTAGAATAATTATTATTCATTTTTCCAAATTTTATTTCCTATAAATATTTCTTTTTCCGCTTTACAACAATTAAAGTATTTTACTTTTAATCTTGCGTGAATACCATACATCAATAATTACCCCCTCTCCCTGTTTTATAAATAAGGTATTTATTTCTCACAACATGGCAACCCAACTATTCCTGTCTACCCAATAGGAGACATTTCATTGAAAATCCCTATTCACCCCCCCGCAAAACTGATAGGCCATCTAGCGTCTAACGCCAAACCATTTCAAACATCCTGAACGCCCCGCTCGGCTTTCGTTCAGAAACCTTTGATAGTTACAAGGCTATCTTATATTAAGTTATAGAATTTACTAAACTATTCAAAATATTACCTTCTCACATAATATAAACACATTATTTTGTATGATCCCTTTTTTTATTATTTACGAATGAAAACTATTATCAAAATAGTAATTGTTCGAACATAATTTCCGAACGTATCACCTCTAGCCAAAGAAACATATTTGAAACTTTGAACCTTATCTAAGATAGAAACCAATATTCTGTACTGTTGATTATTTAACCCATATTTTTATTTAAGTTTTACATAATGTTAATTTAACATTCTGTGAGTAAAAACCTTCTCGCTATATTTATGTGATGTCATTTGACTTGTCTTAGTTCTCAACTCTGCCGCTAGTTGTCGCTGCACTTGGACAGGATTATTCCATTTTGACATGACATTTGTTTACAACAAGATTTATAATTTTACTAACTAATAACAGTTCGTGTCGATTATTTCGTGAACCAATATCGAAATACAAGTATTGTCCACACTCCCGTGAAGCAAATTCGATAGACAAAACCCTCAACAAAGTGCATCTTCTTATATGAAATAATTTGTCACAGAGTCCAACTGTTGTGAAACATCATTGTTTCAATCCCTGAATCTCAGGTATTTATTAACTATATTTTCTCGCTAATTCAAACAAATTTACTGTATCTAACTTCCTCAGATTAATCATAAAACTTCCAAATTAAATGCAAATGACCACAACTGCTCCGCTACCATTAACCCGTTTCTTTTTCAGTGTTTACCTCAAGCAATCTGAAACCACTAAACAAGCCCCAAGCCTTATAGACAGAATCTCCCTCCCATATGCACTGTGTTGACAAAGTATGAAGCAAATTCCCAGCGCAACAACATGGTAAATGGCTAATTTTGTTCAATACAACCCAGTTGACACAACCCAATTTGACTTTGTGATTTATTCCCACACCAGGATCTATTTATACTATTAAAAGTTATTGAGGTAAGTAACATTAATACATTTCGACTTTTAACTCTTTAAGAAATATTCGAGATAGTTCAGGTGCGATTCTGAACCGTTACAAAATGTTTTGTATGAAAAATTTAAGAAATTTGTTTTGGATGAAATACTTTATAAACCTTTGTATTTTACAATTAAATTGTTCTTTTGCAATTGACTGGTTTTTAGCGCATTAGAATATATTGATTTTACCTGGGTTTGGTTTTGATTTTTCGCAATACTTACAAAAGTTTAACTATCAGTAAGTGGCCAAAACCGGTACATTTGGCACCTCTCACACATTGTGTGTAATATAAAACAAACTATTTTACTTTTATAAATTTGTGCCGTGTAGTGCCGGCACATAAATAGAATAGCACTACCCCCTCTCTTCCCGTGGGTGTCGTAAGAGGCGACTAAGGGAAAACTGCCATCAGGAGATGGGCAGCAGCGTCTCCAGTTACAAAAGGCCAATACTGCGATCGCCAACCCGCCTGCTGGCGATTATGGCACAACCCCCCCAATGACAACACAACCAACAAATCGGCCCCCAGTCCCCGGCGGCCCCGCTATTCCTAGCTACGGTAGCGGCTATGGTAACGGCGGGGCAGGGGGTGCTAAGAATCTCCGGGTAGGCTCCGGCTACCAACACCGACGACTCGACCTGGCAACCTACAACACGCGCACATTGAGGCTCGACGCGAAGCTCGTAGAGTTGGAAGAGGCAATAAGTAAGTTACATTGGGATATCATTGGGCTATCTGAAGTCCGAAGAGAGGGGGAGGACTCGATAACCCTGCAATCCGGTAACTTACTTTACCACCGGGAGGGCGACCAACAGTCCATTGGTGGTGTCGGGTTCATCGTCCATAAATCCCTTGTCAACAACGTGATCACCATCGGAAGTGTGTCGAGCAGGGTAGCGTACCTGATACTCAGATTATCGAAACGATATTCGCTGAATGTTATCCAGGTCTACGCTCCGACCTCGACACACGACGATGACGAAGTGGAGGCTATGTATGAGGAGATCTCTAAAGCCATGCATAGCTATAAAACCCACTACACGGTTGTGATGGGGGATTTCAATGCAAAGTTGGGGCAACGTTGCGGTGATGAGCTGAGAGTGGGGCAATTTGGATTTGGGCAACGGAACGATAGAGGCCAGATGCTGGCAGACTTTATGGAGAGGGAGAACCTCTATATGATGAACTCCTTCTTTAGGAAGCCCGTAAGCCGCAAATGGACCTGGATCAGTCCGGACGGTAAAGTCAAAAACGAGATCGATTTTATCATGTCGACGAAGAAGCACATATTCAATGATGTCAGTGTGATCAACGCTGTTAAGACAGGAAGCGATCACCGTATGGTAAGAGGCACATTGAATATCGATGTCAAGCTCGAAAGATCGCGACTGATAAAATCCACGCTCCGACCAATACCAGCTCAAATTCAAAACCCCGAGTGCTTTCAGCTCGAGCTTCAAAACCGCTTCGAAGCCCTTGAGAACAGCATAGACGTGGACGATCTATACAACATGGTGGTGGACACTGTCCGCACGGTAGGGTCTAAGTACTATAAAACCCACCGTCCCAAATTGAAGAAACTCTCCAGTCAGACTCTCCTACTCATGGATCAGAGACACGAAATGAAGCTGCAGAACTCAGCGGATGCCCATCGTTATCGGCAGCTCAATAGACAGATATCTAAGTCCTTGACGCGCGACCTTCGCCAATTTAATACCGAGCGTATTAAAGAAGCCATTGAGCGGAACAAAGGCTCCAAAGTGTTCGCGAGAGATCTGTCTATCGGGCAAAGTCAATTGACGAGGCTGAAAACTGGGGAAGGTAGCATCGTTTCGTCAACACCTGAAATCCTGAGGGAGATTGAGAGTTTCTATGGACAGCTATATTCCACGCAAACACCTGTTGAAAGCAAGGCTAAAGACCCTAGAGCCAAGCTTACCCGACACTATACCGAAGATATCCCGGACGTCAGCCTGTACGAGATTAGAATGGCTCTCAAGCAGCTCAAAAACAACAAGGCGGCGGGTGATGACGGAATCACAACAGAACTTCTAAGAGCGGGCGGTAAGCCGATACTTAAGGTCCTCCAGAAGCTCTTCAACTCTGTCATCCTCGAGGGCAAAACGCCAAAGGCATGGGGCAGAAGCGATGTGATGCTGTTTTTCAAGAAGGGTGATAAAACTCTCTTGAAGAATTATAGACCCATCTCGCTTCTGAGCCATATCTATAAGTTGTTTTCGAGAGTCATTACGAATCGTCTCGCTCGCAGGTTCGACGACTTCCAACCTCCCGAACAAGCCGGGTTCCGGAAAGGCTACAGTACCATAGACCACATTCATACGCTGCGGCAAGTTATACAGAAGACCGAAGAGTATAACCTGCCACTTTGCTTGGCGTTCGTGGACTATGAGAAAGCCTTTGATTCGATCGAGACCTGGGCCGTGGTGCAGTCTCTCCAGAGGTGCCAAATAGACTACAGGTATATCGAGGTGCTGAGGTACCTATACCAAAACGCCACCATGTCGGTCCGATTACAGAACCAGAGCTCTAATCCTATCCAACTACAGCGAGGTGTGAGACAGGGAGATGTCATCTCTCCCAAACTGTTCACAGCTGCGTTGGAGGATATTTTTAAGCTGCTGGACTGGAAAGGATGCGGCATCAACATCAATGGCGAGTACCTAACACATCTACGGTTTGCCGATGATGTAGTTCTTATGGCTGAGACCTTGGAAGACCTGAACACAATGCTCGAAGATCTCGGTAATGCTTCGCAAAGAGTGGGTCTTAAGATGAACATGGACAAGACGAAAATCATGTCCAATGCCCATGTTGCACCCGCTCCAGTTAATGTTGGGAACATTACACTCGAAGTTGTTGACCACTATGTTTACCTAGGACAGACGGTCCAGTTAGGTAAGTCCAACTTTGAGAAAGAGATCTCTCGTCGAATCCAGCTCGGATGGGCAGCGTTTGGGAAGCTCCGACATATATTCGCGTCCGAAATACCTCAATGTCTCAAGACGAAAGTCTTTGACCAGTGTGTGTTGCCAGTAATGACCTATGGAAGTGAGACGTGGTCTTTTACTATGGGTCTCATAAGAAGGCTCAAAGTCACCCAGCGAGCAATGGAGAGAGCGATGCTTGGTATTTCCCTGCTCGATCGAATCAGAAATGATGAAATCCGCAGGAGAACTAAAACAACCGACATCGCTCGAAGGATTGCATCATTGAAGTGGCAGTGGGCGGGACACATAGCGCGGAGAACCGATGGCCGTTGGGGCGGAAAGGTTCTTGAATGGCGACCGCGTGCCGGACGACGTTCCGTGGGCAGGCCCCCTACAAGGTGGACCGACGATCTGGTCAAGGTCGCGGGAAGCCGCTGGATGCGGGCAGCGCAGGACCGATCGTTGTGGAGATCCTTGGGGGAGGCCTATGCCCAGCAGTGGGCGTCGTTCGGCTGACATGATGATGATGATGATGAAATTTGAAAAATGTACCTTTAAATGTAGATAATTTATGTATAATTTAAGATATAATTTGTGTCTTAAATATCTAAGACCATTTAGTACTTAGTGCTTAAAAGTCAAAAAATCCTTAAAGTGGCCACAAAGGGTACCTCTGCCCTACCATTGATGGTACCACGGCAAAAAGATATTGCCTAGGTACCATTGATGGTGCCACGGCAAAATGAAATTGCCACCGTACCATCAATGGTACTGTCTAATGGTACCACGGTAGAGGAAGGCAACATACAACGCGTGTTAATGAATAAACCTAAAACCTCTTAGGTGGTGATTGTGCTCATGAATATGAACAACTTTTACTATAGCCAACTATGGCCAACTCAGCAACTCAACAAAAAAAATCTGGTGTTTCATACACAAATTTTCAATACCTCCTCGACCAAAATGTATGGAACAGCTGTTTTTTTTTGTTGAGTTGCAGAGTTGGCCTCATAGTAAAAGTTGTTCATATTCATGAGCACAATCACCACCTAAGAGGTTTTGGGTTAATTCATATTAACACGTTGTATAATTCAGAGCGTTCGCGCATTCGGGAAAAAAGTTCTTTATGTTATTGGAAGAAAACTAAAGAAAATCAGCAATTAACATTTTTTTTTGCAGATGATCCAAAAAAATTTACCCTATTCCTTCAGAAACACAGCTGTTCGATACGAGCAATGTGCCTGAAATGGTACTAAAACTTTTTTCATATACAGGGTGTTATTCATATACATTTTTTTATCAGTGCACAAATTTTTAAGATCGACTCAGAATCGGTAAATGAACAACTTTCTCCTAGAAACATAGGTCGAAATATGGCAAAAAATTATTGACTCTTCATACAAATGGGACTGATAACGTGATCGATTTAGTATGGGAAGGCCAAAAATTTTTGTTGTATTTCGACCCATGTTTCTAGGAGAAAGTTGTTCACTTACCGATTCTGAGGTGATCCTAAAAATTTGTGCACTGGTCAAAAATTTATCCTGTATATTGTATACTAGTTTTCTGCCCGCGGCTTCGCCCGCGTGGACTACACGGCGTTATCCCGCGGGAATGAGATATTTTTTCTGGGATAAAAAGTAGCCTATGTTCCTCTCCAGGCTACAAAGTATCTGTTTCCCGAATTTCAGCCAAATCTGTTCAGCCGTTTTGGCGTGATTGAGTAACAAACATTCAAACATCCAAACATCTAAACGTTCACATTTTAAATATTATAGGAGGAAGTAAGATTCCTTCAGTTCGATACGAGCAATGTGCCTAAAATGGTACTAACTTTTTTCATGTAGTTATTTTATATTGTTGACAAATCACATTTATCGATGCTTTGTCGAAATATAATTATGTCTTTGTACTGAAAGTCTGCTAATGTAACTGCCATTATTTAGTGTGACCCACATCCATAGAAAGGTGGCAAACCTCTTTCTTGTGTTCTGAGGGTGACATCTTTAAATTCTTTTATAGCTATAAAATAGCAGATTCATAATTTTATTAGAAAGGCTTTCAGTAATAAAGTTATGTCTTTTGTTCATTCGTTTGTTATGAGAATGTATAATGTTTGATTATGATAGATAAAAGATAGTTATTTATTTTTTTATTTTTAATAGGATTCAAAATTTTTCATTGACGACAGTTTCGTTGCGACAGCAACAGGCAATTGCACTTTTTATCCCATTTAATTTCGTACAGTCTAAAAGTCGAAATATATGGCAATATGCATCTTCTTTAATTATCAAACTATAGGTACTCGAATCTTACCTTTAAAAAAAATGTGAAATACAATACGAAATTAGCTGTCAAAGTGGACTGTCGTATGAAAAATACTACGGTATTATAGGTTTTGAGGTTATGTGAATAATTACTAAAAAACTTTTGAACCTATGCTTAATATGTTAAATGCAGTTAGTTTATAGTTATATAGTTAGATAGCTGTATAGTTTTAAAATACATATTTTTCCCTTTCATTTGAAACATAAATCATTGCTGTAACGTGTTGGGGCACAGCGCCATAGTAAAACCGGCCATGTCCTTTAAATCTATTTATTTGTGGAAGCTAGATTTTCACCCGGCAGCTTGTGTCGCCGTGGGTCTCCTACTCAATTACTCATGGTACCCTTTCAAGGGCTCAACGAGCAATGGAGAAAGCTATGCTCGGCGTTTCCTTGCGCGATAAGATCCGTAATGAGGATATACGCAGAAGGACCAAGGTTACCGACGTAGCTCGCAAAGTCGCTAAGTTAAAGTGGCAAGGGGCAGGCCACCATCGCTCGCAGAACTCATAGCCGTTGGTGAAGAAAAGTTCTCGATCGACGACCACGAACTGGACGACGAAGCGTGGGAAGACCCCCACTAGGTGGACCGATGACCTAGTGATAGGTTGCTAACAGCCGCTCTTTGTGGCGCTCTAAGGAGGAGGCCTATGTTCAGCAGTGGCTAATGATGGTGATGATGATGATAAAAGTTATTGAACTTTACTCTGATAATATAATTGAACTAAAAATATGCACAAACACAAAAATACTTGGACATTATAAATTAACATCCATTTATTAGGACATAACATGTCTATATTTTAAACAAGAAATACCCGTTACTCACTTAAAATGGCCGTAATAACTGTGTGTTTTAAAAAAGATAAGACGAAACGATAATTATTTTAAAAGCTTTACTGGCGAACGTTAGGTGGTTGACATATTCTATACAAGGAATCGATTTCTATTCGAATAAAGAATGGACGCCATGTTTGTTTGTAGAGACAGCGCTGGTAGCCAGCTTGTAACGGTTACAGAATAACTAACAATATAACAATGTTATAGTAATATTGTTAGTAAGATGGCGTTATACGCAGTGCAAACTCCGATCTATTCTCTTCTCTTTCTAATACCAATGGTAGTTACTAATTACGACAGTAAACAACTACCATTGGTGTTTAGTTTTTGGTATTAATAAGGAATAGATCATAGCTTCGACCTTCAATCAACATAACTTTAACATTGTTTAAGCTCGCAGTGAGGCCCCTGTATATATTCTGTGCCCCTGTTGTGATGAAAAGCAATTAGCTTTTAAAGAACAGTTGCCATTACTTTCCGCTCATTTTAAACTCCTGTAATGAGAATTTAAAGAAAAAAACGTGTTGCACTCCGGCAGTGCCGGCAGAAGTGAAAAGGTCTATTCACAAAAAAAAAGAAATTGACAAGAAAAAGAAAAAAATATACGGATTGGATTTGAACCGAGGTGTTCTGGCATCAATGCAGACCGTTTTCTAACCTAAGCCATTACAACTTTAGAAACCTATATCTATGTTAGAAACAGTGGCGAAATTGGCCTTCGCATTGTAATGAGAATGACATTGTAACAGTTTTTCTATCAGTACCCCTAGTGTAAGTTTTTATGTCAAGCAAACGCAAACTATCGCGAGTACGTATTTATGTCAATTTGTATGAAAACTGCATAAGCGCGCTACTCGCCGCTAGAGGCGCTGATACAGTTTTCATACAAATTGACATAAATACGGACTCACGATAGTTTGCGTTTTTTGACATAAAAACTTACACTAGGGGTACAGGTCACGTGTCCGTCTTACGAATTTTCGATCTGACGGTCACGTGACCCTACATTTTTTACCCATCACAAAAAGTAAAGAAGTTTTCACTTAATAGTCCTACTTAATATTATAAATGTAAAAGTTTAGATGTTTGGATGTTTGTTACTCAATCACGCCAAAACGGCTGAACAGATTTGGCTGAAATTTGGTACACTGATACTTGGTAGCCTGGAGAGGAACATAGGCTACTTTTTATCCCGGAAAAATATCACATTCCCGCGGGATAACGTCGTGTAGTCCACGCGGGCGAAACCGCGGGCGGAAAGCTAGTATTATATAATTCTTTTCTTAAGAGAAATCACTTAGACCGCGAGCATCTACTCAGGCAGGCCTGAACCACACTAACGGGCCTAGCGCGGTGACTCCGAGCGATTTGCGCATTCATTGCGCGCTCGTCACAGACGTCTCTTAAAATAAGTATATGTGACGCACCAACTGAAATAGCGCAACCGCGCCCGCACTATCCGCGCAGTATGGACTTTGCCTTATGCCGATATTACTCGGTTCAACCAAATTGATTCACATTGGTTGAAAGGCGCAGAAGTGAAAGATACTGCTGTTTACACGTATCTTTAAAAATTAACTGTCTAAATTATAAAGTGAACCTTTCAATTCGCATTGCTTGAAAATGTCTACCAATGAGGTAAGAGAAAAAAATCTTTCCGTGTTCTGTGGGTAGCACATTGGAATTGAACAACTAGTGAATCATTTAATTCTTATGTTTACCGTTTGTACAGTGCAAGCACTATACAATAAAATTACATTAGCGTCAGCATTTTACCTGCGCGCGGCTATTAGTTAATTAATTATAATTAGTATACACGTTGGACATTCAGAGTGAACTCATATCAAATTAGTATCAATTAAATCTCAGTGAAAAGCAAGTGTCGCGTATCATTTATATAGTTCTAAGTTGTATGGTTGAAAGATCATACACCGTTCAACTTTCGTTCAAATGCATTGAACGTTGAACGCAAAAGAGAAAATATTGAGCAAGCTCAATTCTTTCAACGCGATTGAATGTGGTTGAACATTGCCATTGAATGATTCACTTTTACTATTACATTGTTGCTTCATCCAAATTGAAAGGCAGAAGTGAACCGTGTATTTCCGCCATTATAGTTCGTAACATTTGATAACCGTAGAGGCGTAGCCCGTAGGCTACCTCAGCAGTGCTACGACCAACTACGACGTAGACAAACTTAACAGATATCGACACGTCAAAACTACACTTGAATAAAAGGCAAGGCTAATTTTGAACAATAATACTAATTTATGTAATAATAAAAAGACTGGTGTACGCAGTGACTAAAATCGCCGGGCATGTATGAAAAGATTGATGGATGTGAATGAAGCGAAAGAAGTGGGCAAGGATCGTAGCAGGTGGCGATCCATAGTCTCTGCCTACCCCCGAGGGATATAGGCGTGAGTATACAGGGTGTTAGTCGTGGGCCACACTGGAGCGACCGCGGGGCGCGGAAGCAACCTGCAGATCCGCAGGACGCGCGAACACGTACTATTCCCTCCGCGCCGGTCGCGGCAACCGCCCGGACGCGCCAGTGTGGCCCCTTCCGTCCCGTCCGTCTCAATATATTTGTTTTTCCCGCTCAACGCGGACGCAAGACGCGCCACTCCAGTGTGGCCCACGACTTAGGGGCATTCTTGCAAAAACTTTAACCATGGCTTCAGGCCTTCATGCTGAACAACGCACAGCAAGATTTTTTGTCGGAAATGAAAAAAAAAACGACTCTCCATACAAAATATCCCGATAAGTTGCTAAATTTGTATGAAAAGTCCAATTTGTTTTTCATTTCCGACAAAAATTCTTGCTGTACGTTGTTCAGCATGATAGTCTGAAGCCATGGTTAAAGTTTTTGCAAGGGTGCCCCTAACACCCTGTATGTATGTATAGGTATGTATGTAAACTAATTATGGTTTTAAATATTTGTTTAGTATTTAATATATAAATTAATATTAGGAATAAGTTTTTCTTGTTGACTGTAGGCCGTATGCAAAATTTCAGCTCAATTGGACAATGGGATGTGGGTATTTAGTTTGCAAGATTTTACCCGAACAGAATTACATACATACATACACTGCAAGTTAAATAAAAGCTTGTAAATAATAGAAAAATTGAAAATGAAGTATTTTAAAAAAAATCGACCCGTCTCACAACCATCTCTTTTGTAGTTTCATTAAAATTGTGTATTAGAATTACAATATTAAATAAAATTCACCACGGCGCCACTTTCGGTCAGGGTACCGCCTTAATTTAATCCATTCAAAAGTAACCTAGAGGTGAAGGTGAACAGGTAAAGGGTTCAAATACTTTGCCATCAACAAACGATGATGACGACCCGTGTATACAACATAACACCTAGTTAAAGATAATACAACACCCACGATCTATATTTCTTGCCATTGAGGCACAATATATGATTTTATATGAATCAACCTTCGAGCGTCGCCATAAGCGAGCCCTTTGTTAGAAGTCATAATACTAAATGATGTCACCGTTTCAGTCAAATAAAATAAACCTTAGGTTTGAAAAATAACAAGTGAATTCGATTTGAGCTGGTTGTTCTTGAATGTCAAGGTAGATCGATAGCATTACTGACTATAATTTCTTTATAAATACAGTTACTTATGTAAGTAGGTATAGCACATTTTTTGTTAAAACCGCTCACTGTTGCAATTGTTAACCGAATGATAGTGTTTGGGCCTAATAACAGCCCATCTTACAACCGGCTGGACCGGCGCTCTGTCACAGAATAAATAATAGTGCTGCTCTGTCAAGTCTGTCAGTTCATTCAGTTATGGGTTTTCTGCGCATAATACGCACGTTTGCATAATCACAATTTCCACACAACCAAAGAATATATACACTAAAGCTGAAAAAGATTTAAAGTTTGTTTACGTTTCATAGTTCTATGCATTGTTCTATGAAACAATGTTTTACATTTTTGGAAGTTTGGGAATGTGATAAGAGTTTCAACGTTGTTTCAAATAATAATTCGAAAATCAAACATTAATCCAACCCAATTCACACAGAATATTTGGGACATGCATTACGACACGACCGATATCAGCTGTTTCAACTTATCATGATGGGCAAGATAGAAGGCAAAAGACGTGCTGGAAGACGAAAAAAGTCATGGCTGAGAAACATAAGGGTGTGGACTGGTATCGCCAAAGCAGAAGAACTGTTTCGCTTGGCGAAAAACAGAGATGGATTTGCGGAGCTGACGGCCAACCTCCAGTAATGGGGAGGCACTGAAAGAAGAAGAAGAATTCACACAGAAATTATTGTAGAAATATACTGTCAGTGATGTCATGTCATGTATGTGACATAGTTTGTATGAAAATAAAGGTTGGTTGGTGGTACGACTTGTTCTTAGTCCGCCTGACTAGCTACCACCATCTTATCTAAGTCTGACTTCATAACAATGATGTTTTCAGCATTATTGTGTTCCGGCAGTTAGAGATAAGATAGCCAGTTCCTCAGTGATTGAGGATTCCGGGAGTAGTGCGCTTTCACCTTCAGCCTTATCACCACTTAACATCAGGTGTGATGAAGGTTAAGTGCTACCACGTTGTGGATAAAAAAAAAGCAAGCAAGTGCCCATTTTCTGCAAAAAGGTTTATAATACAACGTTACAATCAGTGGCGTGTTAATGGTCAACCGGTATTTTTTAAATATTACCAGTACCTTTTAGTACACTGTAGTACCCAGCTTTATATGGTAAATCTAGAATTTTTTTACAGTGTTATTAACCCAAATATCCAAATATCCTACAGCTGGCATACACCCTATCTAATCGATATCGTTACTTTTACCATTGTATAGATTTTTAAATATAGTCTGTATAATTACTATTTGATAATTATATCGAACTTGGATAACCTCTATTTGATTAATTGGTAGTTAGGATAATTATACTGTCTACTCGTAATAACAATGTAGGAATACCCTACGTGAAACTACAACGTTAATGTAGAATACCACTAAAATGTCGAGAAATCTTGTAATGGTTATTTAATTTGTTTACTTTTATACTCGTAGTTATATATTTCTACGCCACTAGCTGAGCCTACCCAGCAGTCGCTGTAGCCGAAATCGGCTCTGAATCTATTATTATTATTATTATTATTTATTATATATTTCTAAAAAGAAAGATACAACTCTATCCCGAAATATCCCAAAAAGGAGACTCGAAAGGAGACTATTTTAAATAGTTCAAATTCAAACTAAGTTTTGCTTCCATTTTTAACCGACTTCTAAATCAAAAAGGAGGAGGTTCTCTATTCGTCTGTATTTATGTTTTTTTTTTTTGTGTATGTTCACCGATTACTCGAAGACGGCTGAACCGATTGAAATGATGGTTCAAACGTTATTACATCAGGTTGGTTTCCAAGTTGGTCCCATTTTTTGAAATTTTGAAATCGGTTCAGTAGTTTTCAGGAAATCTTGAAAATACTGTCGTGTTCGTTACCACTTTATGTGAATTTAATACGTATCTTTAGGCATAATTCCTTTGTTTATAAACCGATTTAGATGATTCTTGTTTTGTTAAAAAGGGGATACCTCAAGGTATTTTAACCGACTTCGAAAAAGGAGGTTTTGAGTTTGATCACCTATTTACCAGAAAACACGCAAATTGCCTGCACGATGCACTAAAAAGAGTGAAATAAAAATTATTTTTATAAAAAAATAAAACCGCCTTCAAAAAACCACATCAAAAAAGTAAGAAATAATTCCTCACCAAATAAATAACGTAAGTACTTTGAAGTCGGGCGGGTTTTAACAAAAACAACAAAAAATTGTACATGTTTCACGCCCGACTTCAAAGTACTTACGTTATTTATTTGGTGAGGAATTATTTCTTACTTTTTTGATGTGGTTTTTTGAAGGCGGTTTTATTTTTTTATAAAAATAATTTTTATGTTTTAAATGGAATTGAATTTAATTACAAACTATATAGAATTTTACATATTTATTCATAATTGCGAAAAGATAGAACATTATCAAACGACTCGACGAGTATATCTTCAAATCAAAATTTTGTCTTAACACGCTTAGCGCCAGTGTATATACTATTATTGTGCTATTATAGTATACACACCCATGCGTTCTGCCCCAGGCCAGTGTATCCCTGTGTATACACCACAGGTGTCATAAATGGGGGATTAAAACAGTTTGGGGGAGTGGGGGGGGGGGGGGCGGGAACTTCACTTACTATTTTAGTGCCAGTAGATGTGATTTCTCCAGTAAAAAAAGGTTAAGTCCAAGCCTATTCCCGTCGGAGAGCTTGGCGCTAAGCGTGTTAAAACACCACATAATACAGGTGCCTATTTTCTTTACAGGATACGTCCTCTCAACGAGAAAGAGAGAAAGAGTGGTGAGCGCGAGGTTCTGGAGTTCCCGGGCAAAGGCCAGGTGATCTGCCAGGCCAGCAACCCGGGCCAGCGGCCTAAGGTTTTCTCCTATAACGTGGTCTTCGAGCCGGCCGCCACGCAGGTAGACAAAAATGGACATGTATCTCATTCATCACCATTGCTTGCAAAATTAAATGTAAGGGACATAATTATCTCTATCACATTATCTCGTGCAACCATTCAGCTTGCAAATCTGTTTTTAAATGCTCTAGGTCCCAAAGAATGTTGAACTCTTACTTTCCAAGATGTGATAGAACTGTTTGGTATGAATTGACTGAGAACAGTTTCATGAGAATAAAAATTTAAATGTGAGAAATTGAAATAAAAAAGTCTTCTTCAAATTAGCTTCGCGTCATTTTCGGAATACAAATTGATCTCAAAAGATACCTAATAATAACTAAGAATTTTGCCTTTTTAAGAACAAGACCTTTTAATATATTAATTACTAGCGGATCCTCGCGGTTTCACCCGCGTGGTACCCGTTCCCGCGGGAATATCGGGATAAAATATAGCCTATGTCACTCGGGAAGAATGTAGCTTTCTAATGGTGAAAGAATTTTCTAAATCGGTCCGTAGTTTCGAAACCTATTCGATACAAACAAACAATCAAATCTTTCCTCTTTATAGTATTAGTATAGATGCCGAATAGTATAATATTATCTAAATCGTAAGTTTCAATTTATGATTTACTCAAACTGCCATATGTTTTCTCCAGGAGGACGTGCTTGAGTACTCGGGCATCAAGCGGCTGCTGGAGATGGCCGTGGAGGGGTTCTCTTGCACTGCCTTCTGCTACGGGCAGACCGGCAGCGGGAAGACGCATACCCTCACTGGACCACCGGGATTGGTGAGTCAAATCTGACTGATTTAGGAAAGAGGGGTACGGATATAGGTATCCAGACCGGCCGGCAGCGGGAAGACGCATATCCTCACTCGACCACCGGGATTGGTGAGTCAAACTAAGACCGATTTCGCACAGAGGGGTAGGGATAGGTATCCGGATCGACAGCGGGAAGATGCATACCCTCACTGGACCACCGGGATTGGTGAGTCAAACTCAGACCGATTTAGTTAAGAGGGGTACGAGAAGGTATCCGGACCGGCAGCGGGAAGTCGCATACCC
The DNA here is from genome assembly GCA_949710035.1 of Crambus lathoniellus. Classification (NCBI taxonomy): domain Eukaryota; kingdom Metazoa; phylum Arthropoda; class Insecta; order Lepidoptera; family Crambidae; genus Crambus; species Crambus lathoniellus. The sequence continues at coordinate 3,961,936 of OX453303.1, read as the reverse complement.
TCACTGGACCACCGGGATTGGTGAGCTAAACTCAGGTCAATTTAGTAAAGAGGGGTACGTATAGGTATCCGGACCGGCAGCGGGAAGACGCATACCCTCATTGGACCACGGGGACCACCGGGATTGTTGAGTCAAATTTAGACCGAATTAGTAAAGAGGGGTACGGATAGGTATCCGGACCGGCAGCGGGAAGACGCATACCCTCACTGGACCACGGGGACCACCGGGATTGTTGAGTCAAATTTAGACCGAATTAGTAAAGAGGGGTACGGATAGGTATCCGGTCCGGCAGCGGGAAGACGCATACCCTCACTGGACCACCGGGATTGGTGAGTCAAACTCAGACCGATTTAATCAAGAGGGGTACGGATAGGTATCCGGACCGGCAGCGGGAAGACGCATACCCTCACTGGACCACCGGGATTGGCGAGTCAAACTCAGACCGATTTAATCAAGAGGGGTACGGATAGGTATCCGGACCGGCAGCGGGAAGACGCATACCCTCACTGGACCACCGGGATTGGCGAGTCAAACTCAGACCGATTATTTTAGCACAGAGGGGTACGGATACGTATCCGGCCCGGCAGCGTGAGGTCGCATACCCTCACTGGAGTCTGGACCACCGGGATTGGTGAGCCAAACTCAGACCAATTTAGTAAAGAGGGGTACGTATAGGTATCCGGACCGGCAGCGGGAAGACGCATACCCTCACTGGACCACCGGGATTGGTGAGTCAAATTGAGACTGATTTAGCACAGAGGGGTACGGATAGGTATCCGGACCGGCAGCGGGAAGACGCATACCCTCACTAGACCACCGGGATTGGTGAGTCAAACTCAGACCGAATTAGTAAAGAGGGGTACGGATAGGTATCCGAACCGGCAGCGGGAAGAAGCATTCCCTCACTGGACCACCGGGATCGGTAAGTCAAACTCAGACCGATTTAGTAAAGAAGGGTACGGATAGGTATCCAGACCGGCCGGCAGCGGGAAGACGCATACACCCACTAGACCACCGGGATTGGTGAGTCAAACTCAGACCGATTTAGTAAAGACTTCTCTTCTGCATTGGATCTTCTAAATTTGTGATTCACGTAGAGAAGAGTTTGATAGCATTGTGACAAGCTATAAGTACTGATTTTTATAAAATTGTGTGTTTGATAAAACTGTAATTAACTATCATGAACATTATGTGGTAGCAGACCTATATAATTTGTCCACCATGTCATAAACAGACACGGAACACTTACACAAATTGCCAGTCCCACCAAAACAAGCAAATCATAAACACGTGGTTTATAATAACTCCGTTAATGATCGGTGGGCCGCCGATCGATGTCGAACGATGTGCTGTGTTTGATGTGTGCACTGATGCCTCGCTTGTGACGGCACATTGTCATTGTAACACGTTATAGATTGAAACATATGCAATCAGAATTAGCATAGGAATTTTGCAATAATTTTATTATTTTGTATCTCTACATTATATACAACAAAGTCGCTTCCGGCCGTGTTGCGTCGTCTGTCTAGTCTAGAGCTTTCAAACTACGCAACGGATTTAATTAAAAGATAGAGCGCTGTCTTTTAATTAAATTCGATATAGGTACCTACTTAACTCACTTACTTATACTTACGTATTGTAGGGATCTACGTTCCGTAATGCCTCTGAGTACCTCAGAGCGTAATACGAATATGTGTTTTGGGAGCGATTAATTGTTAATTGTTGCGATTGCGACTGTCACTTTAAGATCAGTCGTTAGTAAAAAATATGATGAAATTTATTTTAATTTTTAGTTTTTTGCATTCACAATGCAATTTTTATTACAGAAAAATGGAAAATGAAGTATTTAGAAAAAATCGACCCGTCTCACAACTAGCTCCGATGGGACTCGAACCCACGACCTTTCGCTTTCCGGGCGACTGCTCTAACCACTGAGCTACGGCGGAGTCGTTACGAGAAGCGTCGAATTTATCCAATACTTCTTACACGCTGTATAGTCAGCGTTAATTTCATCAATGTGGAGATATTACTACCCTCACACGCGAAAGAAATACCTTTTCAGCTATTTGGCAATCGCTAAAGATGAAATTACTATTGCAACTTATTTTAATTTTTAGTTTTTTGCATTCACAATGCAATTTTTATTACAGAAAAATGGAAAATGAAGTATTTAGAAAAAATCGACCCGTCTCACAACTAGCTCCGATGGGACTCGAACCCACGACCTTTCGCTTTCCGGGCGACTGCTCTAACCACTGAGCTACGGAGTCGTTACGAGAAGCGTCGAATTTATCCAATACTTCTTACACGCTGTATAGTCAGCGTTAATTTCATCAATGTGGAGATATTACTACCCTCACACGCGAAAGAAATACCTTTCCAGGTATTTGGCAATCGCTAAAGATGAAATTACTATTGCAACTTATTTTTAATTTTTAGTTTTTTGCATTCACAATGCAATTTTTATTACAGAAAAATGGAAAATGAAGTATTTAGAAAAAATCGACCCGTCTCACAACTAGCTCCGATGATGAAATTGTGAAAAATGAAATTCGCCAAAAACATCTTTATAGGTTTTCTAGTGTCTTCTATTTTTAGGAGTAGAAAGGGCAAAAAAGAACTTCAGTTTTTAAATAAGTAAAACTTGATAGACTAATTAGGCTTCTGACGTCATGGAATAACTTATGAGGTCACTTCTGTCGTCACGTATAATTTTCATGCCATCAATAGCGTCATAACATAATATCGGATGTTGTACACCGCTGAAGTAATGTATTTTCGGTACGGCCTTTTTCACAATGTCATATTAGGAGATACTTTCTAGTTTACTTAACAGTTTTGTATGACCTATCTGTCAAGTAACAGCTAATCAGAACTTACCTAGGTACCTATATGTATATAGCACCTAGAGGTGTAAGTCTAAACCCACAGAACATGGAATCTTTCCGTGTTCTGTGCCTAAACCCTACTTTGACAAATAGTTCTGTTAATTAATTGTTAAATAATAGATGTCACGAATTACTAACTGATACAATGTGACAAATTGTGATTGATATACAAGGATGGAATATGTAATGAATATTGTCACGGACCTTGGGTATCGAAACCAATTAGTTATTGATGCTAATGTATCTATTTAGGTACCTAATGCCTATTAAGGCGCCGATTCCCGAAATAGGGTATTTTAAATTATGGATAACTCGCAAACCACAAGTACTTTAAATTTGGAAAAGATACCTATATTATATGTTATTTTACAGTTATTTATCTAGTGCTTTCGGCCGTACTTTATATTTTACTGTGTCAAATAAAATCCCAAACATCCGTCTAATCGTAATCCAAATATCGTATTACTTGCAGTACTTATACTTAGTTTTAGTTCATGAAAAATATACGAGCCGAGGGATTCCGGCCGTCATAAGCTTAATTTTTATTATTTAATTGAATTTTAAGTGTTTTTCGATTCGCGGGGCGCTCGCGAGTTCACAGTTCACTGCCGGCTGCCGCTGCGCGTCCGCGTGAAGTGTATCGCGCGCGGCCGAGCAAGCGTTAGCGTGCCTATTTCGGTCGGGAATCATCGCCTTAATCGCGCGATTAATGAATCGCAATGCGGTGTAGGCCTAAGCATTAGATGAGAGCAAAGTGTTGCAATACCAACCATCGTAAAGCTTATTGAATTACCTAGTATCAGTAAGTACATAACATTCAAGATCAGCATCAAACTTTTCTTAAGTTCTTGTTAGATACCTTCATAATACTTTACTTAGCCTTGAAAATAGTTTTATGGTTAAACTCCTTTCTCAAACCCGTAAACAAACTTAACCCCTGCCTGCTTGTGAATCGATTGCGTTTAAACTACCAATCACTAGCGACGATGCCTAATGATAATGATAGCGTAGCAAGCTTCAGCAAAAACATATACCTATATGTAGAGGGATGTAAAGTATCATTAACACCACACCCTTAAATAAATAAAATATTATAATGGGCTTACCTACTTGATTGCGCTAGGGGTAGAGATCCAGCACTGACACAGGGGTCGTAAGGTTTTTATTCTCCAGCCGGGTTGAACAAAGTGGTATGTAAGTGTTTGAAGGTTGAACAAAGTGTTTGAAAGTTTTCAGTTTTTGAGTGTTATAATAAAGTTATAACGTAGGAATTTTTGAGTGACCTTTATTAATTCTGCAAGCAATAACAGAAGTGTTTAATCTACTAAATTCGGAATCAAAGTCAACATTGAACGCGATAATGTTGATGAAACCGAATCCACCTGGTGTATTTTGTACAAAAAATAAATAAATTAATCAATAACATTATTGCTCAATAACATTGTTAATCCGTAGCTCAGTGGTTAGAGCAGTCGCCCGGATAGCGAAAGGTCGTGGGTTCGAGTCCCATCGGGGCTGGTTGTGAGACGGGTCGATTTTTTCTAAATACTTCATTTTCCATTTTTCAATCATAAAAAATTGCATTGTGAATGCAAAAAAGTAAAATTAAATAACTTGCCATAGTAATTTCTTCTTTAGCGATTGTCAAATACCTGGAAAGGTATTTCTTTCGCGTGTGGGGGTAGTAATATCTAAACATTGATGAAATTAACGCTGGCTATACAGCGCGTTAGAAGTATTTGATAAATTTGACGCTTCTCGTAACGACTCCGTAGCTCAGTGGTTAGAGCAGTCGCCCGGATAGCGAAAGGTCATGGGTTCGAGTCCCATCGGAGCTGGTTGTGAGACGGGTCGATTTTTTCTAAATACTTCATTTTCCATTTTTCAACATTATTGCTTTTTACAAGCTTTTATTTAACTTGCCGTAGTGTATGTAGATATGTATGCATGTCCGTTCGGCAAATCTTGCAAGCAAAATTTGACCAACTTCCCAGTGTCTGATTGAGCTGAAACTTTGCCTACATTGGCGTGGATGACAATACAATATTCAAGTACAGTAAACAAAAAAGCTTGTCATAAAAACGAAGTTTTTACAAAAAAAACCTTATTTCCTGTTCATAATGAAGCAGGATATAAAAGTTTGCCTTTTTGCTAAATTCTATTGAAACGACCTTCAACCTGTGTGCAGGTGGAAAGCGGAGCGAGCCCGCTAGCACCGGGGCAGGGGCTGGTTGTGCGGTCCTTCGTCTACCTGTTCCAGCTGATCAACGAGCAGCCCGAGTGCCACTTCATCCTCAAGGCCTCCTACCTCGAAATCTATAACGAAAAGGTAAGTACCTACCATGGAGACTTTTCACCACAGAGTGGATAGCAGAAGGAGTAGGCGTCGTGCCAAGGGCTGGTGGTACACGAAGGAGACGAGCAGCCGGGGTGCCATTTCATCTTCAAGGCCTCCTACCTCGAAATCTATAACGAAAAGGTAAGTACATGGAGGCTTTTCACCACAGAGAGGAGAGCGGAACGAGTAGGCTTCGGGCCAGGGGCTGGTGGTACACGAAGGAGCGCTCCTTCGTTTACCTGTTGGGGTGCCACTTCATCTTCGAGGCATCTTTCCTCGAAATCTAAGTATAACGAGAAGGTAGGTAAGTTAGGTACTTTACGTTGTCCATACCACAAAGCCTGAAGACGAAAGGTTTCGACCCAGTGCGTCCTACCCGTAATGACTTACGGAGCCGAAAGATGAACACTCACGGTGGGATTCCACAAATTTAAAGTCAAGTCAGGAGAGGGCTATGCTCGGTGTTTTTCTAAAGGATAATTAGAAACTAAGTTATTAAACTGAGAACCAAGGTCACCGACATAGCCCAAATAAGCAGGCATCTGAAGTGACAATATGGGCAGGTCACATCGTGCGAAAAACCGAGGGCGAGTGAAAGAGACGGGTAGAAGAAATAAGGACACAAATCGTTCGGTCGTTCACATTTAGCAATTCATTTGCGATCCAGTTTTTAGAAGGTCGTAGTACGAAAGAAAGCAATTCATTTTTAGGAACCTATTCTGCATCGCGCTATTTTTGAATCGCTGTCTTAAAGTTGATGGTAGGCACCCTGGAGTGGAGACCGCGCTTAGGCAAACGTAGCGTAGGGCGCCCTGCTGTCAGGTGGAGTGACGACCTGCGAAAGGTGGCAGGTGGGGGCTGGATGCGAGGGGCTGAAAACCGTGCTCAGTGACGTGAACTAGGTGAGGCCTATGTACAGCAGTGGACGGATATGGGATGACTGCAAGAACTCCCGCCGAGCGTAAAATTCATGCTCGACGTGAGATCAGGGTGCGGCAAGAGATAGCCAGAAGGTTAACCGAGTCCAATATGCCGTTTGGTATGCCTTAATAAAAGCATTTGCCCTAACACAAATAAAAAATGTACGTCGAATGTACGATCTTTCAACCTCGACAGGGTTTCACCAAATTTCAACTGTTCCGATAGCGCAGATTAGAAGGCCTGTTACCTAATGCGCTTATTGTCATAACTTCCTCAAACAAAATCTTTCATGGTTATTTTCTTATGTTGTTTCTGATAATGTCACAAATGCTTAGCTCGGAATCTGATCAAGGTATACGTTATCGTATGTTATTTGTTTATAGTCTAACGTCCGATCATCTAACTCAGCTATGGAAGCGTCTCAAACAGCACTCTGTCGCTTTAAATGTCAAAGGTATGAAAGAGACAGCATGATATTTGAGATGCTCCCAAAATTGTGTTGCTTTTGAGTATTTGGGCGTTAAACGCTGACTTCAATCATAAGAATGGGTGCTGTTTATTTATCATCATGTCGCTTTGACTATAAAATTATTGGATAATGCTAAATTGAAGTAGGTATCTATATTATGACAAAATATCATTAGAACAAAAATATGAAACCCGAAATACTTAAGCAATTCTTCTTTACAGGTTATCGATCTGCTGAACCCAGGCACAGCCAGGAAACCGTTACAAGTGCGCTGGTCCAAAGATACCCGAAGCTTCTATGTCGAGAACCTCTTCACTGTGGACTGTGAGCAACTGGATGACCTGTTCGCTGTTTTGGAAGAAGGTAGAACCGTATACAAAACTTACTTAAATACCTACATATCTAAATGGCGTCGGGTCGGGTAGTAGTACAAATAAAACCCAGTTAATTCTTGTCTAGAATCTAGAAATCTGGAGGATTTTAAAATTTCCGTCATTGTTGTCTAACACTTGCCTAGAACCTATCTAGGTATAACTACCAAGGTATACTTCTTATTTTATTTACAATTTTATGCATCAGACATCATCAGTTGAGCACAGATATAAATTTCTTATCAATGGATTAGGGGAATGGGTAAAGGCAGGACTACATTTGTATAGCGCAGTGTGTTGACGCGCCGTACCACGCGTATCGGTTTCATAGGTACATTTAGCATGGTTAGAAACACACTTGTGCAGTGTGGCGACACTCTCTCGACTCTATCGTGTCCGTAATGACTGTGTGAAACAGATATTCTGGGGTTGCTCTTGCGCCACACCACACCACACCACATAAGCAAAGAACACTATAATATACATAAGTGTGTCTCCAGCGTCATGATCCATCACGAGGACGCATGCGGATCATGATTAACGACAAAATGCAACAGGAACCAAAGTCTTGATACTTCAAGACTTTGGTTCCTGTTGAATGGATAGCTAAAAATTTTCGGAAGGTACTCCTTCCGAAAATTTTTAGCTATCCATTCTGTGACCGACCATTACAATAATCTAACTTTATAATTTGACTTCTCGAAGAGATAATCAAATATCTCGAGTTCCTATTAAAACGTTACACTCATTACCAGGTATGCGGAACCGCGCAGTGGGCTCGCACGCGATGAATGCGAACTCGTCCCGATCGCACACTGTCCTCAGCGTGCGCGTGCGCAAGGAACTGCGCGCCGACGCATCCGTCACGTGCGCCACGCATGGCAAGATCAACTTCGTCGACCTGGCGGGCAGCGAGATGACGAAGAAGACCCATTCTACGGGCAAGACTTTGGAGGAAGCTAACAACATTAATAGGAGTCTGATGGTGTTAGGTGAGTCGAAAAAGATAACTATAAGTTTCCTCTTGACAAGGCTCATACGGAATCCTCACCACGACTGTGTCACGTGCGCCACGCACGGCAAAATCAACTTCGTGGACTGGCGGGCAGCGAGATGACGAAGAAGACCCATTCTACGGGCAAGACTTTGGAGGAAGCTAACAACATTAATAGGAGTCTGATGGTATTAGGTGAGTCGAAAAAGATAACTATAAGTTTCCTCTTGACAAGGCTCATACGGAATCCTCACCACGACTGTGTCACGTGCGCCACGCACGGCAGAATCAATTTCGTGGACTGGCGGGCAGCGAGATGACGAAGAAGACCCATTCTACGGGCAAGACTTTGGAGGAAGCTAACAACATCAATAGGAGTCTGATGGTGTTAGGTGAGTCGTATAAGTATCCTCTGGACACTAGCTGTGACAAGGATCATACGGAACCTCACCACGACTGTGTCACCTGCGCCATGTAGTGCAAGATCAACTTCGTGGACTGGCGGGCAGCGAGATGACGAAGAAGACCCATTCTACGGGCAAGATTTTGGAGGAAGCTAACAACATCAATAGGAGACTGATGGTGTTAGGTGAGTCGTATAAGTATCCTCTGGACACTAGCTGTGACAAGGCTTATACGGAATCCTCACCAGTCACCACGACTGTGTCACCTGCGCCTCGCAATACCAGATCAACTTCGTGGACCTGGCGGACAGCGAGATGACTAGGAAGACCCATTCAACGGGCAAGACTTTGGAGGAAGCTAACAACATTAATAGGAGTCTGATGGTGTTAGGTGAGTCGAAATAGCTAACAGCTAACATAAGTTTCCTCTGGACACTAGCTGTGACAGGCTCAAGTTGAAAAACAGACTTTGAGAGAGTTTTTATATTAGTAAAATTTTGTTCAGTAGGATAAGTAAAATACAAAACAACGTTTTCATTAGTTATTTAAATGTGTAATTTCTTCTTTAGCGATTGTCAAATATCTGGAAAGGTATTTCTTTCGCGTGTGGGGGTAGTAATATCTTCACATTGATGAAATTAACGCTGGCTCTACAGCGTGTAAGAAGTATTTGATTAAAATTCGACGCTTCTCGTAACGACTCCGTAGCTCAGTGGTTAGAGCAGTCGCCCGGATAGCGAAAGGTCGTGGGTTCGTGTCCCATCGGAGCTGGTTGTGAGACGGGTCGATTTTTCTAAATACTTCATTTACCATTTCTCAACGTTTTCATTTTTAAAAATAGGATAACAAATGAGTCATGGCATAGTAAGTGACCCAAAACAGCATACTAACCTCTAGTCTAATAATATCGCAACCTCAATCTAGGCAACTGCGATCGCAAAACTGTCTGACTATCGTATGGTCCTTCGAACCGGATTAGAGTTCAGATTAACATTCAGCAAGTCATCACAATAACCTTGTCCCCTGACCTAGGGTACTGTCTGTCTATCGTATGGTCCTTCGAACCGGATTAGAGTCCACATTTTCATTCAGCTGGAAAGTCATCATAATAACCTCGTCCCCTCCCCCACGGTACTGTCTGACTATCGTATGGTCCTTCGAACCGGATTAGAGTCCACATTTACATTCGGCAAGTTATCATAATAACCTTGACTATCGTATGGTCCTTCGAACCGGATTAGAGTTCACATTTACATTCAGCAAGTCATCATAATAACCTTGACTATCGTATGGTCCTTCGAACCGGATTAGAGTTAACATTAAATTCAGCAAGGTCATCATAATAACCTTGACTATCGTATGGTCCTTCGAACCGAATTAGAGTTCACATTTACATTCAGTAAGTCATCATAATAACCTTGACTATCGTATGGTCCTTCGAACCGGATTAGAGTTAACATTAAATTCAGCAAGGTCATCATAATAACCTTGACTATCGTATGGTCCTTCGAACCGAATTAGAGTTCACATTTACATTCAGTAAGTCATCATAATAACCTTGACTATCGTATGGTCCTTCGAACTAGATTAGAGTCCAAATTTACATTCAGCAGGTCATCATAATTACCTCGTCTCCTCCCCCACGGTACTGTCTGGCTATCGTATGGTCCTTCGAACCGGATTAGAGTCCACATTTACATTCGGCAAGTTATCATAATAACCTTGACTATCGTATGGTCCTTCGAACCGGATTAGAGTTCACATTTACATTCAGCAAGTCATCATAATAACCTTGACTATCGTATGGTCCTTCGAACCGGATTAGAGTTAACATTAAATTCAGCAAGGTCATCATAATAACCTTGACTATCGTATGGTCCTTCGAACCGAATTAGAGTTCACATTTACATTCAGTAAGTCATCATAATAACCTTGACTATCGTATGGTCCTTCGAACCGGATGAGAGTTCACATTTACATTCAGCAAGTCATCATAATAACCTTGACTATCGTATGGTCCTTCGAACCGGATTAGAGTCCACATTTACATTCAGCAAGTCATCAAATAACCTTGACTATCGTATGGTCCTTCGAACCGGATTAGAGTTCACATTTACATTCAGCAAGTCATCATAATAACCTTGACTATCGTATGGTCCTTCGAAGCGGATTAGAATCCACATTTACATTCAGCAAGTCATCATAATAACCTTGACTATCGTATGGTCCTTCGAACCGGATTAGAATCCACATTTACATTCAGCAAGTCATCATAATAACCTTGACTATCGTATGGTCCTTCGAACCGGATTAGAATCCACATTTACATTCAGGAAGTCATCAAATAACCTTGACTATCGTATGGTCCTTCGAACCGGATTAGAGTTCACATTTACATTCAGCAAGTCATCATAATAACCTTAAAAATCGTATGGTCCTTCGAACCGGATTAGAGTCCACATTTACTTTCAGCAAGTCATCATAATAACCTTGACTATCGTATGGTCCTTCGAACCGGATTAGAGTTCACATTTACATTCAGCAAGTCATCATAATAACCTTGACTATCGTATGGTCCTTCGAACCGGATTAGAATCCATAATTCCATATTTACATTCACCAAGTCATCATAAAAACCTTGACTATCATATGGTCCTTCGAACTGAATTAGAGTTCACATAGACATTCAGCTGGCAATTCATCATATACTTAATAACCTCGTCCCTCTCCCAGGGTACTGCATCGCGCAGCTGAGCGACGGACGCCGGCGCGGCCACATCCCGTACCGCGACAGCAAGCTCACCAAACTGCTTGCCGACAGTCTCTCCGGGAACGGCGTCACGCTCATGGTGAGCTGTTATGAATGAATGATATATTTATTTGCATCTGAGCGTTCAGACCTACCAAAAGAACCTATCTGAAGATTTGACAGAAGTCACTCTTACTTAGCCCAATAATTTCAGGTGTAGGTACTACCTATCATTTGTTGTCATTTGCTCTCAAACAACAAATGAAAATGCATCTTTACGTCTTGAGATATAGTAGATTGTACAACAAGTGCATAAAAGGTACCATTTTACCCGAGACGTATATATCCATCCGAGCCGTAGGCGAGGGTGGATAGTCAATTCGAGGGTAAAATGGGTTTTATGTACGAGTTATACACTCTGCTTTTCACTTCGAGTGTGAGGAAAATAAATAACAATATTGCAAAAAAGAAAAAATAAAGACTTCGCCATATTGGCGGGAAGACTTTCTTTTTCTTTTTTTTTATACGGGCATTGGCAGCACAGTGACTTTAGCATAGATCGTAGTCCATAATACTCTTGAAATACTTATTCCTTAGAAAACTCATTAATTTTGCCTAGTTTTATTAATTTAATAATTTAACATGGATTATGTACAAAATTTAAGAAACAGAATGAAATACGTTAGGTATTAATAAAGTTTATTTAACGAAATTTAATTGCGTGTGTGACTGTTTACCTGACGACCTTTGTCTTAAAGTCTGAGACTTAGACGAAGATTTTACTTTATGCACTAGAGCATAAAAAGCGATTTTATGCCGCCTATACCCAACATAAACACGAACTTTACGATCATGAGAAGTGAAAAGGTTGTTTTTTGTCAAATCTTCAGATACTTTTGGTAGATTTGAACGCTCAAATCATTTTGACGCTGGCTAAAAGAAATGGTGTTCGTTAAGAAGAAAGTTCGTCAAAATCTAATTACCTACCTAAATTTAAGCATTTATTAGCTATTTCTGTAATTTGCTTTTTACAGATTGCATGCATAGCACCGACCAAATCAAACTTGAGTGAGACTGTCAACACCCTGAGATATGCGTCCAGAGCGAAGAAAATCAAATCCAAACCCATCGTGAAGATGGTAAGTCTACACACGAAGTAAGTTTTCATACAGGGTGTTGATTCTGCTAACGTAGTCAGTCATAATCGTATCAAAATCGTGTTTCATCGGTACTAACTTTTTATTACGACAGAGGGCGTAGGTGTTATTGGGGGGGTTTTATGTTTTGCTGTCAAAATCGATTAAATCGTTTGATTGCGTCATTCGACGACAGAGTACATCATTATCCCCCAGATTAGGTAGAAAGTGAACCCCCAATCACAAAAACGCCATCTGCAAAAAGCTTTGTCTGTTTCTCCCCATTGTAGTGTTTTTTACACACTAGATATAGGACATAATATGTGTACTTTTTTCACAATACTATACTGATGATGGTCGCACTCACACCACACACTAAATTCACATCACATCATATTGTCAAGAACTATTCTTGTATGTAAAAAAACGGCTAAACTGTACAATCGCGATACCAAAGCTGAAAGAGTTTTGGGGGCTCCCCCTACTAATTCTCTCCTAAAATGCATAATAATTTAACTTTTATAGGTTCACTAGCGGCCGCCCGCGGTTTCACCCGCGTGGTTCCCGTTCCCGTGGGAATATCGGGATAAAAAGTACATATAAACCTTCCTCTTGAATCACTCTATCTATTAAAAAAAACGCATCAAAATCCGTTGCGTAGTTTCAAAGATTTAAGCATACAAAGGGACATAGGGACAGAGAAAGCGACTTTGTTTTATACTATGTAGTGATAACCTCAAAATTTATTTATTGCATATCTCCGAAACTATGCGTCTCTGGAGGGGGGAGTAGTTAGAAGGGGGGGGGGGGGTTAGGAGGGTCCCCTGAGGGAGGGTATTTGTTTTTGAAAACGGTAGGTAACAGTCTGTAGCGTACAGATCGCGCAAAATAACTTGGCGTGGGTCAGAGGGCGCTGATCGTCAAAAATAAGCCTTAAGGTCTTAGCCCCACTTATACCGCACCGCTCCCATCCAACCAAAGTATGAGCAACCAAATATGGACTTAATATCGTGCAATGTAGATGCACTTTACAGTAACAATATAAAATAGCAGACAGCGTGCGGTAAGCGAGCTTGCCGCAACTTACCGCAAGCTAAAGTGCATCGACAGTGCACAAGATTAAGTCTATATTTGGCTGCTCATACTTTGGTTGGGTGGGAGGGAGCGATGCGGTATAAGGGGGCTGAGACCTTTATTCCAATGTATACTTTAGTTTCAGATATCGACACGCGCCAAGTTATTTTGCGCGCACTGTAGAGTAGACCCAGCAATTCGATGGTTAAAGCTGTGTAGTTGGATATCTCTCAACTGTTTTAACCTATTCTTATTTATTGTATTAAAATTGGTTCACTTTGTATCCAGGACGCAAGAGACGCCCTCATCCTGAGCCTGAAGCGCGAGGTGGAGGCGCTGCAGGCCGAGAACCAGCACCTGCGCAGCGCGCTGCACGTGCAGACAGACTACAGTCGCGACCCATACAGTAACCATTTCTTCTTTTTTTTTTTCCACAACGGGGTTTTAGTATTTTGGTGTAATTCATGAAGCTCGACCTAATACTCTTAAGCCCCCAGTACAGGATGGCCGATCATGTTCGCCGACCATGATGGGCCATCGTGTACAGGGCCGGTTTGCGTGTGATTGCCGTCTGCGAGCAACGCAAACCGCCCCTGTACACGATGGCCCAACATGGTCGGCGACCATGATCGGCCATCCTGTACTGGGGGCTTGAGGTAACTGGAGTTCTCACCCTGAATAAAAAAAGTGTACCCAGCAAATTTGACATTTATGTATGTAGTGGCTGTCAGTTGTCTCATATGACCATACGTATTTTTTTAAAGTGTAGGTGAGACGGAAGACAGCCACTGTGTAATTTTTGGGGACAAAAAAGTGTTAGTACTGCACTCTCCAGTTACCTCAGTATTAAGTCGAGCTTCATGGTGTAATTGGTATAGGTCAGTATAGGTAGATGTCGCAGGGATTTTGTCAAGTCGTGATCGTGATATTATAATTCCACTAGTGAAATTATAATTTGTGATCGTGATATTATAATTCCACTAGTGAAATTATAATTTCGCGTGATATTATGAATAGACATTACGAGACAGTATGCACACGGCTGCGAGCCTCGGAAGTCATATAGAACACGTGATAGGTTAGAAATTTTAATTTTAAATTAAATTTTCGTGGTTATTTTTATTTGTATCAATACAACTTATGGATTGTTTCATTGTCTATTCATAATTTAACTAGTGGAATTATAATATCACGCGAAATTATAATTTCACTAGTGGAATTATAATTTCACGACATTCACGACTTTGACAAAATCCCTGCGACATAGACACTTTTCCGCATTTAGACTTAAATTTGGTCCGTTATGCGTGAACATGGCTAGTCGAGCCAGCCTAGCTCCTTCCAGAAGCGCAGAAGCCTCCTGGGGCGTTCACAGGCTTCTAGAAAGTCATTTGGCAAAACGGCACTACCAGAGTAAACGAGAGTGCGGCAGGCAGCTCCATAGAAAGAAGAGGTCCGATCCGAAACCTAAGACACCTAACCTAGTTCACCTAAGAACCGCGAAATTTAAGGCCTTTTTCGGAGAAGAAAGGGACTCCCTTTCTGAGGCCTTCAGACGTTATTGGTCGTATTTTTTTACGTTCGGGTATCGCGTCGCGATTGCGAGTTTTGTTGTATAGGTGCCTATCGAAACGAAAATGTCTGAAAAATCCTCTTGTGTATGGGGATGTCTCAACACACACAACAATAAGTAATCCCACTTTGTCCTTTTTTACTTTGCCGACAGATATAACTAGGTAAGAAAATATTTTTTCATAATTACCTAATTACGCTTAGTTAGCTAGCACTTATCAGATAACTAGGTATCTGTTAGTTATACCTAACTAACTAATAACGTACCTATACGAATAAACACTCGCACTGGAGTTTAAGACTGCATGTTTGAATGAATTTGTTGAGTTACCTCTACTTACGAATAATAATTAGGTACGTACTACCAGACTATTATCAAAAATTCAAAATTCAATATCATTGGCAATAGTAAGATTTTCTGTTTAAGATACCATAGGTAGGTAGTTTTATTATATTAATCATAGTCGTAGGCATTTTTGACCAGAGCAAATGACAAAATTTTCGTAGTTATAACTTATAACATTTGACGACCTCCATGGCATAATGGTTTTGTACCACGTTTGGCACGCACTAGGCTCCAGGTTCGATTGGCATGTGTCGGGACAATTTAGAAAACAATGTTTTGTAAATTTTCTCGGGTCTGGGTGTTCTAGGTAATAATAATGCCCTAGAAGTCAATATCTTGTTCTCACAGTAAAGGGTATGCTAGTTTGAGGTCCTTTAGGCGTATTTGGTCCAATTCGCGATTGGTCCAATTCGCGATTGGTCCAATTCACATTATTCGCGGATGGTCCAATTGTCAGTTGGTCCAATTCGCTTTTATTCCAATTCGCAGTTGGTCTAATTCGCGTTTGGTCCAATTCGTGGTTGGTCCAATTCGCGATTGTCCCAATCTGAAGTGTATTTCCAAAATAACACATAATTATGTACATTTTGTACTGTATTTATTCATAATCACATTACACATATCTATGCACATATTGTACTGTATTTATTCATACTTAAGTATACTATCATAACTTGGGTTTCAAGCTTCTACAAATAATTATATTGGTTTGAACTTTCACTAAAAATCAACGATCAACAACAAAAATATTATATATTATTATAGATATATACACTTTTACCTACCGGGCGGGACCTTAGCCACGTTATAGATTCCGTACTATAACTTGGGAAACATAAATTATGACCCAACTGCGAATTGGACCAACTGCGAATTGGACCAAATGCGCCTAAAGGTTTGAGGTTAGCTAATTGGTTTGTGTGTGTGTGTGTGTGTTGGTTTTTCTTTCTGTAATTATTTCATATAGGTAGGTATGCCTAGTTTGAAATTCATTTTTTTTTCAGGCGAAACAATTGGCTGCAATTAATATCACGGCCGGACCTAATAAATAAAAACCATAAGTCCTATGTTGTTTGTGAAATACATTTTGATGAAAAATTTATAGTACCTACAACACCCAAAGTGCAAGATTTTAAGCCGAAAAGCGTTGCCATCTTCTGATTTAGCTTTGTATCCGCAAGTTTTACCACAACAGCCACCACATCAACAGCAACAACAGCTTCCCCAGCAGGTGCAGCAACACAAGAAAATACAAGTTAACATTTCATGCTCTACTAAAACAACTGAAATTGCCTCAACTCAAACTAACAATATAAACCAAGGCATAACAGAAATCACTCAAACTGCACTTAGTCTTTGCGCTTCGTCTCTTCGCAAAATAAAATTTAAACAGTTCAGAAAGAAAATTAGACTGAATCAAACTGAAAATACAAGAAAATCCATATTTAATAAATTATGCAATAGATTTTAAACGAAAGAGCTGTCTCAACTTGTCAGAGCACAATTGCAATCAAAAGTACATAGTCCAGGTAATAGGTATAGTCCGTTCGGTTAGATAGTGTCGGTACACCCGCACGGCATTGTGGCAGAGCGACACTATCTAAGCGAATGGACTATATAGCCTGCAATGTAAGCTATTTTGAATTAGCCTTTATTATACTAGCCCCATGGCATACAGGTTGCTTCAACAGGCTTCAACAGTTTGAACTCTTCCATGTCCAAGAACACTAAATGTTATGTGCTTGTCACAATTACTGAAATCAACAACAGTTTCATGGAAAGTTCTGTCGTTTTTAACTATCCATGACCATCTGTAACGATGGGAAAGGACAAACGCAAAGACAAAGGACAACAACACAAAGACACCACAACATTAAAATACATAGATCACTACATAGTATAAAACAAAGTCGCTTTCTCTTTCCCTATGTCCCTTTGTATGCTTAAATCTTTGAAACTACGCAACGGATTTTGATGCGTTTTTTTTAATAGATAAAGTGATTCAAGAGGAAGGTTTATATGTACTTTTTATCCCGATATTCCCACGGGAACGGGAACCACGCGGGTGAAACCGCGGGCGGCCGCTAGTATTGTATATTTAGATATAGAAAGCAAATTTGGTGTGGTTAGGTGGATGTTTCAATGGTAAATAAGTAATCCAACTCACGGTTTATATATGTGGTTTATTCCCATCCACAGTACACCAGCTTAAACATGAAGTAGGTAAACAGAAGGCACGGAAGAATTCACAAGCACAGACACTAAGTACAGTTTTGGTAAAGCGTAAAGGAAGATAGAAAGATTGCAGGAAGAATAAGCAGTAATTAATTATAAACAATGCGAAAGCGTGCGAGTATAGATTTGCGAGCATAAGCGGCGTGCGCTCCGCGTCGTAGATGAATCTCGACTGGTTAAACTTGGTGCGCGGGCGCCGCCGGCCGGCCGCTGTACATAAGCTAAGACAAAAGCCTTATGTACGTTGCGCACGGGACTAGTGCGGGGACGTGCGCGTCGATAAGAAGTTATCGATGACGCTTTATCGATATCGACAAACTGATACACATAATGACAAATAATATAAATAGATAGTTACAAATAAATGTATGTTATTATGAATAGATATAAGTGTAAATATTATAATTATTATATTTTAGATATTAAGTTGTAGTTTTAAGTTAGAATTCAGATTGAATAAATAATTTATTATTTTATATATAATAAGAATAAATGTATAAATTATAATTGTGTTTGTGTGTGTGTATGGTTACATGGTAGCCTACACCACCCCCCTCCAGAGACCGTCAAGGGCGATAAAAATCCGTAAATTTTACTCTGCGTCCATGAAGAGGTATGACGCTTTACCGAGGCTAAGGTAATAAAAGAGATGTGACTTGTTCGGTGTCAAGATGTATATTGAGATAATAATATTGAGTACAATTAAAGATACATTATCTTAGTAAGCGATCTTATTCTAGATTGCTGAGAATGCTACGCGTGTGTTCCAATTTTCTGTAAATGCGCGATAATGCAAACATCTTGTTTGTGTAATATGTTGCAATCATACTTCATCTCCCCTGAAAAAGTGGAAGGATCATCCCCTCCCTGCAAAAAGGAACAGACTCGTAACATTGACTTTAACGAACTTAACCAAAATTTAATTACTTAAGTAAAATAAGTAAACAAAATTTAAACATTATCAACATAGCAAAGTTAAAACTATTTCATTTATTAAATCGTACTAATACAAAAACGTTTTACAATATAAACAATATACCTAATTAAAATTGTATCTAATTAAAATGGTATCGAATTGAAATGGTATTGAATTAAAACGGAAGCTTCACATTTTACACTTAATCATAACAATAACAAAGTGTTAAGTAACATGGTATGTAATTAAGTACCTATACTTATAATTACGTATCAAATAAAATAGTTATTTATTGAATGGTTTGGTATTATTCTTATGCACAATTATAGCTTTATTTTCTTTTAAAATTTCTACATTAGACGTCATATCTCTTAAAACTTTATAAGGGCCATTGTAAATACTATCTAATTTATTTCCTACTTGGTTCTTTAATAATAACAAATCGCCTAACTGATAGGTAACATTATTGCTAGTTTTATCATACAATAATTTTCTTTTCTCTTTAGATTGTATCAAGTTACGTCGTGCGTCGGATTGCGCTTGTTGTAAACGATACTTAAGTTCTCGGGGATAACTGTCATAGTTATATAAGGGGTCGATTTCTGATTGTAAATTATTTGGAAGGTTACAAATTTTTCCAAAAACTAATTCGAAAGGCGTATATTTAGTTTCACTATGCACTGTGGTATTAAAAGAAAAACACCAATATGGAATCCAGGTGCTCCAGTTATGTTTATAATTATTACACTGGATTCTCAGAAAAGCTCCTAGGGTTTTATGAGTATTTTCTAAAGCGCCTACAGTTTCGTGATGGTACGCCGTAGAATTTAATTTTTTAATATGTAATAGAGAACATGTTTCGGACATCACTGATGACATGAATTCGGTTCCCTGGTCAGTCAATATTTCTCTAGGAATACCATAACGTAAAATGAAATTATTGGTAAAAGATTGAGCAACTGTGACCGAGTCTTTACTAGGTAATGGATACGCTTCAACGAATTTGGTTAAATCGCATTGTAATGTCAATACATATTTATTATTATAGTCATCAACATCGAGTGGACCCATTATATCCAAACTAATTCTTTCGAATGATGAGTGGGCTGTTGATGTTATGGTTAAGGGCTGCTTAATATGTTTATTACTATGCTTATGATATTGACATTGATGGCAATTTTTAACAAAAAGTTTTACATCATTACTCAAACCTGGCCAAAAATAATATTGCTTAATGTTGTTCATCATTCTATTAACTCCTGCGTGTCCGCTGGTAGGTAATAGATGGAAATCATTTAGTATTACTCTTTTTTGTTCACTATCATATATTCTTAATATATTTTTTGTTATGAGAAAGCGCGGGGTAACAGAGTTAATTCTTTTTGTTGCTTGTACAAGACTTTTGATTTTACTCTCGTTACATTTTTCTTTAATAATAAGTACCTCATGTATGCCTATTTTTTGACATAATGACTCTAAGTCCCTCGCTAACACCTCTGGGGTAGATGACGATCGGGTACTCAGATATATCGCTGATTGCGAAGGTACGTAAACGTAACAACTTGCATTAGAAATAATGCTATCTTTAGACTTTGAATAATTGTCAAACTTTAATTGATTAAAACTTAATTCAGTTACGTCATCGGGTTTCTTGAGAAGTTCTACCGCAATAGGTTGATCAGGCCTAGTGCTGGTGGAGCTCTCTGAAGAAGAATCAGTGGGGGTTTTTAATTTTTTACTTTGTGCTCTAGTTAAAACTGATACTGTGTTTTGATGTAATGATTTTAAAGTAGAAGATGTAATAGGTATGCGACTCAATGCGTCTGCAGCTGCATTGTTTCGTCCTGGAACATACTCTATTTCAAAATCATACTCCTCTAGGAATAATCGGAATTTAGTAAGTCTGCTTGTTGGGTCTTTCAAGTTAAATAAATAAATTAACGGTTTGTGGTCTGTTATAATTTTAAATTTACGTCCATATAAATAAGGGCGAAAATGTCTCACAGACCAAACAATTGCTAAAAGTTCTAATTCTATGATGGGATATCTCGTCCCGGCGGGTTTCAGGTTTCTACTCGCATACGCGACTACTTGACCGTTCATGTTAGATAAAACAGATCCTAAACCTGTCTTACAAGCATCTGTTTGTAGCCGAAAGATGTTACTTTCTGAAAAATCTGGATAAGATAAAATAGGGGGTTGAATTAATGCTGATTTTAATTTTTCAAATGCCGTTTGACACTCTGATGACCATAGAAACTGTACATTCTTTTTTCTTAATTGATTTAAAGGATAAACAATGTTTGCAAAGTTCGGTATGAATCGTCTGTAGTAATTTGCAAACGCGACAAAACGATTGACATCGTCGCAGTTCATCGGCACTGGATAGTTTTGCATGGTTGCAATTTTACTTTCATCTGGTAAAATTCCATCAGAAGTTATTTTGTGTCCTAGATATATTATTTCGTTTCGCAAAAATTCACACTTCATAGGATTTAATTTTAAGTTAACTTTTCTAAATCTCTCTAGTATACTAATTAAGTTTTTATTGTGGTTTTCTATAGATTTCCCGAAAATTACGCAATCATCTAAATAAATAAAAGCCTTTTTATAATTTAAGCCTGACATTGCAATAGTCATAAGACGTGAAAATACACTCGCAGATGTCCGGAGACCCATGGGACAGCGTTTCATCTGAAAAATTTTATCACCAGCAGTGAAAGCTGTGTACTTTCGTGAATCTTCGCTTAAAGATAACTGATAATAGCTTTGCGAAAGGTCTAATTTTGAAAAATAAATGTTATTTGCAAGCGAATCTAAGATATCAGTTATATTAGGCAAAGGGAATTTGTCGTCCTCAATACGATTATTTAACTGCCTGTAATCTATAACTAATCGCCATTGTTTCTCGTTTGACCTATCTTTTTTTTTTGGTACAAGCAAGACGGGACTAGACCACTCTGACGTAGCCTCTTCTATAATATCATTTTCGAGCATAATATCTATCTGTTTCTGAACTTCCTTCCTTAGTGCGAACGGTAATCTATGTGGCTTGACATAAACTGGCGAGACATTAGGTTTTAAAGTTATATTATGGGTCATTAGGTTTGTACAAGAGAGTTTGTCGCCTGGCAGATGAAAAACATCTGCGTACTTAGCGCAAATACTCTCAATACTTCGTTTTTCTTCTAAATTCAGTTCAGGTAAATTTAATAATCCTAATAATGTTTTTACACGATCGACAGAAACCTCCTCTTTTTCAAAATTACAGACTTCAAAATCATTCAATGAAAAAGTCTCTAAATCGGTAAGATCTAGATCAACTTCTTTCTCAGTGGTGTTTAATATCCTTACTGGCATGCGACCATTACAAGGTTTCGCTATTATACTTCCTATAAAAACTCCTTTCTGTATCTCTTTAGATAAACAAACACAATCGTCGCCTAACGATGTAGGTATATATTTTATTACCTCACATCGTGGCGGTATCAAATGTCTATAGTGACTCAATATAGGTATAGACACATAATTACTATCTTTAGTTAAAAGCAAAGTATTTTCTTTATAGTTAATTATAGCTTGATAGCGTTTCAAAAAATTATCACCTAAAATACCATTTGCAGAACAAGACATATTTTTAAACACATACATTTTTTCTCTAAAAACTAACCCATTATAAGACAAATCTAAGTAAATATATCCTTCAGATACTAGTTTACCGCTAACACCTTTTATAACTAACTTCTCAAATGTAATTAAATTCAATAACTTCGGATAATCGCATAACCATTCGTATTTTAAAACACAAAGGCTTGCTCCGCTATCGACTAAAAGATCGATATTGCTATTACTTACGTTAAAAGTTACGGTACTACTATTATTGTAGTTTAAAACATAATTTTCAGTAGGAACGAAAAAAATCTAAATTATTATCGTTCTGGGGCTCAGAACGCGCTTGTGACTCACTATTGGTCGATTGCTCGTGGCTAGCGTACTGCACACGTTGAAAAGGCACAGCTGAGCGCGGCGGGCGCGGGCTCGGCCGACCGCGGTCACGTGAACGTGATTGTGTTCCTTGCGCGGCGCGGGAGTCTCGCGACATGTACTTACCTTGTTGTGGTCTCGTGTTTCCGGCAGCGTACCTATTGTTTGCGCTAAATCTATTATAGTAACTATATTTATTAGAATAATTACTTGGCTGACGCGGATAATTAGTAGGTGTGCGTGAGAAATTACGAGTATGAAACTTTTTAATGTTCATAACTTCCTCGTGTCTGGTAGACATTGACTGCTCGTCTAGGGCAGTTCTTATAGCCTCTGGTAAAGAATCAAAGTGACGTGATGCTATGATAGTACTAAGCTTTTGATTCACTAATCCATCTGAAAAGCGCTTGATTGCAACCTTTTCATTAATGGGACGCAATACTTCAAACTTAGTAGCGTCGTCATCCGCTTGTGCTATGGTTAAATTCACAAAAAGTTGTTCTAGTTCCGAGCCGAATGACTCGATCGACCTATGACCTTGACGACAGTTTTGTAATTTGTGTTGGATAGCAACAGCAGATTTTTTCTGAATCAAATGCGTATTCATATCTCTAATTAAATCTTTAATAGTTGGATAACTACTTTTTAAACGTAATTTTGCGCTAGGAGAGAGCCTAGTTTTAATCACAAAATCAATAAGTAACCCATGAGTAGCATCGCTGATCATTGAACTATATAATTGTATACCATCAATTAGAGATTTAGTGACGTGTTCTTGACCTGTCATCGTTGGTAAAAGTGCAATGGCTGTCTTCAAGTCAAATTTATCTTTTTCTGCCATTTTTGAAATACTACTAACACTTAAAGTCTCTAAAGAAATAATTTTGTCATAAATGATCTGAATGTCATTTGCTATTTTATTAATTAAAGTTATATCTTTAGTTGATACCTCCGATTTTTCAACTAAATTATGTACTTGAGCTAAAATATACTCTAATTTCGCGTATTCAAGTTTCGCTTCATTAAATTTCGTAAAACCTAACTCTTTTTGACGTCTATCTGGTCCTAGTTTTACTAAATTATCTTTAATATACAATAGTTTCTTATGCAATTCATTTAAATCGGAAATAATAAATGACATTATCTAATAAGAAAAAAAAATGTAATCCTACATATTATTTAAAACGTTTAGGTATAAAATAACTTACGACTTACGGTGGCATTATAGCGCGCGAATAAAATAATTACGTCTCTGCACGATGAGTAGGTATGTGGTGACCGGCGTGGCGTGTGGGGGCTGGGGCTGCGGGCTGGGGGTTTTCTCATGCTCCTTGAGTGTGTAGGATCTTCAGACTTCTAAGATGGGTTCCTGGACCGCTTGAAACAGCTAACTGAAGATCGGGCTGGGATTTCCCTTGCCCCTCGTACAATGGGCCGGGTTTCTACCCTGGACACCTCCTGGTCTACGTTGATGGTTGAGTCGACGTCGTTGCCAGTTCCACGGAAGATATTGTGTTTCTTAGAACTGCGCTGTTGAATTCTCTACGGAGTCGGTTGACAATTCGGTCCCAAATTT
Organism: Crambus lathoniellus; assembly: GCA_949710035.1. Classification (NCBI taxonomy): domain Eukaryota; kingdom Metazoa; phylum Arthropoda; class Insecta; order Lepidoptera; family Crambidae; genus Crambus; species Crambus lathoniellus. The sequence continues at coordinate 3,937,963 of OX453303.1, read as the reverse complement.
TCCGGATGCAGGCGTAAATGATGAGTATAACGATGAGAAGCAGTATGACGGATAGTAAAATTTCTGTTGTAGTGAGCTGGCTTGGAGTTTTCTGCGTTGCTTGGGCGTCGCCGCTGGCGGTTTGTGCGATGATAACTTCTTCTTTACTTTGTGGTGCTCCCATATTATTGTTTTGTCTTCCCAAGTAATGCGATGAACAGAAGTGTAGAGCCAAATAGCACCGCAACGAAGACTGCTGCTAGTATGGTGTTGAAAATTTTGCTTTGCTGCTCCATGTAGTAATGATTTTCCCGCAAAAATTTATAAGTTCGGTTGGCAAAGGGTCGCCATGAAGAGGTATGACGCTTTACCGAGGCTAAGGTAATAAAAGAGATGTGACTTGTTCGGTGTCAAGATGTATATTGAGATAATAATATTGAGTACAATTAAAGATACATTATCTTAGTAAGCGATCTTATTCTAGATTGCTGAGAATGCTACGCGTGTGTTCCAATTTTCTGTAAATGCGCGATAATGCAAACATCTTGTTTGTGTAATATGTTGCAATCATACTTCATCCAGAACGCGTAGTATAGCTTTTTGGAACGTCCGGTATGGATTCTGGTACTGGTTTTAGTACCGGTTTTGGTATTGGTACTGATTCCAGTAGTGGTTTTGGTACTGGTACCGGTTCCGGTATAGGTGTAGTTTGGTCTGACAGTATGAAGGCTGGCTTAATGCGGTCTATCGATACTGTGACCTCTTTACCTTTCTGCAGTAACTTAAAAACTTTGTCGCCTCTGGATAAAACTTTATGGGGGCCTGAATATGCAGGTTGGAGTGAACCACGTGATGCGTCTTCGCGGAGGAACACGAAATCACTGGTACTTAACTCCTTATAAATAAATACCTTAGGACTAGAATGACGTGAGGCCGGTGTGGGTTGGAACCTTATAGCAATTTGCTTAAGGCGCGCGGAAAACTCGGACACGTCCGTCGTACCACCGTCAGCAGGTTCAAGAAATTCACCCGGCAATCTTAGCGGCTCTCCATATACGAGCTCAGCTGAGGAACTTTGGAGGTCCTCTTTGAATGCGCTTCGTACGCCGAGTAGCACCCACGGCAAAGACTCAGTCCATCTGGCGTTCGCGTGGCAGACTATTGCGGCTTTGAGTTGGCGGTGGAAGCGTTCCACCATGCCATTGCACGCAGGGTGGTATGCGGTAGTCCGCTTATGCTCAAAACCAGCAGTTTTTGAAAGGCACTGAAATAATGCCGATTCAAACTGCCGGCCACGATCGGTTGTAATTTGTGTTGGACAACCGAATCGAGCAATCCACGTTGATAAAAGTGCTTTAGCCACCGTTTCGGCTGTGATGTCTGCAATCGGTATTGCTTCCGGCCACCGAGTGAATCGGTCTACAGCGGTCAGACAATACCGATAGCCGTCCGAAATAGGTAAGGGGCCAATGAGGTCAATATGGATCTCCTTAAATCGCACGCGTGGTAAGGTGAAAGTACCTAAAGGCGCGGTGACGTGGCGATTGACCTTGGCCTTTTGACACGCTATGCATGCGCGAGCCCACTCCCTGCAGTCCTTTCGGATACCAGGCCAGACAAACCGCTCTGCGACTAGTTTTGCAGATGCACTGGCGCCGGGATGGCTTAGGGAATGCAGGCTTTCAAAGACCTGTCGGCGGTAGAACTTGGGGACGAAAGGCCTGGAAGTCGGTGTACTGACGTCACAGTACAACGGAACGCGGCTTCCAGGTACTGTAAGTTTCTCCAGCTTGAGGGAAGAACCTTCAGCTAGAAGTTCTTGAAGATCAGGGTCAGATTGTTGACCTTCGGCTAAAATCTCGAGACTGACCGGCGCTCCCAATTCCTCAATCCTCGACAACGTATCCGCGACAACATTATCCTTACCGGATATGTGTCGGATGTCGGTCGTAAATTGGGAGATATAGTCGAGGTGTCTATACTGCCTAGGCGAACAGTTTTTCTTCCGTTCATGGAATGCGAAACTGATCGGTTTATGGTCAGTATAGACAATAAAGTGTCGGGCCTCGAGCATATGCCGGAAATATTTAATTCCCTCATATATGGCGAGCAGCTCCCTGTCATAAGGCGAGTACTTTACCTGTGACGGGCTGAGCTTTCGCGAAAAGAAAGCTAATGGCTGCCAAGCTCCGTTCTTATACTGCTGTAGGACTGCGCCGATTGCCTTATCGGAAGCATCTGTCACCAAGGCAAGTTTGGCGGCACAGTCGGGGTGAGCTAGCAATGCAGCGTTTGCAAGGCTGTCTTTGCAGGCATTGAAGGCTGTAAGGGCATCACCGATGAGACTAATTGGCTGCGACCCTTTCACGCAACCAGTTAAAAGAGCGTTCAGGGGAGCCTGGATTTCAGCTGCTCGAGGAAGAAATCTCCTATAAAAATTTAACATACCTAAGAAGGCCTTGAGCTGACGTACCGTTGAAGGTGTCGGGAACTCTTTGATGGCCTGCACCTTGGTCTCCAAAGGTCTGGAACCGCTCTCGGAGATGGAATAACCTAAAAAAGTTACCTCTGGTACACCAAAAATACATTTGGAAGTATTTACCAGCATGCCATACTCCTTGAGCTTGGTGAAAACTTGGCGAAGGTGCTGCTCGTGCTGCTGCTCGTCCTGAGAGTACACCAGAATATCGTCGAGGTAGCAATAGACGAAATCTAGCCCCCGTGTGACCTCATCCATAAATCTTTGGAAGGTTTGGCCCGCATTCCGAAGTCCGAAAGTCATAAAGGGGAATTCATATAGACCAAAAGGGGTAGTAATAGCGGTCTTCGGAATATCTGCAGGGCTGACAGGTATCTGATTATACGCTTTCAGTAAATCTAAAGTGCTGAAAACTTTGCAGCCAACAAGATTATGCGCAAAGTCATGAATGTGCTTAATCGGATACCTGTCAGGCACAGTACGGGCGTTGAGCATGCGGTAATCGCCGCAGGGACGCCAACCGTTGTCCTTTTTTGGAGCTAGATGGAGAGGAGACGCCCAGGGACTCTGCGAAGGTCGAGCAGTACCGTTGGCTATCATAGCCTGAAACTCCTGTTGGGCAATTTTCAATTTGTCTGGAGCCAAACGACGTGGGGTGCAGGATACTGGAGGGCCTGGAATCGTGCGAATATGATGGACAGTGTTATGTGTAATGTCGCGATGTGTACCAGTTGGTCGGGTAATCTCGGGAAATTCGTCTAGAATTTTATGGTACCGAGTCTCACCAGTCAAGACTTTTACAGAGGCTATATTACTACAACTAACTACCTTAGCTACAGATGACAAAGAAGTAGTACTATCTAATAATCTTTTGTTACGACAATCAACAATCAGGTAGTAATAATTTAAAAAATCTACGCCAATGATAGGTCTGGTTACATCTGCAACTACAAAACGCCAACTATATAATCTACGTAATCCAAAATCTAAATTAAAATGAACATAACCATACGTAGAAATGTTAGAACCGTTTGCCGCACACAAAGTGTAGTCCGTCTTGGCACGACGATCACGAAGAAGGGACCGAGGGTAGACGCAGAGGTCGCTTCCGGTATCGACCAGGAACTGCACCTTCGAAGCTCGATCCGTCACAAACAGGCGACCAGTAGTAGACGTAGGGCAGTCAGCAGTCGCCATTATCGACCGCCCCTGGCGTTTCCCGCCTTATAGTCGCAGGGGGTTATGCATCTGCTGGCTTTCTCCCCAAACTTACTGTGGTACCAGCAGTAAGGAAACTTCCTGTAGTTCGACTGGGAGCGTTGCGACCTGGATACAGATCTACGGCGGGGAGATCGTGAAGGTCTGGAGTACGATCGGCTGTTCCTCTCCGTCGACAGCTGCTGAAATTGCTTCCTCAGCTCAGAAACCTCTCTGGTTAACGCGTCTATTGCCGAACCAGGGTTGGATTGAGGCTGGCTGGTGGATGCCACTGATGGTGATGGAGTGGCCAGCTCGTGAATACGGTCGGCCAAGTCCGCCAGATCGTCGATGGAGGATGACGTAGGCTGTCCTGCAAGCACGGTCTGGATCCCATGCGATAGTCGACTGATCCAAATGGTTCGCAAAAAGTCATCAGGAACGTTGGCGCCAGCTAGGCTCTTGAGGTGACGCAGAAATTGAGAGGGCTTACGGTCTCCAAGCTCCTCGTGCATCAGAAGTTGCTTGATCTTCTTCTCTCTCGACGCCGTTAGCCGTCTGATCAGCTCGGTTTTCAATTTAATATATTTGTCAGTAGATGGCGGGCTGACAATAAGGTCCTTCACCTCCCTGGAAAACTGGTTGTCCAACTGGCTGATTACATGGTTGAACTTGGTGGAGTCGCTGGTAATTCCAGATACGGCGAACTGCCCCTCCACTTGCGCAAACCAGATCTCGGGTTCCTCGGGCCAGAATGGTGGAAGTCGCGGAACGACTTTGCAAACATCGACATTGGATATCGATGTCGACTCTGTCCCATCACTAGTGTTCGGCCGCGTGGTCGGCATGGCGGCTCCATGTGCATCACTGAATTCCTTATCCGTGGGCATGGCTCAAACTCGGGGTCACCACTTTGGTGTGGTTAGGTGGATGTTTCAATGGTAAATAAGTAATCCAACTCACGGTTTATATATGTGGTTTATTCCCATCCACAGTACACCAGCTTAAACATGAAGTAGGTAAACAGAAGGCACGGAAGAATTCACAAGCACAGACACTAAGTACAGTTTTGGTAAAGCGTAAAGGAAGATAGAAAGATTGCAGGAAGAATAAGCAGTAATTAATTATAAACAATGCGAAAGCGTGCGAGTATAGATTTGCGAGCATAAGCGGCGTGCGCTCCGCGTCGTAGATGAATCTCGACTGGTTAAACTTGGTGCGCGGGCGCCGCCGGCCGGCCGCTGTACATAAGCTAAGACAAAAGCCTTATGTACGTTGCGCACGGGACTAGTGCGGGGACGTGCGCGTCGATAAGAAGTTATCGATGACGCTTTATCGATATCGACAAACTGATACACATAATGACAAATAATATAAATAGATAGTTACAAATAAATGTATGTTATTATGAATAGATATAAGTGTAAATATTATAATTATTATATTTTAGATATTAAGTTGTAGTTTTAAGTTAGAATTCAGATTGAATAAATAATTTATTATTTTATATATAATAAGAATAAATGTATAAATTATAATTGTGTTTGTGTGTGTGTATGGTTACATGGTAGCCTACACAAACAAAACGGAGACGCAACTAAACTTAATACCCAATACCTACATTACAATGATATGTTATTTTGTTTTATAAATTTGTACAAAATATATATGGTATGGCAGGGCAGGGGAGTGAGCTAGTAATAGATAATTTATCACATCCCTTCTTTGAGTATCAAAGCATCCCTTCATCTATAGTGCCACAACCTTTTCTGTGCCGGTGACAGCGGCGCTACGTAGGTACGTTTTTCTTTTTTTTTGTAGTAATGCCGCCAGCAGCGCTATGGTTGGACATCAACTTGACAGCAAAATGACATAAAAAAAAATCACAAGTTAGTTTCACATTTTGGCCACCGGCACAGCAAAGTTTGTGGCACTGTAAGTACATTTCTTTAAAAACATATTTCTCATATTTTGACTAGCGCCCTCTTTCGAGAGTTAGCAAAAGCTTTGCCTGAATACTTTTAGTATTAAGTCCGCCTTGTATATTACATTATGTATCATGTACAAAAGTTTAATAAATAAAAATAGACAAAACTGCTCATCAATAAATTAACTAAGGTATGTAATGTATGGCTCATCCCTAGCTGATAAGTACCGCTCGTATACGTCGATTCAAGGACACGGCATTTTTGCCGCACTCTCATTCACTCTGGCACTACCTACCTAGAGCGGCTGGTAGTGCCGTTGCCAATAAATGAACAAGGTCGACACGTGTAGAGACTAAGTGTACGGCCAGGGTGCCCGCTCTGGTTGAGCGTCGGGCGGGGTGAGGCGGGCAGCGTTCATCATTTGGTTGCCGACGCTCCGGCCGTTACTCAGGACACCACTATACGTTAGCATTTGTTTAACAATTACTACATCTTTGAACATGAACGCTGCCCGCCCCGCCCCGCCCGACGCTCAACCAGAGCGGGCACTGGTCGTACACTAAGTCGAAGTTCAGGTTCAGAGGGCCTACTCTGAAATGCAAAACCCGAAACTTCGTTATATCCGTCCCTTTCACTCTCCAGTCATGTTACAATCGAGTGAAAGGGGCGGGGTTAACCGAAGTTTCGGATTTGCGTTTCAGAGTACAGTCCCAGGTTTGACGTTGTGTTTTGTTTGCAAAGGCGTATCCAGAGGGGGGTCATGGGGGTCATGACCCCCAGCCTTATTGCTGGGTCCAGGACCTAAGTGGACCACTAATTAAAGTTGTTAAACATAAATGGTTTTACTTATTTTTCTTCTTGTGACTAGACCACGACCCCCCCTGGCGCCAAAGCTGGATCCGCCCTTGTTTGTTTGACAATGTTATAATGCGTTTTTGCTCAATAAAGAAAAAAACCTAATAACTCCTCGCATCCTAGGTCACCGTCGCACGCCGCCGAGCGTAGAACCCAACAAGCTGTACCAACTCCCACGCTCAGAGCTAGTGGACCTACTCCAGCTCCACATGGCTGAGAACACCGCTCTTCGCACCGAGAACACCGAGCTGTTCCAGCTGCGTGACCAGCTGCTGCGCGACCACGAGATGCTGAGCAGGGAGAACGAGCGGCTGCTCAAGAAGATGGAGGACGTCAACTCGTGAGTGCGGCTGAGAGATGACTACTGACAAAAGACAATTACCATTTTAGTATGGCAGCTGGCGTTTTTTTTTTCTTGCGGCCATCAACCAAGCATTGAAACATAATTTGTTGATTTATTTATTACAGTATTCTTACAAGCTAACAGATGTCGCCATCCAAAGCGCTTATAAGTTTAGCCAGTTTAGTTGGCAGCACTACAGACAATAGGTATGTATTGGCAAAGGAAGTATACCTGGGTGCCTACCATCAACTTTAAGACAGCGATTCAAAAATAGCGCGATGCAGAATAGGTTCCTAAAATGAATCGCTTTCTTTCGTACTCTGACCTTTTAAAAACTGGATCGCAAATGAATTGCTAAATGTTAATGACCGAACGATTTGTGTCCTTTTTCTTCTACCCGTCTCTTTCACTCGATTCTGTCATGCCCGGAGAGTGAGAGGGGCGGGTATAACCTGCAGGTGACATGTTAAATCGATTGGGTTATAGGTCAAATAAGACTTCCTGACAGCTTAGCGGCTGTGAAATGTCATTGATCGATCACTGAATCGCTGTCATTGATATTAAGCTGTCGTGGTACGAATAAGCGAAGCAGATCAGTTTAGGTTCCTAAACAAAACCGCAATAAGAGTTGATGGTAGGCACCCTGTAAACTCAAGCCGAACCGAGTGAGACTAGCTAGAACTTAACTTTGTTTTTTATAGTGTTTGTATAAATGACAAAGTTACATTAATTGCGGTTTTTTTAAATGTTCTATATAGACGGATGGTTCTAACTTGGTTCTGCCTGAGTGTACAGCTATACTGTCTTGACAAATATTGTTTGTTTTACTATCAAGAATTGATATTCAAACATTTTGTTGATGGCCGCGAGACAAAAAAAGACGCCAATTTTAGGCAATGCCTTTTCGTGTCCTTTTTGTTCTATTACGACTGTTTGATAAGATAGACATTGGGTGACGAACTGGGTGTCTGTCCAAGTTTATTTAAATAAGCATAATAAATTAAGAATATGATATTGGTACACGGTAGTTTTTTTATCACCCCGGATAATTTAGGGATTATTCTACCCATGAAAACAAACAACTTTTATAATGGGATCAAAGCTGAAATGGCGAAAAAAACAGGTGTTGCTGTTCCATACAAAAGTGTATCAATACAAAATATTTTATCAAAATGTATTGAACAGTTGAATTTTTTTTTCGCAATTTCAATTTTGGTCCCATAATAAAAGTTAGTTTGTTTTCATGAGTAGAATAATCCCTAAAATTATGCGAAGTGATAAAATATTTTAGTATGGTGTGAGTGAACAAAATCTAATTTTCCTACCTCCCTCGTATTTTTTTTTTGATGATACCTACCAGGAAAGAGTATTAATTGCTACTGACTAAGAAGCTCAAATATCTATCCATTAAATTGGAAACCACAATGATTGCTCTGTGTCTAGATCTACAATTTGCCAACTTACCCAGCAGTATTATATATAACGTGTAACTGGATGAATACGATTAAGTACCAAAATCTAGTATAAATTCTTGTTTACGTATTCTTATGGTGTTCATAGGACCATAATGGGGAGCTGACAAAAGCGTGCCCCAAGCGGGATATCAGTAACGAGTGCATGCCCGCACCAATCACGCATTGAGTGTTCAATCATTAAATAGGTGCAAAATTCAGTCAGTCGGCTTTGAGTAGCTAATTGAGTTACCTATCTATCATTCAGATGAGTAGAGAGAGAGAGTAAAATGAGAGATAAAAAGAGCAACATAGATTATTTTATCGAAAAACGGAAAAATCCTCGCAGAAAATTTTGAGGTCATTGAAAAAGAAACCATGTCGCCATAGCCTAAAATACAAAATTGTATGAATATCAACAGAGAAGCAAGTGCGTCGCCTCGCGCGCATTACTTTTGTTGATATTCATACAATTTTGTATTTTAGGCTATGGTGACATGGTTCATTTTTCAATGACCCCCTCAAAAATTTGTTCTGTCTGCGCTGTGCCTTTATCGATAAAATAATCTTTGTTGCTCTTTTTATCTGTCATTTTACTCTCTCTCTCTCTCTACTCATCTGAATGATAGATATGTAACTCACTAACTGCGAATTGGACTAAGTGCGAATTGGAAATTTTTTTGAACATTGGACCAATTGCGAATTGGACCAAATGCGCCTAAAGGCCAAATACTGATTATATACTTCATTAGTTCAACTCGCATTAAATCTCTTTCACTTTGTTGAAATAAGAGGGTAGGGTAAACATAAAAAGTTCAACTACCCAAATTTGATAAAACTTAATTGCATTCTAATGTGAATAGATCGTATGCATGGCATTCCTCTTGTGGCATGACAGTCATGATTCTGCCTGACTTGATTGTTGTGTAGGTACTACCTTCAGTAATAATTATCTTTATTCAGACTGCTGACTGGTTCTTTTTTGCATAGTTAACAGATGACGCAAAGAAAGCCCAGGCAAATAAAATAAAAATAATTATAACGCATGACTAAATCAAATCAATATTTATCTAAACTAAGCACTTCTCACGTGTGAATTTAGAAATAAGTTTGAATGTAAACAATGTATTTTACAAATCCGTTCTGATGATTGTATGACGCAAATACACAAGCTTGATTTACGACCATGATGACCACCACCATTCTTCCTTTACACAGTTCACACTTCAGACATGCGAAAAGGACAGGTTTATAGTTTAAACTCATACAATCAATGATGAAAAAAACAGTTCCTTTTTCTAACTACATTCTCAAATCAAACAAATCATCAACATTAATTACATTATACATACTTGCAATGACATCAGTTCAGTACCTACTATTATGCAAGTACATACCATAATATACCATACATTTTTTACAAAATCACTTGAACATGTCTGAACAACACAGAGTTGAAAACAAAACATCATCGCCGAACGATTTATCTTAGGGCTGTGCTCTATTTCATTAATCTTTTCTGTTCCGGTGGCCAAAATGTGAAACTAAAACTAACGTAGTTTTTTTTAATGTCATTTTGCTGTCAAGTTGATGTCCAACTATAGCGCTGCTGGCGGCTGAAGGCCTTTGGGCGCATTTGGCCCAATTCGCGATTGGTCCAATTCTCAGTTGGTCCAATTCGCAGTTGGCCTAATTCGCACTTGGTCCAATTCGCGTTTGGCCCAATTCGCGGTTGGTCCAATTCGCGATTGGTCCAATTCGCGATTGGTCCAATATAAAGTGTATTGTGATAAGGTAGAAAAAAATATAACCATGCATATTTGATCAAACATATGATAGATAATTATAATATATTATATAAATATACACTTTTTACCTACCGGGCGGGACCTTAGCCACGTTATAGATTCCGTTCTATAACTTGGGAAACATTATCCATCTTGGCCTAACCGCGAATTGGACCAACTGCGAATTGGACAAACTGCGAATTGGACGAACTGCGAATTGGACAAACTGCGAATTGGACAAACTGAGAATTTGACCAATTGCCCGCCTCTGTGGTCTAGTGGTTCATACCACCGATTTCAGACCAAGAGGTCCCGGGTTCGATTCCCAGTGGGGGTACATATTGTATTCGGTTTGGTTGATGGTAGGACTTGCTCTTAGTCCGCCTGGCTAGCTACCACCATCTTATCTAAGTCTGACGCCATAACAATGATGTTTTCAGCATTATTGTGTTCCGGCAGTTAAGAGATAAGATAGCCAGTTCCTCAGTGATTGAGGATTCCGGGAGTAGTACGCTTCCACCTTCAGCCTTATCACCACTTATCATCAGGTGTGATGAAGGCTAAGTGCAACCCCGTTGTGGATAAAAAAAAATGCGAATTGGACTAACTGCGAATTGGACATTTTTTTGAACATTGGACCAATTGCGGATTGGACCAAATGCGCCTAAAGGGGCTGAAGGTGTTAGAAGTCAGGGCCGGTTAAATTGCTTGAAAAAAAAGAAAAACGTACATAGCGCCGCCACAGATGCGCCGCTGTCACCGGAACAGAAAAGATTGTGGTGGCACCATGAAGTTTGACTTAATACTCTGAGGTAACTGGAGCTCTCACCCTGAATAAAAAAGTGTCGCCAGCAAATTTGACATTTATGTATGTAGTGGCTGTCAGCTGTCTCATATGACCATAAGTATTTTTTTAAAGTGTAGGTGAGACGGAAGACAGCCACTGTGTTATTTGTGGTATTCAAAAAATTGTTCGTACTGCACACTCCAGTTACCTCAGTATTAAGTCGAGCTTCATGGGTGGCACTGTACCCCACATGGCTTCGTCTTGGTTGCAAGCTGACAATGTCCATATATTTGACAGCTGGCGTCCGTTAATAGAATATGGCCCTTATACATAGATTATAGGCTCATCCATGTTTGATGTTTATACTTGCAGTGTCTGTGTCAGATCGCCCATCATCCCGGCGCGGCCCGCCTACTCGGACGGCGGCGGCGGCGCCGGCTCAGCGCGCGCCAACACCAACGCGGACACCAACACCGACAACAACGAGCCGAACATTTGGACCAACCCCGCCACCAACACGACGCCGCACTTAAGATAGTAGGTACGAGGAAGATAACAACTATGGGACAGGACTATAAAATATCCTAAGTGAATAGAAGTTACAAAGTGTACAGTAGAATGTCGGGGTAGGGTAATTATATTTTATAAATTTTATGTATGTATAACGACCAGATTATAATTTACTAACAGTGGCGCTGACATCGACAGCAACGAACCCAACATTTGGACCAACCCTTCCACCAATACGACACCGCACCTCAGACAGTACGAGATTACGAGAATGATAACAGCTATGGGAAAAGAGTTTAGGTACCTATTACCTATTATGTGAATGTAGTTACAGAGTGCGAGTGTGGCTGGACTGTTTTCTCATTAGGATGCTGTGTGTGGTAGTGAAGGTAGGATTAGGAATTTCGTAATGCAATAGGGTTTTTACTGATATTTTAAATTAATTTCAAATATTTTTAGAAATATTAGCTACATACCTACACAAAACAAGTTTTTATTTTCAAATACCTTAATATTTTATATACCTACCTTAGTTATTTAAGACATCAAACTTTCTAATTAGACAAGGAAAGAACTACTTTTTTGTGACGTCACAGTCTCGCCATAGAAGATTTCTTTTTAGAAAGACAAAGCTACAGATGTTATATTCTTCTCACAATGTTATATTCTTAATAATTAAATATCTGCATTCAACAACAGTGAAATACCCTATTTATTGGACATGTAGTGAATGGCGACGGCTGCCGGTGCCGGCGTCGCTGCTATATGCTAATTAATGTTTAGAAAATTTACTTTATTTTAATGTTTAAAATTTAATAATTTCCACGCCGAACGAAGGCAGAATATGCCGATCCTATATTATTTGTCATCTTAATCTACTACCATATTCTTGGAAATAAAGATATTCTATTCTATTCTATTCTATTCTATACATAGAATAATATTAACCACAAGGAGCTGCTATAACATCTTAATTAGATACAAGCTCTTAAGCCACATCTTAAGCCCATCAGCGGTGCTAACACAACTTGCGCGCGACTGGAGTGAGAAAGAGTCGCGGGCACTTTCGACCAATCAGATCGCTCGTAGATAGCGCTCGTGTCGTGACTTAAGGTGGTTCGATTAGCTCAGTAGCGCCACCAATGGAAATAAATCATTTACGCTTTATCAAGGGCTTAGAATAAAAGTTTCGGTTATTGTGCGCATATAGAAGAGTAAAGTGCAATTTTTAAGTATTTTTTCATGGCCTCAAATATGAGCATTAAGTTATGGATCTCGATACCTATTGCTAAATGTGGCCACTTTTGGCACTATTGAGACTCACGACTTATTGCTTAAGTTTGAGTTCTTGAAAGTATATTTATAAAAACCGCCTTCAAAAAAACCACATCAAAAAAGTAAGAAATAATTCCTCACCAAATAAATAACGTAAGTACTTTGAAGTCGGGCGTGAAACATGTTCAATTTTTTTGTTGTTTTTGTTAAAACCCGCCCGACTTCAAAGTACTTACGTTATTTATTTGGTGAGGAATTATTTCTTACTTTTATGATGTGGTTTTTTTGAAGGCGGTTTTATTTTTTTATAAAAATAATTTTTATTTCACTCTTTTTAGTGCATCGTGCAGGCAATTTACGTGTTTTCTGGTAAATAGGTATGTGATCAAACTGAAAACCTCCTTTTTCGAAGTCGGTTAAAATACCTTGAGGTATCCCCTTTTTAACAAAACAAGAATCATCTAAATCGGTTTATAAACAAAGGAGTTATGCCTAAAGATACGTATTAAATTCACATTAAGTGGTAACGAAAACGACAGTATTTTCAAGATTTCCTGAAAACTACTGAACGGATTTCAAAATTTCAAAAAATGGGACCAACTTGGAAACCAACCTGATGTAATAACGTTTGAACCATTTCAATCGGTTCAGCCGTCTTCGAGTAATCGGTGGACATACATAAAAAAAAAAAAAAAAAAAAAAAACATACATACAGACGAATAGAGAACCTCCTCCTTTTTGATTTAGAAGTCGGTTAAAAATGCATTTTACTCTTCTATTTGCGCAAAATAATAGTAACTTTTAATCTAAGCCTTTAATAAAATGTAATTGATTTATTTCCATTGGTGGCGCTACTGAGCGCATCGAACCACCTTATTATTATTATTATTTATAGGGGGGACGCCAGCGAAGCCGGACGGGTGATCAGTCACCTAGGTCGGGACCATTTCACCCAGTTCCCCAAGTCCCCTAAAAACTGAAAAATCAGGGGGGGAGGCGGGTTATCATTTACCCCACCGGCGTCGGACCCTCGAACCTACCTGTGCGCTTACAGTACCTGTTGAGTTGACTTATCGTTAACTTCTTTAGATCCTCTTCCTTAAGCTTGTCCGTTCCAAAGAGCTCCCAGCGCAGTGATGCGTACATCGGGCACTCTGCCATGAAGTGGTAGCTTGTTTCTTCTCTTTCTTTGCATTGCGGACAGATCGGGTCTTCTGTCCGTTTGATCACTAATAGGTGTCTGTTTAGTGGGCAGTGCCCAGTAAGTTCACCTACAATCGTTCTTATATTTCTCCTACTCTGTTTCAGGAGTTCTCTAGTTTTCTTCTTGTCAACCGATTTGATGAAAATCTTAGACTGTCTGCAGTCCTTTCTTCTCATCCATCTTTGGTTGGTTTCTTTGATTGTTCTGATCCCGATAATGTTCTTAGTAATTCTATATGCGATTGGTAGTCTTGGTTCAGGGCCAATGAAGGGTTCATCAGCTCCTCCCCTGGCTAATTCATCGGCTTCCTCATTGCCTACGTTACCCTCGTGTCCGGGTACCCAGGCAACTTCTACGAACTATCGAACCACCTTAAGGCGACCGACGTGCTGATTGGTTAGAAAGAGCGCGACAAAGAGTCGCGCAAAGTTGTGCTAGTCCTACAGTTGGACGTGGACCAACTCGACGCCCTACTTCAGATAATACGTGGATGAGCTAACAGCTATGCGAAAGGACTATAGGCTTATGAATGTGAATAGTAGTAATAGAAAGTGTACAGTAGGTAATTGTGTTGTGGCGTAAGGTGAATATAATTATGTATTATAAATATAAAGCATTCATACTGTAAACTAAGATTAATCAACAGATTTAAAATAGTTTTTATAAGTATTTATTTAGTTACCTATTATTTATTATTCATGAGAGTTATTATAGTTTTTCAGAACAACAAATTACAACTTACATTAAAAAGTTTTGACACAGCTTTATGTTAGATTAGGCGTCGTCTGCCGGAGATATCATCTTAACTATTGTTGATAGGTACTTATTTATTACATTACAAGTTGATTGAAAGTAGGCAAGGCCCTAGGAAAATACTGTGAACTAAAAATCATAAATAATTTATTTTAGTATTTTTATTTGTTACCTAATATGGAAAAGTGTGTGTGCCTTTCTGTACCACAGAAATTATTAATAAGTTTATTATATTATTTATATTGCATATTGTGTGACAATAAAAAAGGTAATCAATTTTGTTAGATACAATATTTGTAATTTGAGTTTTTCATGTATCTATAGAAAAATAATTCCCATCAATAAGAAAATAATAAAGTATTCAAGAACTGTTAAGAAAGGAGTATTTTATTTTATACATCCTATAAACATCCTAATTATTACATTTTATTTTTTTTTCTTTCTTATATATTTGAACCATCTGCGATCAGCCCAATAGCTTTAATCAGATTGTATGTATTTTCTATTTAGTAGTTCGGGTATATTCACATCCTGTGATGTGTCACCTCATGTTTGTTTATTATTTTTGAGATTTACTATATCGAGGCTATTCGTTTCCTCTTGAGTCTACATGTAGATGTTCCACTGTCCAGCAGTAAGAGTGCAAGTTGGTTTTTATGGCTTTGAAGCCTTTGTTTATAACTTTTGGTAATTCTCTCTACCTCTTCCTTTACTGTTGGAAACTGTAGGTATTCATGGACTTCAGTGTTTCTTGTGAACCAAGTAGCGCCGCTAATCGTTTTCAGGGCTTTATTTTGAAATCTTTGTAGTATCTCTATATTTGAGTGACTGGCGGATCCCCAGAGTTCTATGCCATAGGTCCATATAGGCTTGAGTATACATTTATAAATTATCATTTTATTAGTCAAACTAAGTGCAGACTGTCTGCCCAGCAGCCAATACATCTCACCGAATTTACGGTTTGCTTGGTCTCTCTTGTTTTTTATATGTTCGTGCCAGGTAAGCCTCCTGTCTAAGTGCATGCCTAGGTATTTGACGGTATTTTCCTGTGGTAGTAGGTTTCCATTGAAGATTACAGGTGGACAGTTGTTTCTTCGGAGGGTAAAGGTAACGTGGACAGATTTTGTAGCACTAGCTCTGATTCGCCACTTTTTAAGCCATAGTTCGACTTCATTTAAGTGTTTTTGAAGTAATAAAGATGCGGATATGTGGTTTTTGTTGCACGACAGGATAGCAGTGTCATCTGCGTATGTTGCGGTAACGACGTCTTTGGAGGTTGGTAGATCTGCAGTGTAAATTGTGTACAGAACTGGTCCGAGGACAGAACCCTGTGGTACTCCAGCTTCTATTTGGTATAAGGCAGACAAAGAATCACCGCTCTTTACCTGGAATAGCCGGTTTTGCAGGTAAGATTTCAGTAGTGTGTAAGCCGTATGTGGTAGGCATGTTTTCAATTTACACAGAAGACCCCTGTGCCAAACTCGGTCAAATGCCTGTTGCACATCAAGGAAGACAGCCGAACAGTATTCTTTTCTTTCTAAGGATTGGCGGATTGTATGAGCCACTCTGTGTATTTGTTCCGTCGTTCCATGATGTGCCCGAAATCCAAACTGGTGGTCTGGGATAGTCTTTTGTTCTTCCAGTATAGGCAGCAGACGTATTATCCACTCAATGGTTACGCACGCTTAAATATGCTTACGGGGCAATGGTTCCTCAGCACAGCTCCGCTCCGCTCCGCTTCGCTCGCTCGGCTTTAAATTAAGTTTTACTCAAAAACTAGAAGGATTTAATAAAAACTAATTATTGATTTATAATGCTAGTTAAATTTGCAATAAGATTGTATGATTTGTAGATGGATTTTTATTACGATTTTATTAGAAACAGCGAGTTGAAGTTGCAGAAAAGGAAATGTTTTACCGATTTATTTTTAAAACATGCAATAAATACTAATAAATAAACAATTATTACAGACCAATTTGTGTTTAAATAATAGTTTACAATGTTTTTATTAGATAAAAGTAAAAAAAAGATAACTCTCTTTTAGAAAAATATTGTTTAATTAAAGATATAAAAATGTAAGTAAAGAATCACCCTTACGGGCTACAAAAGTATGGATCGATTTCGTTTCGACTTCTTTTTTGTAAGTAGATAATTTTTAAATATATACTTTTTATGGGTGTTGAGGGCATAACAAGTATATATTAATGTATTACAACATATTAAGTACAATATATTTTATTATATTTTTATATTTTATTTTTCCGTACTTAGCTAACATTGCCTAAATCACGCAATGGTTCCTTGCCTCCTGGAGGCAAGCAAGTCGGCGAACTTCATTCGAATATAATCCGCCAAATTTTTATTAAATTGGACTAATTTCTTGTTCTACGAATAAAATAAGGTGTCTAGATTAAGATTGGTATAAGTTAGATAGGAACAGAGAGTGATTTGACATAATTAATTAAAGTATTTTAATTAGCTGTCAGCTTGCCTCCAGGAGGCAAGGAACCATTGGGGCGGGTAAAAATACTTGCCTCCGGGAGGCAAGGAACCATTGAGTGGTTAGAAGAAGCTTCTCAAATAATTTTGATAGTAGGGGCAAAAGGCTTATTGGCCTGTATGAAGCAACCTCCGTCGGAGGTTTTCCTGGCTTAGCGATCATATTAATTATAGAAACCTTCCAAATGAGCGGGAAATAGTTTAGCCTCAGAATCGCATTGAACAGTATTGTTAACAGGACGATTCCTTTTTTTGGTAGATGATTCAGGACTTCATCATCATGTCAGCCGAACGACGCCCACTGCTGGGCATAGGCTGGATTCAGGACTTCAGATGTGATTAAATCAAAACCTGGTGCTTTTTTCTTCTTTAGTTGTTTTATGTGTCTTTTTACCTCTGGAGGAGTACAGAGTGGTAATGGTAAGGACATCTGTTGATCACTGTTCAAAATATCGTCCGCTTCTTTATCTGAAAACATGGCATGTGGTTCATTGGGTTTGAAAACTTCTCTTAATGTTTGGGCGAAAAGCTCGGCTTTCTCTTCTGGTTTTCTTGCCCACTTGTCGTCTGGTTGTTTCAATGGCGGCACGTGCTGTTTTGGCCTTTTCAGTGACTTTTTCAGTTTCCACAACGAATAATCATCTGGTTTGTAGGGTGATAGAGTTTTAAGCTTTTCTTGGAGTGTAGTATCTTCATTTTCCTTGATGAGATCTTTTAGATCCTTTTGTGCTTTATTTAGTGCTCTTTTATCACTTGCGTTTCTGCTGGTGTGCCACTGTCGTCTTAGCCTCCGTTTTGTGGCTATCATTTTTCGAATGTCCATTGTGTAGTCCTGCTTTTGTGGATTGTACTTAATGTGAGGGGTGGATAGCCAGGCAGCTGTCTGGATGAGGTTGGTAGTGTACCATGCAGCATTCTCTATGTCTTCCTCTGTTTTTAGAGGTATGTGCAAGTCAGCTTCATCCTGTATGTAATCGTGGAAGGCCTTCCAGTCAGTCCTGCCATTGTACAATTTTTCGGTGGGCTCTTTACAAATGATCGTGGTACTTAATGTGCATATCGCCGGTGTGTGATCAGAGCTACCGTCTAAGCATGATTCCACTTTTGTGTAGAGATCTGAGATTCCCCTCGTAACAAAAAAGTCGAGCAGGTCAGGTGTTTTACTGGGGTCTGATGGCCAGTAAGTTGGTTCTCCTGTTGACAGTGTATTGAACCCATTCGCATCTATGGACTTTTTTAACTTTCTACCTCTGGTTGTAATCAGCCTAGAACCCCAATAGGTATGTTTGGAGTTCCAATCCCCGCCAGCAATAAATCTGCAACCAAGCCTTTGGAAAAAAATATTGAACATATATTCGTCAATTCGATGTCGAGGCGGACAGTATACAGCAGCGAGTGTAAGTGGACCATGCCAGTCATCCACTGATATGACGGTGGCTTGCAGGAATTCGTGCTTAAAATTTGGAAGAACATGGTGCTTAATATTTTCTTTGATTATGATGGTTGCTCCTGCATGTGATGTTCCATCTGGGTGATTGGTGTTGTATATATCATAGCCTTTGATTCTGACAATTCTCTTATCAGTCAAGTGAGATTCCGAGACGAGAAGAACATCAATATTATTATAATGGATGAATAGTTCTACTTCTTGCTTGTTGGGAGACAAACCATTGATATTCCATGTTGCAACACGAAGGTGCTTCATTTCTTACTCTGGGATATTAGTGTCGTTAGAAGCCCTAGTAGAGTGCCCAATTGTTGTATGAGTATATCCATTTTCTCTGATTGTTTTATGATAATCTGTTCTAATGAACTTGTTGGCTGAGATTGATTATTCTCTGATTTTTTGTCCCAGTATCCATTAGTTTTAGGATCAGGAGTTATAAGGTCTTCTCGATTTGGCCCAGCATACCTACTCGCCTTTAGGGGGAAAATCATCTACACGGAAGGGGACATCATTATGTTTTTGATGCTTCGTGTTTGTTGTTTCTTTTTTCTGCAATGGCTGTGTCATTTTCCTGGCTCGTATTTCCTTATATACTTGGCAGCCCTTGTAGTTTGCAGGATGGTTTCCAAGACAAAGAGTGCAAGTAGCTGGTGTGTTACGATCCTTTTTGGGACAGTCAGTGGTCTTGTGTCCTTCTGCGCATTTGACACACCGGTAAGGACGCATACAATTGTTTTTCGTATGGCCATATTGTTGGCATCTTGTACACTGGGGAAGTTCGTTTGTTTTTCGCGGGTCCTCAATTTTTACCCTTGTGTTGTAAATGTATTCTATTCGCTTCGCCTCGGGGTTATTTGGACCGGGTTCTATGTTAATAAAGAACATATTGAGTGGCTTTTTGTTTCTTCGCGAGATTGCACATACAATTTCACCTCTTACTTTATTCCCTGTTTTTTCTATTTCTTCGATGATAGCTGTTTTAGGGGTTGTATGATGGAGATTTTTAATAACTAGTCTATAGCACCTTTTATCTTTTTGTGTAAATGTATGTCCAATGAGGCCATTCTTTCTGATAAGGTCGATCATATCTTTGTAGACTTCAGTTGTTTGTGCCATTATTCGTAACTGATCTCTATTAATTATTTTGTATGAATAACTGCCAATTGGTGCAGACTTATTTAAAAGTTCTGACAGCTTTGATAGGTCTTCAATTCCATACAGTATAATCGGTGGGGGCTTGCTAGGTTTTTTGACTATTGTTTGAGTTTTCTCTGAATCACCGGTTAGGTCTATAGGTAATCCTGTAAATCTA
Source organism: Crambus lathoniellus (assembly GCA_949710035.1). Classification (NCBI taxonomy): domain Eukaryota; kingdom Metazoa; phylum Arthropoda; class Insecta; order Lepidoptera; family Crambidae; genus Crambus; species Crambus lathoniellus. The sequence goes on along the minus strand of OX453303.1, from coordinate 3,918,157 downwards.
TTAGTCGTTTGGACAAGGTTCTGCGTCGGGACATCTAGATTATTTGTGTGCGGTGGGCTAGTTAACTTTTTACGTTTCGGGTTGCGTTGGTTGGGCATTCTTTGCCACGGAGGGGGAGAATTTCCGTTATTTTCGCCAGCAGAAGTTGAAGCAGCAGGTGGGTCACTTTCTTTTGGACTACTTGTAGGTTTGGGGTTCGTTATAGGAGATTTAGGTCTCGTACTAAATAGGCTTGGATGGAATGCCTGTTGAATATATTTCTTGGTAGTGCTGCCAGTAGCATTCACCGTCGAGGGAGCCTGGTCGCGAACTCCCACGGGGTCTTCGGTAACCAATTTCACACTCGCAGGCCCGGGTACCTGCGAGCGCCGGGCGTTAGCCGGATCGCATGACAAATCAAATTCGTTATCACTCATAATTCCATTTAAAAAAAGTGGGAAAATACTCACAGCACTTTCCCAGGGTGCTATGGTCGCACTTTTAGAAGGGATTTAATCCTTCAAGGCTTGCGGTAGCCTGGGTACAGGTTATTTAAACGCCGCCTGTTGCTCGGCGTTGTTGCTGCTCATTTGGCACCACCCAGGGGGCACGTGTAGGGTGAGCCTAGGAGAAGGTGGTAAGTCCTACGGACAATACCCCCCTTTTTAATTATTACATTACATATTTATTCACACAGCAATTTTCTATCGGAACTTGGATATCAAATTTTGGTAGGTAATTGAGGGAAAAAATCACACAATGGGCACAACATAACATTCATTATCAGTAAATATCAGTTTGCAGTAAGTATATAAATCACTACCTAGTTGTTCCATTACATCTATAACATAATTATAGTGGACTTATTTTCATAGAAAAATTTGTCAAACAAATACTCTTCACTGTCACTTCTACATTAAGGAACATGCTTCTCCCAAGATATGTATAAAAACCTAAAGTAATAAAAAATACAGATAAAAGGAATACCGGAAAAAAAAAACACAAATGAAATGCACTTATTAAATTAATACTTACATAATCAGTAAGGGTTTTATATTATAAAACAACTTGACAATACATATAACACACAACTCTTGAACATAAAAAAAGCTCACTGCTAATGTCTTCTAAAACCATATTTCTTTCTTTCGTAAAATAGATCAGTCTTTGAACTCCCTAAGTTCACAATCTTCGGGCAGCCATCTCTCTGAAAGATAAAATAGCAATATTTAGAGATTATAATTTTATAATATAATTGGACAAACCGCGAATAATGTGAATTGGACCACTCGCAAATTGGACTAAATGTGCCAACTACAATCTATACTAATATTATAAAGATGAAAGATTTGATTGTTTGTTTGTTTGTTTGCATCGATTAGGCTCCGAAACTACTGGACCGATTTAGAAAATTCTTTCACCATTAGAAAGCTACATTCTTTGCGAATGACATAGGCTATATTTTATCCCGATATTGCCACGGGAACGGGTACCACGCGGGTGAAACCGCAAGGATCCTCTATAAACTATAATAAATCATAAGTTTATAGGATGTATGCTGTTATAATTTTACTTATAATATGGCTCTTTTTACAGCCATTTATTTATGATCATAGGGATCTAAATACATTGATCATTGCCCGTCAGCAATAATCGAAAACCAGCTTTCAGGCCAAACACTAGCAGTTGATAGCCGTCAGTTTTAGTACTAGTCAATAGTTTCTGCCTGGCCAATAACTGCTGGCATTAGGCCGCACCCCCCGCGAGCCACACGCTATGCCTGTGCATTAGCCGTCAGTTCTAAATCATAAAGTGAACTGTGTGTGTGTGTGATTGATTGCGGCCAAATGATTGTCTGTGGGGCCCTTTTGAGCCTTATGATCAGGAATACATTACTAGACAAATAATTTATGATTCTCTTATTAGCTTTATTTATAAATAATTTCTTAATCATAGTTTATTTAGCTGTAGTCGTAATTAACATTTACATCTGGCATAGTATGAAGATAAAACCCCTTTAGAAAAATTTATGTTGTTTGCTTGTGCAACACTACGAAATAACTAAAACATACTTACATCCTTTTCCTGTATTGTACATTCTTTGCAATAATAAGCATCGGACACTCCAGGACCTCCACAAATGACGCATCTGCCCTGATAGGAACCGTAGTTGCATTCGTCACATATCCGCACCAAAGTACATGGTCGTACGTACGAATCGCAAATCACACATTTGCCGTCGCACTTCTCACACAGGCGACCGATAGCTGAAATACAGATACATAAAATTAGGCGTAAATACATCGTAAATACATTACAAAAGCTAGCAAGTGACGAGATAAGTTTGAAGGATGTCTTACCTACTCCCGGTTGCTTTCGACAGAAAATTAGATCAGGATGATGTTTGGCCATTTTAATCTACTAAATTTATTTGAAGAGGAGAAATGAAGTCTAAATTATATAGTCTGGAACTCTGAGTACTGAATGTCTGGAATAGTTTTTAATAATGCAAGCTTACAATAATTCAAATTATAACCTCGTTTCGTTACCAAACTCTGAGTACTACTCAGAGTTACCAAAACATACACCAACACAAACGCTATTTTGACAATTTTATTTTTAATTTATTTATTGTTTGCTAGGATAGGAAAGAAGCTTAGAAGTAGATACAGACAGCCTAGAAGTAAAAGTGGAGTAGACAGTGCGAACGTTCAACAAAGCTTGAATTTGAATGCTAATATCACAGAACAGAAAAAAAGAGGCTTACACACGTACAAAAGCTAGAAATCATTTTGAAGGCAAAAGCCGCCATCCGCCAAAGCTAAAGAAAAGGCAAGGCAAGGGCAAAATCTTCTACTAAGGGCGTTTGTGCACTACCACTGACTTTTACCGATCCGGAAAAAAACGGATGCTTGTATTTTAATAATTAATCATTTCTATTAGTAATTAATTAAATACAAGCATCCGTTTTTTTCCGGATCGGTAAAATTCAGTGGTAGTGCACAAACGCCCTAAGAGTGGTATTCCACTTATCAAAGGTCGCTATAGTGGGGTAGCGCCATCTAGTACAAATTTTTGAACTAACGATGAAACGTCAAAAAAACCTCCCTCATTTATCAATGAAACCATAGATGTATTAATGAAACCCTTTGATGAAACCATTCATGAATGGCCGATTTTCTGAAAGTTTGCTCACTAGATGGCGCTGTCCCACCTATGTAGTTAGAAGGAACGGAACGTTATAAATTTTACTTTGTCGCGACTTTTGTTACGTAAAACGGAACGTCAGACAGATGTTATTTATTTACCATAATCTTTAAATTTACCTATTTCGTTTCTGTTCCTCACAGTAGTACCTATCAGTACTTATTTAATTTATTTTAAGTTTCCTTTGGGTTTTTAAAAGTAAATAATTTAAATATGATTCATACCATAGACATGTACATACTTCGTTCGTGCTTCGTTCAACGCCATCTCGTGAAGCTTTTGGAAGTTTATTTTTTTTAAATGGCCTCTCAGAAAATCGCTCATTCTTTGATCCAATATTTGGCCGTGTTCCGTTTTGAGTCAATAGTACTGTTGGCGCTGTGAGCGCTAAAAGCTGTTCCGATTTGATTATCGCGCTGACAGCACTGTTGACGCGATTTCAATTCGGAACGGCTATTTGCACGCATCGCGAGCGAGCGTTGTTTTGATTTGAATTTGTAAGTAAATAATCACCGGTTTAGTATGGATATTCGTCAATTAGCAAACGCTTTATTGGACAGCGATGATGATAGTGATCCGTGCTTAAATTTAGAGTAATGTCTCTACCCGTCGTCTCATCTTTAATAAGCGCTATCATTTTTCTGGCTTTCTGCTTCGGGATAAACAAATAAAATACCTAAATAAAACCTAAAACGCAGAGATTACTCAAACAAAACCACAACAAACAATGACGTATGACAACAAAACGTCAAATATGACAGCCCGCTCACAGTGCTAACCATGAAGTTTGACTTAATACTCTGAGGTAACTGGAGCTCTCACCCTGAATAAAAAAGTGTCGCCAGCAAATTTGACATTTATGTATGTAGTGGCTGTCAGCTGTCTCATATGACCATGAAGTTTGACTTAATACTCTGAGGTAACTGGAGCTCTCACCCTGAATAAAAAAGTGTCGCCAGCAAATTTGACATTTATGTATGTAGTGGCAGGTAGTGGCTGTCAGTTGTCTCATATGACCATACGTATTTTTTTAAAGTGTAGGTGAGACGGAAGACAGCCACTGTGTTATTTGTGGTATTCAAAAAATTGTTCGTACTGCACTCTCCAGTTACCTCAGTATTAAGTCGAGCTTCATGCATATGACCATAGGTATTTTTTTAAAGTGTAGGTGAGACGGAAGACAGCCACTGTGTTATTTGTGGTATTCAAAAAATTGTTCGTACTGCACTCTCCAGTTACCTCAGTATTAAGTCGAACTTCATGGTGCTAACGCTTGAGAACGATATCACCGTGATCTCAAAATGGCGGCGGTAGTGACGTCATCCGTGACGTAATTACTGCTTTCGTTGTCGCGCTCACAACAAATCGGAACGATGTGTGAGCGCGATATCAGTGATATTATCGCTGTTGGCGCAAAACGGAACGTAGCCTTTGATAAGTGGAATACCACCCTATAAAAAACAAATTGTCAATGTCATTTAGTAAACGTATGTTTCACTCTTTTTCACACATGTTTGTTTCTTTAAAACTCACGTGAAAGAAGGCTAAACAATTTAGATAATTTGGTTAAACATAACAAAATGACTGCCGATAGTCAGAGCAGCGACGAAGAAAGTGTAAAATCCGAGGAACAAGAACAACCCACTGTACCAAATGAAGAGGTTACTGAAGAACTTGTAACTTTCAAAGATCTGGTAATTTCTCCACTTTTCTTATTAAAGCATTTATAAACTTAAAAGTGTCACCACTAATGCTAACCTCTAAGCTTTATGTTGCAAAATACTAAAGAAATTTCAAAAATTTACACAATCTAAAATGGTATAGGTTATGTTCAACAAATTAATTGACTATTGCTTTTCAGGGCGTTGTTGACGTGCTGTGTGAAGCTTGTGCAGAATTAAAATGGAAAAATCCGTCAAAAATCCAAAAAGAAGCCATTCCACTAGCTTTGCAAGGGAAAGACATAATTGGTTTGGCAGAGACGGGATCGGGCAAAACTGCTGCTTTTGCCCTGCCTATACTGCAGGCTCTGCTGGAGAACCCACAAAGATACTTTGCCCTTATATTAACACCCACAAGAGAGTTGGCATTTCAAATATCGGAACAATTTGAAGCTTTAGGTAAGAATTTCTTTGTCATTATATGTCATGAGGATGTACTTTACCAATGTATTTTAAATCTGTATTTTGTACATGCTTGAACTTTATTGTGTTGAGATTTTGTACGCTGTAGATATTCTCTTAATACACACAGTAGTTTATAGTACTGGTGCTATGACACTACAGCAAACCTAATTTAATTGCTATTATTTTTACAAGGAACATAATAATAATTTCAGGAGCAAGTATAGGAGTGAAATGTGCTGTGATAGTGGGAGGGATGGATATGGTGGCCCAAGCTTTACAACTCTCCAAGAAGCCACACATAATAATTGCCACACCAGGCAGATTAGTGGATCATCTTGAAAACACAAAGGGATTTAACTTAAAAGCACTCAAATATTTGGTAAGTTATCTTACTCTGTTATTGAGAGGACTCATGTGTAACTACGAAACATGGGAAAGATGTTTGAAGTAGCAAACATGCAGTGTACCATTGATAGACTCTTTGCAAAACAGCAAAACCTCCATACGTATTGCCTTAGTAGGTATGATTTGTAATTTATTTGGATTGTCACGGCAACTGGCCTGGTATTCCACACTTCATTATGTGATCTTACTCTGTTATTGAGAGGTCTCATGTGTAACTACAGAACATGGGAAACATGTTTGAAGTAGCAAGCATGCAGTGCAAGGTTGATAGACTCTTTGCTCAAAACAGCAGACCCTCCATACATAATAATATTGCCTTTGGCTCTGATTTATAATTTATTTGGGTTGCCAGAGCAATTGGCCTGTTTTTCCACACCTCATTTAGTACACTCGGGGACAAATTCGGTGAACCACCTCTTACTTCTTTTCACGTGGCTGGTGCCTCGCCATTCACCCGCAGACCCTTTTACATTTTTTTTATGTATTAAACTAGTGTAGTACAATGCATAAGCAATTACGGATAGGGACTGCAACTGAACAGTGAGACGCCAGCCACATGAAAAGAAGTAAGATGTGGTTCACCGAATTTGTCCTCAACTGTACAAAATGCATATCATGGTATTGACACTTTTCCGCATTTAGACTCATATTTGGTCCGTTAAAAAATGCGTATCATGCTCCTTCTATCCTATAACTAGTGCTCTGAATGTGTAACTTTCCTGTGAAGAAGAATAAATAACATTTTTATTATTTATAGGTGATGGATGAAGCTGATCGCATCCTCAACATGGATTTTGAAGTGGAGGTAGATAAAATCTTGCGAGTGATCCCTCGTGAGCGACGCACTTACCTCTTCTCAGCAACTATGACAAAAAAAGTGCAGAAATTACAAAGAGCCTCATTACAAGATCCGGTCAAAGTTGAAGTGTCAACAAAATACCAAACCGTTGATAAGCTGCAGCAGTCTTATATCTTCATTCCTGTGAAGTTTAAGGTTAGAATTAAATTAAGTTTCAAACAAAGTATGTACCACTTATTTTAATTGTGCAACTAAATTCCATTACAGGAACATCCCCTTTAGTTACAAAGTAGTACCTTACCTCTGCAAAGAGTTTTTACTGACAATGTAAAAGAAGCAACAACTAATGTCTCCAAATTTCAACTGAGTTGTACTGTCCTATAATTTAGATAAGCAATAGCATTCATATTGTATCTATCTTTTAATCTGAAGACGCAAGCAATGTTGTCTTCATAAATTTTAATTGAGATGTAAAAAAAATATCAAATAAATATAAATATTAGACACCATCCACATACATTGTTCCCATACCAAAGTATAGTAGCTAGAGCACTAGTATTATGGAAATTGGAATCAACAACGGGTATTACCACATACATACACCCAGACCCGAGGAAATATTGACCAAATTTTACCCAACCAGGGGGGCTACCGGCTAAAAAATATGGATATGGGCTTCAACTATTATTTGAATTCCATAATTTGATAGATTTTTGCTGCTTTTTTCTGTTGAGCATTGCTAGCTAGCTATCGTTATTAAACAGGAAACTGATAGCGGCAAATTTTTTTATAAAATTGACTTAAAGTTCCAAAAAACGTATGAAGTTCATTTCCATAAAATTACGCCCCCCAGGAATCGAACCTGGGACCTCTTAGAAAGAGAAAGAGATAGCGGCACCTTGAAAACCGGTGCGTACACCAGGCCACAGAGGTCGTCGAACTGACTAAATATTAGCATAGCATATTAAAGGTCATAGCCCACTTATACGGCACCGCAGCAACACCGCGCCCACCCAACACACCGCCCTAAACGAAGGCACCAGCTAGCAGGCACCCAGCAGTCCACGCGGCGACAGCTAGCAGGCACCCAACAGTCCACGCGGCGACAGCTAGCAGGCACCCAGCAGTCCACGCGGCGACAGCTAGCAGGCACCCAGCAGTCCACGCGGCGACAGCTAGCAGGCACCCAGCAGTCCACGCGGCGACAACTAGCAAGCACCCAGCAGTCCACGCGGCGACAGCTAGCAGGCACCCAGCAGTCCACGCGGCGACAGCTAGCAGGCACCCAGCAGTCCACGCGGCGACAGCTAGCAGGCACCCAGCAGTCCACGCGGCGACAGCTAGCAGGCACCCAGCAGTCCACGCGGCGACAGCTAGCAGGCACCCAGCAGTCCACGCGGCGACAGCTAGCAGGCACCCAGCAGTCCACGCGGCGACAGCTAGCAGGCACCCAGCAGTCCACGCGGCGACAGCTAGCAGGCACCCAGCAGTCCACGCGGCGACAGCTAGCAGGCACCCAGCAGTCCACGCGGCGACAGCTAGCAGGCACCCAGCAGTCCACGCGGCGACAGCTAGCAGGCACCCAGCAGTCCACGCGGCGACAGCTAGCAGGCACCCAGCAGTCCACGCGGCGACAGCTAGCAGGCACCCAGCAGTCCACGCGGCGACAGCTAGCAGGCACCCAGCAGTCCACGCGGCGACAGCTAGCAGGCACCCAGCAGTCCACGCGGCGACAGCTAGCAGGCACCCAGCAGTCCACGCGGCGACAGCTAGCAGGCACCCAGCAGTCCACGCGGCGACAGCTAGCAGGCACCCAGCAGTCCACGCGGCGACAGCTAGCAGGCACCCAGCAGTCCACGCGGCGACAGCTAGCAGGCACCCAGCAGTCCACGCGGCGACAGCTAGCAGGCACCCAGCAGTCCACGCGGCGACAGCTAGCAGGCACCCAGCAGTCCACGCGTCGACTGCTATTCCCTCTATAGGTGCGCGGCGGCGACGGCGCGGCGACCGCTAGCAGTCAGAGCGCGGACCGCGCGGCGTCAGCGAGGCGTCAACTACCGAGCAGTCTGACGGCGGTAAGCTCGCGGACCGTGCGCTGTCCGCTATTTTATATTGTTACTGTAAAATGCATCTACAGTGAACGATATTCCATATTTGGCTGTGTAAAGAAAGGTGCCCAAATGAAAGATAGAATGCTTTTTATAAAATATTTTACTTAAATTCAGGAAGCCAGATACAGGTAGAATAGCCGCGAGTGCAACACGAAATTGTCCTTATATAGGCATGAGCCAACGCCCTCTGGCGACACATTGGAGTAACTTAAAGTAAATCACTAACAGCAATACGTTATCTTGTTTGGTTCCCAATTATTTCGCTAAGCTAATGGCGCTGTGTTAACAAGCTGTTCATACTTTGGTTGGGTGGGAGCGGTGCGGTCTAAGTGGGCTAAGACCTTAAGTCTGCCAGAAAAAATTACAAAAAAGAATCTCCTTCCCAGGACGTATACCTAGTCCACATCCTAAACGAGCTATCAGGCAACTCGTTCATAGTATTCGTGGCGACGTGCGCGGGCGCGTTGCGAGCTGCCCTGCTCCTGCGCAACCTAGGCCTGGCCGCGGTGCCGCTCCACGGGCAGATGTCGCAGAACAAGCGGCTCGCAGCACTCAACAAGTTCAAGAATAAGAGCCGGAGTATACTGATTTGCACTGACGTCGCGTCTAGGTGAGTTTCATGAACAATAATAATATAAGTAGGGGTGGTGGCGAGTTGAGAAACAAAACAACTGAGGCATTTCATTGCAGCTTTCAGTTGAAAAATAGATTTGTTGCTAACAAACTTCAACTTACGACAACTTCGACATTAAGTTGAAATCCGATTTTTCAAAATTTAATCTCATTTTTTTTTAATATGAAAGTTATTTAAATTTTTACTTTTTTGCTTACACAATGCTATGTTTATACCTAAAAAGTTTAAAGTGAAGTATTTTAGAAAAAAATGGTCGTCGTCTCACAAGCAGCTCCGATGGGACTCAAACCCACGACCTTTCGATGTCTTTCGGATTTTTAAAATACTTACTTCATTTTCAATTTTTCAAAAATATGTAATTCTACTTTAGTCCTATTAGCATAGTCGCCAGATAGCTCAGAGAAGCCGCCGGCTTCACGAAAAGCCGGCGGTACCGCCGCTGGTATAATATGCCGCCGAGCTGTGTGGATCCACCATAAGCCTAGATCACGTAGTCGCCATTAGATAATATCGAAGCGGGCGAGGTACTCACATATTTTAGACCACGATATAATTTAGTCGTTTCTAATCCGCAACCGTGCATATTGCTGATTCGCTTTATATTAGTTATATGTGAACACGACAAAATCACTTTGACTGAATACCCTTGACATTGCTGGCCGTTTTCACCAAAACTTATAAATCGCCTAAGTCATGGCTTAAATACTACCCGAACAAGTTAACTCGGCACCTGAGTGTAAACGACGTTTTCGAGCCACGTGCCGAGTTAACTTGTTTAAGACTTAAAGCAAGGCGATTCATAAGTTTCGGTGAAAACGGCCATTAGCTCTCAAGTAAAACTTTGTTACAAAGATACGAGAGAAAATATAACTTCAACGTTAATCTCCAAGTCTTAAAGCCTATAAAATAACCACCATCCTTCCCCAGAGGTCTGGACATCCCCCACGTGGATGTGGTGATCAACCTGGACATTCCGCTGCACAGCAAGGACTACATCCACCGCGTGGGGCGCACGGCGAGGGCGGGGCGGGCTGGCAAAGCTATTACCTTCGTCACACAGGTAAAAATATTTTTTTCGATTGATTTAAGGCGATACTCGGAAAAAATTTGCTGAAGCGAGATAGCAATGAGAAAACGACTCGCGCGGGAGCGAGACCGATTTTGCAGATTAGGCAAAAAAAACACAAAATCACTTCGTATAAAAAAACTACAGCGATTTTTAAAAAAACGCTTCTATACGATCCTCAATATTATTGGTGTCCACTAATTAAACCAATTTCCAATAGTGTAAGTAACCCCATTTAAGAATAATCTTCACTTTTCGTATTTTTTAGAGGTCTTTTCGAAAAGAAAAAGTGTCGAGGCAAAATCATAAAATCGTGTTTTTGAAACTATACGATTCTAGATAAAGGTATGAAGAAATATATATCTTATTACCAGATTTGTAACAACTGTAACCGTCCTATAGTTTTAAATCAAAAAGTCCATATTTTTCCGAGTAGCGCCTTAAGAGTGCGCAGTCTGCACCTTGCGCCGCCATCCATTGAAAAAAATCATAGTGCTTAAATAAAGACGAAATTGTGACTTATATATCTGTAGTGCACTCCGAAGAAGCCTTGTGGTACTTTTTATCGCTTAAAGGATATTTTGTTAGCCTATCGTTTAGTTTAATTCAGTTTTTTTGTGAAAAGTGGCCACTTTTAGCAATAAAACTCCATTAAATTAAACAAGCTATAAAATATATATAAAGCACCACAAAGCTTCTTCGGAGTGTACTACAGACTACAGAGAGATAATTCGTAATATGATCTTTATTTAATCGCTATGTTTTTTTCCAATGGCGGCGCTAGTGTGCAGACTATACGCCCTTAAGTAGACAAGGTAGAATTTATAAGAAGTGCAGGTTTACTACTGTTATTACTTGAAGGAATAGAGAATACTCTTTCCATGCCACTTAATTATTTTAGACTACATCTATCTATAGGTAGGCTAAAGCACAGCCATCTCTATCGTCTTCTACAAGCCATGCGCATAAAGTTGGCAACGTAGTTTTAAGTGAACCGATGTGACACCGTTTGACAGGTAAACAGCGAGTAAACCTCGAGTACTGAATCCTATGGAGATGGCATATCTTCTATACATCTATACAAATAAATAAAATTGGAGTGTCTGTTTGTAACATTAAATAACCGCTTTTTACTACGTGCATATGATTAAATATACGGTACATATACCAAAATGACGTGTTTCACAATTTTTGTCTGTCTGTCTGTTTGTTCCGGTTAATCTTTGAAACGGCTGGACCGATTTTGACGGACCGATTAATACGACAATTAGAAGTAGTTATTTAAATTTTTACTTTTTTGCATTCACAATGCAATTTTTATGGCTGAAAAATGGAAAATGAAGTATTTTAGAAAAAATCAACCCGAATCGAATCGTGAGACGGGTTGATTTTTTCTAAAATACTTCATTTTCCATTTTTCAATTAGAAGTAGTTTAAAATTGAATTCCAAGATTTTCTTACATTGTGACTTAGTTACACCTCACTTTTTCGTAGTTATGCCACCTCCATAGGATTTAGTAGTCAGAGGAGTAAACCGGTTCACAGCAATGTTGCCGTTCCGTATCATAGCATGGCTTGTAGAAGACGATAAAGACGGCTGTGGCTAAAGATATTACGAAGAGGTAAAATTAGTTTGTATGTTTGAGGTAATTTCAGGACCTACCTACTGCTCCGATTTAGAAAATTCTTTCACCAGTAGAAAGCTAGATTATTCCTAAGTAACAGAGGCTATATTTTATTATGATATTCCCACGGGAACAAACGGGTATCCCGCTGGTAAAACAGTGAGGAGGAGCTATTAAAATAAAATTTTACTATCGTTGTCTGTTCCAGTATGACGTAGAGCTATACCAGCGCATTGAGCAGCTGATCGGCAAGCAGCTGCCTCTATACCGCAGCGCCGAGGGCGAGGTCATGGTGTTGCAGGAGCGCGTCGCCGAGGCGCAGCGGCTCACCAACATCGTGCGTACACTCCATACGTCCAGGAGACGTATTTCCGTAGCGCTCGAAATGAAAATCGAATACGAATCGAAAACGTATATGTCAACCAGTCGTCTACGAAATAGAATTCTATTACACCCGTTATCATGCTTTTTTGTAGCATTCGAAATCTGTATTGCCAATAAATTAATATTCTTTAATTGTTTCAAAATCACAGGGAAACTTAAAAAATAAATCAAAATGAAAATACAAACACTTGTCATATGATTGTCAGTGACGACATTTAGCGGCCACAGACTAATAAAAAAGATGAATTCTACTAGTAGAAATTCTGCAACGAGTGGGTCTGACCACTCGTTGCAGAATTCACAGGTGTGATTATTCAAAAATACCGATGTTAAGAATTCGCATACGAATTTTTCAATTTCCAATGCGAATTCAAACTCGTGCGCTACGGAAATACGTCTCCAGTGTGACGTAGAGCTACCAGCGCATCAAGCAGCTGATCGGCAAGCAGCTGCCACTGTACCGCAGCGGCTCACCAACATCGTGCGTACACTCCATGTGTTACAGTGTGACGTAGAGCTATACCAACGCATCGAGCAGCTGATCGGCAAGCAGCTGCCACTGTACCGCAGCGGCTCACCAACATCGTGCGTACACTCCATGTGTTACAGTGTGACGTAGAGCTATACCAACGCATCGAGCAGCTGATCGGCAAGCAGCTGCCACTGTACCGCAGCGGCTCACCAACATCGTGCGTACACTCCATGTGTTACAGTGTGACGTAGAGCTATACCAGCGCATCGAGCAGCTGATCGGCAAGCAGCTGCCACTGTACTGCAGCGGCTCACCAACATCGTGCGTACACTCCATGTGTTACAGTGTGACGTAGAGCTATACCAGCGCATTGAGCAGCTGATCGGCAAGCAGCTGCCACTGTACCGCAGCGGCTCACCAACATCGTGCGTACACTCCATGTGTTACAGTGTGACGTAGAGCTATACCAGCTGATCGGCAAGCAGCTGCCACTGTACCGCAGCGGCTCACCAATATCGTGCGTACACTCTATGTGTTGCAGTGTGACGTAGAGCTATACCAGCTGATCGGCAAGTAGCTGCCACTACCGCAGCGGCTCACCAACATCGTGCGTACACTCCCATGTGTTACAGTGTGACGTAGAGCTATACCAGCGCATCGAGCAGCTGATCGGCAAGCAGCTGAGGAAGAGGTCATGGTGTTGCAGGAGCGCGTCGCCGAGGCGCAGCGGCTCACCAACATCGTGCGTACACTCAAACCACCTTATTACAAAACGTGGACTAAAATAGGTTTTAACCTAGTACTAAACTGGTGCTGTCACTTTAATTTCTCAAATGAAAGACAGAATTAGCATCAGTTTAAAACCAGGTCTAAGTTTAGTCCACGTTTTGGAATAAGGGGGCATATGTTGAATGTGACGTAGAGCTACCAGCGTATCGAGCAGCTGATCGGCAAGCAGCTGTGCTATACCGCAGCGGCTCACCAACATCGTGCGTACACTCCATACGTCCAGGAGACGTATTTCCGTAGCGCTCGAAATGAAAATCGGATACGAATTGACAACGTATACGTCAACCAGTCGTCTACAAAGTCGAATTCTATTACACCCGTTTTCATGCATTATTTGTAGCATTCGAAATCTGTATTGCCAATAAATTAATATTCTTTAATTGTTTCAAAATCACAGAGAAACTTAAAAATTTAGCAAAATGAAATCACAAACACTTGTCATTTATGTCCGTGGCCCCAAATGTCAGTGACGACATTTTGGGGCCACGGACTACTAAAAAAGATGAATTCTACTAGTAGACATTCTGCAACGTTCACAGGTGTGATTATTCAAAAATACCGATGTTAGGAATTCGCATACGAATTTCAATTTCGAATGCAAATTCAAACTCGTGCGCTACGGAAATACGTCTCCAGTGTGACGTAGAGCTATACCAGCGCATCGAGCAGTTGATCGGCAAGCAGCTGCCGCTGTACCGCACTAAAAAGCACTTGTTGGCAGAAAAAACGGGCATTTGCTTTATTTTCATAAAAAGCCAGTTTTATTAAGGCGCTACTCTGAAAAAGTATGGACTTTTTGATTTAAAACTATAGGACGGTTACAGTTGTTACAAATCGGGTAATAAGATATATATATCTTCATACCTTTATCTAGAATCGTATAGTTTCCAAAACACGATTTTATGATTTTGCCTCGACACTTTTTTTTTCGAAAAGACCTCTAGAAAATACGAAAATTCAAGATTATTCTTAAATGGGGTTACTTACACTATTGGAAATTGGTTTAATTAGTGGACACCAATAATATTTAGGATCGTATAGAAGCATTTTTTTTAAATCGCTGTAGATTTTGTGTTTTTTTGGCTAATCTGCAAAATCTGTCTCGCTCCCGCGCGCGTCGTTTTCTCATTGCTATCTCGCTGCAGCATATTTTTTCCGAGTATCGCCTTAATATGACTATGGAATGAGCATTTGTAAGAAAGTTTTTCTGCAAATAAGTGTTTGTTATTTTGTTCTTTGTTGCTGCCTTTGCTTTTATATGACTCAATAAATCTTTACTTTAAAAATTCTCTATTTTTCCTAGGAAATGAAAGAGCTGGACGACAAAAGGAACACCAGGGGCCGGAAGCGTGCGGCCGGCGACTCGGACGACGACACGGAGGAGGCGTCCGGCGTCCGGCGCCGGATCAAGGGCCGCCCCGGCAAGCACGCCCACGGGAAGAACGCTCACGGCAAGCACAACCACGGCTACAAGAAGAAGCGATAAGCAAAACTGATAATATTATAATATTTAAGTGACTCTAGGTGTTTTATTTGTAACTAGCTAAAAGTGTTTATCTATAATTTTTTTTTATATTCTTTTATACAAACCTTGTCCTGATATTATCAAACACAACAAAAAAAGAATTATCTAATTTGGTGCAGTCATTCTAAAGTTATGCGCTTACCTTAGATAATATAATATTATACTAGGCGCTTACTTACATTCAGGCGATAATATTTTTTTATATAGATTTCTTTTCAATAGTGTCCTGTTTTTGAAATGGGAACCTTTCATTATCTATCCCTATCGTAGAAGATTGCCTTTAAAAACTACAAGTTATATTGAAAGTAGTGTGTTGACTTGCTCCCAATAGCAGTCCTTGTTCTGCTTAGTTATTTTATCCAGAAACTACCAGTTATTTTTATATGAAGAAATAGGAATCGACTAGTAGTTGCTTAGTTGCACAAGACTAAATGACGACGGCTTATAACTAGGAAAAAAAAGTAAAAATAGTGCGCATATAAAAAACTAATTCGTAATGTAATAACTCGAGATTTTTAGAAATAAGAGCCATCGTCCTTTACTAGATTCTTATGGTGTACAAACAGAAGAAAAACCTCCATAACTTTTGTAGGTATTCATATTATATTTCGTATCCTACTATATATTATAAATGCGTAAGACAGCGGAGATGTTTGCGAGTCTTTTTTATTACCCGACTGCGACAGAAGGAGGGTTATGTTTTTACTTAAAAGCTGCTGAACGGATTTAGATGAAAATTTACAGTAATTGCTTTTACATCAGAATAACACAGGCTAGCTACTTTTTATCCCAATATTCCCACGGGAACGGGTGCCACGGGGGTAAACCGTGCAGAACAGCGAGTAGGTATTTCATAAAAATCTTTGTTAATTTTCAGTTCTGCTATTTATGTACTCTTTTGAAATAGGTTATTAAATTTTACGTGATGTCGCATTTTCTTCAGTAATTTAGGCAATTTTTCTATTTCCACTTCTAATAGTATAGAAGCACCATGCATTAGGCTATTCATACTTTTAAGTGAAGTAAAGAATTGGGTATCGAATCTTAATTTTCAAACAAACAAAATTTTTAAATGCTTTCTTACAATTTATTCTACAAAGTAAACAGTCATTTCTTTAATAAAAAAATAAATTAGAAATAAAAAGAAATGCTAAAATCGCACCGCGCACGCACGGCGCTCGACCGACGCACTTAAAACTAAGCGTAAGAAGAAATCACAACGTTCGTTTTAAATTTTTTAATCGTTATTTATTATTTCTATACAAATAGAACTGTACAGATAATTTTTTTTAAATTATTATTTACCATTTCATCATCTCTCACGATAGACTTTTTACAAAAGTGAAAACTATCAACATACGCACGGAAAAGAGATCGCAGCGCTCGCGTCGCCCGCCCGCCCGCGCACCGCCCACACTATCACAAATAAATAAGTACAATTTGAATGTTCCACGACGCGGCCCGCGGCCCCCGCCCAGCTTTTGTTCGATTTAAATGCACTTAAGTTAATTAATATACACAGACAACGTGGAGCGAGGGCGGCGCACACGCGACCGCAACCCGACCGCGGCTAGAACGCGCACCGACGCATCGATTCTGAGATCGGTACAAAATATTCACACTCAATGATCAGAGAAACTTTATACATAGCTACGCAGATTCTAAACAATTTTTACAGTCTTATCACATAAAGATAAAGCTAGATGGTGGGGAGGTTGCGGGGCGCGCCCCCGGGAGGCCGGGGCCCGCGCGATTTGGGGCACCGCGGGGCCCCAAGTACAGTGCCGGGGTCCCGGGGCGCGCCCCGCCGCCTCCGTGCGCGCTAGCCGGTCTAGCCGGGACCGCCACTATTCCAAAATGGCTGACTATACACGAGATTAGCGCGAACGAGCCGGCGCGCCCGCGGCGACCGATCGCCGACGCTCCACTACACACTTTGGTACGGATAAATTACATTATGAAATCGTTTAGTCGGATAATGCCTAATCGCAAAATGACACCCGAGTCTGGAAAGGGCCAATTTGCGAAATGGCTTATTCTCCAAAAGGACCTATTCGCGAAATGGTCAACTGGCAAAACGACTAATTTACGATTTTTTTATATATCCGATTCATATCAAAATTCCGGATATTTTAAAATTTATCAGAAATATCGTGTTTTTTTAATTCCGGTTTATTATATATCCGGGATATTATTGATAAAGATTGGCCGTTTTGCGAGTTGGACATTTCGAGAATAGGCCCTTTTAAGAAGTAGCCATTTGGCGAATTTGTCCTTTCCAGACTCTGTGCCATTTCGCTAATGGGGCATTATCCAACTATGAAATGAGAAGCTGGCGAGCAAATGCAGACTTATCCACTTAATGCCTTTTTACAAAAAGACAAAAAACTAAAAAAATATGGTTAGGATTCAGATAATTTTTTTTTTACACTTAACTTGACATTATACAAAACCCCACTTTTGTCGAGTGAAATAGAACCCTGGTTTTTTTATTGTCATTTTCTGATTTTTGATTTTTTTATCCACTTTTGGAACGACTGGAAATGTTACGAAATTTTGTTAAACTGTGAATAAACAAGTCTAGTTCTCTTCTAAAGTTTATAGGTTACAACTGGTTTTGTCTGAAAATATTTTGTGAGTGGATAGATTTGACCTCTTGGAAGTAAGTTCTAAAATAACAATTTATTTTTTCTCACAATGAACAAGTTTTTTGTTCGCCAGCTCCTCAAATGCTAACCTGCTGGCGTATTTTGTAACTCGCAACCGTTGCTTGTCAATAGTTTGTAGCTTTTATAGAAACAAGCGCCACAAGCGATCTACTAGTTACAAAATAGACCAGTCGGTCAGAACACTCGCGCGGTTCCTATGTTCGACGACCCGTTGTAATATTCATAAAAACTACGATTAAATACTTAAAGGTAAGTTTCAAAATGGATGTACTGTACTGTATAATCTAGCTACGCGTTGTAGTTTTACTTATAAAAATATTGTCGTATATTTGAATTATTTACCACGTAAAAATAAGGTTGTGGATGTTTTCCACCAGTATATTAATGACTTAATAATTTAATTTGGTGGGGAATACTCGTAAAAGGGTCGTTTCGAACAAGGGAGCCGGGCTAACGAAGGGCTTTGCCGGGGACGCGTCGCGACGCGTCGTCCATGTAGCGTCGAGTCATACAAAATCACCAACGGTCACTTATCTACAACTTACAACGACTACTTAACACTCTTGTCTAAGGGCCCAGATGTACGTTGCTGTAACTGCTAAATGGTAAATTTAAAATCATGTAGTAATGTAAAATCATGTATGATCTAGAAAATGATTAATTTAATGTAATACTAATAAGATCAAGACGTTACTTGGCGGATTTGTATTAGAATGAGATCTACAACTAATTTTGTAAAGTAAAATTAATAATACAAAAGTATTTCTTTCTTTCCGCTATCAATCAAAATTGCATGTCAAAAGCTCACGCATGGAATCCTACTCCCACTGCAACTGCATGCATGCTTTAGAAGTTGCAGCCAGAGCATTTGTGGGACTTCACAAACGTGTAACCGGCATGCAATTTTCTTCAGATTTTAAAGCTTTATCCATGTATTAAGCTAATATTACACGGTACAATATTGCTTTCAATTCCATTGCTTCAATGGCATTGATACATCTGAACAACAGCATTGAAAGTTAAGATCTACTGATAGCTTTCAATGCAATGCTTTTCAATTAAATAAAATTGCTGTAAATTTGATTGAATCCTGTAATATCTGCTTTAGGAAAACTTGCTTCCCAACACATTAAAATATCCGATGGTGATGATTTAAACTTAGCAGCTACACAACATAAATCTGGGCACTAAGCGTTCGATTCGAAAAATAGTATGCAGTGTTCGCTGGGCGCGGCAGACGGGCGAGGCAGCCGGCCCGCTCTATATCAATATCACATTGGTTTCTTTAATTATAACAACTAGCGCCGAGCGGTCGGCGAACGGCGAAAGCGGGAAGCTCCGCACCGACTGGAGATTGGGGATAATCGACAAACGCGCGTAAACGTCCACTTGTCAAAGTCCACCGTCATTTTGAACAGTCGTAGTCGATTGTCAGGTGGCGGCCTCTCGCGGCTCAGTTGAGGTCGCGGTCTTCTAAGTACTTGTACTCGAATGTGAAGCCCTCCTTTTTGCGTTGACCCCATTTTTCATAGTCGAAGTATATGTATGTGCCCTGCAATAGAGAAAATAACTATTTAGTTAGCCTTCATTAATGACAATTTGGACCTTCATTATGAAAAACATAATATATGTATGTCACAGGAAAAATATGAAGTTGAAGACAATATATAGTCCGTTCGGTTAGATAGTGTCGGTACACCCGCACGGCATTGTGGCAGAGCGACACTATCTAAGCGAATGGACTATACTAGGGGTATACATTTCTGAACTGTTTTAGGATATGTTATGGGTAAAATAAATTCTCTAAAACACACATGTCCTAGGAAATGTATGCATATCTTATTATAAATTGGGGAGAGTGACATAGGTTACTCTTTATCCCGGAAAAACATTACATTCCCGCGGGATAACGTCGTGTAGTCCAAGCGGGCGAAGCCGCGGGCGTAAGGCTAATTCACATATAATTTCGAAATGCCTCCAGCCTGTTTTCCAGAATATTTGTTGTACGGGTGGCGCTACGCCTAAATTGCGGCACACCGCAGAAATCAGCGTTGTAACTTTTGCACAAAAATCGGCATTGGACGCACGCCGCTGATTTCAGCGTTGCGGTGCCGCAACACTTGCATATGTTTTCTCTCAGAGCTACATGAAATATATTGCGGGAGCCGAGCCAGCTAACACAGAATACTAAATAGTACAAGTACAGAAAGTTCATTCCGCAACACCAATCAAATAACTAGTCTTGCTACGACGCAATAAAGTGCAATTCACGTCGCATTGCGCTAATTGCGTAAAATTCAAATACAACAAAAATAAGTAAATTGTAGGTGAGTAAAATGGCTAGCATTTTACTCATCTACAATTTTCACTTTCTTTTTTCTGTAGCAATTTAACTGGCCCTGACTTCTAAGACCTTCAGCCGCCAGCAGCGCTATGGTTGGACATCAGCTTGACAGTACAATGACATTTAAAAAAAACACGTAGTTTTACATTTTGGCCACCGGAAAAGAAAAGATTGTGGCACTGTACAATGTACATGCTTATTATGTCTATGTGAATAAATAAATATTTGATTGATCGATATGACAGTACCTGCTCGTACTCCTCGTTGATGACCTTTGGCTCCTCGTGTCGCTGGAACCACATCATGTACTTGGTGTGGAACCGCCCCAACTGCTTCTGGACCGCAAGAATATGACAGTACCTGCTCGTACTCCTCGTTGATGACCTTTGGCTCCTCGTGTCGCTGGAACCACATCATGTACTTGGTGTGGAACCGCCCCAACTGCTTCTGGACCGCAAGAATATGACAGTACCTGCTCGTACTCCTCGTTGATGACCTTTGGCTCCTCGTGTCGCTGGAACCACATCATGTACTTGGTGTGGAACCGCCCCAACTGCTTCTGGACCGCAAGAATATGACAGTACCTGCTCGTACTCCTCGTTGATGACCTTTGGCTCCTCGTGTCGCTGGAACCACATCATGTACTTGGTGTGGAACCGCCCCAACTGCTTCTGGACCGCAAGAATATGACAGTACCTGCTCGTACTCCTCGTTGATGACCTTTGGCTCCTCGTGTCGCTGGAACCACATCATGTACTTGGTGTGGAACCGCCCCAACTGCTTCTGGACCGCAAGAATATGACAGTACCTGCTCGTACTCCTCGTTGATGACCTTTGGCTCCTCGTGTCGCTGGAACCACATCATGTACTTGGTGTGGAACCGCCCCAACTGCTTCTGGACCGCAAGAATATGACAGTACCTGCTCGTACTCCTCGTTGATGACCTTTGGCTCCTCGTGTCGCTGGAACCACATCATGTACTTGGTGTGGAACCGCCCCAACTGCTTCTGGACCGCAAGAATATGACAGTACCTGCTCGTACTCCTCGTTGATGACCTTTGGCTCCTCGTGTCGCTGGAACCACATCATGTACTTGGTGTGGAACCGCCCCAACTGCTTCTGGACCGCAAGAATATGACAGTACCTGCTCGTACTCCTCGTTGATGACCTTTGGCTCCTCGTGTCGCTGGAACCACATCATGTACTTGGTGTGGAACCGCCCCAACTGCTTCTGGACCGCAAGAATATGACAGTACCTGCTCGTACTCCTCGTTGATGACCTTTGGCTCCTCGTGTCGCTGGAACCACATCATGTACTTGGTGTGGAACCGCCCCAACTGCTTCTGGACCGCAAGAATATGACAGTACCTGCTCGTACTCCTCGTTGATGACCTTTGGCTCCTCGTGTCGCTGGAACCACATCATGTACTTGGTGTGGAACCGCCCCAACTGCTTCTGGACCGCAAGAATATGACAGTACCTGCTCGTACTCCTCGTTGATGACCTTTGGCTCCTCGTGTCGCTGGAACCACATCATGTACTTGGTGTGGAACCGCCCCAACTGCTTCTGGACCGCAAGAATATGACAGTACCTGCTCGTACTCCTCGTTGATGACCTTTGGCTCCTCGTGTCGCTGGAACCACATCATGTACTTGGTGTGGAACCGCCCCAACTGCTTCTGGACCGCAAGAATATGACAGTACCTGCTCGTACTCCTCGTTGATGACCTTTGGCTCCTCGTGTCGCTGGAACCACATCATGTACTTGGTGTGGAACCGCCCCAACTGCTTCTGGACCGCAAGAATATGACAGTACCTGCTCGTACTCCTCGTTGATGACCTTTGGCTCCTCGTGTCGCTGGAACCACATCATGTACTTGGTGTGGAACCGCCCCAACTGCTTCTGGACCGCAAGAATATGACAGTACCTGCTCGTACTCCTCGTTGATGACCTTTGGCTCCTCGTGTCGCTGGAACCACATCATGTACTTGGTGTGGAACCGCCACGACTGCTTCTTGAGCGCCTTGGCGGCGAGGTACTGCGCGCGCGTGCCCTCCATGTAGTAGAACACGAAGAATAGCGTCTCCGTGGACAGTCGCTGGAAGAACTCTACGCTGTCCGAGTGGGGCAGTAGCACCTGTGCACGAAAGAGATGGATGGATAAGTGTTCGTTACAAAAACTTGATGTAAAATTTTACGTTACTTTTTCTGTCAACTAAGGTTTTTACTTCAATCAAACTTATTGCAAGGTTAACGAGAAAAAAATTACTATGTACTCAATTTCGTTTTAGATAACTCTTTTCACTGTTTATTTTATTCAGAAATATCTTCTATATTGTCCAGTGATCAAAAAAGGGTGAGGAAGTTAATAACGGAAGTTTTATACAGGGTAATTTTTTTATCAGTGCACAAATTTTTAAGATCGACTCAGAATCGGTAAGTGAACAACTTTCTCCTAGAAACATAGCTCGAAATATGAAAAACACTTTTGACTCTCCATACAAATCGGACTGATCACGTGATCGATTTAGTATGGGAAGGCCAAAAATTTTTGTCGTATTTCGACCCATGTTTCTATGAGAAAGTTGTTCACTTACCGATTCTGAGTTGATCCTAAAAATTTGTGCACTGGTCAAAAATGTATCCTGTATATTGTAAGTTGCTTGATGAACTCTGTGACCGCGAACTAGTTCCTCCATTCAACTTCAGTAGCGCTCATAGTTTTCGAGTTGTGCATTCGGTAAGTAGCGCCATCTATCGTCTATCGGCGGAGTCTTCTTACCGTAAGACTGCTAACGGCCGATTTCAATAACTTATCCTCAGTAAGAGATAGGCTTACTAAAGATTTGTTGCCTAGATATTTGCTGTTATATGTCGGGAAATAACAACAGTTGCCTAGTAACAGAGATCCATAGTAGGCCTATCTCTTACTGAAGATAGATTATTGAAATCAGCCGTAAGTCGGCAGAGTCTTCGTGCTGTGTGTGCCTTATGTCGTCGTCTAGATATCGTCACACCGGTGTAAATCAGTCTTAAAACTTAACTAACCTGAAAACTGGAAAATGAAGTTTAGAAGAAATCGACCCATCTCACAACCAGCTCCGATGGTACTAGAACCCACGACCTTTCGCTTTTCGGGCGACTGCTCTAACCACTATATATCTACTCCGTAGATCAGTAAAGAAAAGTAAAGCGAAAGGTCGTGGGTTCGAGTCCCATCGGAGCTGGTTGTGAGATGGGTTGATTTTTTCTAAACTTCATTTTCCATTTTTCAATAACAAAAATTGCATTGTGAATGCAAAAAAAACTAAAAATTAAAATAACTTGACTAACCTGGTTATAGTATACGGGCGTCTGGCACATGTTGCGCGGCAAGTAAACCCGCGTGCGCTCGCTATCGCTCGGATGCGGCATGTGGTAGAACGACGCTTCCATCATCTGGAATTGTAGCTGATGCTCCTGAAAGAAAACATCAACAGGTAAGTTCGCGGTAATAAGAATACGGTATTTTACTGTTTTTTTTTTATTTCTTTAAAATGTTTTTCGAAATATTAGCTACACAAAACATGTTTTCATTTTGAATTATCTTGAATATTTTCAAAGATATAGGACTTTAAACTTTATAATTAGACAAGGACAGGACGCTATCTTAGTGACGTCAGTGGGTTAGTAGCGTCATAGTCACGCCATAGAAGATTTCGTTTTAGAAAGAGACAGCTATAGTCAAAATCAAACATACTATAATTCTTTTATTATAAAACAGATTCAAATTATTTTTTCATATTTGGTATTCTTAATTGCAATATTTTTAACGGCATCATTAAATATCTACATTTCAACAACAGTAAAATACCCTATTATCTTACGACTGAATGTATTTTAGGATATTACGAGTAACTCTCAATCCTACTACTATTATAAATACGAAAGTTTGTGAGTATGGATGGATGTATGAATGTTTGTTACTGAACAGATCTGAATGAAATGTCCAAGAGATATAGATAATAGACTGGAATAACACATAGGATACTTTTTATCCCGATATTCCCACGGGAACGGGAATCACGCGGGTGAAACCGAAATCCCTACTGACAATCCCTACCAGTGGGGGATAATGGGATCTTTTTTTTTACTAGTTTCATGCAAAATAGTAGGGATTTGTTGGGGAAAAAAGGATTTTTGGAATGAACCTGATTATTTTACAACTAGCGGATCCTCGCAGTTTCACCCGGGAAGAATGTATCTTTCAATGGTGAAAGAATTTTCTAAATCGGTGCAGTAGTTTCGGAGCCTATTCGATGCAAACAAACAATCAAATCTTTCCTCTTTATAATATTAGTAAGTATAGATATACTAAATGAATTTCAGGATATTACGAGTAACTCTCAATATTGATATAACACGTTGATAACTTACTGAATTTAATGGCAAGGGTCCTAGCGGCGCGACGCCCAATAACGGGGGAATGTGCGCTTGTGCTAGTGGTACTCCTCTTCTTACGTTCTGGAATGGAAACATAGACTATGAAAATAATATTCTGTACAGAAAAATCACAAGTTTATAAAATAAAATCTGAATTTATTACTTAGTTTATAAGCACTAGTTTAAAAACTCTCTATTAAGTATGCTTTGTTGAAAGATAACATGCTAATATTAATACAGGGTTATATTTTTACCATCCCGGATATTTTAGGGTTTATTCTACTCATGAAAACAAACAACTTATATTATAGGACCAAAACTGAAATCGCGAAAATAGTTTTTTTTTTTAATAACCCAGTATAAATTAGTGCGATGATACGATATTATACTGATTTCTCAAGCGCGTTCCATAAAGTCAACCGCCAAATTTTATTGACTAAACTCAGTAGTATGGGTTTGTATAGTTCACTGCTGCTATGGTTTGCGTCATATTTGTCAAGAAGACCTCAAACAATAGTCGTCAACAATTTCGAGTCGCACACATTTTTGGCATCATCCGGCGTACCCCAAGGTTCCTATCTAGGACTATTGTTGTATCACTGTTGGGAAACTTCTAATATATAAATAAATATACCTTTCCCAAGCCCTGGTGATGTGATGCTCCACACCGGACGTGTTGAGGTCCGGTTTCCATTAGGTCGAATCCTACTCCCAGCCGGATTCGACCGAGAGTAAGTTCCAAAGGCTTAATAATTTGTATGGATACCGGGAAATCTAATCGGACAGATGAAAATATTTTCCTCTGTCCGATTAGATTAAAAAACCGGATCCGGCTGTTTAATCGGAAGTTTTGCCACTGCAAAGCTACGATCAAAGAGGCGAATCCGGCACTCGATCGGATAGTGGAACCGAAACTCCCGGCATTTAGTTGACGTCCCCTGCTCTCCCCTGCATCTCGCACCGCAACGGCCATTTTTATCCATCTTCCGCGGTGGGCCGTCGACTGACATCAGTTGGACAGTCGGTAGATGTGAACGCCTACTTCCGACCGAGAGTCGGATCCGACCTAATGGATCTTAGGAGTTTATCACGTAACTTGCAAAAGCCAAGCGATAGCAAAAATCGCGCAATTATTGTTCTAAAATCGCAAAGTCGTAATATGGAGGTTTTTATTTGTATGTAGATTCAACTCGATAAGCGATTTTAGTTAGAGCAATAATTGCGTGAT
This sequence comes from Crambus lathoniellus, assembly GCA_949710035.1. Classification (NCBI taxonomy): domain Eukaryota; kingdom Metazoa; phylum Arthropoda; class Insecta; order Lepidoptera; family Crambidae; genus Crambus; species Crambus lathoniellus. Next base: position 3,892,371 of record OX453303.1, on the reverse strand, counting down.
TTTTGCTATCGCTTGGCTTTTGCAAGTTATGTGATAAGCCTGCGGTGACGTCACCTGGTGGTGGTCGAGCCCCGCGCGCTGCACGGCCTCCTGCGCCATGGCCTTGAGCGAGGCCGTGCCCGCGCCCTCGCCCGCGCCCGCGCCCGCGCCGCCCGACGCGCTATACACATGCGGTGACGTCACCTGGTGGTGGTCGAGCCCCGCGCGCTGCACGGCCTCCTGCGCCATGGCCTTGAGCGAGGCCGTGCCCGCGCCCTCGCCCGCGCCCGCGCCCGCGCCGCCCGCCGCGCTATACACATGCGGTGACGTCACCTGGTGGTGGTCGAGCCCCGCGCGCTGCACGGCCTCCTGCGCCATGGCCTTGAGCGAGGCCGTGCCCGCGCCCTCGCCCGCGCCCGCGCCCGCGCCGCCCGACGCGCTCGAAGCTTCGCTCGTTCGCCCACTGAAAACACATACAGAAAGGTTATACAACGTGTTAATAATTTTAGCGAAACTGAGAAAATTATTTGTTCAGAAACGAGAGTAGAATCATTTCCAAATCTTTTTGATAGGGGTTAAATCCTACTAATATTATAAATGTGAAAGCTTGGATGTTTGTTACTCAATCACGTCGAAACGGCTGAACGGATTTGGCTGAAATTTGGGACACAGATACTTTTATTTTTTATTTGAACTGATGAAAACACTATTGCCAATGTTGTGACATCATTGGATTGCTAAATTTGTAAACAAATAAACATCACTTTCACTTTTGCTACATATTAGTAAGGGTGTATTCCACTTATCAAAGATCTTCGATCAAAGAATTTGGATATCGAAAGTGTAAAATTGAACGTCAAAGTCGTCCAATTTCTTTGATCAAATCCATATTGGACAAAGATCTCTGATAAGTGGAACTACCCTAAGGTAAGTAAACAACCACTTGACACTGTCAACACTATCAATTAGTGGTTGTTTACAAATTGTATGACATCAGAAAATGGCGAAGAGCGTAATTACCGGTTAATAAAAAGCAAAATTTTAAAATAAAGTTTTGTAGGTTTTTATGTTTTAAAATATTGATAAATACATTTTTTGATGTAAGTAATCATCTCAGCCGAACGACGCCCACTGCTGGGCATAGTGTAAGTAATAGGACAATTATTAATCGTTTAGGAGACGAATAAAAAAAGGGTCAAGTAGCCTATTGCCGCACTCTCGTTCGCTCTGACTTGACTTTAGTGTAATAGTAACTCACTTGTTGAGAAGTGGAGCGGGCCCGTTGAGCGTGAGCGGCGAGGCGCGCTCCGAGCCGCCGCCCGCCGCCGCCAGCGGCACTGACGCGCTACCCAAAGGCACTGACGCGCTATAGTGCAGTAGTCACTCACTTGTTGAGATGTGGAGCGGGCCCGTTGAGCGTGAGCGGCGAGGCGCGCTCCGAGCCGCCGCCCGCCGCCGCCAGCGGCACTGACGCGCTACCCAAAGGCACTGACGCGCTATAGTGCAGTAGTCACTCACTTGTTGAGATGTGGAGCGGGCCCGTTGAGCGTGAGCGGCGAGGCGCGCTCCGAGCCGCCGCCCGCCGCCGCCAGCGGCACTGACGCGCTACCCAAAGGCACTGACGCGCTATAGTGCAGTAGTCACTCACTTGTTGAGATGTGGAGCGGGCCCGTTGAGCGTGAGCGGCGAGGCGCGCTCCGAGCCGCCGCCCGCCGCCGCCAGCGGCACTGACGCGCTACCCAAAGGCACTGACGCGCTATAGTGCAGTAGTCACTCACTTGTTGAGATGTGGAGCGGGCCCGTTGAGCGTGAGCGGCGAGGCGCGCTCCGAGCCGCCGCCCGCCGCCGCCAGCGGCACTGACGCGCTACCCAAAGGCACTGACGCGCTATAGTGCAGTAGTCACTCACTTGTTGAGATGTGGAGCGGGCCCGTTGAGCGTGAGCGGCGAGGCGCGCTCCGAGCCGCCGCCCGCCGCCGCCAGCGGCACTGACGCGCTACCCAAAGGCACTGATGCGCTTTTTACTACCTGCCAGTCAAAACATACCAAAAAATTCAGTGGCTGTAACACTAATCCCGAGCTTCACCTGCGTCTAATGCCATTAATTAGCGCGCTATTTGATATAATACGCAGGTGTAGCCGGGTCTTAGCGCACTAATTTGATACAATTGGGTATTTGACAGAATTTTTTTTATTGACTTAAAATGTTCATTGAATTAGTAGCAACACAACATAGGTATTTATTTTCAAATATCTTGCATATTTTCAGCGATATCGAACATCAAACTTTCTAATTAGACAAGGAGAGCTCTATAAAAACGTGACGTCACATTTCTATATACGCCATACTCTCACCATAGAAAATTTCGTTTTAGAAAGAGATAGCTAGAGTCACAATGAAGTAGCTCATAATTCGCTTGTTGTGATACAGATTGAATTTCTTTTTTCACATTTGTTATTCAAAAATGTTATATTTCTGAATGTCATAATTAAATATCTACATTTCAATACCCAATTAGTGCGCTAAGACGCGCATGCCGTTATTAACGCCGTTAGACGTCACGCAGGTGAAGTCCCGGCATAAGGCAATTTAGAAAAGACAGTCAAATCTAAATTTACAAAAACCGCTCAATTTTCTCAAAAAAGAAAAACAATAAGTCAAACTTCATGTGCCATATAACGATATGAGCGTTGCGTTCGGTTTTTTGTTTTTCCTCTTTGAGAAAATTGAGTGTATTCAATATTTAGAAGAAAAAAACACGACCACTTTGGTGATAAAGAATACGGAAACTTCAACTAAAGTCTTAAGATAACAAACATTATTTAAAAAAAAACCTAAAAACATGAAAAAATAGATATTGCAGATCATTTTTGTGAGAAAAGTGGAGTAAATGCAACAGTAAGGCTACGCCCACTTTGGACGCGAATACGTAAACGTACGAAAGTGGGCGTACAAATTGACATATGTATAATAAATACAATACGATTAACTCGCAACCAGTCTTGAAAGTTGGGGTCATTCCTGCGTGTTCGTACGAGTAAAATTCGTACTCAAATGCGTTCAAAGTGAGCGTAGCTTACTGCTTTTTTTTACAGCAAACGAACTAAAAAGCGTCAGTGACCCTTCAAATGTACAAAACAGGTGTTCTAAACTATCATGTTACTTACTGTCTTTAACAATATAACTTACAGGGGGTGGTTGCGAGACGGGCGGTAGGTGCGTCGTCGTATGCGTGGGCGCAATCGACACGGGACCATTCTCCACTACTTCTGCAAAGGGAACAAACAACGTCAATGAAAACACACCCTATTCAGATTTAGTTTGAGAACAATTCAATGGGTTTTCTTTCTGTTATATAATTTCCGTATAAGGCTTGAGAATTTACTGCAAAAAAACATATCCAATTATTTCGGAAGATGATCATATCGATGAATACAATCTTTTTTTCATAAGTTGAAAATGAATTGTTAGAAAAAATCGTCTTGTCTCTGATGGGACTTTAACCCACGACCTTTCACTGTCCGGGCGAATGCTTTAACCACTGAGCTACGGAGTCTAGTTGTGAGACGGGACGGTTTTTCCACGATCTTTCACTGTCCGGGCGAATGCTCTAACCACTGAGCTACGGAGTCTAGTTGTGAGACGGGACGATTTTTCCTAACTATTTTTTTTCTAAGATTTCATTTTCAATAATAAAAATTTCATTGTGAATGCAAATAAGTAAAAATATTTTATACAAGCTTTCAAAATGTAGTCAATCTGAAATACAAAGTTGTGACTTTAACTTACATTCTAAGTTTATGCAATTCTAAGTCTTAGAATAAAACATTGTGTATTAAATTAATATGAATAAAAGACCGCGTGGTACCCATTCACGTGGAAATATCGGGATTAAATATAGCCTGTGACTCGGGAAAAATGTAGCTTTCTAATGGTCAAAGAATTTTCTAAATCGGTCAAGTAGTTTCGGAGATTCAAGCAAACAAACATTCAAATCTTTCCTCTTTATAATATTAGTATACAGGATGTTAGGGGCACCCTTGCAAAAACTTTAACCATGGCTTTAGACCATCATGCTGAACAACGTACAGCAAGTATTTTTTGTCGGAAATGAAAAAAAAAATGTACTTTTCATACAAATGTAGCAACTTATCGGGACATTTTGTATGGAGAGTCGAAATATTTTTCTCATTTCCGACAAAAGATCTTGGTGTGCGTTGTTTAGCATGATGGCCTGAAGCCATGGTTAAAGTTTTTGCAAGGGTGCCCCTAACACCCTGTAGATAAATAATAAAACAATGAACAAAATAAATTAAAATTACGTTAAGTGTATTTGAGTACATAGTTAAAATGATACAACTAGTAACCCTACAGAATTGTTTAGTTTCGTATTAGCCTTCCGCCTACTACTACACGACGTTATCTCTCGGGAACCTGATATTTTTCCGGGATAAAAAGTAGCATATGTCACTCTCCAGCTCCCAAACTCCCCATACTAAAAATCACGTCGATCCGTTTCAACGACAAAGATGGACAAACAATCAAACTAACACACTTTCACATCCTGCTAATATTATAAATGTGAATGTTTGTATGTATGGATGTTTGTTACTCGTTCACGCAAAACTACTGAAATTTGGCACACATATATTAGACAGACTGGATAAATATAAAACATAGGATACTTTTTATCCCGATAATTCCACAGGAACGGGAACCACGCGGGTGAAACCGCGGGCGGCCGCTAGTTTATAATATTGGAATGGATTGTATCTAGGATTTTATATCCTCAAACATGATTGTGACCTAATTTGTTTATTATCATTTAAGTATATTTATTTCCGCATCATTATTGAAGTGACTCATATGTCACTGACTTAGATCTAGTACAATCAAGACGAAGGAAGAAAAAATCTTTCTGAAGGCATATTTTTAACACTTTTCATATTATACATATTTTTATTTGTTTGACCTACATTATGTCGTCACAAATTCTCACACAACAAAGATTCGTTCCTTTGCACGTACGGAGTCTAGACTCAGGCTAATAAAAGTAGCTTTCGGAGGTTACTACGAAACATGAATTTTATAATGTAGTGGTTACAGTACATTTTATGTCAACATAGAATTAAGAATAAAGTTTGTTGAGAAACTCTTTGTTAGTAAATTACAACACGAAAACAACAACGCCACAAGTCACATGACCAAGAGAATTAACTTTTTTCACTATATACATGATTTTGGCATGACAACACGGACACGTCGACTTCCTGACAGTTTATTATATAATTAACATTGAACTTAGTTAGAAATGCATATAAAACATCGAACTACGCAACAACGCACCGGATCATTTCCTTACAAGTCCGCGAGAGAAAACTCCAGAAAAACACATGCACACGCTAACGGAACGCGGTTTTACCATCGTCCATATTTATCCGGCATTTGCGGGGGAAAACATTTTGTTTTTGTAATTTTCTCTAAAACAGGCGGAGGTCTCCGCCGATACAGGCTGGCGACTGAATCGAACACGCCGTGTCATCGCCTTGGCTTCAGGCCAAATTCGGACGTTTGTACGGGGTTTGGATGAGCGCCAATGTAACATTTTCTAATCGTGTTTGTAATGAGTGCGCTGTGCGGACTCCATTGAGTTGGCGATAAGAGTTGTTTATTTTGTAAACAAGCCGGCGTGCGTTATCGCTACTGATGGTACGTCTACATTATTTATTTGGCTACGTTTATTGTTATCTCCGTAATCCACGATTGTGTTTTGTTTGGTTTATCAATTACAGGTCGGAAATTTAATAATAATAATAATAAAAGACTTTATTGCACATAAAAAGGACAAAATACAGATAAATTACAAACAAAAGTAAACACACAAAAGGCGGCCTTATTGCTACAGCAATATCTACCAGGCAACCTTGGGTGAAAGAGAAAAATAAAAAAATAAAAAAGGGGAATTGGTGCAAAAAGAAAAGGATAAGGAGTAAGTAAGTAACATAAGATATATGAATACAGATAGAAATAGAACAAAAATAAATAATTATGATAACTATAAATTCGGAGAAACAGAAAGGAAATGATTTCTAACCTGATCGTCAAAGGATCTGAGTTTGAGCCTGTCTTATACTCTCCGGTAGCGCATTCCACAATCGAACAGCATGCACAGAAAAGGAGTCGGAAAGGAAATCGGAAGAGTGACAAGGAGATTCTAGGGTAAGGTTAGAAGCAGAACGCAGAGTGCACTGTGAAGATGAGGATGAAGATCGAAAAGAAAAGCATTTTTTTTGGAAAATTTGTTGTGTAAGAAAATAATTTTTTGCTAGATTTGCCTCTCGAGGAAGCCTCGCACCGTATATTTCTTGCAAGAGGCTGCCGCGCGTGGCAAGGCAGTGCTACGATGAGGTTTTCTTTTTATACACGACGGGGTAGCACTTAGCTTTCATCACACCTGATGCTACGTGGTGATAAGGCTGGGTGGAAGCGCACTACTCCCGGAATCCTCAATCGCTGAGGAACTAGCTATCTTATCTCTAAACTGCCGGAACACAATAATGCTGAAAAACATCGTTGGCGTAGACTTGGATAAGAGCTAGATAAGAGGTACCTAGCTAGCCAGGCGGACTAAGAACCAGTTCTACCATAAACCAAACCGAATACAATATGTACCCCCACTGGGAATCAAACCTGGGACCTCGGGGTCTGAAACCGGTGGAGTGACCCACATGACCACAGAGACGGAGCTTACATAGAATACTCAGTTAAACGTGTAAAGTTTAGTTCCGTCGTTCGTCGAACAAGCTAGGCAATTCTACAGAGGCGCTTTTGAGCATCGACGAAAAACCGACAACACGCTCGCACGCTCGAACGCACGGCAAGAGGCGCCAGTCGCAAAATGACGCCCCCCAAGATGGACGGTTTGCTTCAGTGGGGCTGCCGGCTAAAAATATGGATATGGACATGGGCTTAATTTGACATTTGAAGCCCATATAAAAAAAAATAAGGTGCCAATTGAAAATCACCGTCAGGTCTCACAAACCTGACATCATGCTGAATTGGCTTCCTACTTTGACTTTTAAGTTAAGTTCTCAAAATTGTATTTTTTTGTTTGTTTGTATCAATAAATAAATTTTCTTTCTTTCTTTCCATATTATGCCCATAAAAAGACAAAATGCCGGTAGTGATGTGAAACTTGAAAAGTGGATTTTCCTCTAAACTATAAATCAAACTGGCCAAAATGATTTAATTAATGAATGGTAGCCACGTACACTTTTAAAAGTGCACGTAAGCACGGTAATGTTGGAGTTCCAGTATCAATACACCTCTAAATTTAAATTAGTACAAAGATTTTAGGGGATGATAGTGCCCATCCATACGACAAATTTTTACTATGGGGCCATATATGAATTATGGGCCCATATTGAATCGCGAAAAATAAATCAGTTGTTCCATACATTTCAGTCGAGTCGATGTTGTACTTTTGTATGAAATCACTATCATCCCCAAAAATCTTTGTACAAATTAAAGTTTAGTGGTGTATAAGTATATCAGTATCCCTGGTGTAGTACCAGGCCTATTTCACTCCCCGTGTCGGCTCGAAAACGCGGCGGCAACGCCGGCGTTGTAAATTCATAGAAATTAGGTCCACAAAAAAGCTAGAATATATGCGATAGAAAGAGATGCAACGACAACGAGTGGCCGTTCGTAATTTGCTTGCGCCGTACAAGCTGAATTCTACTTTATTGCGTTATAGTTAGAGTTGCTATTTATTTAAATGACTTAGCGGAGTGAACTATCTGTTACATAGTAACTATTTAGTAATCTGTGACTAAGGTATTTCAAACTAGGAACGCTTCCTGTCATTTATAATGTAAGATCGTAACATTCGTAACCTTTTTTCTCCGTTTAAAAAAAAACTCAGTCTATCCATATAAACTTTTCATTTAGTTCGTGAGCCTTTATCTAGTACTAGCTTTCCGCCCGCGGCTTCGCCCGCGTGGACTACACGACGTTATCCCGCGGGAATATGATATTTTCCGGGATAAAAAGTAGCCTATGTTCCTCTCCAGGCTACTAAGTATATGTGTTCCAAATTTCAGCCAAATCCGTTCAGCCGTTTTGGCGTGATTGAGTAACAAACACCCAAACATCCAAACATCCAAACATCTAAACTTTCACATTTATAATATTAGTAGGACTATTGTTGATCGAATATTAATAATAGAAAAATTACAGAAATTCCTATAAAAATACTTATTTCTTTCGTTCGTTTTTTAGATGGACGAACTGTTTCAGGTGTAGTACTGACCTGCGTTCGGTCTTGGCAGGTGCGCGTGCGGCGCGTGCACCGCGTGCGTCGTGTGCACCGGATGCACCGGATGCACCGCGTGCACCGCGTGCGGCGGGCTGGGCGGCGGCGGCGGCTTGATGGGCGTGGACGCACCCGATGCGACCGCCGCGTTTACCGCCATACTGACCGCACTCGCCGCTAGGCTGCTCGCGACCATACTGCTCGTGCTGGAACGTCACTAGTTGTTAAGGGCAGGATCTTCCAAAAACTCTGTCTTTGTCTTTTTCTTTATGTGTGAAGAGTAATGAAAATAACCTCACTTTTTCATTTTTTCAATGTTTTTGTTGTTATTTTGAACATAAATTCACTTTTTGAAAAGGTAGCCCGAGAATAATCAACTATATGTCATCACCTACCTTTCTATATATTATTCGTGAATTAGAGATTAATAATCTAAGTATAAAACCAAAAAAATATAAAAATGATGAAAATTTTTAAAGTCGAGTACCTATACGAATTTTTCTAGCCACAAAATAATGAAGATCGTTTATTAAGCTTCAACTTATATTTCTATCTGCTCAAAATAAAGAATATTTGATTGTTTACTTTTGAATCACAAATTGGTTGTTTTCGATAATTTGGAAGATATTCCGCGGTTTTAAAGCCCTGATCGACGAGCTATAAAACCGCGGTTTTACTCGCTAGTCGATCAGGGCCTTTACTAACTGATTGCTGCCTATTGGCTAGGGCTGCCGTTCCAGAGGGCCTACTCTGAAACGCAAAACCCGAAACTTCGGTATACCCGTCCCTCTCACTCTCCAGTCATGGCAGAATCGAGTGAATAGGGCGGGGCTAACCGAAGTTTCGGATTAGCGTTTCAGAGTACGGTCTCTGTAGCGTAGGCACTAAAGTCTGTAAAATATAGCATGATTAAAATTACAGCTCATTCGTGCAAAGCAAAACGTTGCTCCTGCACAAAGAATAGAGTCTAATTTTCTAGCATATGCGACGTTAAAAACTGTCTGATGCTGTTTTTCTTGAGCTTTATTCTTATTAGAATAAAAACCTTTTTGATTTGCACTAATAAGCCGTCCTTTTAATCATGCTATATTTTACAATAAGGCTAGTATCACAGCTCTCCGGGAGACCCGTGCGGATCGCTCCCAGAACGGAGGCACATGATGCACATTGACGGAGGCACATTGATTAGTTTTAAGTTATTGATTTCTAGTTATTTAAATTTTTACTTTTTTGCATTCACAATGCAATTTTTATTATTGAAAAATGGAAAATGAAGTATTATGAAAAAGTCAACCCGTCTCACAACCTCCTCCGATGGGACTCGAAGCCTTTCGCTTTCCGGGCGACTGCTCTAACCACTGAGCTACGGAGTAGTTACGAGAAGCGTCGAATTTATCCAATACTTCTTACGCGCGCTTATTGATATCTTCCGTACGGGTCTCCTGCACAGCTGTGCAACCAGCGTAAGTGACAACCGCAACACCTCTACATGCTTATAATTCGAAAACTATTTTTTTTATTCACAACAGGGTTGCACTTAGCCTTCATCACACCTGATGTTAAGTGGTGATAAAGCTGAAGGTGGACTACTACTGTAATCCTCAGTCACTGAGGAACCGGTTATCTTAAACTAGCTTCGAGTCAAACCAATGACAGCAGAGGTTCTTGAAGAAGTGCCCCTTTTTTTTCATGAGAACTCCACAAACAACTACCATGCAGCTTTTCGATCAATCTTGACTTACTGTCAAATGATGGAATTTGACATATTGTGTCAAGCTGTCTTGGTTGTTCTTTTGTTTCCTTCAGTATCTTACTATAGTAGTTGGCCTCGGTTCAAGCAGAAACAGTTTATGATTTAACTACATTTAATAATTTGATAATAAATTTTAGCAGTTCATTATTCTTATATTGAAAGTGATATTCTTATTCTTTGCTGGCATGTTTTAGTGCACAAGATAGAAGTATTTTATAATTATTATATATGAAAAGCAGATGTTGCAATTATGAATATGAATTCCATCGTAAGCCGAATGTTAAAGGGTGAAGATAATAATGAAACTGAACTACCTACTCGACTCTTAACAATTAGACCTAAGTTTTCAGCATTTGTAAATTTACAAAATAGCGCGTGTTGATTCGTGAATTATACAGAAATATTTACAAAATACATTTTGTCCAAATATCACTTAAATTCTGTCTTAATTATTTCAAAAGAAAACAGTTTAAATTTACGTGTTTTCTGCATATAGTTCTGTATACATTTTATAGCCAAAACCCGCATTAAATTTGTGGGAATTATTAAATCAACTGGCGAATAGATTTCGTCTAAAATTCGTCTTATTTTGACTGTTACATACTTATAAAAAATGCATTATAATTAAATTTCTCAAACAATCAGACAAAACCTATTACAGATCGCGCGGCGAGAGTTTGGCTTTGACCGTTATTGCGCAGAAATCAGAAATTGGGTATCAACGGGCAATTAGCGGGGTAAATGCATGCGCAGTAATCCCCTCCACCCGAAGGTCAAAGCCAAACTCTCGCCGCGCGATCTGTACCATTATTGACATAAAGTTCGGATTTCATCTAATCGCAGATTAGCATATTTTCGTCTAATACAAAAAGACACAGCCATTACATAAAATAAAGAAAAAGGGACAAATAGATGTGATCTTTAGAGCCTCTTCACACTAGCGTTTGTCCAGCGTAGGCGTTCAACCAACGTACGCGCAGCATTGTCGCGGCGTTTTGCTTGGATATTATATAATAATAGATAATTTCAGGGATTATTCTACTCATAATAAAATTGCTTGTTTTCATGAGTAGAATAATCTCTAAAATTATCGCAGCGTCTACTAGCGTCGCAGATACGCCGCGTTACTGCAGCGTGTAAATGAAACCGAAATACGTCGCATTGTCGAGCGCCGAACGCCTAAACTCGGAAAAACGCTAGGGCGAAGGGAGTTTCAAACAAAATCCGACCTTATTAGTGGGTTAGAGAAGTGTCAAAATACATGTGTCAGAGTGGACTGACCTATTGGTGGATGCGGCGGAGTTATTGAGCAAGGAACTAACGAGAGGCGCGCTACCGACCGCGCCAACGGTGGCCGCCCGCAGCGGCATCGGTTTGACCGGCTGCAAAGTACACACAACATTTAAGGCCTGTGCAGACGAGGGACTTCCGTCCGCCGACATAACCTACAAGTCGCTGCGAATTCAACGAAAACTAAAGCGCCCCACAGATGGATCAGGTGGCCAAGTCTGCTAACGTTAAGTCATAATCGTGTCTCAATCGTGTCTCTGTTGTAGTTCAATAGCAGTGCTTTTTTACACACTAGTTACAATAATTATGACAGTATGATGTGATATGAATGTAGTGTGTGGTGTGACCATCAGAAGTATTGTGAAAAAAGTACACATTTCTTGTAACTAGTGTGTAAAAAAGCACTACAATTGAACTACAATTGAAACACGATTGAGACACGATTATGACTTAACGTTAGCAGGCTTGGCCCCCTGTTCGCCTGTCGGCAACGGCCTATCAGTACCCCTAATAAGAGTTGATTTTAACTGTCAACGTTTACGAAAACTCGGATGAACTGCTCATGTCGGTAAAGCAGTCAAAGGACATGAAAGAGATAGAGCGATAGTTTTCGATTACGAATACAGTTTGCCAAACTCATACTAAGGATACTGACAGGCCATTGCCGATAGGCCGTCTGATCCTCTGTGGGCTCCTTAAGGTTATTCTGCCCATGAAGCTATCTAGCGACTGCTGATTCCTCGCTTTACCTTCACGAATGGAATAACTGTAGATATACGTTGAATTCGCGGTGAAAGTTACCACATTTAGGTTATGTCGGCGGACAAAAGTCCCTCGTCTGTGCAGGCCTTTAGTGTTTACAACATTAGTTTTGGGTTCTGTCGGTTGTTGGAGCGCCATTACACTTGGTCGCCACTACGTTTGCACGATTTCGGCTGTTGGAATAGCTGGTCAGGTTGGGCTACCTGAATATTTATCATCTTTACGCGTAGAGGCCGTTTTATTAAAAAAGGGGGACGTCAGCGAAGCCGGTCGGGTCATCAGTCACCTTGATAGGAACCATTTCACCCAGTTCCCCAAATAAGAAGCCTTTACAAGCTAAGTAATTTGAGCTCAAAGAGCAACACGACTCTTTGTAAAGCACTCGCAACACAATTCATCATGTCAGCCAAACGACGCCCACTGCTGGGCATAGGCCTCCCCAAGGATCTCCACAACGATCGGTCCTGCGCTGCCCGCATCCAGCGTCTTCCCGTGATCTTGACCAGATCGTCGGTCCACCTTGTAGGGGGCCTGCCCACGGAACGTCGTCCGGTACGCGACAAAATTATCAAAAGTCAATCAATTATCGCCATTTGAGGCGTTGGGTACCAGGTTTCGGGACTCTGAAGGGCACTTTTTTGGTGATTTGAATAAGAGGTGATGGCCTTTATTTTATAGGCAATTGTGAGCAAACGACCGAGTGTAATTGCGCCAATGTATGTATTAGCATTAAATAGGGCGGTCGATAAGGCATTCAGATGTATAAAATATTGAAAGAATTTAAACAAATGTAGCCAATAAGACTAAGTAAACCACTTAGCGGTTTTATTCTGATATTTTCAAGTCGCACTTTATAAAACTTATTATGGAATTTCTTAATATTGGAAGATAGTAGGTAAGGTAGATCATGCAATCGACACTCACATTAAAAATAAATTGAAAGAAAATACTATTGGAAGATAAAATATGCCGAATTGAACCCAAAATTAATAGTGATAAGGTATAATTTAGAAAGTATCCACATCAACACTCCACGTAACTACGAGTCAACATTAAACTGAAGTTATCGATGGCGAGGTGTAATGATGGTGAGGGAGAAGCAAAGCGTGGTACTTACTTTCGCAATAATTATTTCTTCTTTCTTTTTCTTTTCTACGTCTATGGAGTCTGTTGAATGGTTGTGCATTTCTAATGTGGGTGATGTTACAGGACTTGTACCTGGAAAGAAATAGTAGATTGTCACATACATTGAGATTTTTTCCTATACTTTTCCTATATGTCACATACATTTTAAGAAATATGCACTAATGCCTGGGCCACACACATCGCGATAACATTCACGCGATAAACTTCTACTTCGGTCTACGGCGAAGCTTGGTGGCCACATAATGCGCGTTGTAAGTTTATCACGATGGAGGAGCGATGTTCAAACGAAAAAAATAAAATGGACGCCGCGGTTGCTCTGAATTTTGTGGCAGCAAATTTTTTTTTTTTTTATTACATTTATATCATCTAAATATCAAAGACTTGTAGTTGCGAATAAATTTTATCGTTTTTCTAATCCATGTTCATCAGGATAAAACGCTTTGATCTGCGAGAGTTTACGCACGAAGCACCGAAGTTGCGATAACGCAAAGCTTCGGGCTATGGCGATGTGTGCGGCCCAGGCATAAGAGGGACTTTTTTACTGTGGAATAATTTGACCCTATATAGTTTGAGATGATGGGGCAGAGACTCACATTAGCGAGCGATCCTCCCCTTAACTTTAAACATTGATTTTCTTGATGTCACAATTTGTAAAAGACAGCTTGCAGCATGTAAAAGCAGAATGGTAAAATTGTATTTTTGCTGTGCATTCAACAAGCAACTGTTGTTTACGAGTATAACTAAAGCACACCTCAGCAAGGACTGAATATGAATATGAATAAGACTGAAATTTAGTTGTCACAGCCCAATTCAAGCTTGTGGGCTTAGGAACATTGAGCAAGACTATGCAGCAGACTGTATAAGAGGCCTGCGAGTGGGTCAGCTTGGGTAGCAAGCATGATGAACTTGAGAAAGGTTTGTTCTATATCGAAACATCAAAAATGACATTTTGCCATAGACAAATCTATTGTCCAGCTGTCAATTATAGACTTTCGAGGTAGACAAAACTCGTCTCGAGTTTGTCATGCTACGCGTGCTGGTGAGGTTGTGGGGTACTCTTTTGCGAGTAGTAGGGCTAACTTTACGATTGCCTTTGAGACTAAATTGCACTGCAAATCAAAAAAGCACTGGTTGATACAACCAGGACTGCTACTTCTTCTTCTTCTTCCTTAATGGCTTGCTTTGTGTTTGTTCACAATTCCGCCAATGTCACGTAGTTCAGGACTGCTACACGCCAAATCCCTTATAGAAGGCTACTCGCAAAGTCGAACTGCCGAACTCCTGGAGCTTAGTAGGACGAACGTAATTTGTGTGATAGTCCGCGCCTTAACCGGCCACTGCAAACTAAACAGGCACCAATTTCACATGAAATTGAGTGACAATGATGTTTGCCGCTACTGTAAACAGCAGAGGGAAGCACCCAGGCACCTTCTGTGTGACTGCAGGCCCCTTATGCACAAACGCAGTATCCATCTGGGTCGACACATGAGGAGATTAATACTCTTAAAGCTAGGAGTATTCTAGGCAGCTTGAAAGCCTCCAGGCTAAAAGAGTTACTTTAACCAGGTGGCGAGTTACAATAGATCTTTTAGGTGGCAGTGACTACATCTCCTACGGGAGATGCATAGCCCCTTACATTCAAATAATAATAATAAATTGCACTGTACATACCAGATAGTATGCTCGCAGGTGATCCTGCAGAGCCGTTGCTGTTGTTGCTATCGGTGGTAGCGGAGGAAGGTAGGCCGACGCCGCTGAGCTCGATCTCGTCGAGTCCGTTGATGTCGTCGTAGATGTAATCGTTTTCCTCGAACCCCGGCTCCAGTGACGAGTCTATGTAGTATTCTACATCGTCTTTTATCCTCTTTATCTGTAAGGAATGCTGAAGATTAATGCTCAAGATACTTATATGTGCAAGAACTGCAGGATATGGTGATAGAGACAGGTGGAAGAAAGTTACATACTTTGACAACCCCAAATATGGCAAAAAGGGCACTGTTTTGTGACCCATCGATGCACCTGCGGGTAGACTCTACAAACAATGAGGCACCTGCTGGCATTCCCCGTGTGCCCATACTCCTGCTCTGAGAGGGACCTGCGAGACGCGACACTGCTCTATCTTTTGAGTATCATCTTTGTGAGGAACCACAACACAAAAGAAGAATCCCAAAAAATTGGAATAAGAACAATTAGAATGTTGTCATATTTACCCCACTATGTTCCACTATGATGAGGTATAAATACATGAGGTTCTAGACATACTGTATAGCTATTTTGGGGAACTGGGTGAAATGGTTCCTATCAAGGTGATTGATCACCCGTCCGGCTTTGCTGGGGTCCCCCCTTCTAAATAATAATACTGTATAGCTCTCTAATATAACTACAATATTGCTATATCAGCCGTTGGGCACAAACAGCTGAACAGACAAAGACAAACACTTAAAGACATAAATGTTATTGTGTGGGCCACATAAACATATTTTTTTTAATAGATCACTTCATTGCATAGTCACACTTACAATAATAACTTCTGTAAGACTGTTGGTGGCAAGACTACCAAACAGCTATGTATTAAAAAAACCTACATTGACAAAACTTTTGTTCTAAAATTCTTAAGTTACATTATTTACTAACATAAACAAATTAATATAGGTCAATTAAGTAACTGCTGTCTTGCAGAAACATATTTCAGTGCCTGTCTATGTCACTGGGGCAAAGCAATATAACTGAGTTGTAAGCAATATTTAATAAACATTTAATGCCACTTGTCGATGTGATATTGCTAATAGTTATGACATACAGTGATACTGCTTCTCATCAAAACATGCCTACCATATTTAACTAGAACACTATGATTACTATTGTATATATAAATGCTAATAAAAGCAGTAACGCAATCAATGACTGCTGTTTAATGGTTTGCACTGCACTTTTATCCATGCTCATGTTTTATATGTTTGCAATCAAAGATTAAATTGACTCTTAATAGAATTCAGATAGGTAGTTCTTTGGATGGGAACAAACTTATTACTTATTTGTATGTGACCCAAAACAAGATTTAAGTACATTATTCTACATAGGGAAAATTGCATGTTTCCACTAAACTTTTTAGCATGGATCTTATGACAGCTCTTGCACAAATGTGCAAAGCAAAATGTTCCTTCTGGAAGGAATAGGATCTTATTTTCTAGTATATGCTGTCATAGACTAATAGACCCAAGCTAAATTTTACAAATTAAAACCACTTGTAAAGTAGCCCTCCTAACCTGTTCAACTTCAACTGACATGTTGTCTAGCATCCTCAGTAGCGTCTCCAGCTTTTTTATGTGGAACCTGTGCTTTTCGAGCTTTATTTTGAGCTCCTCCATGCGGTCCTGTTTCTCCTTGTCTAATCGTTTCTTCTTACCAACTAACAGTGACTCTACTTCAGACTCAAATTGATCAACCTGAAATAATAAAATTTATAGTCAGTCGGATTATTATACAAACATCATTTTAGAATTTTGTATAAAGAAAAATTACATATCTATATATTTGAATAAAATAAAAGCCTTTTTAGAATACAAGCTCTCGTTATTTAAATTTTTACTATTTTGGCATTCACAATGCTATTTTTCAATACAAGCTCTTGGTTTAACTAAAATTAATATGAATTAGAATTTAACTCATAAATTGGATAACATAATCTTTGTGAGTACCAGTGGAGTGGCATAACATTTTTTGTATATCAGCATTAACCACAAGCAAAACTCATACAAGTTTGTTTGATATAATGAATCCAACATTAAATATAAGAACCCTTTTTGAGAGATACAACATAAGTACTTATTTTATGCTTTAGCATATCTCCAGATTTAGCATTTATGTGAAACCAACCATAGAAATACCAGTTTATAGTCATTATTTCATAAAGGTATTGACTGTGATTTGCGGTCATACTATTGCTTACTAGCAGTGATACATTCATATTATATTAACAATTTTTTTTTAAATTTAATATATGTAATTATTGTACACACTTATCCACCTACCTACATTGTTGGGGTTAAATGTAATAGTACCTGTAAATTAAGTGCATCAATGGATGAGACCAGCCATGCGGACATTTCCTCCCTTTCTTTCTGGGCCGGGTCCAGTTTTTGTGCCGCCCCTAACCCTTCCTTAGAGTATGCTTTTGTTTTAGTTTCTCGCTCAACCACTTTGAACCTTTCCATTTGCTAGAAAAGAGATGTTTAAAATCTTTTACTGCTAATAGTATGTTGGCTGCAAATAACGTGGTGGCACAGTTTTGGGCCAACATTTGATTTAGTACTTGTCATTGACACATTGAAGAAGAAGACTGCTAGTATTCAATCTTGTCATACTCATTAACTTATGTATTGTTACTCATAAACATTATTTCTGTTAGCAGATCTTTTACAAGTATTGAATAACATATAAACTCTTTAAATACAACCTCGGGACATCAGACCGGACAAATGGGGCTGGAGAATTATATAGTTGGCCCCATTTGGCCGGGTGGGCATCAAAGAGAACCTTTCCAATCCCCGGAATTCGTTGTACTTATTTAAATTGCATGGATGAATAATTCCATGAATGGAAAGATTAACAATTAGTATATTTAGGTTCGAATATAAATCAAGACAAATTGAATTTATGGAAAATGCGATCACTGCAGTTTTATTTTATTTTCTTGGTTGATATTGATTGACAATTAGAGCACTTGATCATAGTCTTTGAATATATTTCTAAAAACACTCACTGTTTCTATTAGTTTCCTATATTCTAAAAGTGTACTCTTATCCTTAATCTCCCCGGAGGCGATCCAGGACTTGATCTGATCCCGTAGCCTCTGGAGTTTCTTGATCTCTTTCTTGAGGTCCGCCTCATATTTTTCCTTTTGATTACTGTTCGTCGCATTGTGAACCTTCTGCCAGATGTCCTCAAACGTCTCCACCCCTTCTGTTACTTTTTTTAAACACCTGTCTATTTCACCTGCAATACACATAATTGCATTAATAATTCATCAAAAAAAACCTGTTTTTGTGGACCTTATTATGTCAACAATAAACCATGTCCTTCGGTGAGAGCTATCAGATAATGTCTACAATATGGTTTGTAAATTGTGTACTTACTAACAAGTTTTGCAACAACCTTCATTCAAAACCGTATCGTTCAAAATAGAAGCGTGTAAGAACTCGTAATCCTTCAGAATTCATCAAAACAATATTCGGCGATAGTATGAGAAGTAGAAACTATAGTAACCGTAGTATATTTGGAACAGTCTGGTTGCCTTCAGCGACCACGACGAGGACTCGTCAATCTGACAATAATGCTCTAGAACACGTACCTACATCGGTTGGGGTCAATCAATCTCTAACCTGATAACATGAAAAGTTACCTTGTAATTTCCTTGTCGCTGCCATAGCTATGTACACATATGGACGAACGTTCCGTACATATCCTAAACATACAAACTATTTACAATAAAATGCACAAAAATTATTGATAAACAGACAAACTACACATCTGAAGCTTTGTTCGATTCCAAGATGGCTACCGTTCGTACACCGCTCGTACTGAATAATAGTTACTGAACGCATCCAGGGCGACAGTCACCAAGTTATCCAGCTTCGCGCCTGGAATGGTAACTGGAACGGTGCTTTCATTTAGAATATTATTAGTGGTTGTCACTAATAACAACAAACTTCAAATTTTCCACAAAATGATTTTATGTGTGTCGCGTAGACCATCAAGTGCGCAGGCGCAAAAAAAATAATAGATTAAGGCATAGACAAAATAGTCTAGTGACACAGGTTATCTCATATTTCTCAGAGTCATTTGTCAAGTTTTCATAGAGATAGAATATGGAGTGTATAAGTGTACAAAACAAGGAACAGGGGGTCTACCGCCTAAAAAATCTGGATATGGATATGGGCTTTATTTGACATTTGAAGCCCATAATCTGAACTTGGCGGTACCGCCTAATTCCATGGACTTCATATTTCTTCCCATACCCATATGTCAGAAAAAGAGTGAATGACGAAGAAAATTCTCTATACATTTTTGACAGTTGAAGCCCAGAATCGGTATTTTGTAAAAATTAAAAAGTAAAAACTCGAAACCCAGATTCATATCGTTATGTCAAATGAAGCAGGCGAGTATTTTGGTATCGGAAGATTCATGGAAAAGTTTAATTTCTCGATTTGTGTGAAGTAACTTGCTACTTTTGAGTGTAATCAACTTCATTTATAGTAAATATACCCCTAGCACTTGTAAAACGTTGAACTTTAGCAGAAGAGAGTTTAAAAGCAGAGCGAAAAGATGGAGCGAAAGAGACAAACACAAATTGCTATTTCGCTGTTCCTTTCTCTCGAAGTCATGTAATGGAATTTTACCCGCGAAATTCAAATTTTCGTTTCTTGTTTCGTTATCGGAATTTACATAACTTTAAAGATAAATTGTTGACCTACTTTTGATAAAAATTAGGCATTTAACTAAAGTAATGAAGATACTATGTAAATCAAAAATAGGAAAGTTTTATTTTATGTAGGTACGGTTATATATTTTGTTTTTACTGCTTTGAGGATTTTTATCCGAAACACAAAAATTAAACCAAATCACTAGCCTAGCCTAGCCACCATTCTGGCTGAAGTGTGCTGAAGTGCTAGATAATACTTATTATCCTCCTTGGAGTAATTGTGTTGTGTGATATTATCAATAGCGACTTTTTTGTGGATATTGTCTACGGAAAGTGCATTTGATTGACATATTATTTTACAAGTGATATTGAGCTGTGTTAAAGTTCTCTGTTATTTATTATGTTATAAAGTTACTCCTTCCTATAAATGCATGTTTTAAGACCTCAGCAAAGCATTTGATCTTGTGTGTTATGAAGTTATGATAAGCTTTGGACCTTTGGACAAAACTTAAAGATGTTTCTCGTTGGCTGAGGTTATAAATGTACCTACAGGCACCTTGGTATGGTAATCAGAAAAATGTGGTAAAGTGGGGAAATACATGCTCTGAAGAGTTTATGTGGTGTTAGACAGGATGGGCTGACTTCACTCTTATATATGTATATATGGACAAGCTCATCGCTGGGCTGAGCAGCACACAGGCGTTGGAATCACCCATAGAATAGGTCAAAACTTAGTGGCCTGTAGCCCCGATACCCATTCATTGGCTATAATTAAGACCGCCATTTTGTTGGGGTGCCCCCATTGGCTAAAATTAAGGCTGTCACTTTTTTCAAGAATTTCAAGATGTCGTTTATTTAGTTTGTGTTTTTTACTCATTTCGGTTTTCTAGTATTCTTTAGATGTTTTTCCACTTTTTCTCAGATATTTCTTTACAGAAATATGGATACATTATTCGAAGATGCCTTCGGTACACGTAAGTAAATCTATTTACGTAGTTTTATGTATCAATTATTTATTACATTAACCTAAATTTGAGTTTTGTTGTTTTAGGTAATTCCAAGAGGCAACTTTGTATTTATTTAACTAACCAAAACAAAAGAAAATACAGTTCACAACTTAACCGGAGTAAAGAAGATTCGGTTTCTCAGAAAGTTATGAAATTTATCAAAGGCTAAAAGAGTCGCAATAGTTTTTATAAGTGCGTCATGCCTGGCACCACGGAGGCCTCTTTAACCAAAGTTAAACTGTGGGAAAACTCTGCTACCCTTCACACCCATATGTGCTCATCCAGGAAAAGCTCCCTCTGGCCTTGAACTTCCCAGATCATTATAGAGATCTTTAAATAGACTCTGTACCCAAGTTCGTTGAAGTAAAGACAACCTGTCCAGGTGGGGCTTCACCAGTAACACGGATCTCGCGTACAGGTGTGGTTACACTCCACAGACCATGGCCCACCTCATTGATTGCTCTGCATGCCCGGACACCTGCAGGCGTGAGGACCTCATGTTGGCTGCAGATAACGCGTTGAGAGTGGCACAGTTTTGGGCCAACAACATATGATTTTGTACTTGTCATTGACATGTTGAAGAAGAAGTTATGAATGAAAGGTAGGTAATATTTGTCTATTCTTTTTATATGAATGTAAGTAGGTATGTTATGTGTAATTAATTATTGATTAGTTTTGTTAAAAAAAACCTTCCTAATACCTTATTTCAATATACATGTAGAAGTGATATCATATGGTGATAATGATAAAGCACAGTAGATTACTTGGGATTAAATTTAAATAATCAGTTGTCACATTTAACAAGTTTCAATTTAGTGAAGTTGTTAATACCAAGTCAAGAGAAAATAACAGTGAAAGTAATTCAATAACTTTGTCAAAACATTTGAAATGCCTTATCATCAAATTCATATTTCTGATTCTGACAAACAGAACAAAATTATAACAAATATACCGGTGGGATAATATATGATTGTTGTCGGTACGAATGATGGTTTATTGTGATTGTCTTATGACTATGTTATAACTGTTACTGCTACCTACTATCTTGGATCTTACTTAATTATATGTATTACCTCTCATCAGTCTATGTACAAAGCTTTAAACATTGATTATCTATAACTTGTGCATAGCGGCACAACAAACAAAATGTGTTTTATACACACTACTCTTTCTTGATTTACAAACTTTTCAGTTTAACTATCACTTATTTGTTTATAAAATGTTATGGCAGATTATAGTAACAATATGTAGAATCTATACTAACCAAATCTAATCTTTTCAGATAACTTGAGTCTCAACGAGGTTCGTGGAGTGCTGCGAAGATGCCCGTGTCTGCCTATTCTTGCGGTAATAAGTTATCAAATCAGAATTATGGTGCAAATTTCTGCTGTTAGTTGCTATATTGATTACTTACTGCATTAAATGTTTAACTATTAGAATTAGGTTATTGCGTCTTGCATTGAAAGTGATATTAACAGTAAATAATGAAATGGCAGATACTAAATAAAACTACTAGGAAAAATAGCATTAGCATTTGTGCGTAATAAATATTTGCAAGCAGTTTAATTTTTCTTGTGGCTGATAAAGTATTTATATTTCTTAGTTTATCTATAAAGTCAATTTAGTAAGTAATTTCATTACTCTCATTCTTTGTCTTGTATAAATCTCAACTTATACTTATGTACTTTGTATTTGATAAAATTATAATGTCAAGTAATAAATGCCTTCTTTCATCAAATGTGTTTTTTATTTGAGCAGAATTTAAAATAATATATTACTAGGGTTGTACCACAACCCTAGTAAACGTCGATGATTTGCACAACTATCGATAACGAATCAAGGGTGTCGATAGTTCTGGCAGCACTATGTTGTCAAACTCTAATCGGGGTCCGTCATTCACTAACAAACGGCCGCTATAAGGCTTGATTCCTATCTGTACTAGTCTATATAATTTGTGGCAGCACACATGGTTGTTATATAGATAATGTCTGTGTGAATAATATCAGTTATGCTGATGACATGGTGCTGTGCTGCTCTGCCTATCGCTGGGTGGCCCAAAAAGCTC
This sequence comes from Crambus lathoniellus, assembly GCA_949710035.1. Classification (NCBI taxonomy): domain Eukaryota; kingdom Metazoa; phylum Arthropoda; class Insecta; order Lepidoptera; family Crambidae; genus Crambus; species Crambus lathoniellus. Next base: position 3,869,634 of record OX453303.1, on the reverse strand, counting down.
CTGCGAGGACTATATATGGAAGCACGGCCTAAGGTACAACGAGAAGTAGAGTGAATTCATGATCTTCAGGGGTAACATTAAGAGACTTGAAAATGTGCCCCTGTTACTTTTGAACAGGATTCCTTTGGGCCGTGTAAGTCAGTTTAAATACCTTGGGCATATAGTAACTGAAACTCTGTATGACAATTTATTCTGATATAGATGGATAGGGATGCAGGGCTTTGTTGGTCAGTGGTAACATGGTGAGACACAGGTTTGCTTGGTGTACAGTAGAAGTAAATTTTACTTTATTTAAAGCCTATTGTCAAAATTTTTATACCAGTAGTCTGTGGTCAAACTTTATCCAGCTTTCCTACAATGCCCTGCGTGTGTTATACAGTAACATATTTAAATCCTTGTTGGCGCTTCCACGTTTCTGCAGTGCATCTGGCTTCTTATTTCAAAGGCATTCTGAGGAGAGTGGAGAGAAGTTAGTATCTCCATATTTTGCTAGGTGAAACTTTATGTTAACATAAGTAGCATATTTTAATTTACTTTTTCAATTTTAATTTTAATATTGTGATTTTGTACTAAAATAGTCAGTAAGCAAAGAAATGGTCTGAAATAAAGGAATTTTATTTTATTTGAACAGTTTAATCATTGCTTATTTTTAATCATTTCTGTCGAACAAATAAATTTTTATTTTTAACCTAATCGATAGAAGTTTAAGTTATAAATTTCAATAAAAGCTCCCATCTGTTATCATTTGTTAGATACTCTATACTTAACAGACTAACTCTAGTTTGTCTGTTTTTCGTTTCGGGACGATGCAATTATTTTAGAATTACTGAATAAATAATCCATATTATTAACCTATTTATTTAGCAATTTCTATTCAAAGTACCTAATCCACGTTATGTGCTATTTTGTAAAAGTATTTTGTAGTAAGTAGTACAACTACATAATATGCTATGCTATGTTGTACTTACTAAGTACAATATAGCATAGCTACAATGCACATCTATACCTGTCTTTTGTGTGCAACTCTAGGAGACAGCGCTTAAAGCTCATATTTTCCAAATAAAATTATGAGTTGATAGACAATTTGTTAATTTTCTTAATTGCTGTTTTATTGTAATGTCAAAAACCCACTTATTTATATTTAAGTTAGCAACTGAAAACATAAAATGTGCTAAACTGAAAAATCATAGAAAATAAAATAACATTTGGCCGCTGAAGAAATAAATAACTTATGTATTTACAGGTCTAACTATTTAATCATCCTCATAAATGATAGTAATTTTATTTCTCTTTCATAGCAAATTTATATAAAATAAAGATAATGATAAAAATAAGTACCTACCTATGTTACATAAATAAGTGTTAAAAATATGAATTCAAGAAACTAAACATTGCTTATTTTCAATTCTGGAAGGGTTGTGTTGTGGCACTTCTTAATTGAGAATATTGGCTTTGTTTAGTCTGAATTTGTCACAATATACTAATAATTTATGTAAACACAAAGGTATAAGTAGGTAAGTACAAGAAATTAACAACCAGAAATAAAGAACTGCAAAATGGTATCATCATGCATTTATTAACCAAGTTGTTATTGTCACAAGTTCACAACACATATTTTAAGACATTATTACGGTATACTTTGTACTGTTTATCTTTTAAAGGTTCTGTTGAATGATTTTCTCTGTAATTATCATCTTATAAACAATGTTCTTGTCTTGGAGTAGCCGTCCATTCCATCATGTCAATATTAAACTTATAGGGAACATTCGGTCTGCTTTTCTTTAAATCTTGATAAAATCTGCAACCTTGCTCTGATAATGAGCCTTACGGGTAGTATCATAAGAGGAAATGAAGAACATTAACCACAAAATACCCAACCAAACAATAACTTCTACAAAATTTTGCCATGACGGGGTCATTTGTCAAATTGTTCACGTAATTAGCGCACACAAATCGAAGAGTTGACCCTCAAAGATATGCCTTTTTCGTTATATCTTATTAATTTTGTGTTATTTACTTAATTCAAAAAGTAAAGTTAAGGGTGGTATTCCACTTATCAAATATTTGATCCAAGAAATTGGACGAGGACAACTTCGAATGGTTTCATTGATAAATTCTTTGATGAAATGCATATTGGACAAAGATATTTCATAAGTGGAATACTGTAGAAAGGCTTGTCATTTGCGTTTGGTTATTAATTGATACGTACATTATTTATTTTAGGAATACTTGTTTTTAATACTATGAAGAACTAAATTAATTGTTTTTATCGACTTTGTCCGTTGTCATTTAAAATATAAATAATAAGAGTGAAAAATGCAGAGAAATAATAATATTTTGTTAAATATTGGTATTTATTTGATATGATGCAACAAGACGCGACTATCATTCACTCGCGAAATCCAGATCCGGAAAAACAGTTAGCCGGTAGCTCCAATTGAAGCCCATATTATGGGTCTGGGCTTGAAATCAGAAATATGGATCTGAACTTCATATTTTTAGCCGGTAGACCCCCAGATAGCGGCTATTTTCTTTATAAAATTGACTTAAAGTTCCCAAAAACGTATGAAGTTCATACCTATAAAGTTACGCGGTAGCCCCCCTGTTTTATTATTCACCGTTTTATAGAGTATTTTTTTCCATAAAGTGTACCTCGGTCACACAATAGAGGTCAGTGACCTCGGGACATTAACAACATTTTAGTAACCTCCTTTATCAAAATAAGGAATTCAAATGACAGTTGAAGCCCATACCCATTTCCATATTTCTTAGCCGCGCAACTTTATGGATAAGAACTCCATACGTTTTTCGGAACTTTGAGTCAATTTTATAAAAAAAAATAATTGTTACAGTTCCATAAAGTTATGCGATAGCCCCCCAAGGGGGCTACCGGCTAAGAAATATGGCAATGGGTATGGGCTTCAATTGTCATTTGAATTCCTTATTTTGATAAAGGAGGTCACTAAAATGTTGTTAATGTCCCGAGGTCACTGACCTCTATTGTGTGACCGAGGTACACTTTATGGAAAAAAATACTCTATAAAACGGTGAATAATAAAACAGGGGGGCTACCGCGTAACTTTATAGGTATGAACTTCATACGTTTTTGGGAACTTTAAGTCAATTTTATAAAGAAAATAGCCGCTATCAGTTCCTTGTTTTGTGACATCGGCTATAAAAAATAACTAGCTAGCAACGTTCAACAGAACAAAGCAGCAAAAATCTATCAAGATAAGGAATTCAAATGACAGTTGAAGCCCATACCCATATCCATATTGCTTAGCCGGTGCCCCCCTGGGCCTACTTTGTTTGTTAGTTATTTGAAAAATACAAAAAAAATAATTTCAGTTTGAAAAAATACGCCATTTTAGACTCTGTCTATGATAAATAATAGGTAGAGCGCTCGCCAGATAACTTTGCGCGCGGTCGAATTTGGAACTAATTTCAAATTTGGCAGGTCGCCATGGTGTTTGTTGTGACAGGCGAAATGAGTGTGTCAAGTGTCATTGTGTTTTATTAGTTTATATAATAATCGTCATGCCAATAGTTATCAAAAGTGCTGGAAGAGAGATTGTTTTACAGGTGCAATGTGCTTGCGAAATAAAACAGGACAATAACAGGCTACTTAAACCATTTGCTAAAGTGCAGGCGCGGACTGCTTGTTTGATAGGTCATTTTTAGGGTGACCATTATGTGATATTTTGCTTTCGCTTGGGGTATTTTAGTTACTATTATTATCTACTCTATAGTTACTATAGTTACTTAATAAAATATTTTGAAATATATTTATTTTGTTGTTATTTAATTCCTACATTCTTCTTCTTCTTCTTCTTAACAATACGGGCGGTTTCCGCAACTCGACGTCTATTGCGCCTATTTTGCGTCCGGAGGGTGCGCGGCCAGATCACTCCAGCCAGCCCAGCTCAGCCAGGAACGCTCCAAGAGCTTTCACATTAGTGATCGCTTCCTGGACGCTGCCCGGCGAGCCGAGGTACCTCGCCCGGTAGGGGGCCACCCCCCTGCATTCCAGCAGTACGTGGGCAGCTGTTTCTTCTTCCTCCATGCATCCTCTGCATAGGGGACTGTCGGTGACACCTAAATTAAAAAGATGTCTGTTAAATTGTCCATGACCAGTAATGGCACCTGTTACCAGGCGAAGTTGCGGTCTGCACAGTTGTATCAGGGCCCTGGATAAACGCGCGTCCACGCGCGGCAGTGCGAGCTTCGCCTGTCTGCACGAATCCAGCGAGCTCCAGTTCTGTTGGTGTAATTCTGTAGTGCGTTCACGGATCTTATTTGCATACCAGCTCGTCGGGATGGGCGCGATCGGCTCTGGGCCAACAGGCGTCGAGCCGGATGCGCGTCTGGCCAGTTCGTCGGCTGCATCGTTTCCACGTGATCCGCTGTGACCTTTGATCCATTGGATAGTAATAGTATTAAGTGCACCTACTATATTTAAGGCGTGGTGACACTCAAGTAAAAGGCTCGAAGTGATGCGACTTCCCTGGAGAGCTTGTAGGACGGATTTACTGTCGGAGAGAATTAAGATGTCGCGGTCTTTTACCTCTCTTGTTTCGATTGCCCGAGCCGCCATTATTATGCCCATGCACTCGGCCTGAAAGACCGTGTTGTATGAGCCTAAGGGGGATGCAATTTGTATGTTGAGGTCCTCTGAGAAGACACCCGACCCTGTGCCCGATGAGGTCTTGGAGCCGTCAGTGTAAATGAGGAGAGCCTTGTGTGTTTTCCCTGAGCTGATGTCGTCTATCAGGTGTATTCTGTATTTTTTGTCGAAAATGAAGGTTGGCTTGACCTTGTCGCATACTGCTTCGATAAGAGGGTCGTTTAACCAGTCCTTCAGTAATACACTGAGATGTTTTACCCTTTCGAATTTTAGAGATCCCAGTTGTTTTAGTCTTAGAGCTGTTTTGGCTGCCTCCTGTTGAATGTGGAGATGCAGTGGTGTTAGGTTCAGCATTACCTCTAGAGCCGCTGTGGGGGCTGTGCTCATGCAACCTGTGAGAGCGCAGCAGGCCTGCCGTTGTAGTCCCTGTAGTTTTTTTGCGCCAGTGGTTTGAGCGGCCTTTGGCCACCATACTACAGATCCATAGCTTACCAGGGGTTTTATGATCGTGTTGTATAGCCAGAGGAATAGTTTGGGTGCTAGACCCCAGCGTTTGCCAATCATCTTCCGGCACTGCCATAGTATGACGCTGGCCGACTGCGTTTTATACTCCAAGTGGCTGTTCCAGTTTAGTTTGCTGTCTAGGATTATGCCTAGGTACTTTACCTCGTTAGATAGTTGTAGTGTAGTTCCAAACAGCTTCGGCAGACGGAAATCGCCTACCAGGCGCTTGTTCGTGAACATTACCATTTCCGTCTTCGTGGGGTTGACGGTCAGGTCTTGTCGTTGGTTTTTTCCTACATTACTAACAATTATAATAAAAAATGTAAAATCTATCTGCTTATAAAAGTGTTTTAATGTCTTACAGTTTTATATTGCTATTATAAGTGGAAGTATCTAGATAAAATTTACTGTATTCTCAATTATAGCAACCGGACAAAAGCCACTAGATTTTTTCCTCATCTACACGTGATGGGAAAATTATTTACAACTACTGGCAACATTAAATACGCCACCAGTCGCGCGCAGACTTATCTGGATCGCACTTCTAGAGCGCTCGCCAGATAAGTTTGCGCGCGGTCGAATTTGGAACTTATTTCAAATTTGGCAGGACGCCATGGTATTTGTTGTGACAGTTGAAATGAGTGTGTCAAGTGTCATTGTGTTTTATTAGTTTATTTAGTAATCGTCATGCCAAAAGATATCAAAAGTGCTGGAAGAGAGATTGTTTTACAGGTGAAATGTGCTTGCGAAATAAAACAGGGCAATAACAGGCTACTTAAACCATTTGCTAAAGTTCAGGCGCGGACTGCTTCTTTGACAGGTCATTTTTAGGGTGACCATTATGTGATATTTTGCTTTCGCTTGGGGTATTTTAGTTACTATTATTATCTACTCTATAGTTACTATAGTTACTTCATAAAAATTTCGAAATATATTTATTTTGTTGTTATTTAATTTCTAAATTACTAACAATTATAATAAACAATGTAAAATCTATCTGCTCATAAAAGTGTTTTTTAATGTCTTACAGTTTTATATTGCTATTATAAATGGAAGTATCTAGATAAAACTTACTGTATTCTCAATTTTTTGCGATTTTCTGAGAGGCCATTTAAAAAAAAAAAGCTTCCAATGAGCGATTTTCTGAGAGGCCATTTAAAAAAAAAAAAGCTTTCAATTGCTTCACTAGATGGCGTTGAATAAGTATGTACATGTCTATGGTATATTTTGGTATGAAACATATTTAAATTAATTACTTTTTAAAAACCCAAAGGAAACTAATAATATATTAAATAAGTACTACTGTGAGGAACAGAAACTAAATAGGTAAATTTAAAGATTTAGGTAAATAAATAACATCTGTCTGACGTTCCGTTTTACGTAAAAAAGTCGCGTCAAAGTAAAATTTATAACGTTCCGTTCCTTCTAACTGCATAGGTGGGACAGCGCCATCTAGTGACTGAGCTTTCAGAAAATCGCCCATTGCTTCACTAGATGGCGTTGAATAAGTATGTACATGTCTATGGTATATTTTGGTATGAAACATATTTAAATTAATTACTTTTTAAAAACCCAAAGGAAACTAATAATATATTAAATAAGTACTACTGTGAGGAACGGAAACGAAATAGGTAAATTTAAAGATTTAGGTAAATAAATAACATCTGTCTGACGTTCCGTTTTACGTAAAAAAGTCGCGTCAAAGTAAAATTTATAACGTTCCGTTCCTTCTAACTGCATAGGTGGGACAGCGCCATCTAGTGGCTGAGCTTTCAGAAAATCGCCCATTATAGCAACCGGACAAAAGCCAGGTAGATTTTTTCCTCATCTACACGTGATGGGAAAATTATTTACAACTACTGGCAACATCAACTACGCCACCAGTCGCGCGCAGACATAACTGGCGCACACTCTAGCTAGAGTGCGCGCCAGATAAGTCTGCACGCGACTGGTGGCGTATTTAATGTTGCCAGTAGTTTAAAATAATTTTACCTAGTAAATTTTACCTAGATACTTCCATCAATAATAGCGATAGAAAAGTGCGAACGCGCACTTATGATTATTAATCGGGCGATAGTTTGGTCGTTCTAGGATTCAGTATAGAGTTATATGGCAGTGCGCGCACTGACGATTAAACTTTTGAAACTATCGAAAATGACTGGCTGACAGTTGTACGATCAAACTATCGCAGAACTATCGGCCGGGCGGTAATGTGCATCGAGGACTATGTGAGCGCGCGCACTGCATTCAACTAAACTATCGCCCAACTATCTGTAGACTGTGCATTCAGTATCTAACTATCGAAAATGACTGGCCAATAGTTGTACGACTATCGGACAACTATCGGCCTGTGCATGAAAGACTATGTGAGCGCGCGCCCGGATTCAACTAAACTATCGACCAACGATTGGTCGACTAAAAATTACAAGTGCGCGCAGGCTCTCAAAATCAAACTATCGGCCGACAGTTTGATCACGATCGTCTTACGATTCCGACTAAACTGTCGGTCGACTAAAATCATAAGTGCGCGTTGGCTCTAAGATATTACAAACACTTTTATAAGCAGATAGATTTCAATATTGTTTATTAAAATTGTTAGTAATTTAGGAATTAAATAACAACGAAATAAATATATTTCGAAATATTTTATTAATTAACTATAGTAACTATAGAGAAGAGAATAATAGTAACTATAATAGCCCAAGCGAAAGCAAAATATCACATAATGGTCACCCTAAAAATGACCTGTCAGAAAAGCAGTCCGCGCCTGCACTTTAGCAAATGGTTTATGTAGCCTGTTATTGTCCAGCACGGGTAGCATGACGAACTCGAGAAAGGTTTTGTCTACATCGAAACGTCAAAAATGACATTTCATCGTAGACAAACCTATTGTTCGGCTGTCAATTATAGACTTTCGAGGTGGACAAAATTCTTCTCGGGTTTGTCATGCTACGTAAAGGTGTGCTATTATGTTATATTCGTATATTTTAGCATATCGTTATGCTACATTAAAATATTAGGTTATTTTTAATGCTATAATATATTAGTATTAAGTACCTACCTAATATAATAAATAACCTATTATAACCTATGTTAAACTAAAAGTAGTTATTAATGTTTTTACACTACTTAATGATCAATTACTTACTATTAATAAACGAATTCTTTATTCTTTTTTCCACTATTTTACAAATAACAACACGAATAAATTCATATTACGCTATTAAAAAGTACTTTTTAAGCCCCGAGCGAGCGTGAGTTCGCGATCAAGAATTCCACAGGACAGCATTAGTTAAATATTCTAATAACAGTAATAAATGTTATAGCAGAAAAATAACATGTTCGTTCAAATCGCATGTCGTACGTGATTTATGATATTAGTCCTTATTGATAAGACTTTAGAGTCTGTCTCCACTGTTTCAAATATAACGCGTTATTTGGTTTTCCAACTTTCAAAATTCAACTCTATTTCTATTTGATAGAGTTGAATTTTGATAGATTTGATTACCAAGAAAAGAGAGAGCAATACTTGCATCGCGTGCGGCTGGAATAACGTCTGGATAGAGAAGGAGAACACAGTTCATTCGTTCAGTTCTGTCATTTCATTTGTTCATTTCGAATACACTAGATGGCGTGCAGCGGGCGCCCTGCTTGATATAATTTAATATAGCAATAGCAGAATAAGTTATATTTTTATATTAGGTGCGATAGTTATATTTTTATAACGTTATGCTATATGCGTTATCAAATATAACGCACACCTTTAATGCTACGCGTGCTGGTGGCACTGATCTCTAATATACCACTGGATAGGCTGTCTCCATACAAATGACAGCTAATTTTGTGTAACAATTTGAAGCGCTACTAGTGTCACTACGAGGGTGCTGAGAACTAATTTTGACGTGAGATTGTGACAGCCGCGAGATTTTTAAAAGTATTTATTTTATTTTGTGTTATTTTGGTGTGATTTCATATTTAATTCTGAAAGTTATTGTGAAAGTTAAGCTCATAAACATGAGGAAATGTGTGTTTGTAAAACTCGGTACGAAAAAAGGGAGAAAAAGGTCATTTCACAGGTGAGTGTATTAAATTGTTGTTTTTAGTGAAAATTGACCTAAAACTGTGTGTAAAGCATTTGATTACTATCTGAAAATAGTTTGCAATGATATCTTATCAATATCTAGGCATTATAATGATGAATTTTGAGAGAATTATGAAAAAAATGTTTTGTTTATAATTCACTAGTGAGTGATTGACAAATTCTTATCGATAAAATGTCGATATTCAATACCAAAAGTTGATAGAGCTCAGGCTGATTCAGTAGCTGTTGTACACCCGTCTTTCGACATTATGGTAGTACCTAGCTCTTCGCTCGCGGCTTCGCCCGTGTGAACTACACGACGTTATCCCGTGGGAATGTGATATTTTTGCGGAATAAAAAGTAATAAGTAGCCTATGTTCCTCTCCAGGCAACAAAATATCTGTCTTAAATTTCAGCCAAATCTGTTCAGCCGTTATGGCGTGATTGAGTAACACATACTTCCTACTTTTACAATAAATCGACCTCGCATAGCATGTGGGGTTGACCCAGGTTTTATTTTTTTTATGCTACCCATATTTTTTTAAAAGAAGTAGTTTAGTTTTAGGATTAGTTTTAATCCTAAAACTAAACTAATTAATTATTAATCCTAAAACTAAACTACTTTAAAAAAATATGGGTAGCATAAAAAAATAAAACCTGGGTCGACCCCACATGCTATACGAGGTCGATTTATTCGACAATTGAAATTCGAGTCTTATAATACGTATGCAGAAAATAGTCGTGGTTTTAGTAATAAATCTTTTTTTGTTTTAAATTACACTTGTAGATCTTAATTAAAATTTGATCAATTATTTTTGCAGATTTCCTTCCGAATTGAGTCTAAGAAACAGGTGGTTAGAAAATATGAAAGCCCTAAACTGGACCCCGAAGGAAACAGATTCACTTTCTTCAAAACATTTTGACACCTAGTGTTTCTTCACACATAACACCTTTTTTTTAAATAAACTTGTTACTTGAGCAGTATTTATTTCTGTTTTTTATTTTGTGTAAGCTACCCCTTTATAACATGAATTAAGTAATATAACGTCAATTAAGGCTGTAGTTGTGTGTGTCAGTAAACGGTACGGATACGTACCTTGTAGTACCTCGATGGAAAAAGAGTACCACAGTATTTCAACAGTTTTATCACATTTTTGGTGGCCGAGCTGCAACGCATAGGACCCAACCCGGCCACGCTTCTATCGAAATAAATAGTAAGTTTATGATGGTACCTATCCTGTACCAACGATAATGTGTCCGTTTTCCCGTTAAATTTGCAATAAAATAAATTTCTAGGGCATCGAAATTTCTGACAAAAAACGCCTGACATTATTGATTGATCGACACAAGACGTCAAGTTACGTATATTGCTCAATCATGAATGTCAGGCGTTTTTTGTCAGAAATTTCGATGCTCAAAACATTTATTTAATTACGATTTTAAAGGAAAAACGGACACATTTCCGTTGGTACAGAATAGGTACCATCAGCCTGTACCAAATTTGCATCATAAACTTAGTAGGTACTTATTTCGATAAAAGCGTGGCCGGGGACCGGCCACCAAAAATGTGTTTCACTGATGAAATGCTGTGTCACTCTTTTTTTCCATCGAGGTACTACGTACGAGGTACGTATCCGTACCGTTTACAGCCTTAATTGACGCCGCCGCCGGCGCCGTGGCCGGGCCAGAACGTAACACACGTATTTACAAACAAAAAAGTATTTAAGTATATATTATCCGTTATCAAGTTCATGTAGACAGTTTCTTAAGAAATTTACTATGGGCTTAGATTGTTAAAAAATATATATTTATTATGTTTATTATCATCGATATATTATCATTACCACAGTCGACCTAAGAACATCACTAATGTTAGTTCAAAGTACTTTCGTATCTGCCTACAGCGCCAAAATGGCGATATTCAAATGATCACAAAAATATTTTACGTCAGCCAGTCCAGTGGTAGGTATAATAGAGGTCAGTGCCTGGTGGCCTACCACAAACTCTTATAGCAGTTATTTTTTAGTTGAGAGAGTGAGACGCCGCTCTACACGCCGTATAGCGGCGTCACGCTCTCTCAACTTAAAAATAACTGCTATAAGAGCTTGTGGTAGGCCACCTGTTCTATTTCGCAAGCACATTTCACCTGTAAAACAATCTCTCTTCCAGCACTTTTCGTGACTTTTGGCATGACGATTACCAAATAAACTAATAAAATACAATGACACTTGACACATTAATTTCGTTTGTCACAACAAATAACATGGCGACCTGCCAAATTTGAAATTAGTTCCAAATTCGACCGCGCGCAGACTTATCTGGCGAGCGCTCTATAATAGAGGTCAGTGTCTGTGAGTGATACGATTATGAATATAATCTGTTTGTACTCAAAAAGCTGTCAAAAAGCGTTTTGTTACTTGCAAAGAAGGTATATTAACTTTATGTTGCAAAGAGACAATTTATTTGCTGATTGTAATATTATTGTAATATTATTATTGTGATGTGATTGTAATATTATTATTTTCTATTTTTTATTGTTTTGCGCCCATTAAATTACGTATTGATAAAAATAGACCACACAAGTAGATGCATTAGCAATAATTAACAGCATATAAAATATTTTTATCAATATGGGTATGGACATGGGCTTCATTTGACATTTGAAGCCCATATAAGGACAAAATATGGGCTTCAAGTGTCAAATGAAGCCCATGTCCATATCCATATATTTTAGCCTGTAGACCCCTCGAAGTCTGATAGTTACTACAAAACGTTGTAAAATTGTAAACGCAATTGAACATCCAATGTTAACACATAATAAAAATGTGTTACAAGTAATTAAGCACTTTATTAATTAATGAGCGATTTTCTGAGAGGCCATTTAAAAAAAAGCTTCCAATTGCTTCACTAGATGGCGTTGAATAAGTATGTACATGTCTATGGTATATTTTGGTATGAAACATATTTAAATTACCTAATGACTTTTTAAAAACCCAAAGGAAACTAATAATATATTAAATAAGTACTACTGTGAGGAATAGAAACGAAATAGGTAAATTTAAAGATTTATGTAAATAAATAACATCTGTCTGACGTTCCGTTTTACGTAAAAAAGTCGCGTCAAAGTAAAATTTATAACGTTCCGTTCCTTCTAACTGCATAGGTGGGACAGCGCCATCTAGTGACTGAGCTTTCAAAAAATCGCCCATTATCTAGTTTTATCTAAATATAAAAGCAAAATGATACTTTTTTCGGAATCCTCGATTTTTTTCTCTACAATTGGTATCTATGTTCCTCAAGGTACAAACATGGCCAAAGATGTATGGACTATTAGTGACCTCCTTTTTGTAGCTTTGTTCTGTTAAACCTTGCTAGCTAGTTATCGTTATACTCAACGTCACAAAACAAGGAACAGACAAACTGGGGGGCTACCGCGTAACTTTATGGGTATGAACTTCATACGTTTTTGGGAACTTTAAGTCAATTTTATAAAGAAAATAGCCGCTATCAGTTCCTTGTTTTGTGACGTTTGGTATAACGATAACTAGCTAGCAACGTTCAACAGAACAAAGCAGCAAATATCTATCAAGATAAGGAATTCAAATGACAGTTGAAGCCCATACCCATATCCAGATTTCTTAGCCGGTAGCCGGTTTTTTTAAAAAACAACTATAATTTAACCAAGTTGTTGAATAAATTGCGTGAAAAAATCCGTGAAAGTGTTTTATTTATATGGACAGTTCGCGCAGAAATCTAAGATGTGTTTATGAATGTAATCTGGTTTTATGAATAAACAATTTTTGATTTTTTTTTTATTTTGATACAACAACAACTTATAGGTCAATGGCTAAATCAGATTCAGATTAGCCCCCTGATTCACGAACCGTCGGAAACGCTCCCGTCCCGACAGTGGAATGTATGCCATGTCTCTGCCACTCACTATAGAATAGACAAAGACAAAGCACTGAAGTCGAATCTGATTCCGTTTCCGACTGTTTGTGAATCAGGGGGCAGCTTTTCTGCCTGTTCTGCTTGTTCTGGCAGTTAATCCTGGCCAGGGAAGTTCGCACGACTCTTTCTCATCTCTAGCAGAAGATACCGTTTTATTTTATATTTAAAAAATATAACTTTTTTTTAGACTGAAGTATATGTGAACCATAAACTTATAGTACTTATAATAAGTTAATGATGTAAACTACCCTGATGCCTACTATACTTACTATTACATACTTTAAGTTTTTTGTAAAAATTTCATTTTTATGACAAGCTTAATTAACACCAATTAACTAAGCCCATGTTTTCATTAAGAAACTTTGTCATGGAAAACTTGATAACGGATAAATATACAGGGCGTCCCAAAACTATGCCACATGGAGGGAAAGTACCTTTTATACAGAAGATATCAAATTTTACTGAAAGGAGACTTCATTTTTATTTTAAAAAGAAAACGAACTGCTTTCAAAGGAATTTCATAATCGCCTGTTTGAACTGGGAATCGAACCCACTGAATGTGAAAAAAAAAAGTATTTCTTTATTTTTAGTGTACCAATCGAAAGGCTCGATTATACCTAAGCATTTCTTCTAAGTAACATAGCATCTTAAATAAAAGAAATACTTCAAAAAAATGACATCAAAAAAGTAAGAAATAATCCATCACCAAATAACGTAAGTACTTTGAAGACGGGCGTGAAACATGTACAATTTTTTGTTGTTTTTGTTAAAACCCGCCCGACTTCAAAGTACTTACGTTATTTGGTGATGGATTATTTCTTACTTTTTTGATGTCATTTATTTGAAGGCGGTTTTATTTTTTTATAAATATAATTTTTATTTCACTCTATTTAGTGCATCATGCAGGTAATTTACGTGTATTCTGGTAAATAGGTATGTGATCAAACTGAGAACCTGCTTTTTTGAAGTCCGTTAAAATACCTTGAGGTATCTCCTTTCCAACAAAACAAGAATCATCTAAATCGGTTTATAAACAAAGGAGTTATGCCTAAAGATACTAATAAATTCACATAAAATGGTAACGAAAACGACAGAATTCTCAAGATTTCCTGAAAACTACTGAACCGATTTCAAAATTTCAAAAAATGAGACCAACTTGGGAAAAAACCTGATGTTATAACATATGAATCATTCCAATCGGTTCAGCCGTCTTCGAGTAATCGGTGTACATACATATAAAAAAAATTATACGCGACGAATAGATAACCTCCTCCTTTTTAATTTTTGAAGTCGGTTAAAAATGCACCTAAGCGAAGTAATAAGCGATAATTTTTAGCCTATTTCAAGACTTTTTGAACTTTTTTCACAACTGAACTTCGTTGCCATATAATCAAATTTTGTAATTATTCACTAGTAGGTATTAAAAAAAAAAAAGGTATTCAAAGTGCGACGACTCTGGGCCCATTTTGCACTTTGTTCTTTAAAAAATTGTCAAATTTCTGGAAAACCATTTTTTTAAGTGCATATCTCCGTAACTATCTGTACTAGCAACAAAACTTAAAACGTTGATTATAGACAATTTAATTCTCTACAACATTGTGAAAACTCTTTTCTGGCTGAAATGCATCTAAACGAAGATTTAAGCGAAAACCTGAAGAAATTGTCGATTATTTAATATGGCGGCGGGGGCGGAGGGCGAGAAATTGTGCATTTTGCATTTTAAATACTCACACTAACCATCCTTGACAACATATGTAAAATTCAAAACTACCGGACCACTTGTAGGCTAAAAACTTCGAGCAACGCGGGCCTTCCGTCTCGGAAGACCCGCGTTGCTCGAAGGCTAAAAACCCTCTATTCACTGGACTATGTACCTATACGTGATGTATGGCAGAGGTACCCTTTGTGGCCACTTTAAGTATTTTTTGACTTTTAAGCACTAAGTACTAAATGGTCTTAGGTATTTAAGACACAAATTATATCTTAAATTATAGATAATTTATCTACCTTTAAAGGTACATTTTTTAAATTTATAAAAGTAAAACAGTTTTTTTAATATTACATACAATGTGTGAGAGGTGCCAAATGTACCGGTTTTGGCCACTTACTGATAGTTAAACTTTTGTAAGTATTGCGAAAACTCAAAACCAAAACCAGGAAAAATCAATATATTCTAATGCGCTAGAAACCAGTCAATTGCACAACAACAATTTAATTGTAAAAAAAAAACAAAGGTTTATAAAGTATTTCATCCAAAACAAATTTCATAAAATTTTCATACAAAACATTTTTTCAAACAGAAAATGGAATTTATTGAAAAAAATCTTATGACATAAGGAATTCAAACGGTTGTTATTATTACCTTAAAATACCTTATTTTAATTGCCGTTATCAAAAATGGCTAAAAGTTGTTTAGAAAACTTTTAGAGCAAAAAGTGGCCGAAACCGGTACAGTGGCCAAAACCAGTACGTCTGCCTGTTCCATGTATTTTTTACATTATTATACAGGGGGTTTGTTTAAAGATGGGTCATACTTCAGGGGGTGAAAGTACCCATTCATACAAACAACTTTTACTATGGGAGCAACTGCCACATTGCGAAGCACTGTCCCATACATTTTGGCCCATTCAGTATTGCACTTTTGTATGAAACAGCCGATTTTTTTTTCAGTCAGTAGGGCTAGCACAACTTGAGCGCGACTCGAGTGAGAAAGAGTCGCGGGCGCTTTCAACCAATCAGAACGTTCGTGGATAGGGGGCGTGACTTAAGGCGACGTGCTGATTGGTTGAAAGGAGCGCGACAAAGAGTCGCGCTAAGTTGTGCTAGACCTACAGATGTCAGTTTTCCCGCCATTTCCGTGCGCACCAGTATCATAGTAAAAATATATGCAACCTCTCGCTACCTGCCGAGCCTTCTTTAGTTAAGATATTATTGATATTTCCCGCCTGGGAGTGATTGTGCATAGCTACAAAAACGTTAGGGTGGGTGGGACGAGACTGTATCTTCAGATGAAACGAAACTTCACGTAAGACAGTGTGGGGCAAACTTCTTGAACCATCGTGGTGGGCCGGCGACCAACCACAACTCGCTAAAACCCGTTTTACGAGTTGTGATTGGTTGCTTGCCCGCCATGATGGTTCAAGAAGTTTGCCTCGAGGTATACCTATGGGTAAGTTCGTTTAATCATCAAATATTTTTACTTTAGTGACTATATAGAGCATGACTAGAGTGACATGAAATTCCCTCATTTTATAACCCTACTAGCGGACCCGGCAAACGGTGTTTTGCCATATAAATTTTATTGGACATGAAATTCGTATCACCAAAATCTGCCTGCCATAAATGTCACCTATTAAAAATAGGTACAGTGCCACAAGTCACAACCTTTTCTGTTCCGGTGACAGCGGCGCTACGTACGGTTTTCTTTTTTTTGTAACAATTTAACCGGCCCTGACTTCTAAGAACTTCAGCCGCTAGCAGCGCTATGGTTGGACATCAACTTGACAGCAAAATGACATTAAAAAAAAACACGCTAGTTTCCCATTTTGGCCACCGGCACAGCAAAGTTTGTGGCACTTGTAATCCAAAGAGACAAAAACGTCACTGATTACATACTCTTTGACATACCTACTCTTTGGAAGCGGCTATGTAGGAAATGACAGTTGTGTAAAGTACGACAGTTTAACGATTTTATTTACAAAATTACCATATTTATTTTAAAATGTTCCTGAATAAAAAGTAGCCTATGTTACTCTCCAGCTCTCAAATTATCCCCATACTGAAAATCTCGTCTCTGATCTCTGAAAGACGGACAAACAAACAAA
The DNA here is from genome assembly GCA_949710035.1 of Crambus lathoniellus. Lineage (NCBI taxonomy): Eukaryota > Metazoa > Arthropoda > Insecta > Lepidoptera > Crambidae > Crambus > Crambus lathoniellus. The sequence goes on along the minus strand of OX453303.1, from coordinate 3,852,650 downwards.
CAAATAAACACACTTTCACATTTATAATATTAGTATATTAGTATATTAGTATGGATTAAAACTAAAACTGGACGTCTATCAAATGCTAGACTAGAGTGTGGCCTCGACCGTCCGGTTTTCGACCATCCGACAGGCAATGATCGGTCCGGCCTATCAGATCTATGACTGCAAGCGGACTAGAGATTCAACATCTGAAGTTTTCTCTACCTTGCATTTATGAAGAAAATTTATTTTAAGCATGTCCTAATGTAACTGCGCTCGAAAACACATCAACTGCGATAACAGCTTTTATTACTTAGGCTAACTTTACTTATTGCTTTTGTTAGGTAGGTAGGGCATAAAGGCGATGTCGAGGTCAACATGTATAGTCTGATATGCCGCCGTGTGTACCTAAAATATAAATATTTTATAACTGTTTAGCTGCCTTGACCTTTTTCAGTGAAGCGATGATGTTAGCGGTGTCAAACATGACAACGTTTCACAACACAAATTTATAAATGTGGGTTAAGTGAACCACGTTTCAAGAAAAGCGCTTGGAATAATACGCTACGTGTTGTTTTTGGCTGCAACCAGCTCCGGGTTAGGTGTCAGGCTATTTCTGAGGATTGAATTATTTGTTCAAATAGGACATAGCATAATAATATGACAATAATAATAACAATGTTATTGTGAATCGAAGCTCAGGTGCCCTACCACAAACTCTAATAGCAGTTATTTTTAAGTTGAGAGAGTGAGACGCCGCTTTACACGCCGTATAGCGGCGTCTCACTCTCTCAACTTAAAAATAACTGCTATTAGAGCTTGTGGTTTTTTGGGATCTGGGCGGGGGGCGCGTATGCACCCTCTCCAGTTGGCCGGGTGGCCGGTGAGGCCGCAGTTGACACACGCGGGCTGACCAGGAGTGTCACGAGTGCGTTCACACTCTCTGGTGAAATGTGAGCCAAGGCACTTGACGCACCTTGGTGGGGCCGTGCAATTGGCCGCCGCGTGCCCGTAAAGTTGGCACCGGTGGCATTGCGCTGGGACCCCGCGACTGCGCGGGGGCTCGACGGTGATTTTTGAAAGGCCGCAGATGGTAATTTCTTTGGCCTTGTAAAGCTCTTTGGCTTGGGCTGTGTTGGTCATAGCGACCAACGCCAGAGGGAAGCGGCGCCTGCCATGGCCGTACATAGGATGTACGGCTTCGACAGGGAAGCCCTGGCTGATGAGATCGGCTTTGATCTCATCGGTGGGAAGCTCCACGGGTACCCCTCGGAGTACCGCGCGGATCTTGCGCTCTTCCGGGAGCGCGAAAGTGTGGTAGGCTATCTTAGAAGTGGATAGCAGCTTGATTAGCTCACGATAATCAGAGATGGTGGACACCTCGATCTTAATGGCCGAACCCGTGTTGGACGCACGGGTGTAATTAATTTTTGCGGCTAGGCACATTTTGGACACTTCGGTCCATTTGTCCTTTGCCCGAAGGAAAACCGGGGGAGGCGCCTTAGGTTTGGCGGAAGTGGGATCGGCCCGCGTGTGTGGGCGGGTTGGCGCGTTTTGCGCGGAGGTTGATGGCACATTGGCCGTGGGGGTCGCTGTGATCGCGGGAGCGATCTTGTCTAGCGGAGTGGGAGAGGGGTTGCTTTGAGCAGCCGGGGGTGGGGTGGGGGAGAGGGTTTTCGGGAGCTCCGGAATCGGCGAGGGCCGATTCTTGGCTTTTTTCCCTTTTTTCCCCTTGCGGGGCAGACTGTTTACAGTAACAGTCGGGAGGTCTTGAGAAATGTCTGACTCCTGGTCAGGAGTCGAGGAAAGGGACCTCTCAGACGAGGCCCTCTTCAATGAGGTGGGAGCGACCTCCATCTCATTGGAAGGTGGGGGTTGGGAAACCGGGGTTAGTGATAAGCCCGTTTCGCGCGCGAACACCATGAGGACAGGCATTAAACGCTCTATTGCGCCTGGGATATTAGAAAGGCTAGTAAAAAGCTCGATTGCACTTGCCGCGTCCATAGCGGCGAAAATGAAATTCTAAAGAAAGAGATAACAATGCTAGAAGAGCAAAAGAGACACCCCCCGCCAGGGGCAGGGGGGAGGGGGGACTGCCGTGTGAGCAGGTATCCCTAATGGATAGCCACTCGCTCCCTTTCCCTTGGGACTAGGCCCAAGTGCAATGGGTCCAGGACTGCGGTTTTCCTAGGCCTGGGAGGCCTAGAGAGCGAGCCGGGAGCGCTCAAGTTGGCTTAGTTGGCACTGTTAAGTTTCCACCAACTCAAATCGCGAGCAAAAATAACCACTTTACGTTTTGATACAAACGCAAAGCAGCGATGTTTGCGACGAGTACAAGCGAAAGGTCGCTGTGTACTGGAATACTCACAATACGGAGAGTGCGAGGAGAGCGGAGAGGGCGGGCGCGAGACGTCCGTCCCGCGCAGAGAGTGACTCAGTCATATAAAAAAGGGCCAAACCGGCAACCTCCCAGGAGGCCGCAGGCGGGCCCTCCCCCCCCCCCCTCCCACAAACAACACCCAAAACTTCCCCGATCTTCCAAAATCGGGAGGTAGGACAGCTGCACAGGCCACAAAGTCGGCCTGGGGTGGCTCTAAGACCTACACCCCTACCCAGGCACCCCCCCCCCCCCCACAAATTGGCGCTCCGAAGCGCTCCCCCCCATGCAATCACAATCACAGTCCTACTCTAAAGAGGAAGACCTTGATTACGTCCTCAATTCAATAAAAAATATTGACTTCGATGAGGTCTCAATCATAGCCCATAAGTTACGCAATGCCCGGACTAGCCGCGAGCGCGTAATAATAATGGCCCAACATAGTCAGTGTCTAAAAACACTTCAAAGTTTGAATTAAAACTTCCTCCCATTCAATTATTATTATTATTTCCTTTATTACATTTTAAATACTTACAAAATTATATTTCTAAACATTAAATTTTTACAATGTATAACACTAAAAAATATAACATTTAAAAATACAAAAATGCAGTTCCCCAACGGCAGCAAGATCAAGGTCCCGGCTACCGATGGTTAAGGATCCAGAGACAGGAACCTTCTCACTATACGGGCCGTGTCCAGAAGTACTGCCTTCTGCATCTGACTCCCGATCCATCCACCTAACGCAAGCCTCTTAAGGTGTTTATCGAGGCTCTTGGCTATCAGACCATGGGCAGATATGACTATCGGAACAATAATTGCTGAATCAATGTCCCACATGTCAACAATCTCGTGAGCTAAATCAAGATATTTGTTTTCTTTATCTTTTTCAGCTTTCACAAGGTTGTCGTCATGGGGAACAGTGACATCAACAATTATCGCGCGGCGTTCGTGTCGATCTATCAATACAATATCAGGCTTATTAGCTACAATAGTCCTGTCTGTAATGATAGATCGATCCCAATACAATGTGGCATGGCTATTTTCAAGGACCTGTTCTGGTGCATACCTGTAGTACGGCACCTCGGATGCCACAAGACTATGTTTCAGAGCAAGTTGTTGGTGTATTATCCTGGCCACTTGGTTATGTCTATGCAAATACTCGCCGTTTGCGAGACGAGAACAACCGGAGATTATATGCCTAAGGGATTCACCCGGACGATGACACGCTCGGCAAATATCCACTGTGCCATCCCTTAGGATATACTTTCGGTAGTTATTCGTCATCACAACCTCATCCATAATTGCACAGACAAAACCTTCGGTTTCACCAAAAAGATCACCGAAGCGGAGCCAGGATACTGAGGCTAATAAATCTACGTCGGGCCCATGGAGAGCCCGGTAGAATCTGCCATGTAACTCCTTGCTTTGCCACACAGTGCTGCGGTCGGAAGTACTAAGTACTACAGGTTTGCGCCAGTTTTCTTTTGCTAAAAATAGAGGAGTCAGTCCATTATCAACAGCAACTACATCTCTATGAGACCCCATATCGACTTGGAGAAAATACTCCCTAAGATTGCATATCTCGCGGTTATGCAATGTCTTAGCATTTAAGAAGCCACGACCACCGCACTTCCGCGGGATATACAATCTCATGGTCGATGAACGTGGGTGATGTATGCGGTGTGCTGTTAGCAATGTACGAACTTTTCTATCCAGGGCATCCAGTTCAGTTTGAGTCCATTTAAGTATGCCGAAGGAATACATTAGTACCGGCATGACCCATCCATTGTATGCGCGAACCTTGTTTCCGCCAGACAAAAGACTTTTAAGGACTTTTGAAAGGCGCCCCAAGAAACGCTCACGCAACGACTGTTTCATGTCAGCATCGTTGATGCCTAATGCCTGTGACATACCTAAATATTTATAGGTTTCGTTTACGGAGAGAGATCTAAGATGAATAGAATCCGAGAGTTGTATACCCGTAGATTCCATTATCTGACCACGCTTTACATGCATGACTGCACATTTGTCCACACCAAATTCCATTTTAATGGCATTACTGAAAGCTTCAGTAACCTTCAGTAACGCTGTCAAATGAGAACTGCTATGGGCAAATAGTTTCAGGTCATCCATGTACAGCATGTGTGATATTACTTGACCATTTCTCCGTAAACGATAGCCTAACCCTGAACTCTCGAGAAGTGTACTCAGAGGGTTCAAGGCGAGACAGAACCACAATGGACTCAAACCGTCACCCTGGAAGATACCTCGCTCTATTTTTATAGGATCGCCATGACCTAAAATCCGTCGAGATCCTGGATAGAAAAGGACCGTTCTCCATTTTCGCATGCACGATATCAAGAAAGTGCGTAGAGTTGTATTTATTTTATACAACTCCAGCACCCTCATGAGCCACGAATGCGGTACGGAATCATAGGCCTTCTTATAATCTATCCAGGAAGTCGACAAGTTCTTTCGGTTTCGACGAACCTGTTGGTTAATAGCCATGTCAATGAGGAGTAGCTCCTTAGTACCACGGGCCCCATTCCTACATCCATTCTGAGAGGCGACCATAATAGAATTTTGATTAATGTGTTCATTAATCTTCGACCTCAAAATGGACGTAAGAATTTTATAAATTGTTGGCAGACAGGTGATAGGTCTATAGTTTTTGGGGTCCGCAGTACTACCAGATTTATGGAGCAGATGGGTTATGCCTGTTGTCATGAATTCTGGAAGCGATCGAGATAATAAAGCACATTGAAATTGAGATGCTAAGCAAACGTGCGAGCTAGGTAACCATTTATACCAGAAATTGTGCAGTCCATCCGGGCCTGGAGATTTCCAGTTGGGTAAGGAACGAACTGCACAAACTACGTCTTGGTAGTCAATGGTTACTTCATTCATATCAGGTATAAGCTCACACGAACGCTCAACATCCTCCATCCACGCGCCTTCAGAGTGAGTGACAGGCACGGACCAGATGTTGTGCCAAAAAGAAATCATGGCTTCATCATCCGGCCGATGCATATCAGTATCACTCTGATACGATCGCTCCCAGGATGCATAAACACGTCGTTGATCTCTCTCGAACATGCGGTTCTGAGTAAAGCGATCGACTCGCACCCTATACCTTCGAATACGATTAGCCCATGCACAAATTTTCTGCTTCAGGAAGTCGATGCGCTCTGTGACACATGAAATATAATTTTGAGGACTAATACCAGTCCCCAAGAATGCACGTTTCACAAAGCGCATGACCCTAGGGCGCATGTTGCCCTCCCTAAAGCAGCTGAGCTTACCGATGAGTACCCTAGCCTCACTGATACGACGCTCAATCCTACACTGCCAGGCTGGTACAGCCAGGCGAGGGCGTGTTGCTGTGTCAGTATTTGGAAATTTGACATGAGCAACACGACAAGCTGTAATAGCCGCACAGTACAGGATCGAATGAGTATCAGTCAGGTCTTCACTACTATCAAAGTAATTTGGTAGTAGCAAATCTAAAGCACACATCAGCGCCCTATTTTTTTTGTGCATGGGAAAACGTGGAAGCCGAGGTCTAAGGTGAACCAAAGTCGATCGAAATTCCCGAACTACATCTTCAAGAGTACTCCTCAATATATCATTGTATTGGGGACTTACAGTAGTAACCATATCATCTCCACGATCACTATCAGCAACGCCAGCTTGCAATGTGGCCGCGGCAGAAGCTTGAGTTAATATTAATATTCCGCCTACCATTCCACGGCCAACCTGAGCCGCCTATTGGAGGCCCAGGAAGCCGTCTTAACCCAGGACCCTTCTGGTCATACCCAGTCACTTTCACAGGACCCCTCAGGTCAGCCCCAGTCCTCTCAATCGGCGATTACCCCTTCTGGGAGTCAGTCGAATTAATTTCATTTCATTTCCGGCCACGCCCACTTTGGGCGTCAGTCGCATTAAATTCACATATGGCCGGTCAACCCTTCAGGGTGTCGGTCATTTTCAGTGCGCACTTCACTTAGGTGAGTGACGCCCTGCGCCACGCCCCTCCCGGGGCGTGGTCGCCTTCGATAAGCTGATATACCCGTCCAGGTAACAGCTGTTTTCAGGCAGTGTTTAGTCGGTAAGAGTCCGACATAACCCTTACAGCCGGCTGTAATGGTATCCATGAGGATTCACTGCCTCCTTCCCTCGCTTTCCGGAAGGTTGCCGGACGTGCGATTATTTCAATAGGAAATGGTCGGACGTTCGACGCAAAAAAAAAAAAAAAAAAAGAGCTTGTGGTAAGCCTACAGAACGCTTCATTGTGACAAAGTTCTATGTTTTTTACTTAATTATCATTAGTCGTCGTGTACTACAATCTAAAATAAATGAAAAAACTAAAGAACTTTTAAAGTCATATGCTATGTCCTATTAGAAAATATATAGATAGATATACTAGCTGACCCGGCGCGACTTCGTTCGCGTGGCCCTACCCCTACTCTAACCCTATCTTACCCTCTTTCCCCTATTTTCTCACCTTTTAAACCTTTCCTGGACTTCCACGAATATTTCAAGACCAAAATTAGCCAAATCGGTTCAGACGTTCTCGAGTTTTAGCAAGACTAACGAACAGCGATTCATTTTTATATATATAGATAGATAGATTAGAAAACGGGCGGCATTGAAGCCAGAAGACCTCGTTTTAAATCCAGTCCGTATATATTTTTTTTTGGCAAATTCCTTTATTTTGTGAAAAAGTCTAGGGAGCCCTTTTCACTTCTGCCGGCACTCCCGGAGTGTAACCCGTTGTTTTTTATTCAGTCTTGTAACACCACTATAGAACACCCGCATAATAACGACACTGGCGATCGTCAACGCCCCCCACACCTCACACCCTGCGCGGCTGGTATATAAGGGGCCACTGCAGCGTTCTCGCCCCTCCAGGGGCGTGGTCGCCTTCGATAAGCTGAAATACCCGTCCAGGTAACAGCAGATTTCAGGCAGTGTTTAGTCGGTAAGAGTCCGACATAACCATTACAGCCGGCTGTAATGGTATCCATGAGGATTCACTGCCTCCTTCCCTCGCTTCCCGGAAGGTTGCCGGATGAGCGACTGTTTCAATAGGAAACGGTCGGTCGTTCGACGCAAAAAAAAAAAAAAAAAAAAAAACGTTCAACGCCAGTCGCTCGCTAGACGGCTCCGAGTACGATTGCTTCAGTAGTCTGCTCAGAGCTCAGTGTTTTGGCTTGATCGATGCTCCGCGTCATCAAGTTAAAGCTAGCTAGGAGGATATAGGGTTGCGATGCCACGCGTCCTTCCTAAGATCCGTATTAGGTTTACAACGTATGAAGTAAATGTATGTTGGAGGGTCAAGTATACCAATAAATATTATTTCCGAACATCGTGGGTATTATTTCATACGCCAAACCTTACAGTCTTTATTTTATTAGATTTCTAGGACCAGGAACTCTCGACAAGGACGTACCCAGGAAGGGGGGGGAGAGTCCAGGGGGTCTGGACCCCCCCCCCGAAAGTGTCCACTAATCCGCGGGATGGGCGGGTGGCGGGGCGACCTGACGGCTATCGCACGCACAGATTACTGTCTGTTTTTCAAAATATCTACTTATTAAATAATTGAATCGGTTGTTTCAGAAATCACACATATAGGTAGTGAAAGTAAACAAAATTTTATAGGAGAGACAAAAAACCAACTTGTGTCAAAAATTTTGAATGCATTATCCCGTGGGAATGTGATACTTTCCGGGATAAAAATTAGCTTACGTTCCACTCCAGGCTACAAAGTGTCTGTGCACCAAATTTCAGCCAAATCCGTTCAGCCGTTTTGGCATGATTCAGCAACAAACATCTAAACTAACCCCCCCCCCCCCACCCGAACGGACCCCCTCCGACAAAAAATCCTGGGTACGTGCTTGACTCTCGAGGGCGTTCATAGAACACCCTAACATAGTTCATCACAGTCTGTTAGAGGTTTTCAAAATAAAGGACAAACATACAAACAATGATTTTTATTTAATTGATAGCTAGCAATTTGCAAGGCACCGGGACAGCTTTTCACATAAATTAACCAAAGCTGAGTTAATGGATTTAGGTCACGCAACAGTAACACATTTTAGGCAAAACTTTTGTAGTAAAAAAACATGACAGGTAGATTTAAGGCAAATGATTTAACTTTTTCATAGAATGGAATGGATGACTAATTTACTTGCTTTGGAATGAAAGTGAGGTCACATTATTGCTTAATAACAGAAGACATCAAATTGGATCAAAATCTTAAAAGCCAAATTAGACGCTAGATAATCTGAGGTACCTTTAGGCTGCCTGTCCATTGAAGCGGAGAGAGCTGGCCTCGCTGCGCCCGCCTCGCACCGCTACCTCGCTCGCTCCGCTTCCGAAATGCTTGCTAGGCCTACTGGACTTCAAGCACGTACCCAGGATTTTTTGCTGAATCATGCGAAAACGGCTGAACGGATTGGGCTGAAATTTGGGACACAGATACTTTTTAGCCTGGAGTGGAACATAGGCTTCTTTTTATTCCGGAAAAATATCACATTCCCGCGGGATAACGTCGTGAAGTTCACGCCCATCCCGCAGATTAATGGATTTCGGGGGGGGTCCAGACCCCCTGGACCCCCCCCCCCCCCCCTGGGTACGTCCTTGCTGGACTTCGTGGAAGCCTCCAGGCCTAAAGAGATTTAATCTAGGAGGCAAATCACATTGGATCCTTTAGGTCGCAACAACTATTCGCTATCGTCTTTATGCTCCAATCAACTTGCGGCAAGACCACGTGATTTAGCGCAGCTTATACCAATCCGCCAATCCTATACCTTGAATTTCTTTCGAACTTCGTTATCGTTTTTGAATAGTTACTTTGGCTAAGGCCCCTGTTCTCACTGGAGCTGCAAGGTCCCTGAACAACCACAGGTGGTAATAATAAACTCTAAACTCATTAAAAAATTAGAGGTATGATAGATAGATACTTTTTATTCCGTTACAAATCATGGTTGACTGAGCCCATGAAGTCAGACACCCGCATTATGAATGTCATTAACCTGTCACATAGCATTGCTTTCATTGTTTTCAATTCGACTGTTGCATGTAGCCCTGATAATCTCCTTATCAATCAGCTTTCATGCATACCTACATTTCGCTAATGCTATTGTTCATTTTATGAAAAGTTTTTTTGCTTGACTGTACCTAAGTACTTTATCACAGCTGTTTAAAAACTAAGTAATAAACTTTTTTAGTTGCCGACTTTTTCTAGTTACTGAAAAGACGAGGCGATCCAAATATTTCTACATTAAAACTAAATATCTCTCTCTCTCTTCACTTTAACTTCTATAATACTGTATCTTCTTTTTACCCGACTGCGACAGGACGGTGATGTTTTTCTCTATCAATATTTCTGTGTGCAGCAGCAAAAGGGCTCGGCAAATTATATCCACCAAAAGGTGAAATGCTGATTTTCAGCAGTGGCTTCATTTCAATATTTTCATTACCTAAGTAATTAAAATTGCATTGTGAATGCAAAAAAGTAACAATAATTAGCTGAACGCTTTTAAACCTACTTAATAAATACTTATTCTATCCTTTTTATGCACCCTTTACCCTTCTGTCCTTTTGATTTAGTTTTTCTTTCGCCCAAGGTTGACTTGAAGAGATTGCTATAAAGCAATAAGGCCGCCTGTCGTCTGTTCTCTTAAAACTATTTGTCCCCTTGTGTTATTTGCCTTTTTTGTGTGCACAGCTTTTTTATTTATTTTTAATTTATAAAAATATTCAAGTAGGTACTTAACCTACATAAGTATTTACATAATTATAATTTTAACATTTCACAAAGTAAACACGAAACCCGAGGATTAGTTTCCAAAACAACAGCGTGCCAGCACATTATCCTAGGGTAGGATTTCAAGGCGTTTGTTTATCATGGATGGCGTCGGCATCACGGCGTTGGCGTCACGCTCATTAATCCACGTCGACCCGCCCAAGCATTGATTCTCAATTATAGACCCCATGCAAACAGTGTACGATTACACCATAACAACGCAGTTATAATGCAGATTTGTTCTTTAAAGTTACTTTTATCCTTTGATTGATACAACATAACCTGCTGCATACTTCGGTCGGAGCGCGAATCTGGAGACAATATCGCACCTTTTGGAGTGTCCCCTGGTGCCCCTCCCCCTGTAATGCTAGCGACCTGCCCTGCCCCGATGAGGGCTACCGATGAAGCAATTCCGGTTGTCATACACACTGGCTCGAACATATGCAACGTGTTATCATCATCATCATCATCATCATTTCAGCCGTACGACGCCCACTGCTGGGCATAGGCCTCCCCCAAGGATCTTCACAACGATCGGTCCTGCGCTGCCCGCATCCAGCGGCTTCCCGCGACCTTGACCAGATCGTCGGTCCACCTTGTAGGGGGCCTGCCCACGGAACGTCGTCCGGTTCGCGGTCGCCATTCGAGAACCTTTCCGCCCCAACGGCCATCGGTTCTCCGCGCTATGTGTCCCGCCCACTGCCACTTCAACTGAGCAATCCTTTGAGCGATGTCGGTCGTTTTAGTTCTCCTGCGGATCTCATCATTTCTGATTCGATCGAGCAGGGAAATACCAAGCATCGCTCTCTCCATTGCTCGCTGGGTAACCTTGAGCCTTCTAATGAGACCCATAGTAAAAGACCACGTCTCGCTTCCATAAGTCATAACTGACAACACACACTGGTCAAAGACCTAGTCTTGAGACATTGAGGAATTTTGGACTCAAATATATGCCGGAGCTTCCCAAACGCTGCCCATCCGAGCTGGATTCGACGAGAGATCTCTTTCTCGAAGTTGGACTTACCTAATTGGATTGTCTGTCCTAGGTAGACATAGTGGTCAACAACTTCAAGTGTAATGTTCCCAACATTAACTGGAGCGGATGTAACATGGGCATTGGACATGATTTTTGTCTTATCCATGTTCATCTTCAGACCCACTCTTTGGGAAGCATTGCTGAGATCTTCGAGCATTGTATTCAGGTCTTCCAAAGCCTCAGCCATGAGAACTACATCATCGGCAACCGCAACGTGTTAATACTACTATAAACGAAACTGAGAAAACTGTTTGTTCAGAATCGAGAGTAGAAACGATTCCACATTTTTTATATCTAGTGGTTCAATTTTGCAAAAAAATTGTTTTGATTTTTTGCGGCTTCTAAAACGAGACCCGTGACGTGCTTTCTTACGTCATAGTAGAGCTTAAAATCTGTCAGAGTGTCACGGAGACCTATGAACACGAATATCTTGGAAGTTTTTTTTATTAATGGGATTCAATTTAACATGTTGAGGTGTATAGCTTTTCGGTTACTGCATTACCACGTTGTATACAGGGCTTCCCATAGCTATGGGACATGAAAGGCAAGTACTCTTATAGTAAGATAGCAAATTTCACTGAAAGGAAACATGCCTTTATTTTTAACCGACTTCTAAATCAAAAAGGAGGAGGTTCTCTATTCGTCTGTATGTATGTTGTTTTTTTTTTTGTGTATGTCCACCGATTACTCGAAGACGGCTGAACCGATTGAAATGGTTCAAACGTAATTACATCAGGTTGGCTTCCAAGTTGGTCCCATTTTTTGAAATTTTGAAATCGGTTCAGTAGTTTTCAGGAAATCTTGAAAATACTGTCGTTTTCGTTACCATTTTATGTGAATTTAATACTTATCTTTAGGCATAACTCCTTTGTTTATAAACCGATTTAGATGATTCTTGTTTTGTTAAAAAGGGGATACCTCAAGGTATTTTAACCAACTTGGAAAAAGGAGGTTTTCAGTTTGATCACATACCTATTTACCAGAAAACACGTAAGTTGCCTGCACGATGCACTAAAAAGAGTGAAATTAAAATTATTTTTATAAAAAAATAAAACCGCCTTCAAAAAAACCACATCAAAAAAGTAAGAAATAATTCCTCACCAAATAAATAACGTAAGTACTTTGAAGTCGGGCGGGTTTTAACAAAAACAACAAAAAATTGTACATGTTTCACGCCCGACTTCAAAGTACTTACGTTATTTATTTGGTGAGGAATTATTTCTTACTTTTTTGATGTGGTTTTTTTGAAGGCGGTTTTATTTTTTTATAAAAATAATTGACAAGACATAAGTATATCTGCATTCAACGATTTTTAAATACGCTTCTAACACTCGGGAATCGCATCGGCTAAAATTCGAAAAAAAATACAGCCTGTACTTATATGACTTCATCGATAGCATTAACTCTTAGGATAATCTCTCGAAACATGATTTTAAAGAAAGGATAAAAATTAAATAAATCATTGATTCTATATCAAGTCGAGTCGATGTGTACTTTTCTATCGAAAAGATGATTCTTTTTACGAAATCTGTAAATCCATGTTTCTTGACAAAAATAAAAATAAACCTTTCAGATAAATTCAGAAAATAGGTATTCGTGGTCAAGCCCTTCAGTTGTTTAAAAGTTATATGACAGATAGACTCCAAAGGGTTAAAATAGGAGACTTTACTAGCTCTGACTCTCCTGTCACCTTTGGCGTTCCCCAGGGTAGTGTCCTGGGTCCTAGTCTCTTCCTTATTTATATAAATGACCTGTGCAACTTACAACTCAGTAACTGTAAAATATTTACCTTTGCGGATGACACAGCACTAGTGTTCCATGGTCAAACATGGGAAGAGACTAGGACTAAGGCTGAAAAGGGTGTAAGGCACGTTGTGCTTTGGCTTCAAGAAAATTTACTTACACTAAACACCTCAAAAACAAAATATGTTACATTTAGCATCACAATGACAAATACCCCGACCAGAGATTTTAGTGTTATAGCCCATAATTGTAAAGATTTTTTGCCTAATAACTTGTGTCAATGTTCTCTTCTTGAGCGTGCTATCTCTATCAGATACCTTGGTGTGATACTAGATCAAACTCTTACCTGGCTCCCGCATATTCAAATGTTAGCAGAAAGGACTCGTAAATTAATCTTTATTTTCAAATCACTCAGACATATTGCTGACGCAAAATTACTTAAAACAGTTTATAATGCACTTGCTAAATCTATCTTGACCTACTGTATCAAAGCATGGGGAAGTGCAAAGAAATCTCACATCATCCTAGTAGAACGAGCACAACGTGCCTTGCTTAAAGTTATGGAATGTAAACCTTTTCGTTTCCCTACGGTACAACTCTATGCACTGACTGATGTACTTTCTGTCAGACAGTTATTTATACTAGAAACAATCTTAGCCCAACATAAAAAATTAGATTATACCACTTGCCAACCCCAAAGACGCCACCTCAAGCATAAAGTTTTCCCTTACATTGGTTCCCGAACGTTTTTTAGTAACAGATTTTCTTACTTAATCGGTCCCTTTTTGTACAATAAAATCAATAAAGTTCTTAATTTACAACATCTTAAAAAATATAACCTTAAACTTAAATTGACAGATTGGCTCAAAGCTCTAACATATACTGATACTGAAAATCTCTTCGCAGTGATAAAATAAATTAAGCAAATGATGAGTATATTAACTAAACTAAGTACCTAATAATTTAATTCCAAGATCAAATTTTAAAAGACAATAAATTAGAAAATCGTATGTAACATTAAGTATTTATCTCATTTTGAAATACCTACATGCAAATTATCTGAATGTGTCATTATATTTATACAAGAAAACTATAAACTTTACCTACAACAGTTAAAAATTTATTATGTAAAATATCGAAAAATTTATTTCTTAAGTTGCGTATATTGTATTAGCTTATTTAAAAAAAAAAAATTATACCTAGTACTCGTAAAAAATGCGTATACTAAAAGTAATTAAGTAACAATGGAAGTTACTGGTACTTAAGTGACAGGCTAGGCCTAGTTTAAGTGCCAGTGAACAAATTTACATGTCATTACTTAAATTGCTTAGCATTAATTTTATATTGTTAAAATCTCTTTCTATTTTAACTTAGCTAAGGCGGACCTTGTTTTTCCAGCTCAAGCTTACCTAATATTATATACCTTAAAACACCTGTGTATCTGAAAGAATAAGGTCCGCAGTTTTGGTAGTCTAACCAATCAACTTTGTTAACTGGTTCGCGCGCCAACGCTATTGGACAGCGATGTGCTTCAACTTCACGGGCGATTGCGATTGCGAGAGGCCGCCCGAGCCGATTAGAGTACCGGCCAGAATAATCCGCTGATACCCTCCGCCCTGGCGCGCGGACGCATAATATTCCTTATTTTATTTCCCCATTGATGTAATCAACAATATATCACAATATTGTTTTTTTATATTATTATGGTGTGTAAATTTTTACTTGTAAACTGTGTGTTGCTGAAATAAAAAATTTATTATTATTATTATTAAATTTGCCATTTCTCCATTATGCCAGGGCTTTACCTGCGTGACGCCTAACGGCGTTAATGACGGCATGCGCGTCCTAGCGCTCTAATTGTATCAAATTAGTGCGCTAAGACCCGGCTACACCTGCGTATTATATCAAATAGCGCGCTGATTAATGGCATTAGACGCAGATGAAGGTCGGGCATTAAAAAGTAAGTTTGTAGGTACTTTCCCTTCATGTCACATACATCACTCCGACAACGACCACGACCTCCGTGGCTGAGTGCTGTACGCACCGGTTTTCAAGGTGCCGCTATCTCTGGAAGTGCCGGGACGAATCCTGATCGGGTAAGTATTGAAAACGAACTTTTAAACATTTCTTCTTTGACGACCGTTCTGGCGCAGGGGTAGGCTACCCACCTTCTGCACCTGTGGTCTCGGGTTCGATTCCTGAACAAGACAAATATGTGTGCATGAATATTTGTCTTGGTCTGGGTGTTTACTATGTATATTATTAATAATTAATATGTATTTACAAACAAAAAGTATTTAAGTATACAGGATATTTTTTTTATCAGTGCACAAATTTTTAGGATCGACTCAGAATCGGTAAGTGAACAACTTTCTCCTAGAAACATAGGTCGAAATATGACAAAATTTTTTTGACCTTTCATACAAATCGGACTGATCACGTGATCGAATTAGTATGGGAAGTCCAAAAATTTTTGTCGTATTTCGACCAATGTTTCTAGGAGAAAGTTGTTCACTTATCGATTCTGAGTCGATCCTAAAAATTTGTGCACTGATAAAAAAATTACCCTGTATATTGATCCGTTATCAAGTTCTCCATGATATAGTTTCTTAATGAAATTAAAATGGGCTTAGATAATTGGTGTGAATGTAAGAAGTTATTTATTTATTTAT
Source organism: Crambus lathoniellus (assembly GCA_949710035.1). Lineage (NCBI taxonomy): Eukaryota > Metazoa > Arthropoda > Insecta > Lepidoptera > Crambidae > Crambus > Crambus lathoniellus. The sequence goes on along the minus strand of OX453303.1, from coordinate 3,837,027 downwards.
TCTTCATGTCTATTCCCGATCGGGTAAATATTGAAAACGAACTTTTCAATATTTCTTCGTGTCTAGGCGTAGAGGTGCCGGGTTCGGTTCCCGATCGGGTAAGTATTGAAAACGAACTTTTCAATATTTCTTCGTGTCTAGGCGTAGCGGTGCCGGGTTCGATTCCCGATCAGGTAAATATTGAAAACGAACTTCTCAATATTTCTTCGTGTCTAGGCGTAGAGGTGCCGGGTTCGGTTCCCGATCGGGTAAGTATTGAAAACGGACTTTTCAATATTTCTTCGTGTCTAGGCGTAGAGGTGCCGGGTTCGGTTCCCGATCGGGTAAGTATTGAAAACGGACTTTTCAATATTTCTTCGTGTCTAGGCGTAGAGGTGCCGGGTTCGATTCCCGATCGGATAAGTATTGAAAACGAACTTTTCAATATTTCTTCGTGTCTAGGCGTAGAGGTGCCGGGTTCGGTTCCCATCGGGTAAGTATTGAAAACGAACTTTTCAATATTTCTTCGTGTCTAGGCGTAGAGGTGCCGGGTTCGGTTCCCATCGGGTAAGTATTGAAAACGAACTTTTCAATATTTCTTCGTGTTTAGGCGTAGAGGTGCCGGGTTCGGTTCCCATCGGGTAAGTATTGAAAACGAACTTTTCAATATTTCTTCGTGTCTAGGCGTAGAGGTGCCGGGTTCGATTCCCGATCGGGTAAATATTGAAAACGAACTTAAATATTTCTTCATGTCTAGGCGTAGAGGTGCCAGGTTCTATTCCCGATCGGGTAAATATTGAAAACGAACTTTTCAATATTTCTTCATGTCTAGGCGTAGAGGTGCCGGGTTCTATTCCCGATCGGGTAAATATTGAAAATGAACTTTTCAATATTTCTTCGTGTCTAGGCGTAGAGGATGCCGGGTTCTATTCCCGATCGGGTAAATATTGAAAACGAACTTTTCAATATTTCTTCGTGTCAAGGCGTAGAGGTACCGGGTTCGATTCCCGATCGGGTAAGTATTGAAAACGAACTTTTCAATATTTCTTCGTGTCTAGGCGTAGAGGATGCCGGGTTCTATTCCCGATCGGGTAAATATTGAAAACGAACTTAAATATTTCTTCATGTCTAGGCGTAGAGGTGCCGGGTTCTATTCTCGATCGGGTAAATATTGAAAACGAACTTTTCAATATTTCTTCATGTCTAGGCGTAGAGGTGCCGGGTTCGGTTCCCGATCGGGTAAGTATTGAAAACGAACTTTTCAACATTTCTTCGTGTCTAGGCGTAGAGGTGCCGGGTTCGATTCCCGATCGGGTAAATATTGAAAACTAACTTTTCAATATTTCTTCGTCTCTAGGCGTAGAGGTGCCGGGTTCTGTTCCCGATCGGGTAAATATTGAAAACGAACTTAAATATTTCTTCATGTCTAGGCGTAGAGGTGCCGGGTTCTATTCTCGATCGGGTAAATATTGAAAACGAACTTTTCAATATTTCTTCATGTCTAGGCGTAGAGGTGCCGGGTTCGGTTCCCGATCGGGTAAGTATTGAAAACAAACTTTTCAACATTTCTTCGTGTCTAGGCGTAGAGGTGCCGGGTTCGATTCCCGATCGGGTAAATATTGAAAACGAACTTTTCAATATTTCTTCATGTCTAGGCGTAGAGGTGCCGGGTTCGGTTCCCGATCGGGTAAGTATTGAAAACGAACTTTTCAATATTTCTTCGTGTCTAGGCGTAGAGGATGCCGGGTTCTATTCCCGATCGGGTAAATATTGGAAACGAACTTAAATATTTCTTCATGTCTAGGCGTAGAGGATGCCGGGTTCTATTCCCGATCGGGTAAATATTGAAAACTAACTTTTCAATATTTCTTCGTGTCTGTTCAGTACACCCCTGCCTAGACCCGCGGAATCGGCATGGCGCAGTGGAAGGTTATCATGAGTATAGACTCCGGACAAAACTTGGTTTCAGCCGGGATGTAACTGAACAATTGGACTGCGATACACAGCGACTTAATGTGAAGTAAGGTGATTTTACATACTGTCTGTGGTGTCGAAAGTCTCCTGGGCAGCGGAGACAGAGGGCGCGCGCCCCCTGGTAGTTTCTTCTTCTTCTGCAGACCTTACCAATTCGTCACCTTACTCACAAAACAAACACCACAGCGTTCCCAAGACACTGGGCGCTTCAACAATAGGTACACAATAACACACGCGGGGCTTGCTTATTAAGATATATTGTCCCGACAACAACGCGTGGTGGAAAATTATCTTTCAAAGCATCGCGACCGGCCACTCGTCAAGATGGCGTCAAAATCTTGGTCGTACAACACGGGATCAAATAGATAATTTAAGATTCAATTCAGGCTCGATATGCCAGGCATATTCAACGCGAGCGGTTTTTTAACAATTCAGCAAAATTAATCCGACATGTTTTTTTACAAGAATTCCAATCAAGTAGAACTGTCAACTTCAAGTGACAGCTAATGTCAATTTGACGTGACATTAGAGATGCGTTCAGAAACGTCGATCTTTTCCGAACTTCCCCCCGCCCCGGACCGTTAAGAACGGTACGTCAATCTACGGGTAATCGGGAGAGCCCACTAACTGCTCTCTTCAAAACCGAATCTCGAACCAAAACCTCAGCAAAACGAGGAACTCCGTCAGTTCCGGGGTAGAGTTTAACAATGCGCCCCCTTCGCCAACATAGGGGCGGCAGGTTAGCATCCTTAATCAACACGAGGTCGCCAGTCTGGGGTGGGGTGGTTTTATCTGTCCACTTCACGCGCTGTTGTAGGATATGCAAATACTCCATCGACCAACGTGCCCAGAAGTTTTGGGACATCTGTTTCAAAAGTTGGTATCGCGACAAACGATGGGATCCTACATCCTGAATCGGATATTCAGGCAAAGCCAAAAGGGGCTGCCCGATCAAGAAATGACCTGGGGTCAACGCTTCCAGGTCATTCGGGTCCGAAGACAACGGGCACAAGGGTCGCGAGTTGAGGACGGCCTCAATTTTACAAAATACCGTATCAAGTTCCTCAAACGTGAGAATAGTTTCTCCAATCACGCGACGCAAGTGTGTCTTGGCAGCCTTTACACAAGCTTCAAAAATTCCTCCCCAGGTCGGACAAGCTGGAGGGCTAAACTTCCAGATTATCCCACGCCGGGAGAGGGTGGTTCCAATGTCTATTTTATTATCAACAAAAAACTTAACTATTCCTTAGGATAATTACACGTTCCCTTTTAATTAGTACCACAATCGGAACGTATCAATGTCGGCAGTCCTCTACGGGAAACAAATCTGCTCAAGGCGGCGACAAAGGCTTCGGTAGACAATTCCGAGACAATTTCCAAATGGACAGCCTTGGTGGACAAACACACAAACACGCACAAGTACGCCTTATAGGTTTTAGCATTACGCAGTCTCGAAGCCTTTACAGTAAAGGGACCGGCGAAGTCGGTGGCGACTCCGGCAAAAGCTCTACATTCCGTGACGCGATCAGCAGGCAAATCACCCATCTGGGGCTGCATGGTCGCGGCCTTCAATCGATAACAAGGCAGGCAACGGAAAACCACAGTGCGAATGGCTCGACGAGCAGACAAAATCCAAAATTCACGCTGCAAAATGGCCAACAAAGCATTACAGCCAGCATGTTGTGCATTCACATGGCGATCTGTTATTATCAGTTGAGTCAAATGTCCGGCTTTAGGTAACAAAAGGGGGTGACGAGCTCCATACGGCAGGTTCGCATTTCGAAGTCTTCCGCCGACTCGCAAAAGCCCACTCTCGTCCAGGAAGGGATTCAATCGCGATACCGCGCCCTTCAACTTGCGACGGCCTAAACGCAAAATTTCAATCTCGGACTCAAAACTATCAGCTTGTACTCTCCGGACCCAAAACAAGAGCGCGTCCCTACGCTCGTCCGGAGTGAGAACCGACGAATCACGCCTCGCGCGTGGGTTTCTGCAATTGTACACAAAACGTCTGATCCAAGCGGTAACACCAAGCAGCTTCTGTAAGGAGCTGTACCGATCCAACAACAAATCCTTTTCCCCGGCGGGGTTAGTCTCCAGGACGCATGCCCGCATATCAGGAACGGCTACGTTCGACAACGCTGGAGAGGGCGGCCACTCCGACTCAGGCCGCATCAACCACTGTGGGCCCCACCAGAGGGGGTGGTTAATTAGGGTTGGGGCTACACAACCCCGAGACGCACAATCCGCGGGATTCATGGTTCCCGGCACGTGTCTCCAAATCAACTCGATGTCGGAATTACAAATCTGCGACACTCGATTGGCCACAAACACGTCCAAGGTGTGCGCCGGAGCCTTCAACCAACAAAGGACGACCTGACTGTCCGTCCAAGCATAAACCTCTTGTATCTTAATAGATCGACCTAATGTGAGCCATACGTGGTTCAACAAACGCATTAGGAGGGCAGCTCCACACAATTCCAACCTCGGGATCGTATGACGAGTCCGAAGGGGAGCGACTTTGCTTTTCGCTATCACCAGATGCACAGCAACAACTCCGTCAACAGACGGTGCGGAGGTACACGGCCGCAGCAAATCCACGTTCGGAGGCATCGGAAAAGCCGTGAAGAGTAACTTTACAATTTTCAGAAGGGAGGAATAGCCTCGGCAAATGCACTTCATTAATCTCGGGGAGGGATGAAACGAAGCTCGACCAATCTCGGAGTAACTCGTCCGAGAGGGGTTCATCCCACGACACACCCGAAGCCCATAACCGTTGCAAGAAACACTTGGCCATAAACAGCACGGGGCAAATCCACCCATTGGGGTCAAAGGTACGTGCGACAGTAGACAATACTAAACGCTTGGTCCAGACTTTCGGTGGTCGTAAATCCACACAATAAGTGAACGTGTCAGAGACCGGTTTGTACTGTACGCCAAGGACGGTCACCACATGGGGATTATCAACATTTTCGAATAGGTGGGGGTCCTGCTGGTGCTCTTCGGGCAAACCTACCAGTACATCAGGCGAGTTGGATATCCATTTCCTCAACTCGTAACCTCCCGACTTCAAAAGGGCGGTGAGTTCGTCTCTCAGGACAATCGCCTCTGAGACAGATGAGGCGCCCGTGCAAATGTCATCCACATAGACGTCACTGGCCAAAATGGCGGAGGCGCGAGGGTATCTCAAGCGCTCCTTCTCGGCCAACTCCAACAAAGAACGAATTGCGACAAACGGGCTCGAAGCCAAACCGTACGTATTCGTATTCAATTCATAAATCAACAAGGGGTCCCTAGGACTCTCTCTCCACAAAATCAATTGGTACCTCCTATCCTCTGGATGGATGACCGTTTGTCTGAACATCATCCGGATGTCAGTCATAAATACAATTTGGTGCCGCCGGAAGTTGGTCAAAATGTCTGAGATCTCCGTGTGCAGCTTGGGACCTACATGCAGACACTGGTTCAAGGACGCTCCAGTAGAGGTGGGAGCCGAACCGTCAAAGACCACCCGAATCTTTCCGGATTTCAAAACGGCGTGGTGCGGCAGAAAGAAGTGCTCAACGGAGCGCCAATCCAAATCGCTCACGGACATGTGCCCTAACTCCTCATACTCCCGCATGAATTCAACATACTTCTGGCGGAAGACCGGATCCTTGCTCATGCGACGCTCCATCGCCACTAGCCTACGTTCCGCTAGCGGTCGGGATTCGCCCAGAGGAGGTCGGCCGGCACGAAAGGGGAGACGGGTGATCAGACGACCAGAGCGGAGGCGACCAGTGTTATTCTGGTAATACAACTCGCATTCATCCGCTACTGGGTCGACCCGCGGGGCTGGTGGAGGTTCCTCAACCTCCCAAAACTTCTGCACCACTTCGGAGAGAGACACATTAAAAACAAGACCGCGATCCTCATCAAGGGAATCCAAAACGCGGCGAGCAGGGCCCATCACAACTGTACCGAGTGTCGTCTGCAGAGCTACCAAGCCATCTGGCTGCAAAACTCGCTTCCCCGTCAACAAAACTCGCCCCAGGACATCGGCTCCAAGGAGAGCATCAATCGGGCCTAGGCGGAAGAACTTTGGATCGGCGAGTGGGGAATCAGACACCAAAGACAACATACTCGGTCCCAAGTCAACTGAAGGTTGACGGCCAACAACTGTGTCCAACACAATCGCCGAGGTCTTAATGCCTGGCGTGGACTTATTACGTGATGTAAATGTGAAGTCAACATGCCCTAACAACCCGGGGACTTTCACATCGCCAACACCTCTCACGCCTTCCGTGTGGGGGTGCACCTTGAGGCCCAACCGCCTAACTAACCAAGATGACACAACACACCCCTGAGCACCGGAATCCAACAAGGCGCGAACTTCCACAAGGTCGCCATTCAATCCCCTGACAAGCACAGAGGCCGTGGGCAACAAAACGGTCTCTGGAGGGGTGGCTACAATCGACCGTAAACACGTTGATTGCTAGTATGTGGGGTCCCCAGACGTCCCCCCATGGTAAGGGGGTCGCTCATAGCGATCCAGTGGGTCCCATTCTCCCACATACTGCCTACGTCCAATTCGCCCGGTATCAGGCGGGATATATCTCCCGGCCCCTTGAAGACGGGGCGGGCGCCGCTCCAAACGCGGGTATTCGGCGAGCGGCGGCGAGAATCGGTGCCTAGCATCCACCGTGTACGTCGCCCCATAGTCGCGGGGGCACGGTGACCGATTTTCAGAAGGGGGGTCCCGGGGACCCCCGGCTGTGCGAGGCTCAACACGTTGCGGGGGGCTTCTACGACCTCCCGCAACGCTCGCAAAATCGAACCCCCTAGTTGGGGACCGATTTCCCAGGGGGGGGGGGTCCGTGGGACCCCCGCCCGTGCGAGGCTCAAAACGTCGCGGGGGGCCTCTACGACCTCCGGCAACGCTCGCATAACTCATCCCCATCCTTGGGGATCGGTTTCCCATGGGGGGGTCCCTGGGACCCCCGCCCGTTTGAGGCTCCAAACGTGGCGGAGAGCGTCTGGGGCCACTCTGGTGGCCACTAGAACTGCTGCGGGATGCAAACACCGCGGGGGGTCCGAGACCCCCACCCATACGAGGTGATCCTGCAGCGACGCGCTGCGGCGCTCCGCCGCCCTCTGGGCTGTTCATGCAGAGGAGGGGATGGTGGTTGCCCTTACAAAAGCGGCATGGGTGCGCTTGGGTATATTCGCGCTGCATGTGCAGGCCCAAGCACGAGTAGCACCATGTCCGTTGTCGCGCGATCGCTCGACGGCCTTGGACGCGCTGGTCGAGGAACTTATCACAACGGGTCGTGCTGTGACCCGGTTCCCGACAGTACAAGCAGCGGGCGGTCTCCTGGACGGCGGCATAGCGGCCGGGCGCGCGAGGGGCCATACGCCCCCTACGGGGGGGTCCGGTGGGGGACCTACTCTGTGGCACAGGTCGTTCGGGTCCCATAGGACCGGCCAGAGAGGAATTATCTGCCAGTCTACTCTCTCCTTCCAGGAACGTCAAGAGGTCCGAGAAGGGTGGCAGATAAGTCGCACTATCCCCACCATACTGCTGCTCAAAACGGACCTTAACAGAGTCCGGCAACTTTCCCAGGACAATGTGCAGTAACAAAAACGACCACTGCTCCACTGGGAGTTTTAAGTTTTTTAATGCGTTGTAGGCAACCAACAGCGGATTCAACAAAGCCACTCTCAAGTGCATCACGCTGGCAACGCGGGGTAAATTCAAAATGGCGGCAACATGGTTGTCCGCCAGACGTCGTACGTTCTGGTACCGACGGGCAATCAAATCCCTAGCAATAGGGTAGTTTTCATCCGAGGGGGCCAAATGTTGAACCGATTCAAGGGCCTCCCCTTCCAACACGGATAACAAGTAAGCTAACTTCTGGCCCTGGGTCAAATCATCCCGGGCATGTACGAGACTATCAAAAATATTAATAAAGCCCTCCCAGTCCTCTAGACGACCAGCAAAACGCCTTAAATCTAAGGGGGCCAATCTGGCAAATAGAGAGGGCATACTCTTAGATGTGACCGGGGACGGGCTCGGTTCATTCTCTCTTGCCACTTGCAAAGGTCGAGCCACCTGGGTAATTCTGTCCGCAAAATCATAACACTGGTCCACATCCAAACCGACTTCTTGTCGCATTTCCACATCGGCCTCAACAGTCTTTTCCAAAAATAAGGCATACTGTTCATCAACAACAGCCAAACGTATGGGCAGATCTACGTATCTGTTCAACAAGGCCTCCGTCCTATCCGGTCGATCCAACAATGCAACCGCAGAAGCTAACCACCGTAACTCAGAACGTATTTTGGCTTTAGCAGAGGAGGCCGTCATTGTAACGTCACAAATTTATCAACAAAAACAACAAATTCAAAATATTCACTATAACACAAAATCTCCAATATTTGGAGGTTATTAATAACCACAAAATTCCAATATTACAACAACAAAGTATTTATAATGACACAAACTCTTAAATATTTGGAGGTTATCAGAAAACAACAAAACTCAAGTATATAATTATAACTCTAACTCTCAAGGGGTTATAACTTAGACACAAACTAACTTTGCCTTTATAAGTCAAAAGGTTATTCAGTTCAAACAAATCACTGACTATTGAAATTCACTTGGATATCAACATACAACAAGCTAATTTTAATTATTTCAAAGCACAAGTTTCAATAAGTTTCAATGTGTAAACAATGTCTTAAATCATTTAAGTTTCACTAAGTATTGAGTGCAAACTTATTAGGTACCCAAGCCTTTTTAGGACAACTTTTTATTAGCTATTATTTAGCAACAACTTGTCAATATTCACAACTCAAATTTGCTAACAAAACTAAATAATAATTATTATGAACAAAGAAAGGCATCTGTTTACATTTTGGAACTTCAATACATGACAATTAATTACAAGACATGGAACCAATAACAAAGGAATGCCCTTTACTTTTCAAATGCAAGTTAATTACCATTTACAAGTACAAATTAATCCAGTCCGGACCAGATGGTCATCAAAACGGCACTGATTAATAGACAAAGTTTTGGCGTGGGCCTCTCAGGCCTTCAAACCACGCTCGGCTACCAAACAATGTTCAGTACACCCCTGCCTAGACCCGCGGAATCGGCATGGCGCAGTGGAAGGTTATCATGAGTATAGACTCCGGACAAAATTTGGTTTCAGCCGGGATGTAACTGAACAATTGGACTGCGATACACAGCGACTTAATGTGAAGTAAGGTGATTTTACATACTGTCTGTGGTGTCGAAAGTCTCCTGGGCAGCGGAGACAGAGGGCGCGCGCCCCCTGGTAGTTTCTTCTTCTTCTGCAGACCTTACCAATTCGTCACCTTACTCACAAAACAAACACCACAGCGTTCCCAAGACACTGGGCGCTTCAACAATAGGTACACAATAACACACGCGGGGCTTGCTTATTAAGATATATTGTCCCGACAACAACGCGTGGTGGAAAATTATCTTTCAAAGCATCGCGACCGGCCACTCGTCAAGATGGCGTCAAAATCTTGGTCGTACAACACGGGATCAAATAGATAATTTAAGATTCAATTCAGGCTCGATATGCCAGGCATATTCAACGCGAGCGGTTTTTTAACAATTCAGCAAAATTAATCCGACATGTTTTTTTACAAGAATTCCAATCAAGTAGAACTGTCAACTTCAAGTGACAGCTAATGTCAATTTGACGTGACATTAGAGATGCGTTCAGAAACGTCGATCTTTTCCGAACAGTGTCTAGGCGCAGAGGTGCCGGGTTCGGTTCCCGATCGGGTAAGTATTGATAACGAACTTTTCAATATTTCTTCGTGTCTAGGCGTAGAGGATGCCGGGTTCTATTCCCGATCGGGTAAATATTGAAAACTAACTTTTCAATATTTCTTCGTCTCTAGGCGTAGAGGATGCCGGGTTCTGTTCCCGATCGGGTAAATATTGAAAACTAACTTTTCAATATTTCTTCATGTCTAGGCGTAGAGGTGCCGGGTTCGATTCCCGATCGGGTAAGTATTGAAAACGAACTTTTCAATATTTCTTCGTGTCTAGGCGTAGAGGTGCCGGGTTCGGTTCCCGATCAGGTAAGTATTGAAAACAAACTTTTCAATATTTCTTCGTGTCTAGGCGTAGAGGTGCCGGGTTCGGTTCCCGATCGGGTAAGTATTGAAAACGAACTTTTCAATATTTCTTCGTGTCTAGGCGTAGAGGTGCCGGGTTCGGTTCCCGATCGGGTAAGTATTGAAAACGAACTTTTCAATATTTCTTCATGTCTAGGCGTAGAGGTGCCGGGTTCTATTCCCGATCGGGTAAATATTGAAAACTAACTTTTCAATATTTCTTCATGTCTAGGCGTAGAGGTGCCGGGTTCTATTCCCGATCGGGTAAATATTGAAAACTAACTTTTCAATATTTCTTCATGGCTAGGCGTAGAGGTGCCGGGTTCTATTCCCGATCGGGTAAATATTGAAAACGAACTTTTCAATATTTCTTCGTGTCTAGGCGTATGTGGTTGTACCCGTCGTTGTTACCAATCTCCATTACACTAGTGCACAAGCATACTCTAACGTGCGTATTCGATATTCTTTGGACCCTTTTAATAGTTAAAAAAGTTTAAGTTAAAGTTAAAGTTTTTAAAATAAACTAGGTACCTACATATCCTACTATAATAATTATTATAAATGTGAAAGTGTAGAAGTTTGTATGTTTGAATGTTTGTTACTCAATCACGCCAAAACGGCTGAACGGATTTGGCTGAAATTTGGGACACAGATACTGTGTAGCCTTGAGAGGAACATAGGCTACTTTTTATCCCGGAAAAAAATCACATTCCCGCGGGATAACGTCATGTAGTTCACGCGGGCGAAGCCGCGGGCGGAAAGCTAGTAATATTATAAATGTGAAAGTGTAGATGTTTGTATGTTTGAATGTTTGTTACTCAATCACGCCAAAACGGCTGAACGGATTTGGCTGAAATTTGGGACACAGATACTTTGTAGCCTGGAGAGGAACATAGGCTGATTTTTATCCCGGAAAAATATCACATCCCCGCGGGATAACGTCGTGTAGTCCACGCGGGCGAAGCCGCGGGCGGAAAGCTAGTTCTTTATAAAATATATTTCTTCTGTGCGTGTGTATGAGACTGAACTCCTCCTAAACGGCTGGGCCGATTTTATTGAAGTTTTTTGTGTCTTCAGACGGATTCAAGAATGGTTTAGACTTTAGATTTACATACCGGTAGGTGATGCGCTGTACGAAGTTCGCCGGATCAGCTAATCCTACTAATATTATAAATGTGAAAGTTTAGATGTTTGGATGTTTGAATGTTTGTTACTCAATCACGCCAAAACGGCTGAATGGATTTGGCTGAAATTTGGGACACAGATAGTTTGTAGCCTGGAGAGGAACATAGGGTACTTTTTATCCCGGAAAACTGTCACACTCCCGCGGGATAACGTCGTGTTTTCCACGCGGACGAAGCCGCGTGCGGAAAGCTAGTTATTTATAAAACAAGAGACCGGTTTCCTAAAATACAGTAAAACAAAAGCAAAACACAAGTTTTTGTTCGAAAAACATCGCGTTTTTAACATATCAATAAAACCATTAAGATCATTTTATTATCTGCAATCGTATCTAAAACTGGGGGGTTATAAATATTTTACCGATGAGTTGCGCACCGAAAGATAACAAAACAAAAATGATTAGGTACCAAACCAACCGATATAATCCGGTAATATCCTTTATATAAATACGTTTGATCGTTATCGAATATCTGCACAAACAATATGTTTAACCACGTTCAACGATAATCTGATAACAGGTTTTTCTAAACTGTTTTAACCAAGGCGGTTGCTCGTGTATCCTTTCGCGTAAAATTAGGGTCGTGCCTACTAATGGTAGGTTTTCACATATTCCTCAAGAATTACGTACCTACCTACCCTATCTACAGGTGTTAGGGGCACCGTTGCAAAAACTTTAACCATGGCTTCAGGCGATCATGCTGAACAACGCACAGCAAGATTTTTTGTCGGAAATGAAAAAAAATAATATTTCGACTCTCCATACAAAATGTCCCGATTAGTTGCTAAAGGACATTGTACAGAATTGGCTTAGCGCGGACAGACCTTTCGGAAAATAATAAGATTACGATTATTCCTAATTATTTTTATCAGATTTTCTTACCATTTATTGGAGTGTAAATATGCATAATTAGAAAGTAGCATTTAATGAGTCTTGTTATTTGAGTATCCTTTAAACGGTTAAACAATGTTGCCATTTGACAAAATTATATTACCCTGTAAGTAACTTTATTTTTGGAAGGAGGTTTTTAATTATTTTAATGCAGAATAAAAATATGTAGCTGCATTATCTATAGGTAACATTCGTACCTTAATTATTTTACACAATATTCATATTTTAATTATAATAAATAGATTACTGGTAGTATGTTTAAAAGTTACAGACGATAATGTTATTCTCGGTATTGGCAACATTTTACAACTTCATATATAGTAAAGTGCAGTGAAGTGAACTTCCATTATTTATTGACTTCATTCATTCTACGACTGGCTCAAAAAGACTCGCTTCCAGAGCCGTAAAAAATAATATTTAAAAAAATGATTCCTCCGGCCGGCTGTCAGTCAGTGGCAGGCAGCGTTGCCAGAATGAAGACTTTTTAAAGAACAAGTTTTTAAAAAGGTTCTTTCAAGTGTCAATGTACAGGCCAAAGGTTGGGCCAACGTGTACAGGCGGCATTATGCCCCTCCTCCCCCTAGCCCCTACAGGATGGCCGATCATGTTGGCCGACCATGAAGGGCCATCGTGTACAGGGGCAGTTTGCGTTGCTCGCAGACGGCAATCACACGCCAACTCGCCCTGTACACGATGGCCCATCATGGTCGGCCAACATAAACGGCCTTCCTGTACTGGGGGCTTCACAATTAAAAGTAACATTTTACGTTACTTTTGACCCTCTCATGTTACCTTCATGTTATCGGCCCTGTACAGGATGGCCCATCATGGTCGGCCAACATGATCGGCCATCCTGTACTGGGGGCTTTACAAAAGTAACATTTTAAGTTACTTTTGACCCTTTCATGTTACCTCCATGTTACCGGCCCTGTACACGATGACCCAACATGCTCGCCGACCATGACCGATTATGATGACCGACTATGACGGGCCATCGTGTACAGGGCCTGTTTGCGTTGATCGCAGACGGAAATCACACGCAAACCGGCCCTGTACTCGATGGCCCATCATGGTCGGCCAACATGATCGGCCATCCTGTACTGGGGGCTTCACACGACTCCATATTATGTTACTTTTGTTACTTTTCAAGCGGCCTGTACACGTTGGCCCAACCATTGGCCAATACATCGTACATTGACACTTTTAAACGAACAAGTTTAAAAAGGTTCTATCAAAAGTGTCAATGTACGATGTATTGGCCAATGGTTGGGTCAACGTGTACAGCCGACATTTGATTTTCCAGCAAACAAAAAAATACTGAACGCAGAGCGTGCGTCAGAAACTCTGTGCGGGACTGTAGCGTTTTAGGCGCTGTTTACAGTACATTTTGCTGTTCTAAGGAAAGTAAAGATTAGTTCGATTTTGACTTATCTGGCGCGCACTCTAGGAGGACAATTTTGTAAGGAGCACACCACTACTCACCTCTTTCGTTTGTTTTGTTTGTGTTGCGATTTCAAGTGATTTGTGAACTTGTGATTAAAACAACTTTGGCTGGGTTGTTTGGCATTTTTCTTTTTCAGCATCGCCAGTCGATTATTCAATCAACAATTATTACGATTTTTTCGAAGTTTAATGCCTCATTTGCATGTTGTCTTGGCTCGGCGAGCCTACACGAGCCACGAGCCGAAAACAAAGGCAGAAAAAGGCTGAGCCAAGGCGAGTCATCACAAACAGCCGTTTACATGCTGGCCGCTCGTGATGGCTCGCCCAACATGTAAACATAAACGTAGGTACCTTTAACACATGGAGCAGGAAACTTATTTTAGTTTTTGTGTAATAAAGTGCCTTATAAGTATTGTGTCATTTTCCACAATAAATAACGTAATGTTACTTTTCTCGTGAAAAAATCCTTTTTGAGCTGCCTCATGTTATATTTGACTATCTGCCACTGGCAACACTGAGTAGTGTGATTGACATTTGACACTTGCTGCTTGTCTGTCTGCTAGTTAACGGTGTTATTTGCGTTCTTCCTTGTTTTATTTGACTATCCGACTCGACCAACTCGACGTACGCTTTGATAATGGACTCCGATACTAGTACTACTCAACCTGACAACATTTGCCTGAATTTGGATTCTGATACCCCTGCTCAAATAGACCCCGGCCTGCCCATGGATTCCGATGATGATTTCTTTGACGATACTGGCTTGATTTTGGACACCGATACTACTGATAATAACGACCCCGGCTTGGATATGGACCGTGATCCTGATTACACCCGCAGCGATCAGTTCGATAATGATGATAGGGAATCCTCTATTTCGAGACATTGTATTAATTGTGGTTTAGATGTCACTGGTAGAAGAAGCCATGTTCTTATACTTGAGAACGTACGCATTTTAATACAACAATGGATTGCTCCGCAAGTGGTAAGTAATACATCACTCCTTACCATCTTTTATAAGAAAGGATTAGGACGAAATTCATTTGAGGTAAATGTTTTTGTTTCACTTGTTTACAGATCTTGTCAGACTCTGTTATTTGCCATTCTTGTTGGACTTTGGCATTGCGCTTTAATGCACAAGTACAACCATCAACAAGTAGTGGTCATCGTCGGCAATTGTGTGTGAACTGTGGACGTTCATTACTACGCATAAGGTCCCATTCACTCCATATGAATAGTGAAAGAGAGGCCCAAATCAGGAACTTCATTATGACAAGGATCTTGCCTCGTGAAGTAAGTATTTTTAATGTTTTTTTATTCTTAGATTAATGTGATCTATAGAGTGATTTAGAAAAAAAAACTAATTGTGTGTATTGCCTTTTTCGGTATATTGAGCTTAGTCAGAAAGCAGGCAGGCATAATTTAATGGGGTGGATTGTCATTACCTACCTCTTCTATTTAATATTCTAGTTCACAATAAACACATGTGCAGGTTCCATTATATTTTTCTTTAACAGAACCCCATGGTCAAGATAATTATTAATTAATATTAAATTGTTTTAGCTAAGGGAGAGTGACCAAATCTGTCATCCTTGCTGGCAGCAAGCTCATCGAGCAGTCACTGCACAACCGAGACCAGTAACAGAAGACACTATAACCTTACCACATTTAAAGCGAGCACCAGACACTCAGGGTCATTGTATCTTCCCGCACTGTGATTCTCCAGAGAGATTATCGATACCTCTGTGGTTAAGATTAAAATTATTTTCAGAACACGATTATTATGTGCCACAGAACTGTAGAATGTGTTCTTTTCATATTCGAAATGATAACTGGCATATACTCGCTACAATAGAAGAGCCAATACATAGTTTTACTGTAGCACATGTAGAAGATTTTGCTTCATTTGTCAAAGTTAAAAACCCAACATTAGATTTTTTAAATATGGATTCCATACCAGACGATTCCTTTTATTTTTATATTGGAATGTCTAAAGCACAATTTGCTACACTATTAGAAATACCCAGACTTTCAATGTTGAAAAAGGCCAAACTTGCACTCGCCGCATATTTAATTAAATTAAGGACGGGTAATAGTGATGAGAGGATCTCTTCCTTATTAAATATTACCCGTATTTCTTTGTGGCGATTAATGAACAATGTTCGTATCATTTTAAAAGAAGAGTTTGTTCCTAACAATTTAGGCATTAACAATTTGCCACATTCAGAAATTGCCTCACACAATTTATTAATCCCAAATTCTTTATTTGGAGGTGGAGCTGAACGAAAGCCAATCGTAATATTGGATGGAACTTACCTGTATGTTCAAAAAAGTTCAAATTACATGTATCAAAAACAAACATACTCTCTGCATAAATATAGGAACCTGATGAAGCCTCTCCTAATTGTTTGCTCGGATGGATATATTGTTGATGTGTTAGGTCCCTATCCCGCCACAATGTCAGATGCGACTATTATTATGAACGAATTTAATCAAGAAGATAGTCGATTAAGGCAGTATTTTGAACCTAATGATGTGTTCATATTGGATAGGGGCTTCAGAGACTGTGTCCCGTTATTAGAAGAATGCAACTATTCTGTTCACATGCCTGCATCACTACCACAGGGTGCAACACAGTTATCAACGTTAGCAGCTAACAAATCAAGAACTGTAACCATGGTTAGATGGGTAGTAGAAACCGTTAATGGTATTTTTAAGAACTCTTTTAAACTTTTTCGTGGAGAGTTTTTTAATCGTGCCTCAAATCATGCCATGACAGACTTTTTGATAGCTGCTGCGTTGATAAATAAGGTCCATAAAAGATATGTTGATAGAGATGATGCAGGTGACATCTTGATGCATGTTGAACAGAATATGTATAGAAACAACACTCTTGCAGAATTTGTAATTGAAAATAATTTAAATAGAAGACGGGCACAATTCTCTAATATTAATGTAAATGTGGACAGTATATCCTTCCCTCAGCTGTCCCTAAATGAACTTATACTAATATCTTGTGGAACATACCAAATTAAACAAGCAAGGTCATACTATGCAGAACATGTGAGAGGTGATGGTTCCTATACAATAGAAGTATGCAGAGAAAGAGCTAGCGACCTATTGAATGGTTATCCTTCGGCCAATAATTATTCGTTATTAAGAGGAAAAATACAAAGTAGGCATATTACACGAAAAGTATATATGGTATATATTTTGTATGATGCAAATGTAAATGCTAGAGAATCAATAAAAGAATATTATTGCAACTGCATTGTGGGCCGAAGGACAGTAGGTTGCTGTGCTCACATAATGAGTATAATATGGTACTTGAGTTGGGCAAGGTACCAGGATAATGTTACTCGACCTGCTCAATTCCTTGATAATGTATTATTGACGTATGAATCTGAATGAAATAAAACTAATGAAATTATGAATTGTTTTATTGAAACTCTTTATTTTGGTAACCTAGTGACCATAGTATAGTTATATACGACACTGGCGTCAGATTTTTTGGGCTACTTAAGCTTAGGTGCCTTAGCTCAGTCATCTGACATAGCCTAACGACTGCCATTTAGCGATAAAAGCCGGGCGTGCCCTCCGAAGCCCGAGGAGCTTATTACAGAAATACTACTAGCGGCAACCAATCCAAGTCATGCCACACTCGCCTTTGCTTGATATTGATGTGCATGATTGTTTTAATAGAAATGAAGACATTGGCAATCATCATATTTGGCAGGAGGGTTGTTAAATTGTGATTGTTGCATTGCAGTGCTCAAACAGATTGCTGCTACTGTCGTTAACTAGAAAAGTTTCCTAGATCACTCATAACCTCTATGGGTAAATGTTTTTGTTTCACTTGTTTACAGATCTTGTCAGACTCTGTTATTTGCCATTCTTGTTGGACTTTGGCATTGCGCTTTAATGCACAAGTACAACCATCAACAAGTAGTGGTCATCGTCGGCAATTGTGTGTGAACTGTGGACGTTCATTACTACGCATAAGGTCCCATTCACTCCATATGAATAGTGAAAGAGAGGCCCAAATCAGGAACTTCATTATGACAAGGATCTTGCCTCGTGAAGTAAGTATTTTTAATGTTTTTTTATTCTTAGATTAATGTGATCTATAGAGTGATTTAGAAAAAAAAACTAATTGTGTGTATTGCCTTTTTCGGTATATTGAGCTTAGTCAGAAAGCAGGCAGGCATAATTTAATGGGGTGGATTGTCATTACCTACCTCTTCTATTTAATATTCTAGTTCACAATAAACACATGTGCAGGTTCCATTATATTTTTCTTTAACAGAACCCCATGGTCAAGATAATTATTAATTAATATTAAATTGTTTTAGCTAAGGGAGAGTGACCAAATCTGTCATCCTTGCTGGCAGCAAGCTCATCGAGCAGTCACTGCACAACCGAGACCAGTAACAGAAGACACTATAACCTTACCACATTTAAAGCGAGCACCAGACACTCAGGGTCATTGTATCTTCCCGCACTGTGATTCTCCAGAGAGATTATCGATACCTCTGTGGTTAAGATTAAAATTATTTTCAGAACACGATTATTATGTGCCACAGAACTGTAGAATGTGTTCTTTTCATATTCGAAATGATAACTGGCATATACTCGCTACAATAGAAGAGCCAATACATAGTTTTACTGTAGCACATGTAGAAGATTTTGCTTCATTTGTCAAAGTTAAAAACCCAACATTAGATTTTTTAAATATGGATTCCATACCAGACGATTCCTTTTATTTTTATATTGGAATGTCTAAAGCACAATTTGCTACACTATTAGAAATACCCAGACTTTCAATGTTGAAAAAGGCCAAACTTGCACTCGCCGCATATTTAATTAAATTAAGGACGGGTAATAGTGATGAGAGGATCTCTTCCTTATTAAATATTACCCGTATTTCTTTGTGGCGATTAATGAACAATGTTCGTATCATTTTAAAAGAAGAGTTTGTTCCTAACAATTTAGGCATTAACAATTTGCCACATTCAGAAATTGCCTCACACAATTTATTAATCCCAAATTCTTTATTTGGAGGTGGAGCTGAACGAAAGCCAATCGTAATATTGGATGGAACTTACCTGTATGTTCAAAAAAGTTCAAATTACATGTATCAAAAACAAACATACTCTCTGCATAAATATAGGAACCTGATGAAGCCTCTCCTAATTGTTTGCTCGGATGGATATATTGTTGATGTGTTAGGTCCCTATCCCGCCACAATGTCAGATGCGACTATTATTATGAACGAATTTAATCAAGAAGATAGTCGATTAAGGCAGTATTTTGAACCTAATGATGTGTTCATATTGGATAGGGGCTTCAGAGACTGTGTCCCGTTATTAGAAGAATGCAACTATTCTGTTCACATGCCTGCATCACTACCACAGGGTGCAACACAGTTATCAACGTTAGCAGCTAACAAATCAAGAACTGTAACCATGGTTAGATGGGTAGTAGAAACCGTTAATGGTATTTTTAAGAACTCTTTTAAACTTTTTCGTGGAGAGTTTTTTAATCGTGCCTCAAATCATGCCATGACAGACTTTTTGATAGCTGCTGCGTTGATAAATAAGGTCCATAAAAGATATGTTGATAGAGATGATGCAGGTGACATCTTGATGCATGTTGAACAGAATATGTATAGAAACAACACTCTTGCAGAATTTGTAATTGAAAATAATTTAAATAGAAGACGGGCACAATTCTCTAATATTAATGTAAATGTGGACAGTATATCCTTCCCTCAGCTGTCCCTAAATGAACTTATACTAATATCTTGTGGAACATACCAAATTAAACAAGCAAGGTCATACTATGCAGAACATGTGAGAGGTGATGGTTCCTATACAATAGAAGTATGCAGAGAAAGAGCTAGCGACCTATTGAATGGTTATCCTTCGGCCAATAATTATTCGTTATTAAGAGGAAAAATACAAAGTAGGCATATTACACGAAAAGTATATATGGTATATATTTTGTATGATGCAAATGTAAATGCTAGAGAATCAATAAAAGAATATTATTGCAACTGCATTGTGGGCCGAAGGACAGTAGGTTGCTGTGCTCACATAATGAGTATAATATGGTACTTGAGTTGGGCAAGGTACCAGGATAATGTTACTCGACCTGCTCAATTCCTTGATAATGTATTATTGACGTATGAATCTGAATGAAATAAAACTAATGAAATTATGAATTGTTTTATTGAAACTCTTTATTTTGGTAACCTAGTGACCATAGTATAGTTATATACGACACTGGCGTCAGATTTTTTGGGCTACTTAAGCTTAGGTGCCTTAGCTCAGTCATCTGACATAGCCTAACGACTGCCATTTAGCGATAAAAGCCGGGCGTGCCCTCCGAAGCCCGAGGAGCTTATTACAGAAATACTACTAGCGGCAACCAATCCAAGTCATGCCACACTCGCCTTTGCTTGATATTGATGTGCATGATTGTTTTAATAGAAATGAAGACATTGGCAATCATCATATTTGGCAGGAGGGTTGTTAAATTGTGATTGTTGCATTGCAGTGCTCAAACAGATTGCTGCTACTGTCGTTAACTAGAAAAGTTTCCTAGATCACTCATAACCTCTATGGGATGAGATGAGGCATATTAATATTGTTTTATACTAGTCTATAACCCTATTTTTAAGTAATTTGCATATATTTTGAAAAATAAATAAAGTAAACATAACCTCAAAATCAGCTATTTTCAGCACCTATAACTATTTATCAGAATTAATTGATACAAAAAAATATATCATAACGTTTGTTCTAATAGTAATCTATCAGGTAAAAATACTTTTGGACGTATTGCAGCCTGTCCGCGCTGAGCCAAGCCTCCATACAATTTGTACAATGTCCTTTGTATGAAAAGTCAATTTTTTTTTTCATTTCCGACAAAAAATTCTTGCTGTAAGTAC
Organism: Crambus lathoniellus; assembly: GCA_949710035.1. Taxonomy (NCBI): domain Eukaryota; kingdom Metazoa; phylum Arthropoda; class Insecta; order Lepidoptera; family Crambidae; genus Crambus; species Crambus lathoniellus. The sequence continues at coordinate 3,816,466 of OX453303.1, read as the reverse complement.
GTTGTTCAGCATGATGATGGTCTGAAGCCATGGTTAAAGTTTTTGCAAAGGTAACACCCTGTATACTAATATTATAAAGAGGAAAGATTTGATTGTTTGTTTGTTTGTTTGCATCGAGTAGGCTCCGAAACTACTGGGGGCCGATTCTCAGGCAATCGAGCAAAGTTCACATTTATAGCTCGAAATTCAAATATAACACAGTTTTTGTATTGTCAGAAATTCACAATCGAAAAAGTTCGATCGAAAACCAGTCGAACGCTACGAATGGTAAAAACCCATGAAGTTTGACTTAATACTCTGAGGTAACTGGAGCTCTCACCCTGAATAAAAAAGTGTCGCCAGCAAATTTGACATTTATGTATGTAGTGGCAGGTAGTGGCTGTCAGTTGTCTCATATGACCATACGTATTTTTTTAAAGTGTAGGTGAGACGGAAGACAGCCACTGTGTTATTTGTGGTATTCAAAAAATTGTTCGTACTGCACTCTCCAGTTACCTCAGTATTAAGTCGAGCTTCATGTAAAAACCAATAGATGTTCGTATACGAACTTAGCTGTCAAAATGAATTTGTTGACATGTGAGACAGCTTACAGTGCCACAAACTTTGCTGTGCCGGTGGCCAAAATGTGAAACTAACGTGATTTTTTTTAATGTCATTTTGCTGTAAGTTGATGTCCAACCATAGCGCTGCTGGCGGCTGAAGTTCTTAGAAGACAGGGCCGGTTAAATTACTACAAAAAAAAGAAAAACGTACGTAGCGCCGCTGTCACCGGCACAGAAAAGGTTGTGGCACTGTAGTTTGTTTGAAACGTTCTAACTTTTCAATAGAAACCACAAACAAAATGTTCGACATACGAATTACCACACTGAAAAAGTTCGAATGCCTGAGAATCGGGCCCCTGGACCTGAAATTCTTGTGAAAGAAACTGACTGAAAAATTGACTATTAAGTATAGAAAGCTTCTTCCCGAGTGACATAGTAGGCTATATTTTATCCCGATATTCCCACGGGAACGGGTACCACGCGTGTAAAACCGAGGATCCACAAGTACCTATATATTATCTACTATCAAATTAAAACTTTATTCCTTTTACTTGTTTCGTAGTTTCAGATGTTGTTGTATGCACAGGTTAAGCAACTTTCACAATGGTCGTTCACGGCATCATCATCGTCATCATTTCAGCCGTACGACGCCCACTGCTGGGCATAGGCCTCCCCCAAGGATCTCCACAACGATCGGTCCTGCGCTGCCCGCATCCAGCGGCTTCCCGCGACCTTGACCAGATCGTCGGTCCACCTTGTAGGGGGCCTGCCCACGGAACGTCGTCCGGTTCGCGGTCGCCATTCGAGAACCTTTCCGCCCCAACGGCCATCGGTTCTCCGCGCTATGTGTCCCGCCCACTGCCACTTCAACTGAGCAATCCTTCGAGCGATGTCGGTCGTTTTAGTTCTCCTGCGGATCTCATCATTTCTGATTCGATCGAGCAGGGAAATACCAAGCATCGCTCTCTCCATTGCTCGCTGGGTAACCTTGAGCCTTCTTATGAGACCCATAGTAAAAGACCACGTCTCGCTTCCATAAGTCATAACTGGCAACACACACTGGTCAAAGACCTTAGTCTTGAGACATTGAGGAATTTTGGACGCAAATATATGCCGGAGCTTCCCAAACGCTGCCCATCCGAACTGGATTCGACGAGAGATCTCTTTCTCGAAGTTGGACTTACCTAATTGGATTGTCTGTCCTAGGTAGACATAGTGGTCAACAACTTCGAGTGTATTGTTCCCAACATTAACTGGAGCGGATGCAACATGGGCATTGGACATGATTTTCGTCTTATCCATGTTCATCTTCAGACCCACTCTTTGGGAAGCATTGCTGAGATCTTCGAGCATTGTGTTCAGGTCTTCCAAAGTCTCAGCCATGAGAACTACATCATCGGCAAACCGCAGGTGTGTTAGGTACTCTCCATTGATGTTAATGCCGAATCCTTTCCAGTCCAGTAGCTTAAAAATATCCTCCAACGCAGCTGTGAACAGTTTCGGAGAAATGACGTCTCCCTGTCTCACACCTCGCTGTAGTTGGATAAGATTAGAGCTCTGGTTCTGTAATCGGACCGACATGGTGGCGTTTTGGTATAAGTACCTCAGCATCTCGATGTACCTGTAGTCTATTTGGCACCTCTGGAGAGACTGCAGCACTGCCCAGGTCTCGATCGAATCAAAGGCTTTCTCATAGTCCACGAACGCCAAGCATAGTGGCAAGTTATACTCTTCGGTCTTCTGTATAACTTGCCGCAGCGTATGAATGTGGTCTATGGTACTATAACCTTTTCGGAACCCGGCTTGTTCGGGAGGTTGGAAGTCGTCGAACCTGCGAGCGAGACGATTCGTAATGACTCTCGAAAACAACTTGTAGATATGGCTCAGAAGCGAGATGGGTCGGTAATTCTTCAGGAGAGTCTTATCACCCTTCTTGAAGAACAGCATCACATCGCTTCTGCCCCATGCCTTTGGCGTTTTGCCCTCGAGGATGACAGAGTTGAAGAGCTTCTGGAGGACCTTAAGTATCGGCTTACCGCCCGCTCTCAGAAGTTCTGTTGTGATTCCGTCATCGCCCGCCGCCTTGTTGTTTTTGAGCTGCTTGAGAGCCATTCTAATCTCGTACAGGCTGACGTCCGGGATATCTTCGGTATAGTGTCGGGTAAGTTTGGCTCTAGATTCTGTAGCCTTACTTTCAACAGGTGTTTGCGTGGAGTACAACTGTCCATAGAAACTCTCAATCTCCCTCAGGATTTCAGGTGTTGATGAAATGATACTACCGTCCTCAGCTTGCAGCCTCGTCAGTTGACTTTGCCCTATAGCCAGATCTCTAGCGAACACTTTGGAGCCTTTGTTCCGCTCAATGGCCTCTTTAATACGCTCGGTATTAAATTGGCGAAGGTCGCTTGTCAAGGACTTGGAGATCTGCCTATTTAGCTGTCGATAACGAAGGGCATCCGCTGAGTTCTGTAGTTTCATTTCGTTTCTCTGATCCATGAGTCAGTTAGTGTGGCTGGAGAGTTTCTTTAATTTAGGACGGTGGGTTTTGTATTGCTTGGACCCTACCGTGCGGACAGTGTCCACCACCATGTTGTATAGATCGTCCATATCGATGCTGTTCTCAAGGGCTTCAAAGCGGTTTTGGAGCTCGAGCTGAAAGCACTCGGGGTTTTGAATTTGAGCCGGTATTGGTCGGAGCGTAGATTTTATTAGTCGAGATCTTTCCAGCTTGACGTTGATATTCAATGTGCCTCTAAGCATGCGGTGATCGCTTCCCGTCTTTACGGCGTTGATCACAACGACATCATTGAATATTTGCTTCCTCGTTGAAATAATAAAATCTATCTCGTTTTTGACTTTACCGTCCGGACTAATCCAGGTCCATTTGCGGCTTACGGGCTTCTTAAAGAAGGAGTTCATCATGTAGAGGTTCTCCCTCTCCATGAAGTCTGCCAGCATCTGGCCCCTTTCGTTCCGTTGCCCAAATCCAAATTGCCCCACTCTCAACTCATCACCGCAACGTTGTCCCAACTTAGCATTAAAATCCCCCATCACAACCGTGTAGTGGGTTTTATAGCTATGCATGGCTTTAGAGATCTCCTCATACATAGCCTCCACTTCGACATCGTCGTGTTTCGAGGTCGGAGCGTAGACCTGAATGACATTCAGCGAATATCGTTCCGATATTCTGAGTATTAGGTACGCTACCCTGCTCGAAACACTTCCGATGGTGATCACGTTGTTGACAAGGGATTTATGGACGATGAACCCGACACCACCTTGGGACTGTTGGTCGCCCTCCCGGTGGTATAGTAAGTTACCGGATTGAAGAATAATCGAGTCCTCCCCCTCTCTTCGGACTTCAGATAACCCAATAATATCCCAATGCAACTTACTAATTGCCTCTTCCAACTCTATAAGCTTCGCGTCGAGCCTCAACGTGCGCGTGTTGTAGGTTGCCAGGTCAAGTCGTCGGTGTTGGTAGCCGGAGCCTACCCGGGGATTCTTAGCACCCCCTGCCCCGCCGTTACCATAGCCGCTACCGTAGCTAGGAATAGCGGGGCCGCCGGGGACTGGGGGCCGATTTTTTGTTTGTGTAACCATTTAGGGGGGTTTTGCCATAATCGCCACGCTTGGCAGGCGGGTTGGCGATCGCAGTATGGCCTGCTGTTAAATGGAGACGCTGCTGCCCATCTCCTTTGGCAGTTTTCCCTCTGTCGGCTCTTACGACACCCACAGGAAGAGAGGGGGTAGTGCTATTCTTTTTATGTGCCGGCACTACACAGCACGTTCACGGCATGGCTGATCAATAACTTTTCATCTCGAGCTCCTCCGTACCTCGGAAGGCACGTTAAGCCGTTGGGCTGCCCAAAAGCAAAACACAGTAAGGCCCTACTTCAATATATATTTTTTATTTAGTGTCCTGATTTGCCTAGTAAAGCTCTACAAAATGGTCTGATCCTCGTAGCGCTACGTTGTCTAGAGCCTGAATTATTAAAAGAAGTTTAAACCTAGTAAGAGACAAAATAGACCACATCAAACACAGTACGTCTCAGAAACAAAATCAAAACACATTATGAGACATCAGTGTTACAGTGCCACAAACTTTGCTGTGCCGGTGGCCAAAATGTGAAACTAACGTGATTTTTTTAAATGTCATTTTGCTGTCAAGTTGATGTCCAACCATAGCGCTGCTGGCGGCTGAAGTTCTTAGAAGTCAGGGCCGGTTAAATTACTGCAAAAAAAAGAAAAACGTACGTAGCGCCGCTGTCACCGGCACAGAAAAGGTTGTGGCACTGTACGGGGTCTTACTCGGTTTTGTTTTTTTCTGTGACACACTTAATTATGCTTATTGTTATGGCAGGGCAAAAACACATTTCTGCTCGTCCTGTAAAAATTTCGAAATGCATCTTACTGTGTTTTGGTTTTGCGCAGCCGCGTTGGTCCCGGCTGCACTTGCAGTCGTTCATTAACGACTTACAAATCCGTACTGGGCCCGCGTGGTGGGCCATGGCCCATTCTCCTTATCCATCCATAAGGAAGGGCAGTGCCTCAGCAGTGGGGACTTTAAATGGCTGATGATGATCATGACGATAAATAAGTATGTTGTACCTTTAAGTACAACAAACATACTTACTGAGGCACTTTTTTACTATCACTTAATTTCAATTTCAACCTTCCGATACAATACAAGTTACAATAACTCACGTAATAAAACAAGAATACCTACCGGTTCTATACGCCAAAATAACTAATTAGTTATAGTAGTAAGTAATAATATAATAATTCTGTCCGGCTGTCAATACCTACATTGCAAAAAACCTACGTAGTAAATAATCCACATCTCATATTCTCTACTAATAATGGTAAGTATTGTATGCTTATTTTTTTTTTGTTTTTTAAGTATTCATATTTCTATTAGTTTTTTTCTTTGTGATTATGTTTTTTTTGGCTTCTTTTATTTTTATTTCCGTCATAGTATGTCCGTGCTGTCTTAAAGGCCCTGGCAGAATAACAGCGCTGCTGGACCCAGGACCCAGGAGACTTTTTATGCTGCGGCAGGGCCCTTTAGCTACACCCTTTGTACTCGTTTTATTTTTTAAATATATTTTTTTTGTGTGATGTTTTTTTTCTTTCTTTCTTTCTTAATAGGAAAATAATAATATTGACACCATTTAAAAGCAAAATCGGCGAGCGCTTACCTAAATTTATTTATACGAAGATTCGGAAGACTCTAAAACTAAAAATAGTTAAGAATATCTTTTAGTACAACGCTAACCTAAAATAGTTTTATTGCAAATAAAATATCAATAAAATTTATAAAAATATTTTATGTGAAATATCTATACTAATATTATAAAGAGGAAAGATTTGATTGTTTGTTTGTTTGTTTGCATCGAATAGGCTCCGAAACTACTGGACCGATTTAGAAAATTCTTTCACCATTAGAAAGCTACATTCTTCCCGAGTGACATAAGGCTATATTTTATCTCGATATTCCCACGGGAACGGGTACCACGCGGGTGAAACCGCGAGGGTCCGCTAGTATTATATATTATTATATCGGTCGGGTTCAACGTTTGGCAGTGTTCCATAAGCCTATATATAAATTTAAACGAGTTTAAAATTGTTTTTCAATTATATATATTATTTGAACAAGTTTTCTGTAAAAAGTCGAGATATTTTTGAAGATCAAATTGTCAGCTTATCCTTTAATAAAAATTTTCACCGTTTTCCTTTTGCTTTAAATAAATTAAATAATTTCCTGCTAAAAATACCTAATAAATATCATCATCATCATGTCAGCCGAACGACGCCCACTGCTGGGCATAGGCCTCCCCCAAGGATCTCCACAACGATCGGTCCTGCGCTGCCCGCATCCAGCGGCTTCCCGCGACCTTGACCAGATCGTCGGTCCACCTTGTAGGGGGCCTGCCCACGGAACGTCGTCCGGTACGCGGTCGCCATTCGAGAACCTTTCCGCCCCAACGGCCATCGGTTCTCCGCGCTATGTGTCCCGCCCACTGCCACTTCAATGATGCAATCCTTCGAGCTATGTCGGTTGTATTAGTTCTCCTGCGGATCTCATCATTTCTGATTCGATCGAGCAGGGAAATACCAAGCATCGCTCTCTCCATTGCTCGCTGGGTGACTTTTAGCCTTCTTATGAGACCCATAGTAAAAGACCACGTCTCACTTCCATAGGTCATTACTGGCAACACACACTGGTCAAAGACTTTCGTCTTGAGACATTGAGGTATTTCGGACGCGAATATATGCCGGAGCTTCCCAAACGCTGCCCATCCGAGCTGGATTCGACGAGAGATCTCTTTCTCAAAGTTGGACTTACCTAACTGGACCGTCTGTCCTAGGTAAACATAGTGGTCAACAACTTCGAGTGTAATGTTCCCAACATTAACTGGAGCGGGTGCAACATGGGCATTGAACATGATTTTCGTCTTGTCCATGTTCATCTTAAGACCCACTCTTTGCGAAGCATTACCGAGATCTTCGAGCATTGTGTTCAGGTCTTCCAAGGTCTCAGCCATAAGAACTACATCATCAGCAAACCGTAGGTGCGTTAGGTACTCGCCATTAATGTTGATGCCGCATCCTTTCCAATCCAGCAGCTTAAAAATATCCTCCAACGCAGCTGTGAACAGTTTGGGAGAGATGACATCTCCCTGTCTCACACCTCGCTGTAGTTGGATAGGATTAGAGCTCTGGTTCTGTAATCGGACCGACATGGTGGCGTTTTGGTATAAGTACCTCAGCACCTCGATGTACCTGTAGTCTATTTGGCACCTCTGGAGAGACTGCAGCACCGCCCAAGTCTCAATCGAATCAAAGGCTTTCTCATAGTCCACGAACGCCAAGCAAAGTGGCAAATTATACTCTTCGGTCTTCTGTATAACTTGCCGCAGCGTATGAATGTGGTCTATGGTACTGTAGCCTTTCCGGAACCCGGCTTGTTCGGGAGGTTGGAAGTCGTCGAACCTGCGAGCGAGACGATTCGTAATGACTCTCGAAAACAACTTATAGATATGGCTCAGAAGCGAGATGGGTCTATAGTTCTTCAAGAGAGTTTTATCACCCTTCTTGAAAAACAGCATCACATCGCTTCTGCCCCATGCCTTTGGCGTTTTGCCCTCAAGGATGACTGAGTTGAAAAGCTTCTGGAGGACTTTAAGTATCGGCTTACCGCCCGCTCTCAGAAGCTCTGTTGTGATTCCGTCATCGCCCGCCGCCTTGTTGTTTTTAAGCTGCTTGAGAGCCATTCTAATCTCGTACAGGCTGACGTCCGGGATATCTTCGGTATGGTGTCGGGTAAGCTTGGCTCTAGGGTCTGTAGCCTTGCTTTCAACAGGTGTTTGTGTGGAATATAGCTGTCCATAGAAACTCTCAATCTCCCTCAGGATTTCAGGTGTTGACGAAACGATGCTACCGTCCTCAGCTTGCAGCCTCGTCAATTGAATTTGCACGATAGACAGATCTCTCGCGAACACTTTGGAGCCTTTGTTCCGCTCAATGGCTTCTTTAATACGCTCGGTATTAAATTGGCGAAGGTCGCGTGTCAAAGACTTAGATATCTGTCTATTGAGCTGTCGATATCGATGGGCATCCGCTGAGTTCTGCAGCTTCATTTCGTGTCTCTGATCCATGAGTAGGAGAGTCTGACTGGAGAGTTTCTTCAATTTGGGACGGCGGGTTTTATAGTACTTAGACCCTACCGTGCGGACAGTATCCACCACCATGTTGTATAGATCGTCCACGTCTATGCTGTTCTCAAGGGCTTCGAAGCGGTTTTGAAGCTCGAGCTGAAAGCACTCGGGGTTTTGAATTTGAGCTGGTATTGGTCGGAGCGTGGATTTTATCAGTCGCGATCTTTCGAGCTTGACATCGATATTCAATGTGCCTCTCACCATACGGTGATCGCTTCCTGTCTTAACAGCGTTGATCACACTGACATCATTGAATATGTGCTTCTTCGTCGACATGATAAAATCGATCTCGTTTTTGACTTTACCGTCCGGACTGATCCAGGTCCATTTGCGGCTTACGGGCTTCCTAAAGAAGGAGTTCATCATATAGAGGCTCTCCCTCTCCATGAAGTCTGCCAGCATCTGGCCTCTATCGTTCCGTTGCCCAAATCCAAATTGCCCCACTCTCAGCTCATCACCGCAACGTTGCCCCAACTTTGCATTGAAATCCCCCATCACAACCGTGTAGTGGGTTTTATAGCTATGCATGGCTTTAGCGATCTCCTCATACATAGCCTCCACTTCGACATCGTCGTGTTTCGAGGTCGGAGCGTAGACCTGGATAACATTCAGCGAATATCGTTTCGATAATCTGAGTATCAGGTACGCTACCCTGCTCGAGACACTTCCGATGGTGATCACGTTGTTGACAAGGGATTTATGGACGATGAACCCGACACCACCAAGGGACTGTTGGTCGCCCTCCCGGTGGTAAAGTAAGTTACCGGATTGCAGGGTTATCGAGTCCTCCCCCTCTCTTCGGACTTCAGATAACCCAATGATATCCCAATGTAACTTACTTATTGCCTCTTCCAACTCTACGAGCTTCTCGTCGAGCCTCAATGTGCGCGTGTTGTAGGTTGCCAGGTCGAGTCGTCGGTGTTGGTAGCCGGAGCCTACCCGGGGATTCTTAGCACCCCCTGCCCCGCCGTTACCATAGCCGCTACCGTAGCTAGGAATAGCGGGGCCGCCGGGGACTGGGGGCCGATGTATTTCTTGTGTAAGCATTCAGGGGGGGTTTGCCATAATCGCCACGCTTGGCAGGCGGGTTGGCGATCGCAGTATAGCCTGTTGAAGCCTGGAGACGCTGCTGCCCATCTCCTGATGGCAGTTTTCCCTTTGTCGCCTCTTACGACACCCACGGGAAGAGAGGGGGTAGTGCTATTCTATTTACGTGCCGGCACTACACGGCACACTAATAAATATGCTCTACATGAATTTTGATTTCCTACAATCAAAGCAATCCGCTGCCAATAAGACCAAGAATTTTTTATTTGTACAGATTACAACATATTATTACCAGCTAACGGTAGCTGAGTTTATTTGACAATTAATTACCTACTATCAGCTTATCTTGTTTGAATTGAGTAGGTACTGCAAAATACATAAGTTAACACATCGACGCACATTGCGAAGTTGACAACACAGATCACCTGTAGTAGCAAGCTAGTTGACAATCATAACTACTTATAACATTATTTATTTAATTTATTTAGTACAGACTACAAGTTAAGAGAAAGGGAAGAAGACAAGTAATGTACAGGGGCCAGCTTATGTCATATTAAACTTTCTTCCAGTGTAGCTGGCCTGAAAAAAGACATAGAAAAGGGCAAAAGGGACATAATTCGTTTTTTTGTTAGAACAAACTGGAAAGTTTGTACCTACTTATTTTTGTTTGTTTTTTACTCAGTCGTGCGTAAAAGGCTGACCCGATTTGGATGCATTTTGGTATAAAGATGGACCATGAATAGTTTTCCCCTGATATTCCTATGGGAACCAAGCTGGTATTAAACCGTGGACGAAACTGGTAAATAGTGCTAACAATAAACGATTTGTTTTCAATTCATAATTCTCATAAAATTTATAAAACCTAACATAATATATTATTGTAAACAATTTTTGAATAAAACTGTCCGAAAACCACGCATAACTAATATTTCACTCCAATAAATTGTACCTATGTCCTATGTGCGGAAGCGAAAAGAAAAATATTATAAACAAAACATCAAAAGACATTTGACTTTCGAATAAACGTTTTCCCGGAAAAATAAACGTACGCGTTAAATAAATAAAACTGTTCAGTTACTTCCCGCTGTTATTGCTCAATTCCATAATAATAATAATATTTGTCTTTGATGGATTCCATGAGAATCATAGATATAGTATATTTGAGAATCAATGCCAAAGAGATAGGATGCCAAACTTGCCAAACGCCTTTAGTTAAGGCGCTACTCGGAAAAACTATGGACTTTTTGATTTAAAACTATAGGATGGTTACAGTTGTTACAAATCTGGTATTAAGATATATATTTCTTCATACCTTTCTCTAGAATCGTATAGTTTCAAAAACACGATTTTATAATTTTGCATCGATACTTTTTCTTTTCGAAAAGACCTCTAAAAAATACGAAACTTCAAGATTATTCGTAAATGGGGTTACTTACACTATTGGATATTGGTTTAATTAGTGGACACTAATAATATTTAGGATCGTATAGAAGCATTTTTTTTAAATCACTTTAGTTTTTTAATACGCAGTGATTTTGTGATTTTTTAGCCGAATCTGCAAGATCGGTCTCGCTCCCGCGCGCGTCGTTTTCTCATTGCTATCTCGCTTCAGCATAACTTTTCCGAGTATCGTCTTAATTGTATTATGGTTTGATTGCAAATACTTGGCACACATATTCGAAGCAAAACAGCATGATGAGAAGATGCGCCGGGTTCGGTGGTTTGGAAAAAATCCTTGACTGTACCGATGTACAGTTGTACCGACTTTTCTGTAATCACGAACCAAAAGTTAACGATTTATTTTTAAGAGGATTGTGCAGCAAACGGTCTCCAATCTCCATTATCTCATACAAACGGCGCTAACGTTTTCCACCCTTAGCGCGATCGGGTAGGTCATGACTATACAATCCGTAAAAAGTTTTCATTGGTTTACATTCAAAGTCGAGTTAGATCTTACTGACAATTATTTACTATTTCAGTAAGTAGTTGTTTCTGTGTCAGGATCCTGAAATCACTCGTGGAAAATATGAAGAAAACTTTGACGTTCAGTCCAAGTTCAGTAGGTTCAGTAGTCTTTCAAACGCCGCGCCGACAACACGACTTGTATGGCGATCTTATCACGCGGAAATCGCGACGCAAGTTATTGAAAATATAGTGCCTAAAAATTATCGAAAAAAATATATAAAGTAATCTATTGAATACTTCCTTTATGATTTAATACAGAATACAGAACTGTTAAAATATTGAATACTTATATTAATTAGTGATGAATGACCTAAAAATTGTTAGTTTTGATTATCTTGTATTTTAATTTAAAAATGTGACGTGTGTGTACGTAAGTAGTTAATGGTGATTGTGTACCTATGACCAAGTTTTGAACTTTTTTGAAGGATTATAATCGTAGTAAAATGTATTTTTGGAAGCAAAATATTCTCGCTGTTTGCATATTTCTACTAGGTGAGTATGAGAAGTTTAAATATAATGCTATTATTAACCCTGAAATACTCGTTAAATATTAATATTACAATATAATGAGGTATAACTAATTGATTTATCTATGATAGACAATAGTTTGTTATTGTAAAGAGTATTTATTAAAAGGCACTTTTAAAAATATATTTAATTTAATGTTCAAATAAAGCCCGAAGGTTTTATTTGAGTTCATAGCCGTTCATAACCAGCCATGGGGGTCCATTCTCCCTATCCCTATCCATATCCATCCATAAGGAAGGTATGTACCTTCCTTTAGCGGTGGGGACGAAGGGACATTAAAAGAGCTGATGTTGGTCTTGATGACTGGTTGTCGATGACCTAAACATGTTGTTGAGTGAAAAAAAAAAAGAAACTTGCAGTAAAGTCTGTTTGGTCAACAACAACATAACAACAACACTAATATAAGAAGTAAAATATCCCTTTTATGGATTACATGTGCAAAACTACAATAGAGCTACAAACCTAGATAGAATTATCTACAATACATACAACTTTTAGCGAAACTGGGAAAATAGTTTTGTTCAGAATCGAGAGTAGAATCGATTCCACACATTTTTGATGAAAGATAAATTTTTCAAAAAAATTGATTTCATTATTTGCCCCTTCTAAAAATGTTTGTGTCTACTGCCTATTCATTCAATACGCGCGCGACCCGTCACGTGCTCTCATACGTCATAGTAGAGCTTAAAATCTGTCAGAAAGTCACGGAGACTTATGAGCACGAATATTTTGGAAGTTCCTTAAAAAAAATTTTTTCAGCATAATATTAAAAAATTACAAAGATGCAAAACTTACATACTTAGGTAGGTAGTTAATGGCCAATTAAGTATAGTAATTATCCTAAGTTACTAAAATAAGAGCTAAGAGCTAATAAGAGCAAATTTAAAAAAAATCAATTTTCATGAGTTTACGGTAAGTACTTAAGTCATAAACAGTACCTACAATATAAATATATAATAATATTTTTTGTATGTAATGTTTGTCTATACTAATATTATGAAGAGGAAAGATTTGATTGTTTGTTTGTTTATTTGCATCGAATAGGCTACGAAACTACTGGACCGATTTAAAAAGTTCTTTCACCATTAGAAACCTACATTCTTCCCGAGTGACATACTATTATATATTCTGTGACATAGGCTATATTTTATCCCGATATTCCCACGGGAACTGGTACCACGCGGGTGAAACCGCGAGTCCGCTAGTAATAGATAAACTAAAAACTACTTGACCGATATTTTTTGTCTATTCTAATATTATAAAGAGGAAAGATTTGATTGTTTGTTTGTTTGCGTCGAATAGGCTCCGGAACTACTGGACCGATTTAAAAAATTCTTTGACCATTAGAAAGCTACATTCTTCCCGAGTGACATAGGCTATATTTTATACCGATATTCCCACGGGAACGGTTACCACGCGGGTGAAACCGCGAGGACCCGCTAGTAGGCTATAATTTTACCTCGATTGTAGGTACTCCTACAGAAACAGGCACTTCGCGGATGAAACCAGGCGGAGCTCCTAGTTCATCATAAAGGAGGTTTACTGGTCGTAAAGTAATGTTGTTTATCGTTTACTCTTCTATGAATTATTAATCAACAATACTGGGTTATTAAAGTACCCATTTAATGCTAATACTCATGTATGTACACTCGACAGCACATCAGGTTAAACTGTTGAACTGCGATAACAGCTTTTATTGCGTAGGGCATAAAGGCGGTCTCAAGGTCAACATGTATAGTCTGATGTGCCGCCGTGTGTACCTAACTTTTATTTATAAAAAGGTTTAAATTGCAAAACACTTTTGATTTGCTTAAGCTAAATCTAATAACTTGCATATTTTTTGCAATATCTTACGATAACACTTTTCAATAATTCTAAAATTAATTGGCTGACAAATAGCCGTGACTTCACCCGCGTGCAATCCAGTTTGATCTTCGGCTTTTTTACCGACTTCATGTCATATGTGCTTCTTTTTGGGACGCAAACGATACCAGCATTTCAGGTTTTAAACTCGCTTGTGTAAGTGTTCTCAATTGAAACGATTTCATAAATTATATACTTAAAGATTAACGAACCTTCCTTGTTTTTTTTGAGACATCCATAATATTAATGAATTACTTTTTTCGTTGTAAAATGATTGAATCAAACATTCTTTTGGTTATTTACGATCAAGAACCCTACACTCGGTTGAGATTTATTTTTTACAAGAAGATGCCGATCAAAGACCTTGAAAGAAACAGAATTTTTAGGGTTCTCTAGCTTAGCTGGATATCTTTACAAGAAGATGCCGATAAAAGACCTTGAAACAAACAGAATTTGTAGGGTTCTCTAGCTTAGCTGGATATAGTTTTAGATGACGTTTGCCCAACTTTTTTGCAAATAAGAGAGAAATAAATTTTAATATAAGTATATAGTTATACATATATGTTTTTGCAACAGGGACTGAAATCCCCCGTCTTACAAATTCGAAGAGGGGCTACTAGGGCAAGGGGTAAGTATCATAAATGAAAGAGCGCTGCTTGCCACCATCTCAAAAACTTTTTTCGACTTTTGATGAAAAATGTAAAAAAAATACCTTCCCCCTTACCTCCGAAGTTTACATAGATAAAAATCTGAAATTATTTTATGTGATAGAAGTTCATACAAATATTAGGAAAAATAAAACGATGTCTCTAATGTCCTCATTCCTGTCTACTATATTTATAATGGTCGCTTTTGACTGGATTTTTAGGGTTCCGTAGTCAACAAGGAACCCTTATAGTTTCGCCATGTCCGTCTGTCCGTCCGTCCGTCTGTCCGTCTGTCCGTCCGTCCGTCTGACCTCAGTCTAGCTCATAGGCTCTTAGTACTAGAAAGCTGTAATTTGGCATGAATATACATATTTACCACGCCAACAAAGTGGTAAAGTAAAATTTAGAAAAATATATTTTTTTAGGTTACCTCCCCTACACGTGAAGTGGGTATGTAATTTTTTTTTTCTTGTCTACCCCATACTGTTGGATGTCGTTGGATAGCAATTTCAACAACGTTGTGGGTTCGTGAAAACAGTTTTTTGATTGAGGCATCCGTTTCTGAATTATTAAGCTTTAAAGTGCAAAATTTTGTTAGAGTCAAGTGTCCCCCCCCCCTGCCAGCCAAATGGTTGTTTCTGGATACGTGAAAAAATTCACGATAGTAGTACATATGACGAAGATAAAAGGAAAACTATCACAGCCAAGTAGGCTTTACAAGTTTTTGAGATATAACACATTTTCGAAAACCGCAAATATAACTTTGTCATTCATACCAATACTATGAAAAACAAAGTTATTTTTTTCTGGCAAAAATATCAGTGGTATTTTTGCTAGGTGTACGTAATCGGTGCGTTAAGTGGGTACGGAACCCTTCATGAGCGAGTCCGACTCGCACTTGGCCGATTTTTATTATTAATTTACGGATGACTGCAATTCGAGCATGTCCATATCAATTTTAAAACAAGAATCGTTTCATTAGCTTCCAAGTTCCACTGACCGGTAGGCTTAATTATTACCAAAAACAAACAACCAGTTGCTAACGCGACTGCTACTAGGTAGTTGGCAGTTGCAGTTGCTTGGTATTACAGACACAAATCGTTTTGATCAATTTCCGAAGCAAAATCACTTATCTATACTAATATTATAAAGAGGAAAGATTTGATTGTTTGTTTGTTTGCATCGAATAGGCTCCAAAACTAATGGACCGATTCAGAAAACTCTTTCACCATTGAAAGCTACATTCTTCCCGAGTGACATCATAGCCTATGTTTTATCCCGATATTCCCACGGGAACGGGTACCACGCGGGTGAAACCGCGAGGATCCGCTAGTTTGTGATAAATCGCAGTTTCTAGCTGCACTCACACGCTGTCAAATATCGTTTCCTACGAAAACAAACAATCATTCGGTACAATTTGAAGCGCTTTCATGCAATTTTAGTTCACAAATCGCTCACTTGTGGCTCTATCGTAGCGATCTACGTTTCATAATATGAATATGGTGTTTTGGGAGCGATTAATACCCACACGTACCACAACCACACCACAGCCACACCACATCGCAGCGACAAAATGTGCTAGGTACGTGTGAAACGCAACGTGCGACAAAATGTCGTTGTCGCTAGTCGTACTATTATATATTCTGTGCTAGTAAGAAAGAAAGAAAGAAAGAAATATAGTTTATTCGACGAAAACATACAAACAAGGTTGTTTACATAAACAAAAACAAACATTTTAGCCGAAATGGACCCAACCTCAGCTTATGCCACAGCAAATAGTGTGACGCTGATTTTCAGGTGGGTCCAAGATGTAGAGATAGCACTCTCCATAGCACGATAAACAAAGTGAAATAAACTAAAGCAAGAAAGTGAAATAACAAATGTATGGGACGTAAATTTTAAATCCAGTTTTTGCAGATAAACTATTCATTTCCAAAGCAGAAAAACACATTAGATACTTAACTACTTCCAAATCAGAAAAACATATAAGTAGGCAAGGTAAATACACAGACACATCGCAGTACAATACCTAGTACCTAGTTGTGATCTGGATGTGGCCGTCCGCTAGTACGCGGCGTCTCGCCGCTGGTGATTCCGTTGTGAACGGGCCGGTATCACCCACGCGGTCGATAATGACTTGACTATTCATTTCCAAATTTCCAATACAAAATGCGCCCCGCCCAAGTGGTGTGGTTGTGGTTCGTGGTTCGTGTGTGTTGAGCACTTGAGCCTAATTGTCGCGATTGCGCCTGCCAAGATCGTTAATAAGGCTTATTACCGATATCATACTTATGTGATAAGAAGGTACTTATATGGACAATACAACCGATCATAAAAAAAAAAACTATCGATAAATGGATGAATTGTGTCTTTTTGCGGTAGTCAGCCCCTTGATTCACAAACCGTCGGAAACGGAATCGAATCCGAATTCTCTGCTTTGTCTATTCTATAGTGAGTGACAGAGACAGTGCATACATTCCGCTGTCGGGAGCGTTTCCGACGGTTTATAAATCAGGGGGCAGGTCATGCGAGCCAGCAAGTTTTGGAAATCATTCCAAATACAAACTCTCGCTTTCCTTCGTTTTTCTTATAAGGAAGCTGTTTCCAAATAGATGACAGCAAATATTATGACAATACCAATATTGTAATAAGTGGTCGGCGTGTTTATGTGCCATACATGGATATTGACACGTTATTGAGTCGTTACGAGCAGTTTAGTAGCCGTGGGCGGGTGACAATGACAACTGCCTCAGTACATACAATATGACATCTTGCCGGTTCTTCTCGTTACAAGGCCTCCCGCCGTAGGATTTGCGAACCGATAGCGTAGCTTCATTGACGTTCACAAGTGCTGTATCAGCCTAAAATGAATAAATGATTTTTGATTTTGATTTTTGATTTTTGACATATCCTAAGTTTATTTTCTAACAAATATTGTGAAAAAACAAATATACCTATACGACCTACCTAGTTAGCTTACTTGTGCAAAAAACACAACATCAAGTTGCAAAAAAAATGCACGTATGCACACCACAAACCCTGCTGCAGATAGCAAGGCAGAAATCATTCGGTGCTGGATTTAGCACTTTCTAACAGATCCTGAGGATGCCGCAGGTTGGGGCGAAACACGTGTAGAGTAGTCTAATCGGTGACGGTGCAAGGTGTGTCGCTATCTTGGTATCAGCAGCTGTTTTGGTATCTTGCGGGCGGAAGTAAGCTAAATATATTTCTTTTTTTTATCCACTACGGGGTAGCAATTAGCCTTCATCACACCTGATGTTATGTGGTGATAAGGCTGGTGGAAGCGTTACTCCCGGAATCCTCACTTACTGAGGAACTGGCTAGCTTATTTCACAAAATGTTAGGTCCGCCAGGTGATGTCCGATTCAATCAAATTCTAACAAATATTTAAATTCGAAATACATACTTGTTGACATTAACCTTTATAGTTTTGACAAAAAAATCTTTCCGTGTTCTGTGGTTTTGACGCTTTCAAAAATTATTAGCAAACTGGGTCATTATTCAATTTTTTGGTTCGAATGTACTTATACAGGAATTTTAGTTTTTACGCAGCAGTAGCAGATTTTTTAATAGAAATAACTAGAAGAAAGATCCCAACATCTACTTTAGGTACTTACTCCGCGCGGTTTTGGTACCCTTTTCCCATGGGAATATCGGAATAAATATAGTTTGTGGCACTAGTAATAAAGTGGTTTTGTGCTCGTGAAAGAATTTTTAAAAACAGTCTTTATTAATCTGTTTTTAACCGCCTCTGTGGTCTAGTGGTTCCCACCACCGATTTCAGACCAAGAAGTCCCGGGTTCGATTCCCAGTGGGGGTAAGTACTTACATATTGTATTCGGTTTGGTTGGTGGTGGACTTGTTCTTAGTCCGCCTGTCTAGCTACCACCATCTTATCTAAGCCTGACGCCATAACAATGACGTTTTCAGCATTATTGTGTTCCGGCAGTTAGAGATAAGATAGCCAGTTTCTCAGTGATTGAGGGTTCCGGGAGTAGTGCGCTTCCACCTTCAGCCACTTACCACCACTTAACCACTTACAATAGGTGTGATGAAGGCTAAAGTGGTAACCCGTGGTGGATAAAACAACACATAATCAAATTTTTCCTCTTTATAACATTAAGTTTAGATTACAAAGCCTGGAAAACCAAGTGTTACATGGTCTAGTCTCAATTTAACGACACAATCCTAGGGCGCGTTTCCACAGAAGCGGACGGAGCTGCGCGATATGGATTCACAGCTCAGCTCGGCTTCTGTGGAAATCATCTTAACGCATTAAGGCGGTACCCTGACCGAAAGTGGCGCTCTCAGAGGTTTTTATTAAATAAGGTGCTAATAGAAAAGTATTTTTATAAAACTTTACGGAGAATTTTTAGTGCCTCTTTTAGGTCTAGTATTTTAAGAAGGTTTCACTACATTCCCTCATAGACATTCGTAGAAGTAGAAAGCAAATGTGTCAAAAACAGCCACTTTTAGCAGTTTTGCTACCTACTTCTAGCAGTGACTACGAGGGAATGCAATGATACCGTCTAAAAATACTAGACTTCTAAAAACTGCCCGTAAAGTTTCATTAAAATTGTGTACCTATTTGAATTACAATATCACTACATAGTATAAAACAAAGTCGCTTTCTCTTTCCCTATGTCCATTTGTATGCTTAAATCTTTGAAACTACGCAACGGATTTTGATGCGTTTTTTTTTAATAGATAGAGTGATTCAAGAGGAAGGTTTATATGTACTTTTTATCCCGATATTCCCACGGGAACGGGAACCACGCGGGTGAAACCGCGGGCGGCCGCTAGTTAATTAAAATTCAACGCGGGGCGGCGCCACTTTCGGTCAGGGTACCGCCTTAACTGCTCCGAAGCTGATTAAAACGCTAAGATAGTTTAATATAAGTTAAGTTAAATTAGTAAGTAGGTACAGTCGAGTTCAATAATATCTATGCCTATGCATTTTTGGCCTTTGTCGCCTAAAGTTTTTTGTCATCGTCTTTGACTTTCTGTACAAATTCAATAATATTATTATTGAATATATATTATTATATTCAATAATTACTACGACAAGGTTCAAAAGTGCACAGATAGGTATTATTGAACTCGACTGTAGTACTTACTTAATTTTTTATTACATTGCCAAACTGATTTAAAAAGAATTTACAATAAATATGACTCACTTTAAAGTACCGATGATAAAAGATATACGAGTAACTTTATTGGACAAGAATCTATTAATTTTTACAAGAAAAATCTCCGACGGTTTTTCAGCACTGAAAAATGTTATGAGATTTACTGTTATAGTCATGTCATACTTTTAAATTATTATAGTAAACAATATGGAAACAAGATAAGTAGGCACGTAAGTACTCAGTTTTCATAAATCGCTCATTCTCGTTTTATTCAATGTAATAAACACTTTATGATAAACTCGCCATGCTTTGTTTGTTTTATTGTTCTTCTTCGAAATTTTTTTTTTCAGTGTAAAGAAAGATAATAATTATTTTAAAAAATGTTAAGAATGAAAGTAGGTACCTACTGATGAGGAGACTACAAACATTTGATAAAATAGAGTCTATTCAGAATAGAACAAATGGAATTTGAAGTTCTGGAACGAAGGAAACGTAGTTGTATCGAAGCAAACCTAGTTGTAGGTGTTTCCTACCTACAACTAGGTTTTATGAAATTCATGAAATTATCGAGAATTTCATGAAATGGTCGCATTTCGTGGTTATTTTTTTCACACCACAGAAATACAAATAAACTATTGATAAACTAAACGGTAATAAATATGACTATTTTACGATGTGATCAAATAATCTTGACCATTTCATGAAGTAGCCGCGCGTTCAGTTGCCCATATCGAGAAACGATTTCTTATTATTGATCTGCCCAAGCCACATCATGATGTGGCTAATAGACGTGAAACATTTCATGAAATGCGAATTCTCGTGCATTTCTATGGCCACGACATGGATAAAGCCACCAATCAATACTCAACTCAATATAAATATTTATTGCATACCCCAGTGTACAAAGGATCTTAGATCCTACATGACAGGTAATATATTTGTGGTCGTCCAAATCAAAAGGGACCTTATTGCGGCCGGCACATACGTCTTTATTGTCGTTGTTTTGTATTCGAACAACAGCAATAAAGGCGTAAGCGCCGAGCGCCACAAGGTCGCTTTTGATTTGGACGACCACATTTAACAATCACTATGGACCAATGATATTTTATATGCTATGGACCCTGTCGGGCACAACAATATTAATGGATTGGAGAAGAGGAACACTTATTTTACAAGTACTAAAGTAATGACCTATGTTTTAAATGAGACAAAAAGAATTTTTATTTTATACTAGCCTTCCGCCCGCGACTTCGCCCGCGTGTACTACACCTACACCACGTTATCCCGCGGGAATGTAATATTACTAAACATTTTACAAAAGGTGCGCCTTTGTTTTGTTTAGATTAACGGTGACGATTTACCTCAAGTAGATGATAACTTTAATAATAATAGAGCAATAACAAAATACTTAATAGTACTTAGATATTTGTGAAAATTATTTTTGAATTCAGTTCTAGAGTATTGTTGTTCCACTATCGAATCACAGATAAGAAACCTAAATCAAGCGGCTTGTCTTCATAAGGCTGTTATCAGTTATCAGATTAAAGTTTAAATGCAAGTAGGAATTTCAGGGTACTGCATTACACACGAAAAATGATTTTATTTTGTTCTTTCTTTAAGTTTCCAGTTATTTACTTTTATTATATTCCCTTTATTACATTTTAAATACTTGCAAAATTATACTTCTAAATATAAAATTTTTACAATGTATAACACTAAAAAATATAACATTTAAAAATACAAAAATGCAGTTCCCCAACGGTAGCAAGATCAGGGTCCCGGCTACCGATGGTTAAGGATCCAGAGACAGGAACCTTCTCACTATACGGGCCGTGTCCAGAAGTACTGCCTTCTGCATCTGACTCCCGATTATTATATTAATTATTAGGATACCAACCCCAAATTTAATTTAGCGTTAGCGATAGCTTACAAGATAGGTAGGTATTGTTGCACAATGAAGAATAAAAAAAACTAAAAATAATAGCAAATATTTAGCAGATTTTTTAAATTAAACTTACCGCCTCGCCACTCGCCACCGGCACCAAAACTTGGCCAATGTACCATTTTCTTACAAACGTGGTCACTTTAGCGTCTCATAGATAGTAGGGATCTATTTTTGCATCCCTGCAATCATTATACGTCCATAGAGAGGCCGAAGGCCCAACTGTCAAATCAAAGTTTCAAAAATAAATGAAACACCGCTCAATTTTCGCAAAATACTTAAATATGGAAGCGGACTGTTATATTTTTTTATTTATTTTAAAATGTAACATAACACCGTTATTTATTTTCAAATATTTTCAAAGATTTAAAGCATCAAACTTTCAATTAGACGAGGACAGTGCTACCAACTTGTGACTTCACAAGTGTAGTATAGTGCCATACTCTCACTATATAAAATTTCGTTTTCGGAGATAGCTAGAGACAAAATTGATAAAAATTCAGCAGCTCATAATTACTTGCTTGTTATTAAACAGATAAGAAAAACAGTAGTTTCCCAATTCCCACTTACTTACGAGACGCCAAAGTGAGGCGGTGAGCACGTTGTATCAAAATTGCTCTTTGGCCAAGTAAGTGTATTTGGTCAGCAAGAAAAAAAGTTTGGTTGATAAAATTTTACGGAACCTGCATATAAAATAGAATCACTTTCACGCATCGTTCCTTCTTTATGAATCGTAAAGTCATTCTGAAAGTGAAGGATTAAGATTAATAGTGTAATTAAACTCAATAAATTATAATAAAATTCAATGAACGACGAAAATAAAATTCAAGATTACGTATGACTTTAAATGTTTATTTACATTGTCTTTTTAAGATCTTTTTTAGTATTTATGATGTAGGTACTTATTCAGTTTATTTGTTCTGAAAGATAAAGTTATCTAAATCTGAGTTTGATGCACTGATCTGATGTAATAATCTTTTTATTTCTCGTTGCTGCAATTATGTCATTATAGGTGCATACGTAAGTACCTATTTATATAGGGCAGGCGTACCGGTTTTGGCCACTTTTTGCTCTAAAAGTTTTCTAAAAAACTTTTAGCCATTTTTGATAAAAGCATTTAAAATAAGGTATTTTAAGGTAATAATAACAACCGTTAGAATTCCTTATGTCATAAGTTTTTTTTCAATAAATTCCATTTTGTTTGAAAAAATGTTTTGTATGAAAATTTCAAGAAATTTGTTTTGGATGAAATAGGTACTTTATAAACCTTTGTTTTTTACAATTAAATTGTTGTTTTGCAATTGACTGGTTTCTAGCGCATAAGAATATATTGATTTTAGGTACCAGGGTTTGGTTTTAATTTTTCGCAAAACTTACAAAAGTTTAACTATCAGTTAGTGGCCAAAACCGATACATTTGGCACCTCTCACACATTGTGTGTAATATAAAAATAGATAAATTAGGTATCTAAATTTAAGATATAATTTGTGTCTTAAATACCTAAGACCATTTAGTACTTAGTGCTTAAAAGTCAAAAAATCTTTAAAGTTGCCACAAAGGGTAACTCTGCCCTACTTACATTTTACAGTATTTTTCTGAAGAACTTTTCATATATTTAACCGGTATATTTGAACACGTTGGATGGCCTGAAAAATTTTATTGCTTTGGCCGAGCCGTTGAACGCAGTTGTTACTGAATGAAACTCACTTTTTTATCGGCGAACAAAAACAATAAGATTAAAATTACCACTCTTAACTATGTTGGAACTGAGGGTGATTTTTTTGATCTTTATAACGATCGGTCGCTGTAAATGGGTATGACCATCATGGATGTTTCCAAGTATTTGGTGATCTTGACTGCTACCCACTATATGAGGCTGACTGTACACATATAGATAGGTACCTACTTAAACTTTACAGTATTTTTCTAAAGAACTTTTCAGTTTAAAACTTAATTGTTTATCATGCATGATATGAATGTCCGGTGCCACAAACTTTGCTGTGCCGGTGGCCAAAATGTGAAACTAACGTGATTTTTTTAAATGTCATTTTGCTGTCAAGTTGATGTCCAACCATAGCGCTGCTGGCGGCTGAAGTTCTTAGAAGTCAGGGCCGGTTAAATTACTACAAAAAAAAGAAAAACGTACGTAGCGCCGCTGTCACCGGCACAGAAAAGGTTGTGGCACTGTAAGTATTCTGATAGAATAAACTGCGCACCTTACGCTCTTGAAAATTTGTTGAACAAACTTTGTTAGAGAAGACGTGACTTACAGATTATAGTGTATAACTTCTCTTGTTGACAATGGCACCTCTTCAACAGCGAGGTTGACCGCATAAGAGGCGTTACCTTGTATTTGCAAAACTCGCAAACTTTGAAGAAGTAAGTAATCTAAAGTTGTAGGTACTGTGGGGATCAGACGTTATAAATAAGAACGAATTATTTTATCAGACTTCGATTTAATTACGGCCATGTGCCGAAAAGCAAAACTACTACAAGCATCCTCAAAACAAACGCCGATGTGACGTGCTCACAAAATAATAGAGGTAAGTGGACGTGCGTGCTGCGATATTTTGAATATCTTTTTAAATGCATAGGCAATGCAATGAGGTCGCAACACTTCACAATACTTTAAAATATGAAATTAATTTAAATAAATTGAGATTCTATTTGATACAGTTGCTTGCTCACCTTCAGCCTTATCAGCACTTAATATTAGGTGTTATGCAGGCTAAGTGCTACCCCGCTGTGAATAAAATGACCGATCGTCGTCGTGAAGAAGGTGAGGGTTTCATTTACCCAAAATAAATAATTCTTGTAACTAATTGGTGCAATATCTGGCGCTCCCGACAGACACAAAGCTACGTACCGCCATGTTTTGGAAAAAATACGTGCTATAATAAAAAAAACTGGTCAAGAGCGAGTCGGACTCGCGCACCGAGTGTTCCGTACCATCATAAATTTAAATAAACATAACGTGAAAATGTTTTCATCGGCGAGGCTAGATTCGTCAGAGCATTTGCTGTGTAGAATATTGCAGTTTTAGGTCAACGCCAGCTCTTGACTGATAGTGGACCTAATATAATTTTTGTTGATGATTTCTGAAAAAGTTTACTATTTGGAGACTTCTATGACAAAAAATAATTTCAGATTTTTCACATTTTCATCAAAATTCGAAAACTATGTGGCTTAAGAAAATATTAAAAATGTTTAAGAATGTGTAAGCAGCGCTCTTTTATATTATGATACCCCATATGCCTTAATAGCCCCACTTCGAATTTTTAAGACCCCCTTTCAGTATCTGTTCTTCTCTCTGAAAACCCGAATATTACCTAAGTATCGCTGTATCAGTAAATTGAAATGTATTTATTATTCCATTGCATTGTTGTTAAATTTAAATTTGCATTAATGTGTTTAACAACATTCTTGATTGATAAGATAACATGGATGGATATCTGCATTGTTGATTGTTTCACTTATTTGGATACTCCATCACGAGAGATGCACTAGGTATAGATATGATTTAAATATAATCAGTCGTGTTGTCGTTACTGCACTGAACAAAGAACTAAGTATTACTTAGTTTAAAAAATAATCGATTAGCATTCATACAGTTAACTCTTTTTATTCACAACGGGGTAGCACTGTAGCCTTTATCACATCTGCCCCCTGATTCACGAACCGTCGGAAACGCTCCCGACAGCGGAACGTATGCACTATCTCTGTCACTCACTATAGAATAGAAAAAAAAAACACAGAATTCGAATCCGATTCCGTTTCCGACGGTTCGTGAGGGCGTTTGTGCACTACCACTGAATATTACCGATCCGGAAAAAAACGGATGCTTGTATTTAATTAATAACTAATATAAATGATTAATTATTAAAATACAAGCATCCGTTTTTTTCCGGATCGGTAAAACTCAGTGTAGTGCACAAACGCCCTGAATCAGGGGGCAGAATCAGATGGTACTGTGTGGCGCAAACTTCTTGAACCGTCGTGGTGGGGCGGCGACCAATCACAACTCGCTAAAATCCGTTTTACGAGTTGTGATTGGTTGCTTGCCCGCCATGATGGTTCAAGAAGTTTGCCTCGAGGTATAAGTGAAGGTAGGGCTGAAGGTGGAAGCGCAATAGGTACTCCCGGAATCCTCAACCCTCAAGTCTCTTGATTATTCCTTTATCAGTTCGAATTCAATTATCAAAAAAAAAAAACAATTCTTTTTAATTGAAATAACACCACTTTCCCAAAAATATCAAAAAAACTGCTAACATCAAATTTAAAAAAAGTTTTATTTTAAGTAAGAATTTTAAATTCCTTCAGTAGACATAATTCACCCTACGTGAATTAAGTCTACCAAAAAGTATACTTAATTCACCTACAAATGGGTGAATTAAGTCTACTGAAGGAAAATTTTAACCTTTAGTAGACTTAATTCACCTATGCCACTAAGTTCAAAAACAATGTTTTTTCGAATTTTAACAAAATTGAAAACTAGGTGAATTAAGTCTACTGAAGTTTTAAATTAGGTACTTATATCCATACCTACATATCTAACTAATTTATGTCAGATTTGGTAACTATTGTTTTAGCCATACAACATATTTAAATGCTTTCGATACTAATGTAAACAAAAAATATTATTGTTTTCTTGTTCTATTCTCGAAAGCGCTCACTAACCGCAATAAAATAATATAATGTATCGTTGCGCCTACATTACGCTCTCTTGTCATATTTTTAGACACAGTAAATTTTTTTCCTCTGCATCCATACTAATAAGATAAATTTGAAAGTGTTTGTTTGTTTGTCCGTCTATCACGTCAGAACGGGGCAACAGATCGACGTGATTTTTGGTATGGGGATAGTTTAGAAGCTAGAGAGTGACGTAGGCTACTTTTTATCCCGGAAAAATATCTTATTCCAGCGGGATAACGTTGTGTAATCACGCGGGTGAAGTCGCGAGCGGAAGGCTAATATATCCACAAGCAAAATCATCCATAACAGTAGGGATATAAAAACGACTACTGATTATGAAGAAATTAACTGTCGCAATCTTTTTTACTATGAATACATTATTTCTTATTAAAAGATGTTTATGAAACTATACACAATCGATGTGACTGTGTAGTTTTGACTGGTGAAAATTTAACTGTATCATCTGCGTCTCAAAATAAAAGAGATCTAGGCAAAACAAACAAAATTCGCGTACATGCCCTTCTTTAAGAGCTTTGCAGCCTGAGCTACATAGATACTGCGAAAATAATGAACTTTGATAAAAACAAGTGGTAAGTAGGTATGTTTAAAGATATTAACAGTTAGTACTAAGTAAGTTGATTAACAAAGATCTAACGCAAATAAAAGAACAAAATCACGCGGTTGTGATAAAAACTATAATTTATTGATATCTTCCGTCATCGTCAGTTGAATACATACATACCTACTTACCTAGTTAGTATCACTACATAGTATAAAACAAAGTCGCTTTCTCTTTCCCTATGTCCCTTTGTATGCTTAAATCTTTGAAACTACGCAACGGATTTTGATGCGATTTTTTTTAATAGATAGAGTGATTCAAGAGGAAGGTTTATATGTACTTTTTATCCCGATATTCCCACGGAAACGGGAACCACGCGGGTGAAACCGCGGGCGGCCGCTAGTGTGTTGATATAAATAGAGCACAGAACACGGACAGATTTTTTTCTCTAATAGAGCTTGCGAAATTAAGGTGCGTTAATTTATGGTGCTTCTCCCTTCTTCTACTACTAGGGGGAAGCGACTTTGTTCACCGACTTCAAAAAAGGAGGTTATCAGTTTGTCCTGTGTGTTTGTGATAAAGTTAGAATTGGATAATATTTGAGTATAGCGTTCTATTTAGTCTTCCAAGCACGTGTGCTAAGTTTGGTGTTTGTTTGTTTGTATGTTTGTCCACGAATTTCTCAAAAATATAAGACATAACTACATAAGTATCGAGATGATTTTGAAAATATTTTTTTTCGGTTACCTCCCCTACAAGTGAAGTGAGGATGTTATTTTTTTGTCTTGTCTACCCCATAGTGTGGGGTGTCGTTGGATAGCAATTTCAAAAATATTGCGGGCTTGTGAAAACAATTTTTTGATTGAGGCATCCGTTTGTGAATTATTATGCTTTAAAGTGCAAAATTTTGTTAGAGTTAAGTGTCCCCACCCCCTTCCAGCCAAATGGTTATTTTTGGTTGGATACGTGCAAATTCACGACAGTTGTATATATGACGAAGTTAAAAGGAAAACTATCACAGCTAAGTAGGCTTTACAAGTTTTTGAGATAAGTATAAAACATTTTCAAAAACCGCAAATATAACTTTGTCATTCATACGAACACTATGAAAAACAAAGTTATTTTTTTTGGCAAAAAATGATAGTGGTATTTCTGCTATGTGTATGTAATCAATACGTTAAGGCGATACTCGGAAAAATTATGCTGAAGCGAGATAGCAATGAGAAAACGTCGCGCGCGGGAGCGAGACCGATTTTGCAGATTAGGCAAAAAAAACACAAAATCACTTCAATTATTAAAAACTACAGCGATTTTTTAAAAAAAATGCTTCTATACGATCCTAAATATTATAGGTGTCCACTAATTAAACCAATTTCCAATAGTGTAAGTAACCCCATTTAAGAATAATCTTGAATTTTCGTAGTTTTTAGTGGTCTTTTCGAAAAGAAAAAGTGTCGAGGCAAAATCATAAAATCTTGTTTTTTAAACTATACGAATCTAGATAGTATGAAGAAATATATATCTCTAGTATGAAGAAATATATATCTTATTATTAGATTTGTAACAACTGTAACCATCCTATATTTTTAAGTCAAAAAGTCCATACTTTTTCCGAGTAGTGCCTTAAGTGGGTACGGAACCCTTCACGGGCGAGTCCGACTCGCACTTGGGCGATTTTTTTAATTAGGTACTTTCTTCTTAACAACAACGTAGAGATGTATCTCTAGTGTCTCTAGGGCCTGTTTCACAATGTCTAAGTAAGTTCAGTACCCCGAGTGTAAGTTTTTATGTCAAGCAAACGCAAACTATTTCGAATGCGTATTAATGTCAATTTGTATGAAAACTATATAAGCGCGCTACTCGCCGCTAGAGGCGCTAATACAGTTTTCATACAAATTGACATTAATACGCATTCGAAATAGTTTGCGTTTTTTGACATAAAAACTTACACTACGGGCACTGATTAGCTAAGTAAGCTGTTACTTGACAGATAGGTATATAGGTATATGGTATACAGATAGGTATGACTTATACCCAGCTTATACCCCAACCCCAGTCCAATCAACTTTTTTATCACTTAATATTTCAGCTGAGTTATTGCTAGTTATATAAATTTCAATAAGCTATTTTTTATCAGGTTATTAGAAGTGATAATCAGATACCTACTTCATGCTAAAAATATAACTTTAATAGGTAAACGACCTGCTACGATTAGGATATATGATTATCTTTATCTTTGACTTTGACGTAAATAAAGCAAATGAAAATAAAATTCCGATGAATAATTTTATTAACGTATTTATCCAGTATTAGTTGTTGTTAGTAATCCAGTGCCCGTAGTGTAAGTTTTAATGTCAAAAAACGCAAACTATTTCGATTCCGTATTTATGTCAATTTGTATGAAAACTGAATTAGCGCCTCTAGCGGCGAGTAGCGCGCTTTTATAGTTTTCATACAAATTGACATAAATACGGAATCGAAATAGTTTGCGTTTGCTTGACATAAAAACTTACACTAGGGGTACTGTATTTAATTACACACACACAGAGATACCTAGTAAATAGCCACGTAAAGCGTTACTTTCTATTCCTTAACTTTTTAATTTGAAAGAAATAGAAAAAAAAATACTTATCGTAAAATATACAGGTAGGTAAAAAAACAGTACAGAGATTTTAGGAGATGATAGTGACCATCAATACGAAAAAAAACAGCTGTTCCATACAAAAGTACAACATCGACTCGACTGAAATGTATGGAACAGCTGATTTTTTTTCGCGATTCCGTGGTTGGCCAAATAGTAAAAATTATTCGTATTGATGGACACTATCATCACGTAAAATCTCTGTACTGTTTTTTTTAACTACCTGTATTACGTAAACAAGTAGGGTGAATACGCCAAATGTCGGCCCCCTTACGGATTTTCTCACTTTGGATCGCTCTGGCTCCATCGGTTTGGAACTAAAGATAGCTTGTGATGCGTTTTTAGACAGGTTGATAAATCTCTTTTATGTTAATAGGCATAAGGTTGACTTCTCTACTAAAAGAAAAAAGTATTGAGGTACTAATGCACCAAGAACGAAAAAACCCTAAAGTCGGCCGTTCACTGCCTATAGTCGGTCGCGTTTTTCCCAAATGTCGGCCGGGTATAGGGTGTTTTAAATTAAGACAATGAAAAATATTAACATGATTTATTTTTTTAAGTAAGTATACATATTTTGTTTTTGTTGTTTTTTACACTTTAACAATGTTAGTATAATTAAATTAGGTACCTATAGTTGAATAACAAAGTTAAA
The DNA here is from genome assembly GCA_949710035.1 of Crambus lathoniellus. NCBI lineage: Eukaryota > Metazoa > Arthropoda > Insecta > Lepidoptera > Crambidae > Crambus > Crambus lathoniellus. Next base: position 3,786,517 of record OX453303.1, on the reverse strand, counting down.
CATCACAATAAAATTTAATAAAAGTAAATAACTAAGTAAGTCATAAAAATTTGAATTTAAAACAGAATTTAATAATCAAAGAGGTTAAATAAATACTAAGGTATATCAACAGTGATTGTTTGTTAAACTTTGACGTCATCGTAATAGTATTTAAGAATGATAAAATAACTATGACGTCTTCGTAATAGTATTTAAGAATGATAAAATAAGTCAGATAAAATAAAAATAAAGGTCTGTAATTTTTTTTATGCTGTGGTAAACACAAAAGTAATCCTCCTGTATAGTGGCGGTCGAATTTGAGGATTAGTCTAGAAGAATAATCTGAAAAGCCTTCTCCTTTTCATGTTGAACGGCATGGAATGTAACAGTTTGACACCGGGTTTTTTTAGACTAATTCGACCCTGCTGAACTCGATTTTGCCCGGTGACATTCCAATTTCCTCCCCCTTCCCCCCTTTTTCATTGGAAATATGTCCCTCGCCACGGTTTTCTCCGTTTTGTACAAAAACTGTTAGAGTTACAAGAAAACTGTCAATGACAAAATTAACTTACATTAAAGTACCTACCAAACGGTGTTTATTTTATTTTTATAGCACTTATAGTTTTTGAGTAATACTGTCCCAAACTTTGTAGTTTTTCCAAATTTTGAATATTATCTTTATTTATGCTATATTTATAGGGAAATGGCTAAATTTGGATGAAAATAATGTATTGACTTATTAATCCTGATAGATTTACGTACAAAACAAGACGTCATGGACGTCATTACGAGTTTTTATTTACATTCTACAGTTCGTAACGGCAAATCTATAATTACGTATGTTTGAGAACACACTAAACTTTTAAAGTTATGTAGGTACTTAAATTTAGTCTTAATAATATTTAACTATTTATAATCCAATAAAACATGTTATGAAAAAAACCACATCAAAAAAGTAAGAAATAATTCCTCACCAAATAAATAACGTAAGTACTTTGAAGTCGGGCGTGAAACATGTACAATTTTTTGTTGTTTTTGTTAAAACCCGCCCGACTTCAAAGTACTTACGTTATTTATTTGGTGAGGAGTTATTTCTTACTTTTTTGATATGGTTTTTTAGAAGGCGGTTTTATTTTTTTATAAAAATAATTTTTTTTTCACTCTTTTTAGTGCATCGTGCAGGCAATTTACGTGTTTTCTGGTAAATAGGTATGTGATCAAACTCAAAACCTCCTTTTACGAAGTCGGTTAAAATACCTTGAGGTATCCCCTTTTTAACAAAACAAGAATCATCTAAATCGGTTTATAAACAAAGAAGTTATGCCTAAAGATACGTATTAAATTCACATAAAGTGGTAACGAAAACGACAGTATTTTCAAGATTTCCTGAAAACTACTGAACCGACTTCAAAATTTCAAAAAATGGGACCAACTTGGAAACCAACCTGATGTAATAACGTTTGAACCATTTCAATCGGTTCAGCCGTCTTCGAGTAATCGGTGGACATACACAAAAAAAAAAAAAAACAACAAACATACAGACGAATAGAGAACCTCCTCCTTTTTGATTTAGAAGTCGGTTAAAAATCGAAAACACGTAAGAGGTACCTTCTATCTAGCTGCGTGGGCGTGAAGTACACCCTCCCGCCCGCTTCTGCAGTACCCGATATCTCGCGCCTCTCGTAGGTCTGTATGTTTTTTGTTTTCATTGAGTCGCGTGCCGTGCTGCAGAGTACGTACGTAATTGGTCGCTCGCTTGCTTTTAACTTTAAAATATAGATTATTTATTTATATTAGAACACTAGGAAGAGATAATTATCACGCATACGGTGCAATTAATTTAGTTTTGTTTTTTCAAGAAAGTTTGAATGAACTCAACGTTTGTCGTGTATATTACTTTACTATTGCATCATCGTGGACGGATATCCGCAAAAAAATTATGGATGATGGCTGGGACAAGTTCTGCGAGAAAATATATTCCAATCCACGATGTTGCTGTAAATATGTCCCAAAACAAAAAAAAAAAATTACTAGCGCTGCACGCACTGACTGGCTCAGACGTGACATCATACCTAAGTGGAATTAGCAAATCACAGGCCTTAAAAGTATTTGAGGTAACTACATGGACATATTCTTTCATATTTAGGAGTTTCCCCTCTCAACGAAAATACTCTTGCTGACGCAGAGAGTTTTCTGGTAAAGCTATATAAGATAGAGTCCATAAATACAGCCGACCAAGCCAGGCACGTTCTATTTTCTAAAGCCACATCTCCTGAAGCACTGCCACCAACTTCAGATGCTGCTCACTTTCATATCCGTCGAGCGCATTACCAAACTTTTATTTGGAGAAATGCACATGTTGGAGAATTAGAACTGCTTTCTCCAACGGATTACGGCTGGCAGCAAGAAGGGGATAAGCTCACGCCCATTCTTATAACCTTAGATGCTGTTCCCAAGGCCTGCAAAGACCTCCTTACACGCGGCTGTAAGGCTGGGTGTAAAACGGCAGCTTGCATTTGCCGCAGAGACGTGAAGCAACCTTGCACATCTGGCTGTTTCTGTCGGGGAGTATGCCATAATAATGTTACTGCAAATGTGCAATAAATGTAATAATAATATTAAGTCGGAAATTTTATAATTTTTTTATTATCATCAAACAATAAACACAATCTATGACGATTAAATTATACTTTTGTCTAAATTGAGGCCTCTTTTCTTTACAGATCCCTATACCTGCACCAAAACTTCTTTCTCAAACTACTTTAGTGAACTAGTACGTGCGTTAGTACATATAATTTATTTTTGACTAGCACCTTGTAAAAGATTTGCTTGCTTATCACATTGAGTTATAATGTAATGGCTTATCATTAGAAACCTACCACTACGAAATATAAAGTAGGTAGTTTATGAGGGTTAATTGTTGTTCAATGTTCGCAAATTCGGCGCTGTAAGTTGTCAAAGGTGAACAAAAACTCGTATGACTATAGGGTCTTATTTTGTAGGTTAATATATCAAGATTGATTAGTGCATACATCACTTTGTTCCAAATTCAGCGGTTTCCCTATAAAATGGCGAAAATATAGTTAAAATTATAAAAAAAAACTTTGAAATTTGGGTGAATCTTACTCAAAAACTATAAGACTTATTAAAATAAAAGTTTTACCATGTGGTAGGTAATTTAATGTAGATTAATTTTGTCATTGACAGTTTTCATATAGATCTAATAGTTTTTGTACAAAACGGAAAAAACCGTGGCGAGGGACATATTTCCAATGAAAAAGGGGGGAAGGGGGAGGAAATTGGAATGTCACCGGGCAAAATCGAGTTCAGCAGGGTCGAATTAGTCTAAAAAAACCCGGTGTCAAACTGTTACATTCCATGCCGTTCAAAGTCGTAAATTTCAAAAATTCTTCTAGACTAGATGGCCGACATTATGACCTTTAACATTTCTAAAGTCGGCCCCAGTTTAGTGTACCTTATATCTCGTGATTAAACTAATATCACCCCGGCCGGTATTTGGCTATTAAACGTAAAATGGATTTATTTACCTTAAGGCTTTGCGAATTCTCCTATTCAGCCAATGTGATTAGTAGAATTTGAATTTATAAAACAGACTGCATTTACTTTAAGTCGGCCCCGGCCGAGTATAGGGTTTTAAGTCAAAACTGATATTCTAATGGCGGCCCCCTATTTTTCTCAATAATTCAATTATGCAAAACGTTAAAAAAACTATCTTAAAATATAGTAAAATTTACTTATTAGTGATAACAAAGCTTAAAGCAAAAAAAAACGCCTTATAGGTGTAATATCAATCCCCGATGCGTTGGTATTCACAGCAAGTTAGCTACTTTCACAATGAACCAAGCGCTTGAAGCGCTTCAACGACGGGATCGTCGCTACTGACGCTCAGTGTGCGAAGATCGAGTGACGTAATCGGATAGTGACCGTTTGTACGTATAGAGTATGAACTAAGGTTGCAATTCGAGTGAAAAAATTTCCATTTAAGTACCTTTTGAATGAACGCAATTTGAAAATGTGCAGACGGCCGAGGTTTGGGGGGGGGGGGGCGACGTTTGGCGTAATCACCCTACCTAGATATTTTTAGTAAACGTAGTCCATCAGTCAGTACCTACGTAGTAAATCTCTACCTACTTAGTAGGTACATAGATTACTGTCCAAATAATAAGATTTTGACGATCAAAATACTGTTTATGTAAACGCTTAAACTATTATAAATATAACAAGTAAAATTGATGAGTTTTTCACTGAGATCATCAAAATATTTGTAATAAGTATTTTTAAACATATTGCTATTACCTATGTTAAACAATCGCGGCTAACAGTATTATTTTGACATCTGTGGTACCTACCTAAATGTTATACCCATGCAGGTCGTACCCATACTGGTAACATACGTGTTCCAAGGCCTTCGCCTTCAATCAACCAAAAAGAAATTGAAGGCCTTGCGTAGATGAACTGTTTGCCGACGAGACGCTAATCATCAGCAAACACCATTCAATTAAACGACGCTATCAGTGATGCCTATGCGTCGAATTCGAGTGATAAGCCCGAGGCCTGTCTCAAAAGTGACGTTTAAAAATCTTGAAGTTGGGTCAGCAGACGGAATTATTTATGTGACATAAATTTTATTCAAACTAATTAAAAAAAAATTTAAGTCCACATTGTTTTTCGTACTTTAAACTTGCTATGAAAATGACTAAAATATGCATTTAAAACTTGTCAGCTTTATCGGAAGTGATATGGATATAACTAATTATGTTATATAAGTACTACACTACACGTAAGCTCCATCCATACTAATAAATGTGAAAGTGTGTTTGTTTGTTTGTTCGTCTTTCTCGTCAAAAGAGAGCAACGGATTGACGTGATTTTTGGTAAGTATGTGTATAGTTTGGGGGTGGCATAGGCTACTTTTTATTCCGGAAAACAGTCACAATCCCGCGGGATTGTATGGAAAATCGTTTACCTGACGTGCTTACAAAACTGACATTAATTCGCCATGGCCGCTTACAAAGAGTATGCAGAGTATGCACTGAAGTAACTGGAGAGTGCAGTACGAACAATTTTTTTTTTCACCACAAATTACACAGTGGCTGTCTTCCGTCTCACCTACACTTTAAAAAAATAGGTATGGTCATATGAGACAACTGACAGCCACTACATACATAAATGTTAAATTTGCTGGGGACACTTTTTTATTCAGGGTGAGAGCTCCAGTTACTTCAGTATTAAGTCGAGCTTCATGGTATGCATGTATGTAATGAGAATTACTGACGTTTAAGCCGGCTTGGATTACTTTGTGGCAGGCAACTTCTTTGGTGAATGAAAATCTTTGATACGAAGTTCAACCATATAATTTTCTAACTCGGTTAATAAGAATAAAAAAATTGGCCTAGTGCGAGTCGGACTCGCCCATGGAGGGTTCCGTACCCACTTAACGTAGGTACCGATTACATACACCTAGCAAAAAAACCACTATCATTTTTGCCAAAAAAAAAACTTTGTTTTTCATAGTGTTCGTATGAATGAAAAAAGTTATATTTGCGGTTTTCTAGAATGTGTTATATCTCAAAAACTTGTAAGACCTACTTAGCTGTGAGTTTTCCTTTTAACTTCGTCATATGTAGCTATCGTGAATTTTTTCAAGTATCCATAAACAACCATTTGGCTGGAAGAGGGTGGGGGCACATGACTCTAACAAAATTTTAGCACTTTAAATCATAATAATTCACAAACGGATGCCTCAATCAAAAAACTGTTTTTACAAAACCGCAATATTTTTAAAATTGCTATCCAACGACACCCCACACTATGAGGTAGACAAGAAAAAAAATTACATCCCCACTTCACGTGTAGGGGAGGTAACCGAAAAAAAATATATCTTCAAAATTCTACTTCACCACTTTGTCGGCGTGATTTATATGTATATTTATACTAAATTATAGCTTTCTAGTACTAAGAGTCTATGAGCTAGGCTGGGGACAGACAGACGGACCGACGGACATGGCGAAACTATAAGGGTTCCTTGTTGACTACGGAACCCTAAAAATACGATCCCACCCATAGCTGAAAGAACTGACGAACATAAATTACCGCGATTCCTAAATCACGTCACGAGGAATCTAAATGTGGTAATAAAGTCCTCATTTCATCAGACACTAATGCAGACAAATTGGTTGTCGACGCCTCACGGAAGCCTTAAATAAATCAATTTGGTATGGAACGTCGCTATCTATACCATGCTTGACTAATAGGAGTATACTTACAAAATTATCTCTATTTTTAGTCTTGTTAATTTTCACGAGTAACGTTGCATCGATTACAATACAGTTCTTTCAATATTTTTTTAGGACAAAGCGGTTATTGAGGTGTTTTGAATATTCAAGGCCATTGTTTATAAGAAAAACAGATGGGCAAAGTTTTTTACGTAAAGGGTTCTAACTTACCCCCTTCCATAGCCACCCCATAGCCATAGTAGTTTTATCAGGAGCGGTTTGAGTGAGTACTATTTTTAGACGAAGACAAAGAGATAGCTCTTTGAAGTAGGTAGCAGGTGTTAGTTAGGGCACAGTTTATATATAAGTAGCATATATATTTACTGTGGTTAGGGTGCAAAATGGCTGAAACATTGAAAAATGCTAGTTGCTCCAAAGTAACAGTAACTGGGTACCTACCTATTTCCTCGTAAAAAATAGTTAATATATCCTCGTAATCTAAGCTATAAAATAATAATGAAAGAATAGGTAATTGTTATGATATGACAGAGAAGCTATGAAAGCTACTTTATAAAAACTTCGAAGTTAATTTATTACGTGGCAAATTTAGTAAGTACTCAAGGGCGTCTAGTTTGTTTGTGCAGCGTCTGATTACAAACTCAAAGTTACCTTTGTATATTCACTCCTCCAATTTCCTTAATAACCTGCCCTTAAAAGCCTCTGTGGTCTAGTGGTACCTATACCCCATCGGTATACTAATTATCAGTTGCAGTTCAGGCCAAATATTTATTGATTGAGAATTTCGGGAGGAGCGCGTATTTCCACCTTCGCATTAGATACTCAACATTACTCGTAGATGTGATTCTTTACCCCGTTTTATAAATAAAAAAAATCAAAACGCATGTTAAAACGTGAACCTTAATGTGAAGTTATTGAAACGGGAATTTAAACACATCATTTGTCGTGACGTGATGGCATGCTGTGATCGATGTTTTCTGAACACTATTATCAAGGTTTGATAGGTGTGAATTGGACTTGAAAGGTCCTCGTCGATATGCGATATAAGTACCTTTTACACAAATAAGTACATACCTACATCTTTAATAAGTAGTGGTAAGTACCGAAATAATTGAGTTCATTCATCATCACTAATTTTGAACGGTAAAACCTTAAGCGAATCGAAGAGTCATTAATCTATGGGTAAAACCTACCCAAACAAAAAAAATGGAAAATGAAGTATTTAGAAAAAATCGACCCGTTTCACAACTAGCTCCGACGATGGGTTGTTGTGGATTGGACGATGGGAGTTGTGAGACGGGTCGATTTTTTCTAAATAGGTACTTACTTCATTTTCCATTTTTCAATAATAAAAATTGCATTATGAATGCAAAAAACTGATGTTATAGTCGATAGCCTTCCTCGATAAATTGACTATTCAACATAAAAATATTTTTTCAATTCGGTTCAGTATAGTTTCTGAGATTAGCGCGTTACAAACAAACAAACTCTTCAGCTTTATAATATTAGTATAGATTGTAATGACAACTTTTAGGATTACGAAAAAAACTACAGAAGATTTTCGTGTATAAATCAAGAAAATTGCTGCGGCACCTACTCATAACATATGATTACAAAGTCCTTCATACCAGTCACCCACACCATGTCATCAACGTCTCACAAAAGTACAGATGTACTCAGCGGCAGGGGCCGAACCCGTAATCAAAGTCTATGCAGAAGTAATAAACCTGAAAACATAGTTTGTTTGTGTCAGACTAGGTATTTGAAATAAATAAGTACTCTTTCCATGTGATTGTACAATTTTCAAGTTCCTAGGCCTGAAAGCCAGATGAGCCTGAAAAACTAAATCTGGCTACGTTTTTGTTTCTTGCGATTATTTAGAAAAAAATAAATGAGTTTACCCTAACCAACAACATTTTCTATTTAGATCGGCCTCTCATTAAGAGTGTGCTATCAGCCACGTGCTCCAATTTTCTTGATTGCTCATGAACTTGAGGCTTGAAGGTGAACTGACCTCTAAGGTAACGGTATAGAGTTTACAATGCGTGTGTGCGGTACTTGCGGTGCCGCGCTGTCGGTTCGTGACAGTTTTGTTGACCGTACCAATTAGTGGAAGACGTGACAAACACATTACCGAAGCGTGTAGCGTCAACTGGCAATGACAGGGAGTTTGCTGACATACCAAAGAACTATGTGTGGCACCAAAAAAACACATTTATTTGGAACTTTGATTTGATCTCTATCTGAAATCTTTTAAGGCATGGGGGTTCCATTCATGTGAAAAAGACCCTTCGGGGCCTAAGCTCCCCTGGTCGCTTACTTAGTGGAGACATGGTAACTTATTTGTGAACTTGGCTACCCAAGGAAGATTTTCGTGATTTTTATAGTGTAATAGGTACCTTATTGTTTTCCCTGACTTTTTAAAATTTGAATCTAGGGTAAGGGACAGCAAGGCCCCGAAGGGGAAAAAGAGAAGCCTGAACACTTTAGTCAACAATAATGGGATCAGAGATGAAATGAAATTTTTATGACCATGATGTATCTATACCTACATAGGTAGGTAGTTGAAACTTTCATTTAATAATTATTTTTAATTTATTTTATCAATTAATTGATTTAATTTAATATTGATTTTAGCTTCCTTGATAAATAAGAGGAATTCATATGGCCTTCCATATGCAAAGTATTTATAGTATTGTACGTACTTATAGTTTTTAATAGTCGCAAATCCTATGCTTAATTTTATTTCCGAAGTAAGCGTTAGATATCAATCAAATAGAATATTTGCCTCACTCTGTCTTCAGTAGCAAAGCATTTCATGGCCTGCCAGTTGACTTTAACAACACTTTCATAACTACAAAAATACACAATGGAAAGGAAACCAATCATACGATATAAATAATCCCGATATGACTGACAAGTTTTATTTTGCTTGTCAATATTATAAGAACTTAATATCTTTATCGGATGATCCAGCGTGTTTACCTATTTGATTATTTTTCTGAAGTGTGTATGCCGAAATGCAATACTATCGTTTTTTATTCGACAACATATAAAACTTTAAATGTTAACGAACAGTTATCGTTATGCTGAAAATTGTTGACGTGCTTACCAACGCTCTGAAACACAAAACATAACACAATTAACTACATCTTCATACTTACTAATTTATCCGACAAGATTGAAAATGTTGTAAATGTATTGGATTTTTTTAAATAAACTTGTGGCCATAACGCAAGATTTTATTTGATTCCGATGACTTTAAACTAAATAAGATTAATTTGTTTTATCGGCACGACAGTTAGACATGTAGGTCCTATGATAAGCTCTCGCGTAACACAACAGTAGCTAATTGAAAGAACACAGCTAAACGATGGGGCTTGTGAAATCACTGAAATCTACACCTGTGGGCCTACCACAAGCTCTAATAGCAGTGATTTTTTAGTTGAGAGAGTGAGACGTCGCTATACGGCGTGTAAAGCGGCGTCTCACTCTCTCAACTTAAAAATAACTGCTATTAGGGTTTGTGGTAGGCCACCTGGTGACAAGATCGCGTGGCCTGTCTGCCCTTACGTAAGTAACAGTTTTTGATTCGCCGGAAAATCTGGGGTTTATTAAGTATTCTCCAACTTTTTATAGCTAAACCCTGCAAACCCTTCGATCTGCAACGCAATTAATTTACCTACCTAGCCTAAAATCAATTTACAACTCTTCATCGTTCATTACCTGGCGTCATCAGTGTCAAAACAAATTGAGATAATGAGCAATAAAGTCGTTTATTATCTAACCTTACACTATGTATAAAGTGTGTTGTGCCGACTTTTATGGCGTTATAAAATTTTAAGTAAGTGTTCGTTTTTATTTAAATAAGTTTTATTGTATTTACCGTTTTATTTGAGGATTTGTTCTTAAAAGTGATACTTTTGTTAACATGTGCTCATTTAAAGATATTTTTTGGTTCATGAATTTAAAGCAAACGTTATCGAAAACTTTGGATCAACTCTTCTTCTGCCACAGCTTCGGAGACGGAGAGCATGCCGATATTTAATCAATAGTTCTGTTAGTTAAGAAAAGAGCTCTACCAAAACCGCTGGAATTGAATAACATTTGTGACTCTTGTACCTATTGCCTGATAAAATATTGGACACCTTGTCACATACAGATGGAGATATCAACAAGGTAAGTACTTTAGCAATTTTGCGTGAGTGGATAGACTCGCCTGAATGTGTTGAGCTGAGCAATTGTCTCATCTATATGTTCCTGAGAAATGTTTACGTATAGCCTTCCGCTCGCGGCTGCGCCCGCGTGGACTACACGACTTCATCCTCCGGGAACATGATATTTTTCCGAGATAAAAAGTAGCCTATGTCACTATCCTGCTCCCAAACCATGCCCATGCCAAAAATCACGTCGATTCGCCGCCCCGTTTTGACGTGAAAGACGGACAAACAAACATACATTTATAATATTAGTTTTAGTATATTTCTATTTGTTAATTTTAAATGGGATGATTTTAGATTTTAGTTTTTGTTTGCTTCTGGTATAAATTTGTGCATGTCGTGGCAGCCTAAGTATAACAGCGATTTGAAATGTATTTAGAATAAGCAATATTGTAAATGAGAATTTCGTTTGTAATGTTGGTTGTCCATAAATAAATAAATAAATAAATAGCCCTTCATCTTGCACACGCGAGGAGCTCTATAACGCCACTGAAAACGCTATGCGTGTGGCGCAATTTTGGTCTAACAAGATCTAAAGCCGAACGATCGACACGCTAAGAAGAAGAAGTATAGTGTGGAAGTATGGATTCGCTCCGATCGTTGATAAAGCCTATTCGCTATTCCACCGTGTCGCACAGTGGCGTGTGCGCAATCCCCGCTGTCGTATGCAGATAGATAGAGAGTTATCAATTAATCATTGATAGCCCTCAATCGCTAATAAACAAAGTTATATAAGATAAGACATTATTGTAATTAATAATTAAGCTTGCATAATTAAGGGTTTATCCCGTTTAAGTTGTGTCAAATAAATAAATAAATAGTTACGTTGTCCCAATATCAAATTAAGTAGCTTAAAACACTCAAATTCATAATGTTATTCTTGATTTGTGTTCGACTGAATTTTAGGTAGAGTATTATTATACCACTTGTTGTGACTACCTACATAGTAGTGATAACAACACGGTAGTCTGTTTGTACGTGAGTGCTCCCGAAACAAGTGTTTTGCGCCGAAAATAGATGAACGTTCCCTTTGATTCTAATTTATCGTGCGCTTCAATCTTTGGCGCAATAACGAATCGGCGAGAAAATGGGTGGTTTTGTTGTTTGTACCGTTTATTTACCGTCAAAGCTCTTATTTTTATCGGAACAAAGGGTCTTACGTACCTACATTTTAACGCAATATTGATTAATTTAGTTAGCTCATACTACCATCAATTATGTTTTTCACGTATTCTCTGGTGTTCTTCCTTTTATAGCAGAATATACACATGTAATAATATCAATTCAAACGTGCTAACTTCTGTTTAGGAAGGCTATCGAAGCGTGGCAGAGCTTTAGAAAAATTTTAATCCCCCATACTTAATAAGTAGTCCAAGCGAACACGCCACGTCCCCACACTGATTTTAATTAACCACCATATTCCATTCAGAGCCCGTGGTCCTACTGCGTGGTCCTATTAGTAGTACCACGGGCAAATTTTTGTGTCCCTAGTTCTATCAGTAGGACTATGGGCACCTAGCATTACCCGTAGTCCTATTCGTAGTACCACGGGCATTTTTACTTGTAAGTACATGGTTCTATCGATGGACAAGTAACAGTGTTCGTAGTTCAACTAGGAGTAGGAGTAGTAAGAACTCCTTTTTTCTGGTTAGAGTTTTTTTTTAATCATTGTGTCACGTTGACATTGATTATTTTCCGTGTAATTCTTGATGCTAAATCAAGGGAAAAGGGAAGTCTCGCAATGGTCGCAGGTCAAATGCATCGAGCAAGCTCGGCCTCTTAGTAAAAGCGATAACTACGAGAACTTACACAGAACAACCAAAATTCTATTGCATGAAAAGTCAAAAGTGAACCATTAATATTTTTTTTTTACTATAGGTACTATAGAGATGTTCTCAATGATATTGAGGGATGGCATTGAAAGCAATATTTTAATGAAATTGATCCGTGTGTTTTGATTGATTGCCTTAATCAGTGCGGTGATTTACATACATTTGACTCAACATGACCGTATTATGGCGTATTTGTCTCTATTTCGCTCATCTCTACCTCAGTTTTCTATTCTTAAAATTTGTAAATATCTAATTATTTTCATAGTATCTTCCATATTGTGGATTTTTCAAAATTTCTATGCATTTATAGTGAGAAGATCATCATGCGCGGACGTCGACAGTGGCGGCGGTGGCGGTGGCGGTGGCGGCAGTGGCGGCGGTGGCGGCGGTACCATCGTGGAACTGCTCAACACGAATATCACCGTGCTCAGCGCCAAGACCATCCACAAGGCTGGCCACCACCTGCATGACATACAGCATTTGTAAATATCTTCTCTAATCCGTATAAGATCTTACGTAGACCACGGGCCTTAAATCCTTGAAATTATATTTATTTCAATAGCAAATAAGGTCCTAGATTCTCATATGGGAAGACAAGCATGACTGGAAAAGTATTCTAAATCACAAACCGTTGACAATCAGCAGCATGAGAGTAGAAGCTCTCATAACATGAACCTTTAACTTTAATAACCCAGTAAAAAGAGACTAATTAAGGGGGGTTATCTTAAAAGTGGTCCGGTAGTTCTGAATTTTTAATACGTTGTCTATGATGGTTAGAGAGTATTAAAAATGCAAAATGCACTATTCCTCGCCTTCCGCCCCCACCGCCATATTGAAGAAATCGGCAGTTTTAGATTTTTGCTTATATCTTCGTTTAGGTGCATTTGAGCCAGAAACAATTGTTGACAATGTTGTAGAAAATGAAATTTTCTATAATTAACGGTTTAAATTTTGTTTCTAGGACAGATAGTTACGCAGATATTCACTTTAAAAAAATGATTTTCCAGAAATTTGTCAAACTTCTAAAGAACAGGGTGCAAAATGGCCCCATAGTCGTAGCACTTTGAAACCTTATATACGAGTGACTAATAACAACATTTAATTATTTGGCGACGAAGTTGAATTGTGAAAAATAAAAAAGTTACAGTAGTTCAAAAAGTCTTGAAATAAGCTAAAAATTTTCGCTTATATCTTCGTTTAGGTGCATTTTAGCCAGAAAACATTCGTTACAATGTTGTAGAGAATTAAATTTTCTATTATTAATGTTTTAAATTTTGTTTCTATGACAGATAGTTTTGAAGATATGCACTTTAAAAAATTTAAAAATCTAATTTTCAAAAAATCCGGAAAACTTATGGTGCCCGTGCAGTTTTCAAAAGTCGAAATTTGTCAAAGTCAGTTTTCATATCTTCGAAACTATCTGTCCTAGAAACAAAATTTAAAACATTAATAATTTTAATTTAAATTTAATTCTCTACAACATTAAGCAACGGCGTTACTACCCTAATTTATTTTGTGATATCGGGCGTTAGTTCCTTAGTAATTATTTCACTTAACATTTTTTTTTTCAGAACTATATTTAACGCACCAAGACTGCACCACATCGTCGTGGATGATCTGACTAAGATGCCGAAACTTAAGTCATTGTAAGTATTATTATGCTATTTTGATTGTTGTAAACACATACTATCTTATTAATTTGTAAAGGTGTAAAATCATATTTGATCAGTGTTGCATATATTTGTAAAGTGCATCTACCTTAAGAGATTTAATACTCGATCATATTTACTTACGGTGATAACAATGCTACCCGATAATAACGTTTGCTTATTTACAATACTAGCGCTTCGCCCACGACTCCGTCTGGAATTGAGATATTTACAAAAAATCTTTCAAACTTTGACTCCCATTTCTACCTTCTTATTTGGGACACTCTCCAGAGAACATACTTGCTGTGCGTTGTCTGTCAGTCAGTCAGTAACGCTAGAAGTTTATTTATACAGGGTTATTTTCTTAACAACATCTTAATTTATATGCATATAAGAATCTTTGAAGAAAATTACGATACACGTGTTTTTCCTCTTATTATCACTCGGTAGTAAAATATTAATTTAAAGCCATTCAAAGTTATCCCAAATACAACTGCGCGCGCTAACACCATGCGCTGTGCGTAGCAGATGATTACGTCCCGCACCTGACCCCGCGCCTTTCGCCTTTCCAGACTTCATTTTTAGTATCCATGCTTTTACCACGATTCGCTAGGATAAAAAAGTTTTTCCAATAATTTTACTTACCTACCTATTTTACAAGCTTTTTATTAACTTGCCATGTTAGTTAGTTAGTGGGGGACAAATCTTGCAAGCTTAATTTGACCCACTTGCCAGTGTCCGATGGAGCTGAAATTTTGTATACAGGTTTGGTTCAGATGACAATACAATATTAAAGTACAGTCAACAAAAAAGCTTGTCATAAAAATGAAATTTTTACTAAAACCTTATTTTTATAAATGGAATCTTAGAATGATACTTAATGCCTGAAAAAGTTGTTAATTGTTTGATAAATAACACTCTGGTAATGTTAACAATAAGTACTTTATTTCTACTTGACTTAAATTAGGTGCATATAACTATTATAATAGATCTTTCTCGTTATTCTAAAGACATATCCCCCTCCGACACTGTCTACAGGACGACTGACTCCCCGCTGTAGTCTTGTTAGACCACAACTTCACATTGCTTACGCAGTTAAAGATATCAAATCATGACATTCGGCCATCCGTCGTGGTGCAACCTCCTGGGTGCACAATAATATTCATATTCATTTATTCATTGCAAGTCACAGTACATACAAAGTTGTTATCAGAATATTTAGATCAGTAATGGCACCCCGTGGGAACTGCAACTCAAAATCTAGAGCTTAATATCATTAAACAATTTCTTCTAATGTTATGCCTTATTTACTTAAAACTTTTTCAATTCACGTTCTAATGCATTAACATTTTCCATACATTTAATACAGTATGGCACCCCGTGGGAACTGCAACTCAAAATCTAGAGCTTAATATCATTAAACAATTTCTTCTAATGTTATGCCTTATTTACTTAAAACTTTTTCAATTCACGTTCTAATGCATTAACATTTTCCATACATTTAATACAGTTTGGGATGCTGGTAAACACTTTTTATATAAGTAAAGTCAATAACAATATTAAGTAAGGTCAATCTGTCTACTCAACTTACACTATAGCTATCATTCAGCTAACAATTGGGTATATAAATATAATTCAATTACACTAATTTAAACAAAAACGTAAAGATTATGTGTGGAATCATATGTTTTCATAAAACAATGATATATTAAATCAAAATTAATACACAAAAACGATAAGAACGAAACAACAAATTAGTTAAACAATATTTTTTTTTAGATTCAGATTCAGATTCAGATTTATTGCAAGTCACAAGTTTTATAAGGTGTTACAATCTTGGATTATTGTACAAGTGACGCCCTGCAAGGGCACCGCAACCATTTTATGAAACTTTATATTTAAAAATGGTTATAAAATCATGAAAATTAAATAAGTATTATAATTAAAAATTGTAATAAAATCATGACATTCGGAAGCGGTCAAGGTTAGATGTTGAAGTCTGTTATTGCAGCAACGCTGACAAAGGCAAATTATCCTCTTCATCACTACTGGAGCTGACACTCGACTTATCCGTGTTATTATCGAGGACCTAGGGTCTTATTTGGTCTGCTCCAACAACAGTTTCAATCGACTTCCTTTTTTTTATTAAATCCGAATACATTACAAATTTTTTTATCTATCGTTTGCAAAGGATATAATTTCTATTTACAGAACTACCTTTATTATGAGCACATTGAATATAATATGACATAACGTATTCTTAATATTTTTATTCTATTTAAGGAACCAGTACTGGGCCTGAATTTCCTCGATGTCGAGGAACTAATGAAGCTAGTTTACAAGCGGCTGAATCAAGACCTACCCTAGAGCACTTTTGGCATTTAGTAAGAGGGATTGGGCACTTATGACAAGAATGTCCCCTTAAACGTCAATTAAAGCAAATAACCGAGTTATCGTTTAGAGTCGACACAGATATAGGTCGATTAACCGGAGTATTTCATAACGATTTTTGGCAAAAGCTGGATCAGTGGGTTGCTGTGCTGTGAAATTAAGCAACTGAGTAAGTCTTCTGGCTCCTTACAGTTCATCGCTTGGGCGCTGTTTCTAACGGATTTGTCAATAATGCCATGTATAATACAATCAACTGCCTTCTGGCCCTTGATTTCATATCGATTCAATAAAGTCAAGTTATCATAGAAATATAGTCCCGGACATTCTCATTGTAATGCGTAGTACGTGCGAGTATCTCTTCCAGAAGTGTCCCGTAATCTTGCTCGTCGGGAAAAGCTTTTAGGTGCTTTTAGTAACTTAGCCTGCCATTCGTCCCAAGTAAAATTTGACAGAGGGTAGGGCTTCAAACCACTGCTTAGCCAGACCCACCAGATTTTGAAGAGCAAAATGCGCGGTTTGCTTTTGGTTCCAATCGTAAAGCAAGCACATTCATTTAGTTTCCTTATCCAACTACTTATATTTTGATATTTAGTTGAGGGATCAAACTCAGGTACTACGTTGTTGACCTGATTGTTGTTCAGCTGCTGCTTACTCGATTCAGTCTCTTGCACCGACGACAAAAGTTTCAATACCTCATCAACAGTAAAGAAAGGCTGGTGCTCTGGTTGCGCTACAGGTGACTCAGACTGTAGGCTCTCACTAGGTTCAGGTTCCAACACTTGTGAGGTTGGTGGCTTCACTTCGTTTGAAGGTACATCTTCTATTCCCCATTCAGACGCATGTAAATCTCTCACGACTTTGCGGGCACACCTCCCCACAGACGTCAGTGATTGCTTCCTTCGCCGCTTGTCTTCTTCATGCCTCAACCGTTCACGACCTGCGTGAACGGTTGGTACCTCGGGTTTAATTTTCTCGGAAAAGATCAGAAAAAGTAAAAATTAGTAAGTATTAAATAATTGCAGATATTCATAATTATAGGATAAGGATAAAAGTATAACTGTAAACCGGATAGATAAATACTAAATATATATTGATTCACAAGTACAAGCACTCATACTTTTATGCATCAGTTTGTACCCATTCAAACCATTATTATAGTCTCATTCATATAGTAAAGTTACGTTAACACATCAAATCAATTAGGTTGTATTTAGAAAAAAGAGACAGCTTAAGAAGTTATATAGCTCACAGATTACTTAAACTATTCATATGTAAAAAATGATAGGTATGAAATGAAGTAGTTCTCCTTTCAAAAAGGTTATTATTGAATGGTTGGACAAGTTGGATTATGACTCCACGGAAAGCTTATTTGATAGCTTTGTATAAATATAACGGTTGTTTTTATTTTATTGTTTTTACACTACCAATATTAGTTTTATACGTATATATATATATATTTTATTACTCTTGTTTGTGGTAACTTTGTATCCACTGTGAAACCTTTTTAACAAAGTTTGTTTTTGCATGCTACTGTTATTCTCTGTTTTTTTTATTAATTATTATTATTATTAGATGTAGCAATTCTTAATGTATTTAAGAGAAGCCTGATTCCCATTCCACAGGGAAACCTTTTATGGGAGCAGCCAGCACATACATTTGTAAAATGCTTATCTAATAAACTACTTTTTACTTTACTTTACTTTAACTCTCAATAAAATATGAAAAAGAAATTAGTTTTCTATTTAATTAATTTAAATTGTTGACACGTGAACGACATCCTAAAGTATTGATTAATTAAACCAAATCTCGTATCGTGAATAAGAGGATCACAAATAAAGCAGCTGTAAATAACAAAATATACTGATTACCTAGATAAGTTTTAGAACTAACTAAAATACAGGGCGCACATTAGCCTGTCTTGGGAAACACAACAATCTAAGGGCACCCGTAGCCCTTGTTTTTGATGTAAAATGTAGACGATTCATAAGTACACATTTATTATGTCTAAGTAAATATTTCCTTTTAATACTTATTTTTTTATTTCATTTATGAAATATAATTTCTCAGGGCAGACATAATCCTTGTATGTAATAGTACATTCATATCTCCATAAGCTGCGGGCGCACATAACCCACTTCACATCTGAGATGGAACATACTTAGCTCCATAAACTAAGGGCACACATAACCCATATCACCTCTAAAATGGAACATACTTAGCTCCATAAACTAAGGGCACACATAACCCATATCACATCTAAAATGGAACATACTTAGCTCCATAAACTAAGGGCACACATAACCCATATCTCATCTAAAATGGAACATACTTAGCTCCATAAACTAAGGGCACACATAACCCACATCTTGCAATGGAACGTACATAGCTCCACAACACAAGCTAAACCAAGGGCACACATAACCCTTCGTTTAGCAGTAAAACCAGAGATGCCTAAATAGTTACTACCTACGTAAGTAAAACATTTTATCAAACCGCAACGAGAGTACGATTTAGATGTACTGTCTGCAAAAATACTTATAATTAATCCAAAATACATCTATTATATTTTCATACTTTAATTGCAGGCATTTATATGTTTAGATAATCTAATTTTCTAATAAAATATGCCTTGCCCTAAACAGACACCACATGTTTCGATCTATTCTTAGTAAATGTTTTGTCATTTTCTTTAACACCTTCGCTGCGTTAAGATTTTCTTAGAATTTTCAGATAGTGCGTTGGAGATCTATTATGACTCCGTAGTTAGGCTTAATTTTTGTGCGTATGAGACCTTATCGATCCCATAAAAATATGTATTTTTAAATCCTGTATATCATACTGAAAAACAAGAGTTTCGGTTTGTAAACATCCTGAGGCGTAATTAACTAGCTACTTTATCTTAATATAGGTTCGCACAAAGTTCTGACAATTATCTAAAGAGTAAATACAAAAATATTTTAGGCTATCAACTCTATCTCACAACGCAAGAAATGATGCCATAAATTATATAACAACTAGTGATGGGAATAGAGTAAAGCGGCAGTCATCGACTACATTATTTTATTAAAAAAAAATACACAAAGTGTATATAAAGACGGGAATATAATAGATGAACACAATATCTTCAATAAGTTAACTACCTCTCTTTGTAATTACAATTAAGTCTTTGAGTTAGTGTTAATTTTAACTGATCTTGATTAATACTATTTTGATGAACAGGTACATATAATTTTTCCAGTACTTTGACTGTCAAAATAATTCTTCATTAAATGAGTTATTATTTACTTAGTATCAAAAACTTCTAAATCAGATAATCACGGTTACTAGTGGAGGACATATTATTTTCTACGATTATAACTCTGTCCGACGGTACACAACTCTGTGGCTCAAGTTTTTTATCACCCTTTTGTAATTTAACTTAGTTGCCTCACTAGAATCACTCGTGGAATCATTTATTTGTAGGTCTAACTGTCTTTTACGCCTTTTTGTACGATTCATTGTTATTAGGTATTATTTACGTGCTCAATACGTAAAAGGAAAATCGCAGGCTACGCGAAGCGCGAGTTTTCACGTTAAAACTTGTCGATATAATTTGTGCTTGTCGCGCAACACTAATCCAAGGCGAGCGGGCGCGCGCGCCGCTCGCACACCGCTCCTTGCGTCTACGAGGCCTACAAATTAGGAGATGCATAATACCTCATGTCGCACAGATTAAATCAAATTTCAATTAGGTGCGTCAGGGACCTAATCGATCTCCAATAAGTATATTTTATTGTGAGAATCAGCTAACATTCTAATGAGAGCTAAAATCTATATTTGTCTTTTTCCTACGCATAGAAATAAATGTGATAGCTTCCCGCACAGAGCGAGAGAACAAGATTTTGAACCCCGCACAGGCTGAAAGTCACGTAGGAGATGTTTTATACACCCTAACGCAAGGAATGTGTTAAATAAAAGTATAAAAATATAATAACTATTTGACAAATCTATCTCATTAGCTTTTAAATACATTTAAAATAACTTTTAAATTTTATTTTGGTGTAACAAGTCGCAACAGGACAGCTCTCAAGGCGAGACGTGCTATGTAACATGTTTTTTTTTCTTGTATTTCTAAAATTTATTCAAATCATATAATTTGATGTTTATTTTCTAATGTTTTGAATTTCCTCGTACTGAACTAAGTATTTTTATTGATCTGCACACTCTACCACTGAGAATGTTATTTCATAAACGAAGATGTTTGCACAAAGGGAGTCCTATTCCGCCGGTTTCGAGGTCGGTTACCGGACACTGCGTTGCTTATCACATCACAGTCTCGGTCGCCACGCCATAATACGTGTAAACAAATAGTAAAATTTTGTACGATAATGTCACACATTACTAAATAGGTACCACGTACCTAATTAATATCCTTATTCTAATCGTGCTATTACAAATTTATAACTTCTAATTAGTACCTATACGTAGTTCTGATTTTACCTTCTTTAGTAAATAGTGTAACAACAAACTACTTTCTATTTTCCTTGTGCTTTTTTTTTTGAGAAGAAAAACAAATAATAAATATATTTGTAATTCAATGTTGCAATAGTTATAAACATATTAAGAAACATTTTAATTATTATAAATAAATAAATAAATAACTTTATAAATAACTTTTTACAACCACACCAATTATGTTAATTTCAACGGATAAATATATAGGTAAGTAATTAAATACTTTTTGTTTGTAATAATATACATAATACACATAGAAAACACCCAGACCAAGACAAATAGACATGTTCATGCACACAAATATTTATCTTGTTCGGGAATCGAACCCGAGACCTCTGGCGCAGAAGGCAGGTATCCTACCCCTGCGCCAAATCGGTCGTCAAATTATTTAAACAATACTGTAAAGCAATCCTTCAAAATAACTTTTTAGTTAGCTAGTCATAAATTATTAAAATTGCTAGCTTTTTTTTTTTGTTGCTTAAGAAAATAAAGTTTATTTACACTTCAATGTTGCATTGCAATAAGTAATTATAAATAAGCAATATTTTAATTAAGTATTTTAACAAAACTGTAAAGAATCATTTAAAATTACTTCTATTTGCTAGTCATAAATGATATAAAATTTCTTATTTACCTTTAATATCCTGGGGCTGGAATTCATTACCACTGCTGACCTTTGATAAATAACACTCTGGTAATGTTAACAATAAGTACTTTATTTCTACTTGACTTAAATTAGGTGCATATAACTATTATAATAGATCTTTCTCGTTATTCTAAAGACATATCCCCCTCCGACACTGTCTACAGGACGACTGACTCCCCGCTGTAGTCTTGTTAGACCACAACTTCACATTGCTTACGCAGTTAAAGATATCAAATCATGACAATTGTTAAAAAATAACCCTAAATATATTCTCTAGGTACTACTCTATCGTGTTAATGAAAACTTAATTTCGACAGACCGGACCGGATGTTACCATTCTGAGGTATTTTTATTATGCTTAGCTGAAAATTCTATCGTAGGTAGCTAATAAGTTTTTAGTAAAAATTTAATTTTCATGACAAGCTTTTTGCTGACTGTACTTAAATATTGTATTGTCATCTAAATCAAACCTGTATACAAAATTTCAGCTCCATCGGACACTGGGGAGTATGCCAAATTAAGCTTGCGAGATTTGTCCCCCACTAACTAACTAACAAACATGGCAAGTTAATAAAAAGCTTGTAAAATTAACAAAGCCCGTAGCAACAAATGCCAATTCTTAAAATTAAAGTTGTATTTAATGCTGTTGTTTTAAAATGTTACAACGTATATTTTCATTTACAGCTATATTTCACAAGCGCCGATGCTCCAGCGCATAGCACCGCTCCCACCGCTGCCATCTCTGCGCACATTGTACGTATGTGTCTTTTTTATTTCATTACTAATTTATTATTACAGAATTAATTCGATAAATACGAAAAAAAGTTATAAAACCATTATGACATTTTGTAACAGCTTTTACTGTACCGTGTTTGCCTGCAAATAAAAGACTATTCTATTCTATTCTATTCTATTCTACTGGTAAAATTTGCTACGAAGACTCGTAGCGCTCGTAGCCAACGGACGTAGCATTTCGGTCGGACCCTCATTTGCTACGAATCGTAGCAAGTTACGATATTCGTTCTACGAGAGAAAAAAATAATATGTAGGTATATATATATTTATTATCTACAGGATGATTTTGAAGTCATTGGCATCCTTCGGCCCATTAAATGTACTCATATTAGGGAATGTTTTACGTGAAAGGGGTGGTGCAACGCGCTACCGGACGGGCGGGCGTTGTTTGTTTCGGTGAAACTTTAATAAATTCACGTTACATACTAGCGTCCCCGTTTTTTCGGAAGGCCAATGTAGTAGTTTAACTCTTGTATGATATTTAAATATTAATTTATCAATGTTTTTTTTATTAAATTGTTATAATTAGTAATATTTTTTCGTAAAATTTGCTACGATGACTCGTAGCACTCGTAGCCAACGTCCGTAGCATTTCGGACCCTGATTTGGTACGAAGAATCGTAAAAAGTTTCGATGTTCGTTCTACGAGAGAAAATATAATAATTATGTAGGTATATTATTTTTTTTCTTTTGTGCGTGTGTATGTAACTGAACTCCGGTTAAACGGCTGGACCGATTTTAATAAAAAAAATGGATTCGAGAATGGTTTAGATTTACAATAGGACCCGGTAGGTGCCGTACGGTCGATAAGGCGGTACGAAGTTCGCCGGATCAGCTAGTTATATATAAATCTTTATATGTATAGTTTATTTGTTTACTCCTTTCAAATCACAATATTTTGTTTCTTTCTTTCAGTATAATTATAACGTCGGGGCTAGTGGAGGTACCAAATCTGAGTCACGTGCACGACTCCAAAAGGGATAAGACACCTTATCTCCAAGTAATGTGAGTATGAATTTCCCTTACGCCTACAAAGCTCGATCCATTAGGGCTCGACAAATACATAGGGTAAATATTGGGCTGGCTTATTCAGTCTCATGTTTCCAGAATGAATTGAATGTCAAAACAAAACACTTACTACATCAAGCTTAGTTACTTACTTATAAATAGGTTACCGTTTATTTACAATTTTACATCATACATTAGGCACGTTTTTACGGGTTTAATTAGCTACTATGTTATTTAAATATTTACTTTTTTGCATTAACAATGCAATTTTTATTATTGAAAAATGGAAAATAAAGTATTTAAAATATGTAGTTTAAAAAACTAAAAAAACACACTTTTATAGGAACAGACTAAAAAGTACAAAATAACCGTCTATTCAGTAACTGAAATTAAAAAGCGTGGTACGCGTTGTCAATATTAAGTAGGTACTTGAATGCATGCTTTGCAAAGGGCGCACCACGCTTTTTAATTTCAGTTACTGAATAGACGGTTATTTTGTACTTTTTAGTCTGTTCCTATAAAAGTGTGTTTTTTTAGTTTTTTAAACTACATATTTATTTTTTACTTTTTAGTTTAATAAATGGCAAGCTATGGGTGGTTGATAATCGATTTCACAGTCCATTCATGTGTCTGCTCACCCCGTAAACATTATAACTTAAAGGCGTGATTGTATGTATTTAGTTTTACAAATTCAAGTGGAGTCTATTAGTTACCAGATGCGCGAGCCGAACCCTTACTTTCTCCTTACTCCATCATCAGACCCTCACCACCAAGTGTAGCGAATAGGTCTCATCAGAACGAAACAAATGAGCCCAAACTCGAGGCGTTTCGTAGTGGTCATTAAGGAGTGCCACTGACTTCCTCCCTGCTCCATCATCAGGCCCTTACCACCAAGTGTAGCAAATAGGTCTCATCAGAACGAAACAAATGAGCCCAAACTCAAGGGGTTTTTAAGGAGTGCCACTGACTTCCTCCCTGCTCCATCATCAGACTCTCACCACCAAGTGTAGCGAGATGGTCTCATCAGAATGAAACAAATGAGCCCACCTCGAGAGGTTTCCTAGTGGTCACTAAGGAGTGCCACTGACTTCCTCCCTGCTCCATCATCAGACCCTTACCACCAAGTGTAGAGGATAGGTCACATCAGAACGAAACAAATGAGGCAGAACTCGAAGGGTTTCCTATTTGCCATTAAGGAGTGCCACTGGCTTTCTCTCTGTTCCATCATCAGTCCCTTGCCACCAAGTGTAGCAAATAGGTCTCATCAGAATGAAACAAATGAGCCCAAACTCAAAAGGTTTCGTAGTGGTCATTAAGGGTGCCGCTGGCTTCCTCCCAGCTCTATCTTCACATCATCAGACCCTCGCCACCAAGTGTACCGAATAGGTCTCGTCTGAACGAAACAAATGAGCCCAAACTCGAGAGGTTTCCTAGTGGTCATTAAGAAGTGCCACTGGCTTCCTCCCTGCTCCATCATCAAACTCTCATCACCAAGTGAAGCGAATAGGTCTCATCAGAACGAAACAAATGAGCCCAAACTCGAGGGGTTTTCTTGAGGCCATTAAGGAGTTTCACTGGCTTTCTCCCAGCTCCATCGTCAGACCCTCACCACCAAGTGTAACGAATAGGTCTTATCAACACGAAACAAATGAGCCCAAACTCGAGTGGTTTCCTATTGGTCATTAAGGAGTGTCACTGGCTTCCTTCCTGCTCCATCATCAGACCCTTACCACCAAGTGTAGCGAATAGGTCTCATCAGAACGAAACAAATGAGCCAGAACTCGAGGTGTTTCCTATTGGTTATTAAGAAGTGCCACTGACTTCCTCCCTGCTCCATCATCAGACCCTAACCACCAAGTGCGACTAAAAAGTCTCATCAGAACGAAACAACGGAAGCCAAACTCGAGGGGTTTCCTAGTGGTCATTAAGAAGTGCCACTGGCTTCCTCCCTGCTCCATCATCAGACCCTCACCATCAAGTGTAACGAACAGGTCTTATCAGAACAAAAGAAATGAGCCTAAACTCGAGGGGTTTCCTAGCAGCCATTGAAGAGTGCTATTGCCCACCTCTTGACTCCATCATCAGATCAGCTCGATGGCAAATTATTGTATTGTCATCGGATTCATATAGACTTGCAAAGTTTCAAATCAATACTACAATTAGAAGTAGGTTAAAATTGATTTCCAAGATTTTCTTACATTGTGACTTAGTTACAAGTGAAGCTAATAAAAGTGTGGTAAAAAAAAAACTACCCGTCTCACAACTAGCTCCGATGCGACTCGAACCCACGACCTTTCGCTAGCTGGGCGACTGCTCTATCCTCTGCTGAGCTACGGAGTCGTTACGAGAAGCGTCGAATTTATCCAATACTTCTTACGCGCTGTATAGCCAGCGTTAATTTCATCATTGTGAAGATATTACTACCCTCACATACGAAAAAAATACCTTTCCAGATATTTGACAATCGCTAAAGATGAATTTTATTATTGCCAATGCAAGTTATTGAAATGTTTACTTTTTTGCAATAACAATGCATTTTTTTTTTTCTAAAATACTTTATTTTCCATTTTTCAATAATAAAAATTGCATTGTTAATGCAAAAAAGTAAACTCCATATCACGTAGGCAATCTTGGTGCAGCTGCAGGCTCACGGACTATTTAAGGGGGCTGATGTACCTATAGATATAGTAGCACATTTTATAACTATAAACAGTTAATAAACTGTTATTATTTCAGAGATCTAGAAGGGAATCATATACAGCGGATACCGCCACACGCGCTGCGCATCTCCGCCGATCATGTGTAAGTCATAGGTACAGTGGAAAAAAAACATTATTACCTATGTTATATTAAAACAAGAAGAGTGAACATTAAATTACCTAGCAAATATTAGTTTTGGAAGAACCATAGAGTATCTTTTAATTTTCAGATCGCTGAATTTGAATTTGATTGAAGAGGTTCCTGCATTCGCCTTCAAAAACGCCGTGATTTCCAAATTGTAAGTAACACAATTGGGTATTTGACAGATTTTTTTTTATTGACTTAAAATGTTCATTTAATGAATAGCAACACAACATAGGTATTTATTTTCAAATATCTTGCATATTTTCAGCGATATAGAGCATCAAACTTACTAATTAGACAAGGAGAGCGCTATGGAAACGTGACGTCACATTTCTATAGCGTCATACTCTCGCCATAGAAAATTTCGTTTTAGAAAGAGATAGCTAGAGTCTCAATTAAGTAGCTCATAAATCGCTTGTTACAATACATATTGAATTTCTTTTTCCATATTTGTTATTCAATAATGTTATATTTTCACATGTCATAATTAAATATCTACATTTCAATGCCCAATTAGAGGTGTGAACATTAGAATAATATGTATGCTTTTAATAGTTTGGTCTGTATATTTTTTTATTGTCAGAAACAAAAAGATTTAAGACTTTTTTGTTTGTGTTAAAGTAGATTTTATGCCTTATTCAACCTTTAATTTTTATTTTCATTTCTTTATTTTTTTTATTTCAGGAGTTTCAAGGGGAATACGAAACTAAGTCGTTTAGACGAGAACGCTTTCGCAGGAACCCTAACCCTGCGACAATTGTAAGTAATGAAACTAATATTTTGGTTTAAATATAATTTGTTAAGTTGTTACAAACTATTTACAGGAAAGTTAAAACCACAGAACATACATAGACAAATCTTTTATGTTCTGTGGTTAAAACTTTTTAACAGTTTCATTATCTGAGATTCTTTTTCATATTTTATTCAGAAGTCTTTTCAAGTTAGACTTTTATTTATTGTACTTATTTTACAGGGACCTAAGTAGCACTGCCATCACTTCACTGCCCATAGCGGGTCTAGAGAACCTGCAAGTCCTGAAGATAGAAAAGACACCAACCCTCAAATACATACCTTCGATCTACGACTTAAGGGTAAATAACAATACGTCCAATAGTTGCTGCAGAAGCGCGATCGGATGATCTGCTATGGAATTGTGTAAAGTCAATCGTATTCATTTGACAGTTAATATTGTATTATAATAAATATCATTCCATACAAATTGCAGCCGATTGAATACGATATGAACTGTCAAATTAATACGATTACCTTACGCAATTGCCCTCCTGGTATACTGAGAATTTGGTTACGACATATCACAGTACCATACCGTACAGAAGAAATAGATATTCACTACTCAACTGGAAATCAGAACTTTAATGAAGAATTAAAAATAGCCGTTAAAATGGACTTTGGAATAGTTTAACTATGTTATCCACGCGTACTATTCACTGAAAAAAAAGAGTTTTAACAAATTTAAAAATGCACCGTTTTAAGTTGAAATTCGCATCTGTAAAAGTTGATTTATTTCAATTCATTCATTTTCTTTAAGGAAGACCAACAGCCAATCTTATAAATTAACATCCATTACAATAGGCACCAGAAGGCCACTTACAGGTTGTTGACTATTACCTATTTTAGCTAACTTATGTAAACTTTCTTCTTCATACTTCGCCAGCAACTGACGGAGGCCCACCTGACCCACCACTTCCATTGCTGCGCATTCGCGTTCCCCGACCTCCATGACCCCGAGAAGCACAAGATCTACGAGGTGCAGATACAACACCTGAAACAGGTTAATATTCTGGAATTACCACAAGGCTTTTTTGAAGTGAAAACAATTTAGCAGCGTTGTGCACTTTTTGTTATGGGTAAAAAATGCAGGATCACGTGACTGTCAGATCGAAAATTCGTAAGACGGACACGAAAAAGTGTTACAATGTCAATAGAATACGAAGGCAAATTTCGCCACCGTTTCCAAAGTAGTGATATCTCAGATTAGAAAAGGGGCGGCATTGAAGCCAGAAGACCTCGGTCCAAATCTAGTCCGTTTTTCCATGACGGGGTAACGCTAAGCCTTCATCACACCTGATGCTAAATGATGATAAGGCTGGGTTGAAACGCACAACTCCCGGAATCTTCAACTACTCAGGAACGTATAAATGCTGGAATACAACAATGCTGAAATTTTTTTTGAACTTTGAATTGAACACGGGACCTCTATCTGGGTCTGATGCCGGTGGTGTGTGTGTAGTCTACAGAGGTGGTTAAAATGTAAAGCTAAATGTTTTGTAATATGAAATGAACCCTTCGGACTCGTGTCTCCCCTGATGTCTCCCCTAGGGGAGCCATCAGGATTTTCTTAGTCCTAGTGTCTTCCCCAAGTAGGGGAGACATGAGACCTTGCTTTTAAATAATATGCCTCCCGGAATCGTGTCTCCCCTAGGGGAGCCATCAGGATTTTCTTAGTTCTGGTGTCTTCCCCAGATAGGGGAGACATCAGACCTTGCTTTTGAATAATTTGTTGAGTACTCGTGAATTCCCTGTCAAGTGTAGATATACTGGCCACTTGAAAAAAAATAGTATTGTAATCTTTTATTCACAGAACAGTAGATATACTTACTCCTTGCTTTTATCTTTCAAAGTTAAGTTTGTAATTCACATTAAATATTCAAATCACATCCTGATTTCACAACAAAAAATGAACGAAAATTTGCATTATGTACACAGAAAGGGTGGGAAAAGGGGAGACATCAGAGGAAACACGAGTCCGAAGGGGAAATGAAACGCATCGATTCGATCATATTAACTGGTGAGCAAACAATTTCTGTGATTTAGGATGACGAAATATTATTATCTTTTTGACAGAATTGTGGTCAACAAAAGAAGACTTCGGAAACCCGCAAAAGAAGATCATTAGTACCAATCAGAAGAAAACTGAAAGATGATAATTGGTAAGTCAAACTTTAGGAAACATCAACAAACTAGCAGGTGCTTAATTTTTTTATATACTTACAGAATTGCATAAAATTATTTTTAAATCGCAGCCTTAAATTTTTCTGTTAATATGTTGCAGGGACTACTCGGACGAGTCGGCACCGACCACCAGCGAGGAGTACAGCTACAAGGGCGACGGGTTCGACGCCGACAGCGGCGACGACGACGACCAGTTCCATGACCCCGTCGACGCCAACTCCACCAGGATACAGTTCTCTTACAACTGCGAATCTCTTATTAAAAGGTTGGAATATGAAACTATTTAATCATGTTATGATTAAATCGTCTTTTTTCCTAAGTGGGTACCTGTCTACCTCTTCAACTATTGACTATTTGACGGTTAAGATTAATTCCAGGAAAAGTAATCAAAGTTTTGTTAAGGATAGGTGATCTGTCCCCTGATTCACGAACCATCGGAAACGCTCTCGACAGCGGAATGTATGCACTGTCTCTGTCACTCACTATAGAATAGACAAAGACAAAGCACAGAATTCGAATCCGATTATTAGATTAGTTATGCATAAAATAAAAAAAAACATTTTTATTTCAAGTTCTTCGAAATGTAATTTTAAAAAAATCGGCTGGTCCATAAGTACTAATTTTCAAAATCAACTCGATTGAAATGTATGGAACAGCAGATTTTTTTTTCTCGATTTCAGACTTGTTCCCATAGTATCGAAAAGTTGTTTATATTGATGACTACTTCAAGTAATTTACGTGAATTCAACAAGTAAAATTTTACGGTGTACCTATACAGATAGATATCTTAGGTTTTTTTTTCACAGCGAACGCACAGTGGCGTGCACGCCGCAAGCCAACGCCCTGAACCCGTGCGAGGACGTGATGGGGTGGACGTGGCTGCGCGTGTGCGTGTGGGCGGTGGTGGGCGCCGCCGTGGCCGGCAACGGCGCCGTGCTGGCCGTGCTGCTGGCCACCGGCGCCGAGCTCACCGTCCCGCGCTTCCTCATGTGCCACCTCGCCTTCTCCGACCTGTGCACGGGCGTCTACCTGTTCATGCTGGCGGTCATCGACCTGAGATACTACGGGGTATTCTTCAACTACGCCTATGATTGGCAGTATGGGATCGGGTGCAAAATTGCGGGGTTCCTATCGGTCTTTTCGGGGCAGCTTTCCGTTTTCACGCTGAGCGTCGTCACGCTAGAGAGATGGTTCGCTATTACTTACGCCATTTATTTGGAGAGGAGGATATCTTTGAGCACGGCTGCTAAAATTATGGTCGGAGGGTGGATGTTCTCTTTTCTGATGGCGGCCTTGCCTCTGGCCGGCGTTTCGGATTACTCTTCGACTTCGATCTGCTTGCCGGTGGAGAGTAAGAATATAGGGGACGGAGTCTACCAAGGGTCCCTGTTTATGACGAACGCTGTCGCGTGGGTAACTATAGTCGTTTGCTACGTGCAGATCTACAGGTCTTTGGGAGGCGGGGGCGAGAAGTACGGCGGGAGAGCTGCGGCGGCGGCGGCGGAGAGACGGATCGCGAACAAAATGGCTCTGCTCATTGGAACGAATCTGCTTTGTTGGGCTCCGGTGGCATTCTTCGGTGTAACAGCGATGGCCGGAGTGCCGCTAGTAGACGTCAGTCACGGGAAAGTGTTGCTAGTGTTCTTCTACCCGCTAAACGCGTGCGCGAATCCATTCCTATACGCTATCCTGACGAAACAGTACCGAAGAGACTTCATGATGCTGATAGCACGAACTGGAAAATTCAACTGGTTGATTGAGAAGTACAAATTGGCGACGACGCCTCCTCCCACTGGCCACACGAACCCCTCCGCGCACCCCGGCACCCTCATACCTCTGGTGGAGTGCCATCGAAGTCAGTCACAAGTGAGCAAAGAAAATGGTGATGCTGTATTTTAGGCTAAGTTTAGTTTTAAGACTTTTAGTCATTATTGTCACTGATATCATAAGACTATTTATTATAAAACTTGTTTGAAGTTTGAATGCCTACCTTCTTTCCTGCAACTAATTTAATGAGCTTTAGAAAAGTTATAAAAACCAGTTATATCGAGCGCAAAAGGTTTGCTCCTCTCTGAACCACTTAGTAGGTATGAATAACGAAATTGAAGACTGACCCAACAAGTGTTAAAATATGCCGAATGTAAGTATTAGTGTGGTATTAAGCTTGGCTTTCCAAACAAATAAAAAATCTGGGCCACCTAAACTTAACTCTTCGGGATTCTGTATTCCTGGTTGCACAGGTCGCCCAACACGTGACTTGGAGCATTGGCGCATGCGTATTTGACGTGGTGGTCGCGGTTGGCTGGCTACGCTTGGTGTTTATATGCATTTCAGCAACCGGTAGCAATAGCGTCCTTAGCGACAGTGAACGTTAGCTCCTCGTACATTCTGCGGTTCTGGTACTTTGCTGTGTCAGCAATGTGACTGGGACGAGGTTCCAACAACCCTTTCTTATTTATTATCGCATGTAAGTAGGTCACACCTGTGTCAGACAAGATTTTTGTCTCTTCCTGTGTGAAAATACTACGTTATTTAAAAAAAAAATTATTATATAGGCAGTTGCCAGTTGGCCATAATAATTATTATTAGTCAAGTAATCTAACTAACTATCCAAGCATCTGTAAATGAGGATATGGTGTACAATATTGTTAAATCGAGTTAAGTAACTAACGCTCCTAAACTGTAGGTATATCATTTAAAACCCATAGGCATAGCGCTCCCTACAACTAGTCACCGCAACCTTAGACTGGAACGCCAAAATAAACCACATGAGTGCGATACGAAGACGTCACGACAACATTTTACGTAAAGGCACCAAAGCGCTTCATCTCTTTCAGACCCGAAGACGATAGAACGGGAACACGGCACGGCAATCTCCTGCGTCTTCATGCTGTACTGGTAAAAGGACCTGCGCGCCACGTGACGTTGACACACTTGTTTTAAAAAACATTGGATACTTTGCCTTCGGGCAACGCGGGCCTCCAGGAACGTAAGGCCCGCGTTGCTCGAAGGCTGCTGCAGTTATGTTCCTGCTGCGAATTCATGTTAGCTTAGTACAGTATGCAGCTAAGCAACTTGGACTTGGAAAATGTATGAAAACAGTAGGTACAGTCAGCGTCAAATTGATATAAGCGTCTAGAGTAGTCAAAAACTCTCAAAATATCTGTACATAATGTTACAACACCATATTGCACAGATATTTTGAGAGCTTTGTTTGCTTAGATAAATTTGAACACTCTGACTGCTCATATAAATATGAAACAATGAGTGCCTAGATATTTTGAACACCTTGCGCGCTTACAACAATATGATGATTCGAACTGCTTAGATCAAATTGCGTTTATGTTTTTCAGATCTTTTTGACTACTCTAGACGCTTATATCAATTTGATGCTGACTGTACCTACACCTCTAAATTTTAATTAGTACAAAGATTTTAGGGGATGATAGTGTCCATCAATACGATAAATTTTTACTATGGAGCTGTTCCATACAAAAGTAAAAAATGTATCGAACAGCTGATTATTTTTTGGGATTTCCTGGAGGGCCCAAAAGTAAAAATTGTTTGTATTGATGGACAGTATCATCCCCTAAAATCTTTGTACTAGCTACTTAATTAAAATTAAGAAGTGTATACAGGGTTAATTTTTGAACACCATCCAAATTTCTAAGACCGTCTCAGAATCTGTAACTGAACAACTTTCTCCTAGATACATGGGTCGAAATATGACATATTTTTTTTACTTTTCATACAAATCAGACTGATTACGCGATCGATTTAGTATGGGAAGTCCAAAAATTTTTGTCGTATTTTGACCCATGTTTCTAGAAGAAAGTTGTTCACTTACAGATTCTAAGATGAGCTTAAAAATTTGGATGGTGTTCAAGATTCAAGATTCAAATTTATTTATTCAATTTAGATTGTTATTTACAATACTTGTGAACGTCATAGAAGCTACGCCATCGGTTCGCAAACCCTACAGCGGGAGGCCTTGGAGAAGAACCGGCAAGAAACTCCAAGGGTTGTTTTTTTCTCCCTGTTTTATTTCATACAGAGTCGTCAAATTGAAAAATGACCTTAACATGGTATGACTAAGGTCAGTTTCCATCACAATTACACAATGGGCTATGATAAATACAGTTAAGTATAGGCGAACTAATGATCATAGCGGTGAACAATTTTCAATTACTTAGGAAGTCTTCGTTAAAAACAAAAGACAATTCTACTATATACTGCAAGTTGCGCCATACATGTTTCAAATGTAATTCTTAATAAAATGAATAAAAACAAAAGGAAACACATTTTAAGGCAAGCAGATAAGAGCAGACCCATTCCCACTGGCAGCACCCGTTCACGAGCATGACGCATGAACCAGCCATCGCTTCGCTCAACCATATTTTAGGGAACGTAACGACCCGCCTCAAAAATTAACCCTGTATATGGCGGTTCTCACATTGGCTGCTCTCATGCTGCAGTACGCTGGACCGATATATACCTACAGGGTGTTAGGGGCACCCTTGCAAAAACTTTAACCATGGCTTCAGACCATCATGCATGATCGTGCTGAACAACGTACAGCAAGAATTTTATGTCGGAAATGAAAAAAAAGGACTTTTCATATAAATTTAGCTACTTATCGGGACATTTTGTATGGAGTCGAAAATTTTTTTTTTATTTCCGACAAAAAATCTTGCTGTGCGTTGTTCAGCATGAAGGCATGAAGCCATGGTTAAAGTTTTTGCAACGGTGCCCCTCACCCTGTATGACCCCCCCCCCCCCCCCCCCTCGCGCGTGATTGCTCGTGAATTCAGAATTTCGCTCCGCGGCAGAGTGCTTGTCAGTGTGAGAACATCCTTGTGAGCATATTATTATATGGTGAGAACCGCCTAAGATTGTGTGACCTACATTTTCTATGGTGTCTAATGGTGTCTAACAATACTCAATATTTTATTGCACACCACAGTATACAAGGGATCTTAATCAGTATGGATAGACTCTGACAGGCACAATAATAATGGATTGGAGAAGATAAACACTTATTTTAGCAGTAAAGTAATTTCTGTTTTTATATGGCGACGTTTAAACTACTGGACCGATAAAAAAAAAACTTTCACTATGTAGTAGAAAGCTACATTATTCATGAGTGACATTAGGCTATATTTTATCCTAATAATTCCACGAGAACGGGTACCACGCGGGGAAAACTGCGCGGTGCCACGAGTAATGGATAAACACAAAAGCTACTGGAACAATATTAATAAATCTTGCACCATTATAAATCTTGCAGCATTCTTCTTGAGTAACATAAGGCTATATTTTATCTCGATATTCCCACGGGAACGGGTACCATGTGGGCAAAACCGCGCTCAGCCTCTAGTTATCCTATGAAAGTGAACTTAAAACTAACAGCAAATATAATGCTATCTGATATGAAAAATATAATGAGCAGATTGTGAATGCAAGCTTCATATAGGTACAGGCAAAATTCGCAGAAAAAAGTCTGCTAGTCTGTTTTTTTAAATCCACATTAAAAACTAAACTAATAAATCATAAAACAAAACATGGAACTATAGAATTTTTCTGTGATTGAGGAAATAAGTATAAAGAGCCTGAGCAAATATCTTGTAAAAGATTTTTATTCATCAAATAAAATATGTCACCTTAAAAATATATGAGTATTTTCATCTACTTTACTTAATGTTTCACTATCTACATATTCTATTAGCAGCTTGTCTCCCTCCAACAAGATCTCCTTTTGCATCAAATCCTCAATATTCAACTCCATTTTTGCAGGACTAATGCAATAACCATCTAACTGCCGAAATAGCCTTAATTTCACATTTCCTATTTTGTTATTTTCATTTTTTATATTGCAAGAATCACATATACTGTCTATTGCCCGGCCAAGGCTCCATTTTGAACTGATGAATACAGGCACGGAGTCTTTGAGATCAGGATCGAGAGTGACAGTTTCTAGTTTAACGAGGTTGTCTACCTCCTCTACAATTTTGACAGGTTTTGCGTCCATAGTTTTTGGTTTACCAATAGCGAAATATACTCTGTCTGTAGAAGGAATGAATTTAGGCCCAACAGCTTTTTGTTTGATTCTCATGAGATGAATTTTAGATGCAGTCTTTACTTTTGCTGTTGATTGTAGGGCTTTGCGGATATTTTCTGTGATCTGTGGACAACAATATTTTAAATGCGATGTTTCCTTGATGTAATAACTGATTTAATAAATATTGATAAGGTACCTTCTCTTGTAAATGTTTGTTGGCTTCATTGAATTGTCTTCTGGGTGCTTCAAACTGTTCTATTTTAGCAGCCATTGTCTCATCGTCTATTTCTGGGCATGTGCTGAAAGTAAACACGTAAATAGGTAAATTATTCAAACACTTGTAGTACCTAGCTAGAGATTTGTAATACAGATAGCTTACAAGTGAAACCGATGCTCGATACAGTAATGTTTGTCGCACTTAGAGCAAATCATTTCGTGTAAATTCCCTTTCCTGCATCCCTTTTCAGAGCACTTGAAAATCTGGTCATCGTTTTTGAGGTTAACTTCTTTCGGCTGCGGCGCCAATTCGCATTCGCTGGACTGGCAGTGGCCGAGGAAGTGCACACGGCAAAGGACCTTTCCGCATTTGCACTGGAGCGGCAAGAAGTCCGTCTGATTGCAGCCTTCATGCTGACAATGCTCGCCAAGAGTGGGAAATTCCATTTTGACGATTGATTGATCAAAATCACTCTGCCTGCCGGTAACGTAACGACACTTAAAAATTTGTCTAGAGAAATGATAAGAAAAGAACCTCTCTCTATGTTTTCTTTCTAATGAATTAGTTAGTAGTAAAGAAAAATAATTTGGGAAAATGACTTGTAATTTGTGTTGTAAACATTCAAATTAAAGTTTGACGTTTGACAGCTGTC
The DNA here is from genome assembly GCA_949710035.1 of Crambus lathoniellus. Lineage (NCBI taxonomy): Eukaryota > Metazoa > Arthropoda > Insecta > Lepidoptera > Crambidae > Crambus > Crambus lathoniellus. The sequence continues at coordinate 3,750,505 of OX453303.1, read as the reverse complement.
AAGTGTCAAACAAAAGTATTTTTTTTTTTTTTTGGTTCATTTTTTCCTACTTCGTGCAGAAAAGGCAAAGGCTCATTTGCGCCATACAGCCATGACTTCAGTTTATTTTCAGAAGATATTTTGCACAGCTTATGTTTTCAGTCTTTATTCTTATATATCTTCTATAGTGCTTCTTATAAAATTGTATAGAGCAGGATAACATTTAAAATTTTTGAGTAAATCCGGAAGAGAGCGCGGTATATTTTCGGGGGTAATATATAGTTCAAGTAATTTATCTATCAAAATAATCCTTTGTATGGAAAAGTTCGGACAGTCAAAGAAGATGTGATGTAAAGTTTGATTGGAGAAGTTGCAGTACGAACATGTAGGGGAGGAGGTCATGTTCATCCTGTGTAAATGTTCATTAAAGCATCCATGTCCAATTCGCAAGCGACACATTATTTTGTAATATGATCTATTAGCATATTTCTTATTAACAAACCACGGCCGTTTAATTTCTGTATTTACTGTATGATACCAGGTACCTTTTTCCCGCAAAGTTTCATGCCAGTGTTGGAGCCACTTCTTGTGAAAATGATCTTTAATTATGCTGATGCAATCAGAATCAGGAATTTTAATGTCTTTTTCAGGAACTACATCAGTAGTATTTGTAATGAATTTAGCAAAAGTATCAGCTGCTTCGTTGCCGACTACTCCAATATGAGAAGGGGTCCAAAATAGAATAATATCTATACCAGCTTCTTTCAATTTGTATATACATTCTCTTATATCATATACTAAATAATTGGTTTTAGCGTTTAAAGACGGATTATTTAAGGCTTCCAGTATGCTCAAACTATCAGATATAACAATCCATTTGTTGTAATTCGACTTTTCAATATTTGGGTCAGGCCGTAGATTTTGCCACAAATAGCGCAATGGTGACGCCAAATTTTCTACGAGTCGGTCGCACAAAGTGGTGCAAAATGGTAGCGCAAAATTATTAAGGAGCACGTACATTAATGTGATTTTATTTAACAAACATGTACTAACAAGAGGTATTGCATCAAACTAGAAAAAGAAACACGATGTTGGTATGTAAGTATGTTTAATTAATAATTAACAATAATGTACCTATGAGTAATTCTTTTTTATATATTGCGCACAATGAAAAGTTAAACAGGATGACAAAAACTAGTAAGTACCTATGTATGATTTGTTCAATTTACAAAAAAAAATCATTTAATTTGTTAGATGGAGGTATTTGGTATTATTCATTATTAATTATATAAATATAATACAACTTTAAAATTTATTTCAACTCTTTTCAATGTTTGAGAGTCCATTACTTTGACTCTAGCAACAACCTGCTTGAAGTATCACTTTTAAAAGGACCTGCCAACCATTAGGATGCCAAAAATAAATAAAAAAATAGATCTGTCAATAAAAAAAAAGTTACATGGGTTTAAAAGTTAGTATGAAAGTGACGAAATTCCAAAACTTATAAAATACAAAATAAAAAAACTTTGGACCTAGGTAAAATCTTTGAGGCTGGTTAGGTAGCAGACCACCGCACCTACCCCTATTTTCGTATGTTTAACGTTCTGCCGAACACCCTGTACTTATAGAATATTAATAAAATCTAACAAATCAATTAATAGTAATGCTAGTCATGTTTTTTAGCGGAATTACAGTTAAAAGTAATTTCAAAATAATAAAAAACTTGAAAACCTTGTGTGCATGCACTATTATTCAATAGCGTAAAATAAGTGGCGCAATTTCTACGCAACCGGTATCGCAAAGTGACATAAAGACAGTTTTGCGGAACCGAGGCGCAAATGAAATCGATTATAACTCTTAAAATATACTATTTAACAAGGCTAGTTTAACATATACAGATCACACACATCTAATTAAACCATGCGCAACAACAATTATAAGTTTTAATCAAAAACTTACCTTGAAATCTCAAAAAATGCACTCTGCAAAGTAGGCGACACTTTTCACTTTGATCGGAGTTGACACCGAAATGTCAAAAAATATGGTCGTCAACGCTGCATTGACCATAGAATACGATACTTTGGTGATGCCAGCACGCAAACAAAATCTTAATAAATGTTTTAAAACCATAAAATGGGTGAAAATGGTTGCGCAATATAAGTAGCGCAAAGAAATGGTTTTTCAAAAAAAAAAATCTTATTGCCGAAAATTTATCTTTTTTCTTAGGAAAGACGCAAAGATATTAAAGGAATGGCAACCTTATTATTATTTTATAACGTCAAATCAAACAGCTCATCAATAAGTTAAAAAATGATAATTTTATCGATGTTTAAGCTGTACACCTACCACTGCGGATTCGCGGTTTTTATGAAAAATCCGTCACTTTTGGGAAGGAAATGTCAAATAGTTTTCCAAATATATAAACTTATCCAAATATCTATATCTGCCTTGGTTTGCTATTTCTTAGGAAACACGATGATAAGATTGAGACATTTCTAAGAGTACTATATTTAAAATTATATGAGGCGGAGACTTTTGTACCCTCGAATGTGGCAAAATCTACGGCCTGACCCATATTGTAATGCTGCTAATATAGCAGCAGCCTCTGCTGTATATATGCTCGCACTTTTAGGTAACTTTAAACCATGACATATTTTAGACTGTACATCATAAAAGGCCATTGAAACTGATGAATCATTTTTAGCTCCGTCTGTATATACTTGCTTATGATCTACCCATAGACTTAGTTCATTATAAACATCATATTTACAAGACAACGTTTTAGAAATGACTATTTGAACTTCATGAAATTTACTACTATATACACCACTATAGCAAGTTAACCTATTACTACTATGAACATTGTTGTCTTCTTTCAGTTTTAAAATTTCGTTCAAACCATCATGCAAGTATGATCGAATGTTAGCTGTTGATAATAATTTCAATAAGAATGGATTATTGTTTACAGAAAATAATTTAAGAGTAAATTTGTATCTAAGAAAATCAAAACGTATAAAAAGAGGTGGTATATTACATTCTACTTGTAAAGAATTTATAGGAGACGTTTTGAAGGCACCCAAGATAATTCTAAGGTTTTTATTTTGGACTTTATCAAGTTTATCAACTAATACTTTATCTGAAGCGAAACAAAATGGTGCATATTCAAAATGAGTTTTGACTAAAGCTTTGTATAATATTAATAAGATTTTTGGGTCTGCGCCCCACTGTGTACCAACCAGTGATTTTAATAAATTGGTGGCTCTTAGTGCTCGTTCGATTAGACAGTCGACATAACCCTTCCATTTAAAGTACTGTTGAAATATCACTCCCAAAAATTTTGCAGATGCAACTATAGGCAATTTTTCATGTTCATAACGTAACTCGAACTTTGATAAATTAATATACCGTTTCTTGAAGATTATAACTTTACTTTTATTAGGACTTACATCTAAATTTAAATACCTAAAATAATCACTTAAACGAGAAAGAGTGTTGTTTAATTTATTTTTTATTTCTTCAAGAGATGAACCCTGAGTATAAATAGCTAAATCGTCTGCAAATTGAAGATTACATATAGAAGGGTCTGGTCCTAGTATAATGTTTAATCTATTTATATACAAAATATACAACAAAGGACTTAATATACCGCCTTGACATACACCTTTATGAGACAAGCGAGGACCATGAAGTTTGTTGTTCATTTTTACAAACACTTTACGTCTATTTAAAAATTCATGAATCCAGCTCACTAGTTTTTGAGGAATACCTAAAGAAGATAAGATTGTCCCCAGAATAGAGAGATTTACATTATTAAATGCACCCACTATATCAAAAAATATACAAACAAGGAATTTATTTTCACTCAAAGCTTTTTGAATATCTACAAAAAGACAACCAATACTCTCTCTTGCAGAACGACCACGCCTAAAACCAAATTGATTGTTTGGTAAAAGATTATTACTCTCAATATAAAATTCCAAGCGTTGTTTTATTAATTGCTCGAAAATTTTTCCAAGACAAGAAGTTAAAGCTATAGGTCTATAAGAATCTGGACAATCTTTACTTTTTTCCGGTTTCAAAACAGGGATAAGACAATCAGTTTTCCATTCTTCAGGTATTATATTATTCAGCCAAAGATTGTTTAAGATATTTAAAAGTTTTTCTAAATTATTATGGTTTAACTTTTTTAACATCTTATACGATATTCCATCTAAACCACATGATGAATCTCTTCTAGATTTGATTGCGGAGTCTAATTCTACTATACTGAAAGGTGAAAGTAAATACGATTCATTTTGATCATAGTGAGGTTCCGTAAATGCATACAACATGAGACAGTTTTCAGCAGTAATTGATTATATCTTTTTTGATATTTGATACAATGCTATCAAAGTATAACATAAATTTGAGTCTATGGTTCAGGATGAAGAATCACATCACACGCGTGGACAAAATAGTATGCTAGAGTTTTTTTTTATTTTTTTTGTCGTTGTCTCAATTTACCTTCAATTGTTGCAATCATGAGACAGTATAACAAACTCATAGTATCTCATGTAACATTTCACTGCTTTTAACATGAGACACTAAAAATAACGAAATATTGAATTTCCACTAATAATTTTGTAAATATGTTGAATACAACTTGAGAAATTATAAAAAACAAATTTTCATCTGCAAAACCTGGTTTATATTTTTAAATGGTTAGAATATGTCAAATATTAACAAAATAAAATAAAACCAAAAATAAAATCGTCCAAAAATTGACAAAAGACAAAAAAACTATTTTACATAAAATAGAGAATGCGGGTAGGTAACTTGAGACATGTCTCAAATTAACCACATGTTTTTGTGCTCTCATTCTCAGTTTTCTTAACAACTTAGTTTTTTTTTGAGATAATTATTTAAGATTTTTTCGATATATTATTATGTGTTTGGCACTTAGCTGAACAATTGACTAGGTATATTCAACTCATATATTTCTATAAAAACACGGGTAATTTCTATAAGGTTTCGCTCCAGGAGCTCTCCGTCTACCCGGACGCGTTGCCATATACTGTTAACCTTGAACAAAAAACAAACCTTGCTAAAATAATTATTACCTACACCCAGTAAAATAGGTATTTGAAGGTAATTTGAGACTTGCTGTTTGTTTGAGACTATGCACCTAATTTGAGACTCAGTCTCAATTTACCTTCCAATAAAAAAAATACTTCTATCTGTGAGAAAATTTAATTTAAATATGCTAAAACTATGCCATAAATGTCAAACATGCTCTCAAATTATCCTTGGTAAAGTGTCTCACAAGATGAGATTATTAAATCGATATGAATCATTGCAGTTTTTTACCAATAACCAGAGTTTTGAGGCATATGTAATTCAGAAATATATTGGAATAAAAATTCAGCGGCAATTTCTCAATGAATGCCACTTGCTGTGTCCAAGTTTCTTCTTGACAGCAAAATGACGTTCACACTTAACAACTTTGGAAAGAAACTGTCAGTATTGCTCTAGTAGTAATGATATCACATGCAATAATATATGCCGCGGAAGTTTTGTCTCAAATTAAATTCAAGTCTCATGCATTGACGGTTCTGAATTACAAGAGAAATTGGAAGGCTGATCTACATAATCTGGTGTAAATTTTTGAAGAAAATCGTTCACCCAAACATCCTCATTATATTGATCAGATGATGGAACATAACTTTTATTGAATTTTCGCATAGTTTGCCAAATCTTTGTCATGGAAGATGACCTATTTATATCTGAACAAAATTCTTTCCAACTATCACATCTTTCCTTTTTGATAATCAATTTCTTTTGAGCTTGTAGTTTCTTAAAATTAATAAAATTTTCAGTGGAAGGATTATTTTTGAAACATACATAAGCTTCTTTACACTTTTGTACAGCCCTAGCACACTTTTCATTCCACCAAGGTAGTGAAAGACAACGTCGTTTTTGATGGTTTATAGTCTGTGGTTGTTGTTGTTGACGTTGACTTTGACGGGTTTTATTATTACTATTGTGATTATTATTATTATGTTTACAGGGAACAGAACTATCTATTGCAAATAAAATAATTTTACAAAAATCATTGTAAGCAGTTAGTGGATCGACAGAATTTATAGAGTATTCTTTTAGTAAGTTATTAACTAACTCAGAATAATATTCCCAATTTACCAAACGTAAGTTGTTTCGAAACGGTAGATCGTGTGCAGATGGTGAAGTAAGCAGAGTCTGCGAAGTTTCAAAAAGTAAACTTGTTAAAGTAGGCAAGTGATAGCTTCCCAATGGATCATCATGTACATGCCAGTTGCTATTTAAAGCTATGCTAGAACTGACCATTGTTAGGTCTAAACCATTTGGTCTCCATTTATCAGTCCCTACAGTGGTTGCTTGTTTATAATAAAACTAAATCACAGTCAACTAAACAATCTAATAAATTTCTACCACATGCATCTATAGAATGACACCCCCAAATAGTATGATGAGCGTTGAAGTCTCCAGCTATAAAAGCTGGCTTAGGTAAGCTATTGACTAAATCTGTAAATTTCTTTATGCAAAATCTTGAAAAACTTTGACTTGGGCAATAGGCTGATACTATAGTTATGTGCTTGTTATTAACTTTTACTCTCACTGCTACATTTTGTAATGAATCATCAAAAACTGTTTGCACTTTTTCATATTGTAGTTTATTATTTATAATTATAGCAACTCCGTTATGTTTATTGCCGCAGTCATTACGTTTTATATTGTAACCTTTAATTTTTAGCTTTATATGAGGTTTTAGCCATGTTTCAGAAATAACTGCGATATCTATAGACTGATCATACATGAATCTAGTTAGAGTATGTCGATTGCACATCAAACTTTGAGCATTCCATTGTAGTAATTTTAGTTGTCGTGTGAATTTTTAAATCTTTTATTCTTATTACAAAGAGTTTCAGTCAAAATTTCAATGATATTCTTAGAAGATATAGCGGTATTCTGTGTCTTATTTAAAGTAATAATTTTAATAATAGTTTCTAAAAGTATTTCCATGGACAATGAATCAGAATTTAGCATTGATAATAAATTTTGAGGTTCAGTTCTTTTAGTAGTGGTATTAGTAGTAGATTTCATTTGAGGAAATTGTTTTTTGTCAAATAAACTAGAAAAAAGAGGAGGTTGATGTTTATTTCTGTTTTCAACTATTTTTTGTTGTTTTACTGGACATTGGCCGGAAATACTTATATGGTTACCATTGCAATGAGCACAAACAGCTTTTTCTTTTGGTGTTGTACATTCCTTAAAATTGTGGTTTTTGTTACAGATGGAGCATCTTTCTGGATTCTTGCAATATTTAGAAATGTGGCCATACCTCAGACATCTGTAGCATTGTTTGACAGGAGGTACATACTGCGAGACGGAGTGCCTCCATCCATCTAAGTCCACGAAATCAGGCAATTCGGTAGCTGCAAACGTGATGGCGATAGTCTGCGTTGGCTGCAGAGAAAAACCAGATCCATCATCATTTAATTGCTTTCTGAAAAAACGTCTTATACTTATAATTTTCTTGAAACTTGATAGCATAGTAAAAATTTTTTTGTTTGAATATTTAATGGGAACATTTCTTATTATTCCTGTTATTTCAGTAGAAGAGGCTGGAATGTTTGCTTTGAAATTGTTTTCTGTTAAGAAAGTTTTATTGTTTAATAAAGCATTAGCCAAGTTTGGCTTTTCAAAGTATACTCCAATCTTGTATTTATTTATAGATTTTAAGTATTTGACTCCTTTGTTAAATCTTCGTATACAGTTAGAAATTGATAGTAAATCCCTGGATCCAATAGGTCTTTGAGCGTCAGCAGACTCCACAAAGACTACATATTCAGAATACATAGAATCTTCCTGGTATAACCGGGTGTAATCCGTAACAAAATATGGTTTGCGCGAGTCCTCCTCCCCTTCTTCATCCGAATCTGAAGAGGTAGAATCGACAGGCCCTTCGCCGTCGTCATCTTTATCTGGGTCAAGTTTTTTCCGCTTTTTTGCTGCTGTATTCCTCCCCATTTTTCATAGAACTATATACTACTATACGCAATAACTTATTATGCTTAATATTATTGAGAATTAACTCGAGAAAATTGTTTTTTTTTTTTTTTTTTTTGTGGCAATTGAGTTTTACTATTTTGCCAATGACAAATATTAAAAGGTAGGGAAACAGGGATGATAATAATAATAGCAAATAAGGGGAGAAAAAAGGATCAGAGGAGTTGGATCAGGTTCGTAGATATTATAAGGAAATAAACATGAGTTGAATGGAAATAGTATGGATACAATAAGTAGGTATAAAATAAATAATACATATTAAATTTTAATATTATTAAGATCGATAAAGGATGATAATGCATTGTAATATTTACAAGGATACATCAATAGGCAGGACATACGGGTAGGAAAGGGAACATCAAGTGCTAACAGAGAGTTGAAGAAAACGGAGTGATCATATAGAGGACAAGAAAAGAATATATGGTCGAGGTCTCCAACATCAGTTCCACAATCACACAGGTCACTGGTCACGATATGCAACCTCGCCAGATGAGCGGGGGTGCACACATGGCCAAGACGCATACGCGTGATCATGCTAACATAGGTTTTGTTACATTCTAATTTGTTGTACCAGGGTTTTATGGGAATGCTAGGTTGTAAACTAAAATATATTTTGCCTTTATTAAGAGAAGTTTTTTCAACAAGTTGTCTCCAGGAATTTGTTAAATGAGTTTTAGGTAAAGAAGTCAAATCATGGCAGTAGTTGAGGTAGGGATGTAGGTCACCACATTCCACCGCTTCTTTAGCCAATTGATCCGCTCTTTCATTCCCACTAATGCCTTGATGACTTGGAATCCAAGCCAAAGTAACTGTATAATTTAAATATTTACATTTCCAAAGATTTTCCCTAACGTCACAAATAATTGGATAACAGGGTTTCATTTTGAAAGGAAATTTTTCTATAGCCTGTAATGCACTTTTTGAATCAGTAAATATAACTGTGTTATTAAGTTTCATTAAAATAATGTACTCCAAGGCTTTGTATATACCAAAACATTCCCCCGTAAATACCGAAGTTTCAGGAGGTAATTTAATTTTTTGAACTATATTGAGCTGGGCATGGAACACACCTACTCCTACTTTTTCAGAGGCTGACGATTTTGAAGCATCTGTAAAGATGAAATTTGCATTTCTAAAATGTTCATGGGAATTATGGTTGAAAAGAGTATTTGCTTCTATATCGTCTCTATTAATACCAATATTATAACAAATGTTATGTTCCAAGAACAGAGATTCTAAACTACTTTTAAATAGCGGTAAGACGTGAGACCGATAAATGGGTGCCTCTAAGGCTAGCAGTTTTTTATAACTAATAGAAAGACATATTGGGGGTTTGTGTCTCCAGTAACTAAGTGAGTTTAAGTATTCTTCTAAGATTTGTAGTTTTGGGAACAGAGGGTGATTTGAAAACTGATATGCTTTAATTACAAATTTATCACTGAGTAATTGCCTCCTTAAACTAAGAGGAGGTTCGACACATTCCACTTGCATGGCATTAATAGGCGAAGATTTCATAGTACCTAGGATCAGTCTCATTGCTTTGTGTTGGATAATATCTAGTTTTTGAAAAGCGGCTTTGTTGCCGCCTTGGAGCAAAAACGTTCCGTATTCAAGAATACTCCTTATTAATGCGTTGTAAATCAGCTTAAGCGAAGTTGGATGGGCACCCCACCACACGCCTGACAAACACCTCATCATATTCAAAGCCTTTTCACATTTAGAAACATCATATTCGCAATGTTGGATGCCAGTAAGCTTTGAATCCAACATAACCCCTAGAAACTTAACATGATCTTTTATTTCAATTGGAGTTCCGTCGTATAGAACGTTGACGTCCGGTGAAATTCGTTTCCTTGTAAACAATACCACACTGCTTTTTCCAACCGACAACTCTAATCCATTTTTGTCCAACCATTGTTTAAGCAAAGTCAAAGAAAAGTTCAAAACTCTACAAGCATCTACGGGTGATTGACAAACATAGTAAAGGAGTAGATCGTCAGCGTACTGAAGAATGTGAATATTATTTAGTGAACGTTCTAAGTCACTAGCATATATGTTATATAACAAAGGACTTAAAACTGAGCCTTGTGGCAGACCCTTACCAAGTACTCTAGTTAGCCTAGTGCCATCAGGGAGATCTAAGTGGATATGTCTTTCTGAAAGCATAAAAATATATAAATTTTGTGAGGTTTTCGGGAACTTTAAGGTCTTTTAATTTTTGTATTAACTTATTAACATTGACATTATCATATGCGGAATGAATATCTAAAAATACTGCTAAAACTACTTTATTTTTAGAAAAAGCTAAATGTATGTCAGAAGTTGTCATGATTTTAGAAGGTTTTTCTTATTTTTTAATAGCAACACTGGTAATGCAGTCTCTTGCCGCCATTTTGTTAAATTTAATAGGCTAATCTGTGGTAAAATTGGTGGGGGTAGCTAGGCTTGAGCCCGATTAACGAGCAAAGAGAGGTCATTCTTCAAACTAGCCTCGAGGGGATAAGTTCACTAAGACGTCGACTGTATCTATATTGTTATACCTGTACTATGCCTGTACCTGTAAGTTGGATCAATAATTATATGAGTGTTATCTGGAGTCTGCGTTTTCTTCATATTTCAGAAGCGGTAAAGTACCCACACAAGTTTATTTCTAATCCTGATAATAAGAATAATTTGCTTATTCTGTGCTATAGTAATGCCAAACGAGTTATTTTATTCTCTTCACGCAGAGAAAGGATAAATATTCCAGATTCCATGTTAATGCGTATTTTTTTTTATCTAAATGACATTTTAAATACCTTTGCGGTGGATTGTGTTTTGTACATGGTCGGGGCTACTCTCCGACGGAACGGACATAAACTAAATCGCATTTGTGTTTTAATTGATTGTGTTCGTATACGGTCGGGGCTACCCTCCGACTATACTAACATAATTTAAAAAGTCTATATGCGTAGCTTAGTACTAAGATTTTACTAATTCGTGTTCGGGGCTACTCTCCGATCGTGTTAGTTAAATCTAAAGCGTTAAAATTGGAATATTTGTGTGGCGGATTGTGTTCCGTACATGGTCGGGGCTACTCTCCGACGGAACGGACATAAACTAGATCACACTTTTATTTGAATTGATTAATTGTGTTCGTGTACGGTCGGGCTACCCTCCGATTATACTTACATAATTTTAAACGCGGGTATGTAGTAGATATTTTCGTATGGCACTGTGGTGACACACGTTCCTACATTGCGCGTAAGCAAATTCGTCGTTCTCGGCTAGCGTTGAGCCAGTCATCCCTGAATCCTCGCCTTAGGTACTCGCGCGATTGCGATGCGCGCCTTGTGATATTTACGTAAATGTAAAGTGTCTAAAAATAGATTTCAATATAAAGACTGTTGTGCATAAATAACCGTTTCATTTCTTCGACCCGATATTCACTCCAGACTGATAGCAGACACGATCCTTCTGATAGCAAAGTGAAACATGCAACAAAAATAAATACCAAAGTGGTGACCAGTGAATCAGTTCGGCGTGGAGTGATATCGGGACCGTAGTGATAATTTTTTTTACTGGGGGGGTGACTCAATTTAGCCAAGGCGAGGATCTTTTTAAATAATTTGGGTAAAGTTATCCATTGGTGTATATCCAAAAAAGAAAATACATTTTTGTGTGTGGAATGCTTGAAGATACTGAAAAAACAGCTCACGCCGAAACATCAAAAATGGCTGATGAACAACCTGTGAGTACGATATCAGTGACGGCAAAAATACCTGACTTTTGGCAAGATGCACCACGACTTTGGTTTATCCAGTTCGAAGCTGTGCTTAAACCCCAGCATGCGTCGGAGGAAGCAAAGTATCACATGGTTATATCAAAGCTGGGCAAGGAAGTAATCACGCAAGTTACAGACATTTTGATAGCTCCACCAGAGAAAGACAAATATAATGTTCTTAAGCAACGATTATTAGTGATTTATGAAGAATCTCAGAACAGACAAGTGCAGAAGTTAATCGGAGAGATGGAGCTGGGTGAGCAAAAACCCTCTCAACTGCTTCGCCGTATGAAAGATCTGGCTAGAGATAAGATATCCGATGGAACCTTACAGATAATGTGGCAAAACCACTTACCATCTACTGTTAGAGGAGTGTTGGCAGTAGCGGACTCTACAGACCTCAGCACACTTGCTTTGATTGCTGACAAAGTTTTGGAAACAGCACAACCTTTAAACACAGTTAATAGAATAGATCAGAAACAGCCAAAACCAGAAGATAACGATTTAGTCGCTGAGATCCGCAGTTTGAACAATCGCATTCGTCATCTGGAGATGGACCGCAGCAGACCAAGGTATAGAGCTTTCCAGAGGAATTTTTCATCGTCACGAGGTCGAAGTAACAATCGTAGTACCAGTCGAAGACGTACCCCAGAGGATCCAAACTGGTTGTGTAGCTACCATTTTCGTTACCGGCATAGGGCAAATAAATGCGTGGAGCCATGCAACTGGAATAAACGAAAATGGAACCAGCAAGGTGACAACAAGGTGACAAAACGCAATGAGGACCAGGAAAACTAAGGTCAGTGCAGGCGACGGCGGACCCCTGCGCTGCTGCAGTCAATCACCGCCTCAGCGTGAGAGACATCAACACAGGTTTGAGTTTTTTAATTGATAGTGGCGCCAATGTGTCAGTGTTTCCGCGTATGTTTTTAAAAAATCGGTCAAAAGTGAACGAAAGTGAAAATTATAAACTGTATGCAGCAAATGGAACTCAAATTAAAACATATGGAGTGAAAACTTTAGATTTAAATTTAAAATTAAGACGTAATTTTCGATGGATGTTTATAATAGCAGATGTCAGACAACCTATTATAGGTGCAGATTTTTTGACAAAATATAGATTATTAATTGATTTGGCTGGACGTAGATTAATTGATCAAATTACAAAAATAAATGTAATAGCATCAGTCTCAAACGCTACTGAACCGACTTTAAAAACAGTAGATAGCTCGCATCCATTTTTTGATTTATTGCAAAAATATCCTGACATAACTAAACCGTTTTCATATAAAGAAAGTTGTAAACATAATGTTTTTCATCAAATTGAGACAACTGGACCGCCAGTGTTTGCTCGGGCTAGACCTTTACCACCCGATCGGTATATGAAAGCAAAGAAAGAATTTCAAATTATGCAGGAATTAGGTATCTGTCGGCCTAGTAAAAGCGCTTGGGCCAGTCCTTTGCATATTGTTCCGAAAAAAGACGGTAACATAAGACCCTGTGGCGATTATAGAAGGCTAAACGCTGTAACGAAACCCGATAGATATCCAGTTCCACGTTTACAAAATTTTACTTATGTACTCGCAAATAAAAAGATATTTACACGTCTTGACGTAAATAGAGCATATAATTGTATTCCAGTAAGTGAAACGGACATAGAAAAAACTGCAGTAATAACACCGTTTGGATTATATGAATTTACGAAAATGCCATTTGGTCTCAGAAATAGCGCTCAAACTTTTCAAAGATTTATGGACAATAGTGTTTTGGCAGGTCTTGACTATATTTTTGCGTATGTTGATGACGTAATAATTGCAAGCGATGACGTCATCAGCCATAGACGTCATTTAGATGAAGTTTTTAAAAGATTTAATGAATTTGGTATAACAATTAATATTTCAAAGTGTTGTTTTGGTCAAACAGAATTAGAATTTTTAGGGTATGAGGTAACAAAAGACGGTATTAAACCTTTAGAAAATAAAGTCAAGGCCATAATAGATTTTCCACAGCCAACCACTGTAGAGGAGTTGCGCAGATACTTGGGCATGTTAAACTTTTATAGATCTCATATTCCGCATGCTGCAAATGAACAAGCTGAAATGAACAAATATCTGCACAAATCCAAACGTAAAGATAAGACAAAAATAGAATGGTCGCAAAAAGCTATAGAAGAATTTAAACAGTCTAAGGTAAGTTTAGAAAATGCAGTTATGTTGTCCCACCCTTCTGCGAATAGTCCTTTAATTTTAATGACAGACGCAAGTAATAGCAGTGTAGGCGCGTCATTACAGCAGAAAGAAAACAATGCATGGAAACCTTTAGGATTTTTCTCAAAAAGATTGTCAGTGGCTCAAAAGAAATATAGTACATACGATCGAGAACTTTTAGCTATATATCTAGCAATAGTTCACTTTCGATATATGATAGAAGGTCGCGAATTAGTAATTTTAACCGACCATAAACCTCTTACATACATGTTTGATAAAGTTAACAGTGAAAAAGAAACGCCACGTAGAGCTAGGCAGATAATGTTTATAAGCGAATTTACTAGTAACATAAAATTTTTAGCTGGTGATAAAAATACTGTTGCAGATTGTTTATCCAGAATAGAAACTATTTCCTGTCCAACAGTTATAGATTATTCAGAACTCGCTTTAGCACAGGAAACTGATGAACAGTTATTAAAATTGTTCTCAGAATCAGGTAACAATAACAAGTTCAGTTTCAAACGGATCACATTACCAGGGACCGACACTTCGGTGTGGTGTGAGTTGTCAGCAAAACAAGCTAGACCATGTTTAACAAAGGAATTTGCACGCGTAGCATTTGACGCAGTACACAACATAAGCCACCCAGGTATTCGAACAACAAAACAATTAGTAAGCGATAGATATTTCTGGATAGGTATGAATAGAGATATAAGTAATTGGGCAAAATCGTGTGTACGATGCCAGAGGTCAAAAGTTTTGAAACACACAGTGTCAGGCTTAGGGCAGTTTCAAACTGTAGACCGTTTTCAGCATGTTCACATTGATATAATAGGTCCTTTGCCTATAAGTGTAGAAGGTTACAGGTATTGTGTAACGATAATAGATAGGTATACAAAATGGACGGAAGTAATTCCCACAAAAGAAATTACAGCAGAAATTGTTGCAAAAGCATTTTATAATGGGTGGATAGTACGATTTGGCTGCCCAGAAAAACTTACAAGTGATCAAGGTCGCCAATTCGAAAGCAATTTATTTAAGCAATTAATGTCATTATTAGGGATAAATAGAATAAGAAGTAGTCCGTATCACCCGCAGAGTAACGGAGCGATAGAACGTTTTCATCGTACCCTGAAATCAGCTTTAATGGCTCGACTTAACTCCACTTCTTGGGTTGACGAGTTAGGAACAGTGATGTTAGGGTTACGTGCAGCTAAACGGGTTGATACAGGTGTTAGTCCAGCAGAGTTAACATACGGAACCACCATTAGGTTACCTGGTGATTTTTATGATGAAAAAAGTAAAAATGAGAACTTGGATATGGAAAGTTATGTTTACAAGTTGCGAAAAATAATTAAAAGTTACAAACCTGTCAATCGTGGCAATAAGGATTCTAGAAAAATATTTATTCATAAAGATTTAAAGGAATGTCAGTATGTTTTTGTAAGGAACGATATGGTGCGAAGGTCGTTACAACCACCATATGACGGACCTTATCGCGTATTAAGGGCAGGCGGTAAGTGAAACGCGTAAAACAGCTTTCGGGGTTTTAAACTTGTAACATAGAATTATCGACAGAAATTACTTTCAAAAATATAATAGTGAACAGGAAAAGTTACTTTACAATAACACCGTGGAAAATTTTAAATATTTAAGTCACGTTAATGGCAAAAAAATCGCAAACTTCACTAAAAACAGCGAAATCAACGTTTTCTGTTTTAAAGATATTGTTAAAGAATAAAAATATTTTTAATAATATTTAATGTTAAATCAAATGGCAATGAAACATAGAATTGATTCACCGCACGATATTTGCCGTTTTTTATTTTATATTGGGAACAATCTGGCTTCAAACATTGTCAATATTAAAGCGCGAATTGCTCATACATTTTCGTATGGAACGCGGAAATAAATAAAATATTGTATAAATACAAGCCACACCGGGGGTAAAATTCAGTAAGCCCGCTGATTTCAAGGTGAGAGCACGTCGCTTTTTCCCAGCTCCTGAGCTACGAAAATTACGAAATCAGACTATCTGTACGCAAACTCTTTGAGCGGTGGTAAAGAAAAGGTAGGTAAAGTCAGATTTTCAAAAATCCGGCGATACCTACCAATATCGGAAGATAATTAGTTTTCCACTCAACAATTTATTTGGTACGTCATCACAACAGATATCTGGTCAAATGCTGGAGCCAGGAAGTGGCATGTAACCACTTCGAGTTTGGGCTTGTTTGAATCGTCTTGATAGAAACTCTAGTGCCAAACAGTTTCGAAGGTCATGCTGGAGTCAGGAGGCGGTTGATGGAACTCTTCAACGACTCAACGTAACCACTTCGAGTTTGGGCTCTTTTGAATCGTCTTGATGAAAACTCTTGTGCCAAGTAATTTCTAAGGTCAAATTCTGGAGCCAGTAAGTGGCTGATGGAACTCTTCATAAATTCAACGTAACCACTTTGAGTTTGGGCTCGTTTGAATTGTCTTGATAAGAACTCTTGAGCCAAGTTGTTTCCAAGGTCTATTGCTGGAGCCAGGAAGTGGCTGATGGAACTCTTCAATGATTCAACGTAACCAGTTTGAATTGTCTTGATGTGAACTCTTGACAAGAAAATAGGAACGCAATATTAAAAATATCAAAAAATCCAAGATGGCGGCCAACTTTTTTGTTTATGGGCCGATTTTGATCAAACGCGATTTATGGTACTATTTTGATAAGAAAACAGCAACGCAATATTAAAATTATTAAAAAAATCCAAGATGGCGGCCAACTTTTTTGTTTATGGGCCGATTTTGATGAAACGCGGTTTACGGTACTATTTTGATAAGAAAACAGCAACGCAATATTAAAAATATAAAAAATCCAAGATGGCGGCCAACTTTTTTGTTTATGGGCCGATTTTGATGAAACGCGGTTTACGGTACTATTTTGATAAGAAAACAGCAACGCAATATTAAAAATATTAAAAAAATCCAAGATGGCGGCCCACTTTTTTGTTTTTGGGCCGATTTTGATGAAACTCGGGTTTCGGTACTATTTTATCAAGAAAACAGCAACGCAATATTAAAAATATTAAAAAATCCAAGATGGCGGCCAACTTTTTTGTTTGTGAGCCGATTTCGATGAAACTCGGGTTTTGGTACTATTTTGTCAAGAAAACAGCAACGCAATATTAAAAATATTAAAAAATCCAAGATGGCGGCCAACTTTTTTGTTTATGGGCTGATTTTGATCAAACGCGGTTTACGGTACTGTTTTGATAAAAAAACAGCAACGCAATATTAAAAATATTAAAAAATCCAAGATGGCGGCCAACTTTTTTGTTTATGGGCCGATTTTGATGAAACGCGGTTTACGGTACTATTTTGATAAGAAAACAGCAACTCAATATTAAAAATATTAAAAAATCCAAGATGGCGGCCCACTTTTTTGTTTATGGGCCGATTTTGATGAAACGCGGTTTACGGTACTATTTTGATAAGAAAACAGCAACTCAATATTAAAAATATTAAAAAATCCAAGATGGCGGCCAACTTTTTTGTTTATGAGCCGATTTTGATGAAACGCGGTTTACGGTACTATTTTGATAAGAAAACAGCAACTCAATATTAAAAATATTAAAAAATCCAAGATGGCGGCCCACTTTTTTGTTTATGGGCCGATTTTGATGAAACGCGGTTTACGGTACTATTTTGATAAGAAAACAGCAACTCAATATTAAAAATATTAAAAAATCCAAGATGGCGGCCCACTTTTTTGTTTATGGGCCGATTTTGATGAAACGCAGTTTACGGTACTATTTTGATAAGAAAACAGCAAAGAAATGTTAAACATATTAAAAATCCAAGATGGCGGCCGACATTTTTGTTTGTGGGCCGATTTTGATAAAACTCGGTTTTTTCAATACTTAATACTCAATACTCAATCATTTTATTGCATACCACAATGTAAATTAAGATGTGACGATTTTGTACTATTTTGACAAGAAAACCGTTCTTAACACAATGTAAAAAAATACAAATGGTCAAGATGGTGGCCGTTTTTTGTTTTTGCTTCTCTCTTTTCGCTTATTAAAATGTAACAGGTTTTTATTTGAAAGCTTGAGACAGAGTCAAGTATCATCATCATCATCATGTCAAGTAAAAGATTTAATTAATTATTAATTTGCTTTAACACAAGCACAGTAAATTACGACGTAACATCCTTTGTAATTTACTGTGTTTTTGACAGCTGTAAACCCTATTTAAAAAAATAAAAAAAGTTAATAAAATAATAATTGATATTAAGTTACAGAGTTTGAAAATAATGATTGTGACATGGGATGATTTTGATATATAGACGAAGGCGCTTTAAAGGTAAAGAAATATGAATCGGCTTATTCCAAATCTGAGTATTTTTCTTTAACAAAACTTCAACCCATTCAAACGTCAGGAGTAGGTCAAATTTACTTTGCAAAATTTCATGGCAGACAGACAGACAGATACAATTATAGCTGCAACTAAATAAAACATGTAATATATTTTATTTTGATACTTCTAAAATGCTAACCATAATTATTTATTTTATTTTATTTCGCAATACACTAAAATGTACCTGCCACATTTTAATTTTGTTACAACCCTTCCGTAATTACGGAAATACCTATACAGACGTCGGTATCAACTAACTTCAAGGGCGTTGGCCTACTATATAAAAAAATGGTTATACTGTGGTAATTGTAACATTTATGTATATATAAATGCGTTGCTGTTTTCTTGTCAAAATAAAACCAGAAACTGAGTTTCATTGAAATCGGCCTGCAAACAAAAAAGTTGGCCGCCATCTTAGATTTTTTATACTTTTAACATGGCGTTGTTGTTTTCTTGTCAAAATAGTACCAGAAACCAAGTTTCATCAAAATCGGCAAAAAAACAAAAGTTTGGCCGCCATCTTGGATTTTTTAATATTTTTAATATTGCGTTGCTGTTTTCTTATCAAAATAGTACCGTAAACCGCGTTTCATCAAAATCGGCCCAAAAACAAAAAAGTGGGCCGCCATCTTGGATTTTTTAATATTTTTAATATTGCGTTGCTGTTTTCTTATCAAAATAGTACCGTAAACCGCGTTTCATCAAAATCGGCCCAAAAACAAAAAAGTGGGCCGCCATCTTGGATTTTTTAATATTTTTAATATTGCGTTGCTGTTTTCTTATCAAAACAGTACCAAAAACCGTGTTTCATCAAAATCGGCAAACATTAAAAAAAGTTGGCCGCCATCTTGGAATTTTTAATATTGCGTTGCTGTTTTCTTGACAAAACAGTACTAAAACCCGAATTTCATCTAAATTGGCCTACAAACAAAAGAGTTGGCCGCCATCTTGAATTTTGGAATATTTTTAACATTGCGTTCCTGTTTTCTTGTCAAAATAGTACCACAAACCGAGTTTTATCTAAATCAACCTACAAACAAAAGAGTTGGCCGCCATCTTGGATATTTTAATATTTTTAACATTGCGTTCCTGTTTTCTTGTCAAAATAGTACCACAAACCGAGTTTCATCTAAATCGGCCTACAAACAAAAAAGTTGGCCGCCAGCTTGGATTTTTTAATATTTTTAACATTGCGTTCCTGTTTTATTGTCAAAATAGTACCACAAACCGAGTTTCATCTAAATCGGCCTACAAACAAAAAAGTAGGCCGCCATCTTGGATTTTTTAATATTTTGAACATTGCGTTGCTGTTTTCTTGTCAAGAGCTCTCATGAAGACAATTCAAACGAGCCCAAAAATGAACTGGTTACGTTAAATCGTTGAAGAGTTCCATCAGCCACTTCCTGGCTCCAGCAATAGCGCTTGGAAACTACTTGGCAAAAGAGTTCTCATCAAGACAATTCAAACGAGCCCAAACTCAAAGTGGTTAGGTTGATTTGTTCAGGAGTTCCATCAAACACTTCCTGACTCGAGCATCAGATCTTGGAAACTACTTGGCACAAAAGTTCTTATCAAGACAATTCAAACGAGCCTAAACGCGAAGTGTTTATGTTGAATTGGTGAAGAGTTCCATCAACCACTTCCTGACTCCAGCATCAGACCTTCGAAACTACTTGGCACAAGGATTCTCATCAAGACTATTAAAACAAGCCCAAACTCGAAATGTTTACGTTGAATTGATGAAGAGTTCCATCAGCCACTTACTGGCTTCAGAATTTGACCTTGGAAACTGCTTGGCACAAGATTTCTCATCAAGACGATTCAAATAAGCCCAAACTCGAAGTGTTTACGTTGGATAGTTGAAGAGTTTCATCAACCACCTCCTGACTCCAGCATCAGACTTTCGAAACTACTTAGCAGAAGAGTTCTCATCAAGACTATTCAAAGAAGCCCAAACTAGAAGTGTTTACGTTGAATTGATGAAGAGTTCTATCAGCCACTTACTGGCTCCAGAACTGGACCTTGAAAACTACTTGGCACCAAAGTTTTTATCAAGACCATTCAAATGAGCCCAAGCTCAAAGTGGTTACGTTGAATTAATGAAGAGTTCTATCAACCACTTCCTGATTCCAGCATCAGACCTTCGAAACATTTTGGCACATAAGTTATCATCAAGACGATTCAAACGAGCCCAAAATCGAAATGGTACGTTGAATTGTTGAAAAGTTCCATCAACCACCTCCTGATGACTCCAGCATCAGACATAGGAAACTACTTGGCACAAGAGTTCTCATCAAGACTATTCAAATGAGCCCAAACTCCAACTGGTTACGTTGAAATGCTGACGAGTTCCTTCGACTGTCTGTAAGATGCTGCATCAGCCCCCAGATGGCAAACATGGCAAATCAAACGCATCAAATACGTAAAGTTACTTTCTGAATTAGTTATTAATTTTTTTAATTTTCTGAATTACATTTTTTCGTGCTAGGGCGGAGATGTTTGTGTGCGTGAAGGCACACATATACAGATTAGCTTCGTCAATACCTACGCGCTGGCTTACAGCCGGCCCTTAAGTAGGAGAGATAAGACATATAAAATTCAAATAAATGATAGGCAGACTCATGTATCAATAGATCGTTTGAAGCCAGCCTATGTGTTAGTCGATAATGAATTTAATAATAATGTGTTTAACAGTAATGTTTCTAAGACTTGTGAGGAAAGTAGCAAGAACCAAACACTAGTTTGTACGTCAAATAAACATGATAACATGCATGTGACCGGGAATCGAACCCGGGACTCTGATAATGCGAAGGCTGAAATGCCTACGCGCGCTACGCGCAGCGGTCGCATCGTAAAGCCGCCAGTGCGATTTAGACTTTAGGTACATAGTATAAAGTGTTTATTATTAGATATTTTTTTTCAATGTAAAATTTGTAGATCGATGAACTGTGAACGAACTTTGGCAAAATATTGCGTAGTAGTAATATAAAAATAATATAAGTAAATGAATATGTAATTTCTATTTATTTCTTGTTTGAATCTCATGATAATAACAATGGGCAAAAATCAAAGTAAAGAAGAAAATAAAGATCAGATTGTGATTGCACAATCTGGTGCAAATTATTCAAGTATTGAAACACAATTAAGTCAGTTTAATATAGTGATATCAGTGATTGTTGTTATATTAATAATTATCATGGCATATTTTTTGTACAAGAGATGCCACAAATCAAGTAAGCGATGGGTACATCGACAAGTACTAGCGATAACACCGCAAGCTGTACAAAGTGTACAAGGAACAACGTCGATTCCAATGCCCGTGACGTCAAATTCGACGCCGCCTAAAGTGAAAATTGTAAGCATTTAAGGAAGTTCACAGTGCAACGATATTATTGTACTTATATGATTTTATATTTTTTTTTGTTATGGTTCCGAATTGCAAATAGGACATAACTTAAATTGATGTTTTGTGTTTTGTTTTAAAAAATAACTTACCTATATAAAGTTGAAGGTAAAGTGTGTAGAGATATAATATAATTTCTATGTTTTAATGACTAGAATTTATTGTTTATCGATTATTTAATATGTATAAAAAAATATATAATGAGGGTTATCTTATCTTATCTATTATTCATAAAAAATGTACAACAATTTTCTTTTTACAAAATATTTTTTTCTCTTTGAACAAACAGTAAGTATGAAATAATGTAATTAAAAAAATATTTAATAACAATGTAATAAAAAAAACATACAGACATACTTACGTAAAATATTAATTTTAGTTTATACAAATTTTGTTCGTATTTATATATAAATTCAATTGTAATGTTTTGATTTACAGACATAGGTACTGTAAGTAGGTAACAATGTATTGCATCAACATGCCGAGCCACAGCGACGAGCGATAACGTTACACTTTGTCAGCATTTCCGCTGTGCCTCGCTGTGTTTTGTGTAGACTTTTAGTATGTTTAAATATATGAGTTATAACCTTGAGAAGATGACCAAAAATTTTTTAAAAAATAAGGGGAGGATTGATGTGGTGACACACGTTCCTACATTGCGCGTAAGCAAATTCGTCGTTCTCGGCTAGCGTTGAGCCAGTCATCCCTGAATCCTCGCCTTAGGTACTCGCGCGATTGCGATGCGCGCCTTGTGATATTTACGTAAATGTAAAGTGTCTAAAAATAGATTTCAATATAAAGACTGTTGTGCATAAATAACCGTTTCATTTCTTCGACCCGATATTCACTCCAGACTGATAGCAGACACGATCCTTCTGATAGCAAAGTGAAACATGCAACAAAAGTAAATACCAAAGCACGATCATAGCGTACCATGAATCTGGCATAATATCTTGATTGTTGTTGTTTAATTTACATGATGTATTAAATGTGGATTGTACAGAATTAATGGAGATTGGCATTATTATATTATTAGAGTACTTGCTGTTTATATTGTTTATAATCTTACACATGGAGCTAGGACTGGCAGTTTTGGCTGTGTACCTACATGTAATGTTTTAAGTAATTAGTGCTAGCACTAATTGGAGCTAGTTTTGATAGCCTTTACTGTTACACAGAGTAAAATCACTTATGGCTACTAAATCTTGCATACAATCCATGTTTTAACGTGGTATCTAATACCAACAGTGAATAAAAGAAAACTATAAGTTAGCTAGTAAGAAGTAGTAAAGAGTAAGAATAATTTATGATTGGTTGCTTACATTTCATTTATCTTAATATTATTAAAATTAATTATTACCAATTTTCCTTTGTTTTTAATGTATTGAGCGAACGTGTTGTTCTCTGGGTTGAGTGAGTCGTGTATGCTTACTGGTTACCTACGTTACCTGGTAAGATTGGTTTAATAGGTACGTATTACTTACTTACAATTGAATTCTGGCTTTCTATTTATTGATATATTAATTAATAGGTACAAATTTTGTGGATTCAATTAATATGAACACCGTGAATAGCAATATAAATTGCTTGAACTATGAATATGAGTTTAAATACGAATATTTTAATATGGTATCTTTAAATATTTAAATATGAAAGTCTTTATGTGAATTGGGATATCTCTAATGTAAATATTTTCAATTTTTAATGATGAGCGAACAAATATAAGGTGTTCACTGGGTTGAGTGAGCAAGCTATGCATGCTCACTGGTTACAAAAGATACATTGAATTTGTTTGTTGAAATGCATTAAAATTGAATTTGATATTAGGGGGCGATGTATGTATGTTGCATACACTCGTCGGATATTAGAGGGCGATGTATGTATGTTGCATACACTCGTCGGATATTAGGGGACGATGTATGTTTGTGGCATGCTCTCGTCGGAATTAAGGGGGCGGTATATGTTTGTGGCATACACTCGCCGGATTTTAGAGTACGAACGATGTATGTTGGTGGCATACATTCGTCTGAATATGTTTAAATGTTAAGTGAGTACGTTTCTCACAGGCTGGTTAAATGAGTACCTACTTATATTTCATACTGGTTTACTACCCGTATGGCCACTTTTAAGATTATTAGATTTAAATGAAACTACAACAGAACAAAGATAATTTCAAACGTTTTATTCTTGTTTTTACAATACTCATTTTACATTTTTGCACTAGATAAGTAGCTCTAAAAGAAATGGTTTTTGTAAATAATAAAGGATGTAGGTAGCTACTGTAGCTAGTGAGCAGTATAAATCATGAATTTTCCTGAAGGGCATATTGTGTTGATAACCTAATGATTTTATTATAGAATGACACGGAACGATCTTTTGCCGATGAATAATGTATACATTCCAAGGTAAATAGCATCTGAGGACGAATACGGCCCGCGCCACCTGGTGCGCCGCTTGGTAGGCCTCCAGGGTGACGTGGCCGACCCAGGGGAGTCTTGAGCGAAGGAGGAATACCCTTTCTTCGTAGCTGAATCTGGTCAGAGGATTTGAGATGATGCAGAGCGTTTTGTTTATGGGAAAGTATTGAAGTTGTTTTGATTAAAATGTTTCATGTTTATTTATTTGCATATCGAATAAAGCTATTTAAGATTTAATTTTCATCTCGCATAACCGACTAAATTGATTGTAACACCCCCTTAAATAAAGTTTGTAAAGGTCTACCTAAAACAAAACAAAACTTTAAAAACTTATCTTTTCATAGAATCATTTAGATGTTATCAAAATACCCTTAGGGAAGAATGAAAAGCCTTTTAAATCTACAGTTGCCTACGTGCTTGACATTGAGTATCTAGTAGGTACCACAGCTGTAGCAGTAGATACCTTTAAAGTATTATTGTCAATATGCGCTCTAATTATCGCAACATAGTACCTACTTACTTATAAGGATATTTATATACTAAATTATGTTTGCATCATTTCTTTTTCCTTGCATAATAAGTATCCACATGCTCCACAATTTGAGTAGGGGTTATTGTCTTACCTAGTTAAGATTTTTATAATTACCTTAGTTTCCATTTATACGAAATCCATACCATATCTTGATTCTCATGAGTGGTCAATATCCATGAGCTAGGTTTGTTTTTCTATGCCTAGGTCTATGCCCAGGTGACCTTTACGCAGAACTGGATGTATTTCTGATCTTGATAAGATTGGACATGATGACGATTCACTTTTGAATAAGAGCACACTATTAAAGTCGCGAATTTAGTATTCCAAGATTGCGATTGGGTAATACTTTTATAAACTGTGATCTGTGTCACTTAGATTGTTATAGACCTTTTAACTATGGAAACAATATTAGTTTCTGGTATAAGCTTAACAACCTCCATAGCAGTGTTGTAGATACGGTGTACGTACGCATAGGTTTTCGGGGTGCCGCTGTCTCTGAGGTACCTACCGGGTTCGATTCCCTGTCGGGTGAATGTTTAAAGCGGACTTTTCAACATTCTGCCCGATTGTATGTGGTAATCCCCGTCGTTGTTCCCAAATGCCATAACACAAGTGCTTGAGTTACTTAGTTCGGGATGGAAGCAATGTAGGTATGCAAAGATATCCAAAATTTACTATTTCCTATTACTAATTTTATTTTTTGTAGCTTTGTTCAAGTGGACATTTCGTCTATTATTTTTGTTATATGTAGCTTAATTTAAAAGAATTCACTATGCTTGACTTTTTAAATTTGAGTTTAGTGGCAAACTTAAATCTCAAATTTAATTTAAATTCAAACTAAATTGTGGATGAGTGCTAGAGAAAGTTTATCAGGAACATACTTTTCTGAGTCTTCTACATAATTAGACAATAATGCCATAAGACTGATTAGAAATCATCATTCTTTACATTTTTCCGGGAACGTCGAAGATTCTTTATCTAAGTACCTAGTTTGATAGATACATAGATTAATTCTTTATTTGTACACAATATTACGAAATGAACAATCACACACGAAATAATAATAATAATACAAAGATAACAAATTGTAAACCAAATGGTGGCCTTATCGTCTTACTGTAGTTTCTTCCGGGCAACTCAGTTTTGGTTTAGACAGATGGAAAATTTTACAGCCAAAATCACTAGAAGCTATTTTGCTATTTGTGCGTGCTGCGTAGTGTTCTAGATCTCTCTTAATGATTTATATGCAAGTCAAAAGCAGAGATACTTAGTTGCTTAGACAGCACTGCAAGAAGCATTCACTGATATCTATTCTAGTTGTTTTCATTAACATAGTGATGAAATGATGTTTCTAATGCAAAAACATGTAAACAGTCCATAGTGCATTTAAGTAGATCGATCGTTTATTACACTGTCAAGTTGTAACTGATGTTTTCCTAATTAAGCAAAATAAAGTAAAACGATTATTGCTCAATCACACCTCTCAATTTATTAAAATGTTCTATACAGCTTCATGCAAACATTTTAATTCATGTTTTAAACTTGTTCTAACAAATAAAGCCACAAGTAACCACTGCTGTAGCATACCAAGTTAGTTTTGCCGTGTTTTTGTTGTTATTGGCGGTATGATTTAAAATTAGTTTTTGAGGATTTTAATACTACCGTCCTAG
Source organism: Crambus lathoniellus (assembly GCA_949710035.1). NCBI lineage: Eukaryota > Metazoa > Arthropoda > Insecta > Lepidoptera > Crambidae > Crambus > Crambus lathoniellus. Next base: position 3,724,045 of record OX453303.1, on the reverse strand, counting down.
TGTACGTATTGACAAAATATGATTTCAAATTATGTGAATCTAATTTATTGTTATCTTAATGAGCATTAATATCTTTATTAAACCAAAAATCAAGTAGATCTGTCAAATTTACCGTCTCATTTGGTAGGCTCGTGATACTAAAATTCTTAGCAGTTTACCATTCTCACGGACCTTTGAAGTTCCTTCACATATTCTGTAGTAATCATTTCCATATTTTTTTAGATCTGGTCAGTTGAACATTTGTTTCTACTATGGTTGAAGGTACTAAGTACCTTACCTACTAATGTTTATAAAAGAATATGAGAATTCATATACTTACATTTATTTCTATTGAATTCATTATCAGATACATCTATTTCTTTTGAATGATTAATAAAATTGATTTGGTTACTATGTGTGTTGTGAGTTTACTGCTTTCAGATGCCAATTGTAGCATCCAGTAGGTACTTATCATGAGCTAGCATCGAGTTAATATAATAATGAGGATCCCGCTACCCTTGAACGTACGAACCAACACAGCATACAAACTGCTGGAGGCAGCAGAGTGTACGTAATGCGAGGAGATAATATGATACTGAAGGTGCAGATGACAGAGTGATCGTTGTTGTGATGATGATCATCGTGGCCGTGGTTGTAAGTCGGATATCGAGACGAGTGGATCGCTGATACTGAAGTTGACTTATATTGAAGTATATATTATCATGTCATGTATCTTATCTCATTTTACTAATATTATGATTGCAAAAGCTTGTATGTTTGTTCCCCAATCACGGCTATCGGCTGGACGGATCTTTGAAATCTTTTGTCTGTGGAATAATAGCATATCGGCTTCTTTTGACCCCGGGAAGTCATCGTGTAGTTAATTCATTTGGGCGAAAAGCTGTTCATGATTTTACTTGTCCTATTTCTATCCATGGTAATATACTTCTTCATATCCCAATTATAATTATTAAATCTATTTAAACTAATATTATTCATAGTAATATGAATATTTGTTGATAAGAATGCGGGTCATGCTCGTATGAGGATACCTTGTAGACATCTTTAAGTTTTGATATTAAATTGCGAACTTGTTTAAAATCATTAACTTATTCATTAGAAATGATAATAATATGATCTTTTGATTTTCATGTACGGAGTGGAACCATGTATTGTACTATTCTAACAGAGGCAGAGAATAGATGCATTTAAGATTTGGTGCTGGAGAAGAATGCTCTGGAAACCTTGGACAACTGGTTGACAAGTTAAAAAAGCAAATTGTTGCTGTGACGGTTCAAATTGTACCTGCGGCATCTTCATTATTAGTGTAACTTCCTTGTAAGAATATTTAAATTAATCGGTAATAATGCCTATTACGAACATGCCTTTAAATAATTCCTTTAGTTGTCCTAATTCATATCTTGATTTAATACAAATTGTGCACTATGGTAAATACGTATCTATAACTTGGTTTGTTACTCATATCTGGGTAAAAATTGCTAACTGTGCAGAGGCCTACAGTTGTTTTTGTAAGGACTAAACTAGGTCAAACTTAGCGATAGTTAAATTCATCTAATATTAGGTCTTTAATCCTTTCATGACTCGTAGTTGCTTTTTCCACTATTTGAGTGAAGTGATAAGGGTGTGTAGTTATCAGGTTAAAGTTAAATTCTGAACCTACCTATTCCTAATGTAACATTCTTAGGGATTTTGCTTCTGACACCATCTAATATTCTTGAATGTAGCTCCTGAATTGTAATTGCATTGATGTAAACTAGTACCAAGCTAATCCATTTTTCTTTTATGACCCATAACTAATGCTAATAGATTATAACCAGACTTTACTTTAATCATTCCATATACTTACTTACACATGATTATATAACAAGTATAGTTTCAAAATAAGTTTTCTAAGTAATAATAGTCGCTTGTTAACGAATGTCATGATTATGTTAATTTATACATTGATTCAAATAGTTTTAGATTAGTTTGTTATTGATAATTTATTATATTTGATTATGTATTACTTAACGATTTACTAAAACAATATTTTCACGATATCTATATTCTTAACAAGTCATCGGCTTCCTTAAAAGTTTATTATTGAGCATTGTGTAATATAATGTATTTGTTTCAATTATGTTTTAAGTTTTAACTTAAGGTTTTTATCACTATAAGATTAACCTAAATAGGTACATAGTTGTAAGACTTTACTATTGAGAATAGTTGTGTATCAGTATATTAGCTGTATAGGTACTTACCTAATTAATTGATTCTAAATAATTTTTATATGTGCGTCGGGAGACAGCACGTTATCAGATGGCCGAATGTCATGATTTTAGAAGGTTTTTCTTATTTTTTAATAGCAACACTGGTAATGCAGTCTCTTGCCGAGGACTTTTTGGCGGGAAGTCAAATTGAGCGGAAGCTTTAAATTTTCTTTTCATTTAAAATAACATTTTCTCGCCTTACTTTCACGAACTAACGTAATAAAATTAACAACAAACCCAAGATGGGTCCCCCTAGCGATGGGGAGGACCCTGCGGAAAAAAGGAAGAGGAGATATGAGAGTGTCTCCAGCAGTCCACCACCTCAACAAAGCGATAAGTATAAGATGTATACTAAGCCCAATTATAAACGCCTATTTATCGAAAACAGTTCAGGGGAATTCACGGTGTACGTTGAATCCACTGAAAAGGACAGACTGGGAAACAAAAACCCATGTACTTTGACCAGACTTTTTACGGAAAATGTTAAGGGCATAGCTGGCGTCCATAGAGTCAATGCTCACAAAATTGGAGTTATGTTTAAAAAGGCCTCATCGGCAAACTATTTCCTAAAAATGGACGAGTTTTTAGGCAAGAATAAAATGAGAGCATTTGTGCCTTCCTCTCTCACAGAGAAAACTGGCATTTTGAGATACGTACCTACGGACATGTCAAATGAAGAGATATATAAGAATATAGTATGCGATGCCGAAGTCATTTCTATAAAAAGATTTATGAAAAAATCCAATAATACTTTGATACCCCTAACCACTGTCGCCGTTACTTTTGCTACCACAACTTTGCCCCAGTTTGCTTATATCCAACTATTCAGATATACCATCCATCAGTACATACCACCTGTCTTGCAATGTTTTAAGTGTTTGAAGTTCAACCATTCTGCCAAAGTTTGCAGAGGTTCCCAGATGTGCTCATCATGTGCTGGACAGCATTCGTACAAGGAGTGTGATGTAGAAGAAATTGTATGTATTAACTGTAGCGGCAACCACTTGGCTATATCTAGAGACTGTCCCATTAAGAAGCAGAAATTTGAAGAAAACAAGAGGAAGTACTCTCAGCAAAATTATGCCACTGTGGTGAGTTCCCCACCAGCACTAAATGACTCGAAATCATACCCTCCTTTAAATACTGTAAAAAATGTAAATAGCGGAAATGTACAGTTAGACATTAATCAAATTGCAAATAATGATATTATTTTGAATGCTATAGTAAAATCATTAATAGCATTAGGTAACAAAAATGACAGTAGCATTCCCTTAACAACAAAGAAAATAAAAGAAGTATTTATTTCAAACTTAATTTAATGGATAAGTATTTACATATAGTCCAATTTAACATACAAAGTTTACAGAGCAAAAAACCACTGTTACAAAAATTGCTTATAGATAAACAAGTTGACATCTGCTTGCTAAATGAAACTTGGCTCACTGATAAATCTATTGTTCCAAACTTTCCTAACTATAATTTTATCTACAAAAACTCAAACAATAAACACAATGGTGTAGGTATTCTTATTAAACATGGTTTGAAATATACCTTATTAAATACTAATTTCCATGAAACTATCCAAAATGTAGCAATAACAATTAAGACACAGTCCGGAGATATTACTATATTATGTGTTTATTGTCCACCCCGTGGTGGCAGATTTGATACAGGTAAGTTTAAAAACATTTTGAATAATATTCCCAAACCATGCATTATTATGGGAGACTGTAATGCACATCATATTAGCTTTGGTTGCAACAGTAATAATAATAGAGGCAATAATTTATATAATCTAATAGATGAACTAGATCTTTGTATTGTAAATGATGGCACACCAACAACTTGTCCCTATCATAATAGACAGGCTTCTGCAATAGATATTACTCTTGTTAGTCCCTCCATAGCTCATTTGTGTGATTGGTCTGTTCAGGATGACCCCTTAGGCAGCTACCATTACCCAGTATCTCTTCATTTAAATGTTCAAGCATCCCAATATGAAGTAGGTCCTGTGGAAGAAAAATACATATATAATAAAGCTGATTGGCTTGAATTTTACAATCTATCTGAAAGTCTGTTTTCTGAATTGAACACTGAAAATGTAGATTGTCTAGAAGTCTATAATAGTTTTGTAAATATTTTAAATAATTTAAGGGACCAAACCATTCCTAAAAGAAATAATGTAAATAAAAATATCCATAGGAAACCTTCTCCCTGGTGGAATGCCAAATGTGAACATGCTATTAAGGCCTCAAAGGAAGCATTACACCAATATAAGTTAAATCCCTCCATTGATAACTACATAGAATACAAAAGATTAGACGCACAAAAGAAAAAAATTATAAAAAATGAGAGCTCAGAATCATGGAAAAATTTATGTAGTAGTTTTAACAGAATGACACCAGTTTCTAGGATATGGAATTACATAAAGAAATTTAAAAAGATTGGTAGTCATAACCGTAATAGGAATTTTGATGATGAATGGGTTCCAAGTTTTCTAGACAATTTATCAAACAGTAATGATCTCAATGAAGACACACTTCTTTCATTATTCAGTAGTGCTGAAGAAAATACAATAAATTCATATCTGAATAAACCATTCACTTTAAATGAGCTAACTATGTCATTACAAACTAGAAAGAACACTGCTCCAGGTCTGGATAATATTCCATACATATTAATTAAAAAGCTACATCCAAATGCACAAAGAACATTATTAGCCATATATAATAAATTATGGCAAGATCTCATCATCCCAGAATCTTGGAAAACTCAATGTGTTGTCCCTATATTAAAGCCTAATAAACCTGAAAATATTGCATCCTCATACAGACCTATATCATTATCGTCTTGTTTGGGAAAATTATTTGAAAACATGTTAAAGCTACGTTTGGACTACTTTTCTGAAAGTAATAATTTAATTCCTGAGGTGCAACATGGTTTCAGAAAGGGTAAAAGTTGCTCTGAAAGCTTTGTATCATTAATACATGATATCAAACAAGTAAAATTGAGTCATTCCAACATGGTTTGCGTTTTCTTAGATGTTAAGGGTGCATTTGACAATGTAAATATAGTAGAGCTTATCCAAGTGTTACATGATATAGGAGTGCCAGGAATAACACTGCAATGGCTGTTTAAATTTCTGAGCAATAGGACCATTTATGTTAAATATAATAGTAAGCTGCATGGCCCTAGGTTTGCTAATAAAGGAACTATGCAAGGTGCTACACTCTCTCCTTTATTATACAATCTATACACATCTGAGATATTAAAATATGTAAATACAGAAAATGTTAAGATTTTGCAATTTGCCGATGACTTGCTTTTGTACAGCATTGACCAAAATATAGATGTTGCAATGAATAACATAAACAGTGCTCTAAAGCAACTGTACACTTATTACCATGGTAAACTTAAATTAGATGTAAGCCCAGAAAAGAGTTCAGTTCTAATTTTCAGTAAAAATGATTCAAATACAAAAATTCAATACAATAACGCTGAAATAGCCACTGTTTCAGAATATAAATTTTTGGGGGTTATTATTGACACTCAATTAAAATTTGATAAACATATTGACTATATTAGTAAGAAAGCCATGAAAAGTATTAACCTTTTACGACACTTAGCAGGCACTTTCTGGGGGTCAGACCCTACAATTATGAGTATGCTGTATAAAAGCATAGTCAGAAGCCATTTTGATTATAGCAGCTTGGCCTATCTAAATGCTAGTACCATCCACCTAAAGAAGTTAGATGTAATTCAGAACATAGGACTAAGATTAATTTGTGGCGCAATGCGCTCAACCCCTATTAACTCATTAGAAGTTGAAACTTGCATACCTCCTTTATTCCTTAGAAGGTTACAGTTATCTGAGAGATTCATGTTAAAAAATGTTTCCTCTTGTAATAGCTTAAATTCCAAACTTGACAAGATGACAGAACTTTTACCATCCATGGCAGGTCCTAGTATAACTCCACAATCACTCCTTTCTGGCACTGAAATCATACAAATTTATAGTCATGTAAAAACCAAATCACAAGATATACACAAAAGTAATAAATGGCCTATATATGAATGCTCTTACAATAGTCTTGTTAATTATGACAGAAATAATATCCATTTAGATATAATAACAAATAAAGTTGATTTCATAGAATTTAAAAATAAGAAAGATGGAAGTCACTTTGTTTATACTGATGGTTCTAAAGATGAGCAAAATGTTAAAGCAGCTTTTTATGATCCTCAAAGAAAATACTGTAAATGTATTAAGTTAAACAATAATTCCAGCATCTTCACAGCTGAAAGCTATGCTATATTAGAATCTTTAATGTATGTAAATAGTGTTGTAAATAATGTAAATATCATAATTGTAACAGATTCTAAAAGTGTATTATCTTCTTTATTTCATGGCCTTTCTTCATTCAAAACAAACTTTATTCTATGTAAAATTCTTTGTATGATAGAACATTTTAACAATATTGGTGTAAATTTAGAATTTGTCTGGGTGCCCTCCCACAGTGGCATTGAAGGAAATGAGATTGCTGATAGTTTAACTCGCATGGATCATGATGAAGATCATATTCAAATGCTTCAAGTTCCTTTCACTGATTACTTTGTCTACTTTAAGGCAAATGTTAGGAAGATATGGAAAGATTACTGGGAAAGCACGTTAGAAACTAAAGGCAGGTGGTATGCAGGCATACAGAAAGACTTACCAGTGAAGCCATGGTTTAATAAAACTGATGGAAAGAGAAGTCGAAAATTTGTCACTATCCTCACGAGAATGAGACTTGGCCACTGTTTGGTTCCAACACACCTATACAGACTCAATATCTACAGCAATGCACGATGTCCACACTGTTCTCAAGATGATGCTGATTTACAACATATTATCTTCAACTGCTCAAAGTTTGTTAGCCAACGGTCAATTCTATTTAGTGACATTTGTGACAGTGACAGTTCAGCTTCATCCATTCAAAACCAAAGTGTCCCCCGCCGCGTTCAGGACCTACTTATTAACATAGAATATTTCATTCCTTTGTATAAATACATTTTAACAACAGTAGAAAAAATATAAGTTTTGTATATAATAATATAAATTTTAAGTGTTATGTTAATATTTTGTACATAATTTTTCATGTTCTTTTTTCTGTTTTGTTTCTTTTTGTTTCGTCTGTTTTGAATACCTAGGTACTCAAAGGTTTGTCTGTATATTTTTGTACTTAATTTGCACTGACCTTTATTTATTAGTGTTAATTTTTCATGCTCTCATGAATGCTCTTTTTTCTGTTTTGTTTCTTTTTATTTGTCATGTCATGTGTAATAAAAATGTATGCGACTGATGGTCTCTGTAGCCAGGTCAAGAATAAAAAAAGTCTCTTGCCGCCATTTTGTTAAATTTAATAGGCTAATCTGTGGTAAAATTGGTGGGGGTAGCTAGGCTTGAGCCCGATTAACGAGCAAAGAGAGGTCATTCTTCAAACTAGCCAAAGAGCATGTAATCACTACGTTTAAGAGACGGGTCTTTCATAGAAAAAAAGTAAATTATCGTTTTGTATGGAAGTTATACTAAAACGGAATACCAACCACATAGCTGAAATTATGACGTACATGACGTACAGGGTTACCAACATAATAACCGAAATAGTGATGTACCAGTCATAGGTTTTTTATCGATGGCGATATTAAAAAATATCAGGATTCCATTTCTATCATTTTGCAAACTTTAGGGTCTAATTGATGCCTTACTTACGCTAACGTTAATTCTCGGTTTAAATTAAACAAGAGTTATGTGACAATAAAAATTTCATTCAAAAAGATAAACCAAGTTTAACAAGAATTTCACGTTGGCGCAAATGGGGCTAAAAGTAAACTCCATTATTAAAGTCAAAGTCTAATTTAATCGAACTTATAATATATATACATGCATTTGGCAATAAAGATACTATAAAAAAACCTGTTTTCTTTTCCGAGGGGCTGCAGGTGCTATTTTTGCAGTTGTAGTTGAAGGTTCTGGAATATTCACAAGAAACATGTTAATATAGCATAGCATGTAAATGAATAAATAATGTAAATCATACAAACCGCCTTAAAAAATTCACGTAGGTACGTAATTAATACGTATTTAAGTATACATACTTAAGTACTTTGAAGTCAGGCGTGAAACATGTATTTAAATTTTTTTGTGTTTTTGTTTAGACCCGCCCGACTGCATGCACGAATGCACTAAAAAAGAGCCACAATGCCGTGCGGGTGTACCGACACTATCTAACCGAACGGACTTTACTTCATTATGCAATAGGCATTTCAAAATTGGACCAACTTGGGAAAAAACCTGATGTTATAACGTTTGAATCATTTAAATCGGTTCAGCCGACTTCGAGTAATTAGTGTACATACTTAAAAAAAAACGCGACGAATAGATAAACTCCTCCTTTTCAATTCTTGAAGTCGGTTAAAAAATTATCGATTGTCGATAAAAAAATGTCAAGCACTATTTATCAGGTTATCTTCTCAATTTTTTAAATTTTATTAAAAAACTTTTAAACTTTTTAAATCACGTAATCCTTAATGTAATGGCTATAACAAAATGTGAATGTATGCTTACCTTTCTTCATTAAATGGAAATTTGGCCATGAATATTCGCTTTTGGCCTTCTGACCGGCCGGCTCGTAAACCACATAATATATTTCACAAGTTTTGTAATACATCTCTCAACAGATCACACGGGACCACGAAAACGTACAATTAAGGCGAAATTTTGCGAGTAATTCACAAAATGCACAAATTCACACAATAATACTAAAATCAAGCTTCGTTTACAAACAGTCAACAAGACAAGAATGTCAAATTTGGCGGCTGGCGGCTGACTGTCAGTCAGAGTGAGTGAGAGTCAAATAGGTGAAAGTAAGACAGCGATATTTTTGGTACAAACTTCATACAACACTTTTTTGTATGGAAGTTGCGCCAGACTGAAACTAGCCTCGAGGGGATAAGTTCACTAAGACGTCGACTGTATCTATATTGTTATACCTGTACTATGCCTGTACCTGTAAGTTGGATCAATAATTATATGAGTGTTATCTGGAGTCTGCGTTTTCTTCATAAAGTTAAAATACTAATATTGTCTATGGTACTTTTTCCTTTCCGGAAACCGAACTGACTGTTGGATATTAATTGATTACTTTCAATCAGCGATGCCAACCGTACGGTAATTACCGTATTTGTACGGTATTTTTAAGGCTTGTACGGTAATCTATCGTGGTACGAAAACCGTACGGTAATTTCAAAAACATTGGGAAATTTCGACAAAACGTACGGTAATTTTATAAAGTGGCTTAATTTAAAGTAATCCCTGCAAAAAAATCGATACCTGAGTACATAATTTAGTACTCGATACTTACTTTTGAGCCTGAACTGGAAATGCTACAATAAAAAATTTCGAAAACAAAGCATCGAATCCTAGGGGGGGGGGGGGGTGCAAAGCGACTTTTCATACAACCATCCTGTACGGTAATTGTACGGTAATTTAGGGGTGCATTTTACGGTAATTCTGACAACACATGTTCTATATAATTTGTGCACATGTTGGCAACGCTGCTTTCAATGTACCATTCCAAAGTCTATATAATTTGTGCATTCCAATCTATTTTTAACCAAGTGCTCCGCCAATTTGCTTAATATCGCACTTAATGCTATTGGTCGGAAAGACCCCGGTTCACTCGAAGGCTTTCCTGGTTTCAATATCGGAACGACAATTTGTGTCCTCCAGGAAAGTGGGACCTCCCCCGTGGACATAACCTCGTTTACCAATTTTAAATAATATGTTAAAGTCTCATCAGTCAGATTTACAAAAAATGAATATGGAATACCATCCTCACCTGGAGAGCTGTCTTTTACATTGCCTAAGACCCTTTTAAGTTCCGTAAGGGAGAAAGAATCAGTGAGAGTAGAGTATGTCAATGGCAAGTTAAATGAAACAGAATCGGATGACTCTGACACCGTTGGAGGCGCCAACCGATCCATAAAACTATCCGCTATGGCAGGATCAAGAAGTACTGAAGATGAGGAGTTAAAAGCTGATCTGAATCGTTTAATCTTACGCCACACCTCAGACGGACATGTGTTAGGAGAAAGTGATGTACAAAAAGATAACCACCCATTTCTTTTCTTTTGTTTAAGAAAGTGTTTGGTGCTATCAAGAACCTTACGCAGTTGTTCGTAATTTTCATCTGTCATGTTCTGTTTATATATTTTCTCCATCTCCTTTCGTGTTTTGATAGCCGCAGTACACTCATGATCCCACCAAGGCGGGGAAGGGATTAATCCTGAGGAAGTACCTTTTCTATGAAATGTTTCATCGGCTGCCTCTATAAGGCATTTAGCTAATGCTTCAGTACAGGTTGTTACTCCCGACTGACTAATGTTAGGCAAGTCAATAGTTTTGCCATGGACTATACTTTTAAATTTTTCCCAGTCGCTTTCAGATTAAGTTAATCTATGTTTAAGACGAGGATTGTAATTAGAACCAGAAGGAGTTTTTATAAGGGTACAAATAACAAGGGGGAAATGATCACTGCCAAATGTTGAATTGAGGCGATACCAAGAAATCGCAGAAGCTAATCCTGGATTAGAAATAGATAGATCTACCGCACTTAAACTTTCAGTAGGTTTAGTACGACGAGTAGGAATTCCAGAATTTAAAATACACAGATTATGTTGATCAAGAATATCCAAAAAATGTTCACCATTATTATCTGTGGTACCACAACCCCATGAACGGTGGTGACAGTTGAAATCCCCAAGAAGTAAAAAAGGACTATTTACACTAGTTATTAATGGGACAACTTCATTATCAATAATGCTAGAAGATGGATAAGGAATATATACAGAAATAATAGAGACACCATTGTCTAATCTTATACCTATAACATTAATATCTTTCAAGTTATGTGTGGGAAGTGACAGTCGTTGAAAAGATATATTATTCTTAACAAGAATTGCAACTCCTCCATAATCATCTGTGCGGTCTTCCCTGAGGCAAGTGAAACCAGGAATCCCAAACAGAAAACCAGTCTTCAGCCATGTCTCGGACAAGGCAACTACACTTATTTTATGTTTATTAATTATATAAATTAGGTCACTTTTTTTAGGTACTACACTCCTGCAGTTCCACTGTAGGACTTTTAGATCCATTATTATTGTTAATTAAATTTGTGATAATATCAATTATTATAGCAACGTTGGACGGTTTTAATGTATGATTGGTCAACAAAGAATTAAGAAAAGAAATTATTACATCAATTGTTGTATTATTTTCAGAATTTACCTCCTTATTTTGTTTATAAGCGGTACCGTTAGTGCTAGAGAGATGCATATTGTACTCATTGGTCAATTGGTTGTGAGTTCTTTGATCATAACCTTTAATGGTTGACGGGGGCGGACGAGGTTTTATAAATACAGTTTTTTTATATGATGTGTGTTGAGAGTTTGATGAAGCTAAACTATGATTTATGTTATTGTTTACTAAATTTTGTTTTGAACCTAGCACATCAGCATAAGGTTTGGATATAGCTGGGTGAAGTTTACTAGCTTCGTTGTAAGAGATGCAGTTGTGAGACATACTTAATTTAATTTCTTTTTGTCTATTAAATTCAGGACATATTTTACTGGTTGCATAATGATAACCTGAACACATTAAGCACACAGCACAGCTTTCGTCAACATTACAACCTTCACCATTATGTTCCTGAGAACATTTAAAACATCTAGGACGGGACCGGCAATTTATCTTTGTATGACCATAACGGCAACAATTATAGCACTGAATAGTAGGATATGTGTATAATTCTACTGGAAGTGCATTGTAGCATATATACACTCTCTTAGGGAGAACTTGTCCATCAAATGTAAATACTACTGACTGTGATGGTTTCCAGCTGACTGAACCGTCAACCTGTGCCTTATAATTTATTCTTCTAATTTTGATGATGTGGCCACAACCAATTGGAACACTAACATTGTCCTTGATTTCATCAGGTGTCCAATCTGCTGGAACCCCACGTACTATACCCATTCGCGTGACATTGAAAGTGGGAATGAAAGCTTTTAATTTAAAATCTTTAAGCTTGTCACTGTTAACAAAACTATTAGCATCATGTAAGGTTGAAAAAGATACAGTACATCTATTTCTACCTATCCGTTTAACACTTCCTGGTATTATGTTTCTGAAATTTGTATTTTTAAGAAAGTTCCCAAACGTTAGGGGGTGCAGGTAACTACCATCATTAGGAGCAGTTTCGGTTCTTTGAACATGAATCAAATAAGGAGATACGTCTGTTGAAACATATTCCTTACGGCCAAATTCAGCTGTTTGAGTGGGAAGTGGAACTGAGGTGGAGACACCAATATTTTTGCCACTCTCATTTTTACTAGAGATGGCGGGAAAATTTTCTGGACTTTTAAAAACGGTATCAGTAGATGTTTTGTTTAGCCTGATATCATGACCAGAACATTTGCAATCGAACTCGTTATTACCCTGCTCAGAACTCCGTTTCCTTTTCCTATTGCAGTGTTTGCACACTTTCTTTACTTTCAATCTCTTTCGAGATCCAGAGCCTATACTGCTGGCTATTGATTCATCAGTGTCCATTCCATCACCCCTATCAGAAACAATAACATTATAACCCACAGGGGGACTCAGGTCATACCCCAAATCCCCCGGTGGAACATTCAGATCGGGGGGCTCGGTCATGTAGTATCCATATATACAAAATTAAAATAAAAACTTACCAGAGTTAGAAGACTATATACAAATACAAACTAATAAAATATTATCACCAATTCACCACTCCACTGACACAGCGGTGACACTCCCTGTACGTGAGAGTTCGAGCGCCGGTGACATTAAGCCGACGCTAGGGTTGATACCGAAATGGAATATAGACTTGTGCCAAAGAAGATTACACAGGAAATAATGCAAACTTTTGTAAGGACCTAATGAAAGACACGTTCAATTTTCAATCAACTTTTATTAAATATCTTTACAAGTGAGGAATAATAAAACTTGCGATAAAACAAAATATGAACGACTGTTAATTCTTATTAACAGTCGTTCATATTTTGTTTGTCGTTATATATTTTTTTCTTATTTACTTTCATAAATAAGAAAAAGAGCAGCGTTATATTTTGTTTGGGAAAAATTAACTAAACTAACGACAATTTACGAATGACTAAGGGCCGATTCGACCAAGCTAAGAATACACTTTAGTCCTAGATTAAATGATCTGATATACGAGAGTAAACCGAAATTACGTTTTACCACGCGCTTTTCTCAGAGTAGCAGGCCTACTCGATACTAGTCACTATACCACCGTTGAGGAAGGATTTACAGAGATATTCTTTTGAACTGGATCTGGAGTTCGAATCCAACCAAAAACATTTTGTTTTAAAATTATTATTGTTATTTTTGTGACACAATTTTTATTCAACAAAATACTGTTTGCGGTCTACAAAAAGCAACAAGTACTTAAATTTTTATATTTTTTTTTTATTGACTTTTCCACTGACATTATTATTTTTTACTTAAATTTTCGACATTTTAATTGTTTGACTTCCAATAACATAAAATATTCAAAACTTCATATTTTATTTTACGATCACTTTTATCATAGGTTTTAATTAAATTATAATTGTTGCTACTCTCATTATGCATTTTGTGTAGTACCTGTTTAGCTCCAGGATTCAGCTCTGGAAGTTTGTTTGATTTTTAATTGTATTAATTGATGTATTTCTTAAATAAATAAACTAACCTTAGAATTGCATGGTAAAACTACTCTTACTTTGCTCGAGAATAAAATGGTGGATTATAGAAATTCTCGGTACATAACTATTCTCGTTTATTTTGAAGTTTGGTCGAACCCAGCCTAAAATACGTAAAATGAGCTACTAACAGTACAGTGGGACACAGTTAATCCAAGTCCGAATAAAATACTAAATCGTCCGAAAAAAATACTAAGTTAGTGACAAAAATACTGAGTGAGTGAATCAATTAATGGCCCAAATAAAAAAAAAAGACCTCTCAATAATATTGTCAACAACTTTCGCATTTTTTGGCTTCATAATAGTTCCCATTTGAATGTATGAAGATTGTGCCAGCCCTCGGCCAAGGCATTCAGCGACGGCCCGTTCCCCGCCCCGCGCGCCTCTCGCGACCCCCACTCACATCCTGACACCCACACATAGCCGCAAGCGATTTTACGTGCACACATGCTTAAGTGTCGTTTCTTTTCGCGTAAGTGTATATATTCTTTGCCACTGATCAATAATATAGCAAAAAATTTAAAATGAAATTTCCGAAAATAAAAGTACGTCCGCCCTGTTTAGAGTTTCCCGCGCTTTTTTCAATTGAATTATTTAAAATAATTTTAAAAGGTCTTCTTCTTCTTTATTTTGTAGTGGCAATCCACTCCTCTTGACAGGGGAATACTTCTGCCAGTTTCAGTGTGGGAGAAGGAAGGATGGGTTTGGAGTTGGGCATGGGTCGTAAATATATTTAATATTGATAAATAGATAATAAATATATGAAGGATGAATTATAAACAGATATTATGGTGAGACAAAAACTTAATAAGACATTTAACATAAATTCTATTAGATAAGGACAGGATAGAGGAAAGGTTATAGGGAAGAGGAGCTTTGTATTTTAAAAGGATGTCATAAAAGGGCAAAGAATTATATAGGGGGCACTGGAATAGGATATGTAAGATGTTACCTTCGTCAAGTCCGCACTCACAGAGGGAGGAGTCGCGAACGCGTAGTTTAGCAAGATGGGATGGGGAACTGCAATGACCAAAACGTAAACGGGAAAGAGTGGATGTTAGCTTTTTGTCAAAGCGTAGTTTTGAGAACCAAGGTTTGAATGTAATATTAGGTTGATTGTCCCGATAAAATTTGCCTTTATGCTGACACGACTCTTCCCAATCACGACACCAGCTTTTTTCCAATAGATCCCTTGGAAGAGAGGCTAAGTCCTGTGAGAAGATACGTTGTGAAGAAGAGTCACCTTGTCTGGCAGCTAGTTTGGCTAAATGATCAGCAGCTTCGTTACCCTGAATGCCCACGTGGCTGGGAATCCAAGCTAAAGTAATGATTAAATTTAAACTTGCACATTCTTTCAACAAAGTTTTTACTTCCAAAACTAGGGGGCTTATGGAATTACTGTAAAATGGACACGATAGTAATGATTGCAAAAAACTCAAAGAATCCGAGAATATGAAAGCCTTAGCAATTCTGTTACAAATAATAAACTTTATGCACTCTAAAATTGCAAACCCTTCTCCACTGTAAGTTGAAGAAAGACTCGAATATTGAAAAAGTTTAAAAAATCCATTTGCATCTCTCAAGAAAGCGGCGCCTACATTATCAGTTTTGTTTGTATCGGGAGATTTAGAGGAATCAGTGAAGAATATTTCACAATCTAAGGCTTTTTCATTAATAAAAGTTATCAGTATAGAATTAGGATCTTTCGTTTGTTTATCTATGCCAATTGAAAGCAAAACATTAGGAATAAAAATAAGACATGGGTAATCGAAGGAGAACAAAGGGTGAGTGGAGAATTTAGCTATATTATCTCTCGATCTGATTTTTTCAGCTTCTCTCAAACTATTGACTAAATATGGAATGGTTTTTTTATTGGTAACAAGCTGATTTAACTCTTCTAATCTTGGAATGAGGGGGTGAGAATTTAACTGATACATTTTTAAGAAGTACCTATTCGATAAATATTGCCTTCTTAAATCTAATGGAGGATCGGCACTTTCTACTTGTAAAGCGTTTGTAGGAGTACTCTTCATTGCACCGATAACAATACGCAAACATCTAAATTGAATAGAGTCTAATTTTTTTGCAGCAGTTTTACTTAAGGGAGACATAGTGAATGATGCATAATCTAAAATGCTCCTAATTAAGGCATTATACACTAACTTCATAGTGAAGGGATGAGAACCCCACCAAACGCCAGCGAGAGCTCTTAGAATATTAATATTTTTTTCACATTTGTTTACAACATAATCAACGTGCGCAACCTCAGAGTTTTTACTGTCGAACTTCTTGCCTAAAAATATGATTTCATTAGAAACCGACAATTCAACTTCCTTAACACATATGTTAATAACTGGGACGACCCTCTTTTTAGAAAATATAACTACAGTACTTTTAGAAGTTGAAAGTTGTAAATTATGATTATCTAACCAAAATGAAAGATTATTTAAAGATCTTTCAAGACTAGATGCCGCAAACTCTATGGAACTATTTACAGAATATACTAAAACATCATCTGCGTATTGAAGGACGTTGCAGTCTGGCTTTATACTAGATTCCAAATCGATAGTGTATACGTCATAAAGGAGCGGACTTAAGATGGACCCTTGTGGAACGCCTTTCCAAAGGGTTCGAGGCACAGGCGTTGCGCCTGGAACTCTTAAAGTAACAGATCTTTCACAAAATAGATTAAAAATAAAATTTGAAAATTTTAATGGAACCTTAAGATCTATTAGTTTTTGCTTAAGCAAACAAAGGTCAACGTTGTCATACGCTGACGAAATGTCAAGGAAGGCAGCAGCTACACTTTGTTTCTTAGAAAAAGCAAGTAATATGTCAGTTGAAAATATACTGAGACTATCTTGGGTGCTGCGGCCTTTTCTAAACCCGAATTGTGAATGAGCTAACAAGTTGTTATGTTCCAAAAACCATTCTAGCCTGATTTTAATAAGATGTTCGGCTAATTTTGATATAACTGAAGCTAAAGCAATAGGCCTATAGGAAGCAGGATCCGTAGGATCTTTACCTGGTTTTAAAATCGGAATCACTAAATGTTCTTTCCAGGAAGGTGGAATTATACCAGATTCTATGGTTACATTAATGATATTTAATAAAAAGGAAAGGGTTGAGGATTTAGCATTAGCAAGAAACGAATAAGGAATACCGTCTAAGCCAGGGGAAGAATCTGAAACATGATTTAAAACCGATTTCAACTCTTCCATTGTAAATGGAGAGTTAATATCAGAATGATCGTTAATGCCAACATTGCTGTAACTATTTGGTATTTCAAAATGATTGGGAACGTAACACGGAGCCAATTTATTGTTAAAAGGGGCAATCCAATCTAAATTAAAACTGGATACATTGTTAACTGCTTTTTGGGAACAACGAAATCGTTTTATACTGTTCCAAACAACCGTTGAGGGCGTGTCTGGCGATAAAGATAGACAGAATTTTTTCCAACCCTCTTTCTTTTTCTTTCTTAATAAACGTTTAGTAGCAGCCGTGACATTTTTAAATTGGAAATAATTTACATTATTTAAATAGGAATTACAATCTTCCTCGATATTATTTCGAGCCTTAATAGCCGCCGTACACTCTTGATCCCACCAAGGCGGAGAAGAGATTTTACCTTTAACAGTTTTTTTTTTCTTAAAAGCATTATCTGCGACAGAGATAATAGATGAGACAAAAAGATTGTAGGATTCGTTGAGGTTATCTTTGTTTACTTTGGGGAGCGGTTTTATATGATCATCTAGTAAAGAACTATATTCATTCCAATCAGCGTTTGCGATATTATACTTCAGTAAAGGAGGAAGAGGAGACACCGATTGACTTTTAGACGGCAATGTTATCAAAATTGGGAAATGGTCACTACCATGAGTTAGTGGTAAACATTTCCAAGATAAAAGGGAAGACAGCGATGAAGAACTCATTGAAATATCAACATAACTTGGTCGTTGACCAGGACGGCCTCTGCGCGTTGGAGAGCCATCATTTAAAATACACAAAGTGAAATCGTCGATAACCTCTATTAAATCATTTCCAAGCGAGTCATTGTTGGGGGCACCCCAAAGTGCATGGTGAGCGTTGAAATCACCTAACACTATAATAGGGGAAGGAAGAGACTGAAGAAAATTCTTCATTATGGGAATAATAGAAGAGTCCTTACAAGAAATGTATATTGAAAGCACTGTAATATTACCCAATCTAGCGGCTACAGCATTAATATGGGTGTTATTGTGGGGTGGCAGAGGTAATTGTGTAAACAAGTAACGTTTTTTGATAAAGAGGGCTGCGCCTCCAAAGCCATCAGGCCTATCATCTCGGAGGACGTGGTAACCAGGAAAATTGTACAATGTACCTGGTTCTAGCCAAGTTTCAGAAATAGCTAGCAAAAAGGGATTATGATTATTTACTAATGATATTAAATCAGTGTGTTTTGATTTTACACTTCTACTATTCCACTGAAGAATCTGATCCATTTTTGATTATTTGGAATATAGAGATAGACAAGTTCTGAATTAGAGAAATGGCAACGGAGTACGGTAGAGAAGAATTTACTATAATATTAACAAGTGAGGAAAGAAGATTATTAAGATCATCTTGTGAAACTGAATCAGAATTATTATTGTCTGAGGATTTGAAGCCACAACCATTGCTGGGGGCAGGAACAGCATATTCATTTATAATATCATTGTGAGCTTTCTTGTCATAACCAGAGGAAACAACCGTTGGTTGCTTTTTATTAATAAAAAAAGTTTTTTTATAACTTTGTTTCATTGTGGGGGGGGGAAGAGACAGGTGAAGCAGAGGGTTTTGGATGCTGGTGGTTAATGTTTGCTGCAACTTCAGAGTATGATTTCTTAAGTGGAGGCACCATCTTGATAGCCTCTTGGTATGAAATAGAATTGTGTGACATATGGTATTTAATATTTGATTGTCTTATGAATTCTGGACATTTCTTGTCAGTGGATTGATGGTTGCCTGAACAATTTATGCACTGGTATATTTCAATTTTACAATTAAACCCTGAATGATCTTGAGTACATTTATAACACCTAGGTTGACTCCTACATTGAGTACGAGTATGTCCAAACCGACAACATTGAAAACATTGGACTGTTGGGTAAATGTATTGTTCTATGGGTATGGAGGCAAAAAAAGAAAATATCTTTGGTGGGAGAGATTGACCATCAAAGGTTAAAACAACAGTTTGCGTAGGCACCCAGGAGACACCTTCAGCATTAGTAAGCTTTCTATGTAGACGCCGAGATCGGATAATTGGTCCAAAACCATCTGGAATTCGAGTATTTGCTACAATATCATCATGTGACCATTCGGCAGGAATACCTTTGGCGATACCCATTTTACAGATATTAAACGTAGGGATTGATACCTTGTAGGTGTCAGATGTAAGGAAGCTGCTATTAAGAAATTGGTTAGCATCAGCAGAAGTCTTAAAATTGATAGCCAAACGATTGCGACCAACACGTAAAATACCATCTTCCAGGATATTTTTACAATTATTATTGTACAATAAGTTTCCGAATTTGATTGGATGCAAAGTGGTGCCGGCAGAGGGAGAAGTTTCGTTTAACTGAACATGCACAACATATGGACCATTGTCAGTAGCACTGTAATAATTTCTGTATGTGAATACAGAAGAGCTATTGCCGCCGCCGGGGGGCACTACGGGAGTTGGGATAGGTTTTGGGGATAAAACTTTGGCATTGTTAGCATCTTTTAACGATTCTGAAATAACCTGATGTGGAATAGGATGAAATGGTTTTGGTTTAGAAATTAAAGAACCAAGTTTTCTTTTTGGTTTTTGACTTGGGACTGGGGACTTTGTTTTCTTTGTCTTTTTTTCCTCCGAGGTAAGAAAATTATCAGCCGCAATTAATGTTAAAAGAGGATTAAATGTATTTCCATCCGGTGGTGGGTCAGGATCAGGTTCAAGATCCATGGCGCTAAGTATGAAAAAGAACTAATATATGTACAAATAAAGTTACTGACTTACCACTATGAAGATTATATACCTATATATATATAAACAAAAAGAAATAAACTTAACACTTAAAATTACACGAATTACTTAATATTTACAATAATTTAAAGATAAAAATAATTTTAGTCGACCGCCCTTTTCAACTTCTTCCCGCCAAAAAAAAACTCTTTTAAAAGGTCACTTTTCCTCTTTATTGTATTGTAAAAAAGTTCGTCCTTTTTGGACAGGCGAAGACATCAAGCCATACTGCCAATTCTTGAGTATTATGTATGTTATTATAGTTTCTTATGTTTTCATTAGAATGTAGGTGTGTTACATTCTAATGCTTCTTGGAGTATTTGGCGTCAAGTATGTCGAGTCGGTCTTCTCGGTAATTCTTGCTGAGGTAGTCACCACTACAATAAAACACTCGGCATCACGTTACCGAGATAGCGCATATTTTAATCATTCCACACATCGTCCAGTTGCGTAAACACTTGGGGCACAAAACTACACCTATCTTGAGTCACAAAGTCCACTATGAAACAAATTGCGATTAATTAAAATATCCACTTAACCTAACCCGCCAAGATGGCGCCAAAAACTCCTTTTCCTCTTTAAAAGTTTCCCGCGCTCCAAGTATTTTTTTAGATTCGTTCCTAATGGAACAGACTAGGGTCTAAGATCATACTGCCTCGTCATTAGGAAATAAAAATAAACATACAGCCATTAATTTATATCTTTTACGGTCTCGGTTTCAACCATACAGCCTAAATATCTTTAGTGTAAATGTTACTGTTTTACCACTGAACACTATTGTCAGTGATGTTTGTTTTACAGACCATTCCGTTCAAAGTCCGCTACAAATCTTTTCACCAAACCCCAGATTGAAGATTCAATGAACTGCTTTTACATTTTTTATTTCAGATAAAGCGTTATCTAATTTTTTACCTCCGATAATTTTCACATATACGTAAATAGGTACCTTTTTACAAGTTTTTATTAACTTGCCATGTTAGTTAGTTAGTATGTTACTTAGAGGGGGACAAATCTTGCAAGCTTAAATTGACCCACTTCCCAGTGTCCGATGTATACAGGTTTGGTTTAGATGACAATACAATTCTAAAGTACAGTCAGCAAAAACGCTTGTCATAAAAATGAATTTTTTACTAAAAACTTATGAACAAATTGTTAGTGCAGCTTCAAACTTTTATAAGACTAGCTAGAGCTAGATCACCACAACTTGTGAGTTGTGTGTGATATAAACAGTCGAGACCCTGAAGGATGTACAGGAAGTAAGGTTTTCTGGCAAAATGAAGGTTATAATGAAGAATAAGAAAGGTTTCTCAAGAAAGCGATTTTATTGCAAAAAATAAATTAAACCCTTGTTTGTTAATCGGTCATTAGTCGAATCCAATCTAACTTCAAACGCTAACATTTTTCTCTCACTGAAACCGACTAGAAATATATGAAACTATAAAGGTAAACATAATAAATGCACCAACAATACAGATTAGTGAAAAATAAATTATTAAAAACTATAAGTAAGTACCTGTAATGGCAAAGAAATTTTCACGTACAAACGAAATATATTTATTTATCTAATTTATATAATAAAATCTTTCAAGACACTTACAGACTAATTTTAGAATAAGAAACAAATTTGATAAACCTATCTATCTAATCTGAACATGAAATATACAACGGGAAGTTCCATACATTTCGAGTCGTAACGTTACTGGTTTAAGGTTCACATTAGCTTGAGCGTCGCCATGGCCGCTTGTAGTCTTTCGATCTCGCCTTGCGACTGCGCGAGTTTCTCGGTGTTGGCTTTTTGGACTTCGTCGGGGACTTTGGTGGAGTAGTCTTCGGCAGACATTGCTTGCTGCAGCTTGGTTATTGTCTGCGATAATGCTTCCTTCTTCTTTTCCAACTTTGTTATTTCCTTTTCGGGATCGATCAAACCCTGAAATTGAATAGACAATATTTTTTTATTTGGTAAACAAATAACATATGTAATTATAGAACTAGCTATCCTTCAGCGGCTTCGCCCGCGTGTACTACACAACGTTATCCCACGGGAACGTGATGTATGTTACGGGATATAAAGTAGCCTATGTCCCTTTCCAGCTCCCAAACTATCCCCATACCAAAAATCACGTCTTGATCCGTTTGCTCCGTTTTGACGTGAAAGACGGACAAACACCAAAAACACATTTTTACATTTGTAATATTACTAGCTTTTCGCCCGCGTGGACTAAATGACGTTATCCCTTGGAAATGTGATATTTTTCCGTGATAAAAAGTAGCCTATGTTCCTCTCCAGGCTACAAAGTATTTGTGTCCCAAACAGCTAAATCCGTTCAGCAGTTTTGGCGTGATTGAGCAACAAACATCCAAACATTCAAACATCCATCTAAAGTTTCACATTTATAATGTATGGATTACCTTTGATGATTCAACTACGAGATAGTGATATTTGGACAACATCTATCGCAGCTGCGATTGCGACGGTAGAGCAACTCTTTCGTAAGGTCGGTCATGAAATAGGTGACTTACGAATTTACTCTCCCATGCTTTGGAGCGTAGGTTTACTGAATTGTAAGTTCCGACTGCATATTAGTTACGAAGTCGAGTATAGCTTCCGACAAATAACTTGACCAAAACCATAGACAATAAAATCTGCATAGAAGAAAATTTGTACTAAATATTGAAACTGCCCAGTTTTTTTTTGTCTATGGTTTGGGTCAAGTTATATGCCGGGACCTATAGACACTGTTCAGACAACGGGGGGAACCACGCGGTTAAACACGCGATTTGTTCTACACTGTTCGCTTAGGATCAGCGGGGTCAGTAACTTGTGATATATTGACAGCAGTGTAAGCAAAATCGCGTGTATAACCGCGCGGTTCCCGCCCTCGTCTGAATTAGCACTTAATGGTGTGTTGCTGCAGAATTTAGTTTCTTTAAATAAAATAAAAAATACCAACTCACCTTCAGCACCAAATGCACTTCAATCTTATCGGACACAGTCAGTATCGAGCACCCAACGGGCGGTTTCCCCTCATCCAACTCCGAGTTGGCGAGCGCCTGCAAACTCCTGAACAAGCTGCTCAGTCCTGGAGCATCCAGCTCGGAGGAAATGATGAGGTGCGCCGTTGTCTTCTGCTTGTTGGTCAGGTTGTACTCGGAGCGGGTGGACCGGATCAGATGCACCATCTTGAGGACTGTTTCCACGTCGGATTCTAGGGGCTCGGAGCGCCAGGGCGCGTCGGATTCCTAGGAAAATAGTAAAATATTTAATTTACTTTTACACCATAGACTATTGGAAATGAAGTATTAGAAAAATCTACCCGTCTCACGCCATAGATTAAGTAATGTATTTGATTGAATCAGGCTTCACTTGACGGAAGTGCCTAAACTTTGTGAGAAAAGAAAAATGTGCAGATTACTTCCGCAAAAAATACAACATGTAAGATGCACCGCCCGCCCGCAAATATTAGCACATGCACACCACGAAACTAGCAGTGCATAATACCTGCAACTGCAGATAGCAAGACAGCGACACCCCATGCACCTTCACTGATAACTTCCCCGATTTACGATTTAAGGCGCTACTCGGAAAAAGTACGGGCTTTTTGATTTAAAACTATAGGACGGTTACAGTTGTTCCAAATCTGGTAATAAGATATATATTTCTTCATACCTTTATCTAGTATCGTATAGTTTCAGAAACACGATTTTATGACTTTGGCTCGACACTTTTTATTTTCGAAAATACCTCTAAAAAAATAAGAAATATCAAGATTATTATTAAATGGGGATACATATACTATTGAAAATTGGTTTAATTAGTGGACACCAATAATATCTAGGATCGTATAGAAGCATTTTTTTAAACTCGCTATAGTTTTTGAATACTAAGTGATTTTGTGTTTTTTTTGCGTAATCGGCAAAATCGGTCTCGCTCCCGCGCGCGTCGTTTTCTCATTGCTATCTCGCTTTAGCATAATTATTCCGAGTATCGCCTTAACAACTCCTGAGGATGCCCCGGGTTGGGGCGAAACACGTGTAGAGTAGTCTAATCGGTGAAGGTGCAATGTGTGCCGCTGTGTTGCTATCTGCAGCTAGTATTGTGCAGTTTTTGCAGGCGGGCGGGGGCGGTGCATTATAAGCAGTGGTCCGAATAGGTAGTGCCATTTGGACCTCAAACATTATCAATAATATGGACATAGGTACCCCCGGGCCCGGGATCCCGGGATTCTAAAATTATTTATATTATATTTAATCTATAGGTCCACTAGGTAATATCATTTCGTTTTAAGGCCTTGGCCTTGGTTTTAAGGCGCGATTGGTTTCTCACTCGTTTCGTGCCTTTTGTGTTAGATTTGTCCAATGTGTCTGCGCAAACCGTTTTCAATCGGCCATTTTCCGTTTAAATATCAAGTACATAACAAATTTATTTTCTTTTAAATTAATAATTAATTGCGAATCTCGGATATCAGTATCAAATCACGGAATAAGGGCATGTCCACGTTATGCTAGCATTCATGAATCCCGCGAAATGGCACTACCTATTCCGACCACTGATTACAAGTTACACATATTTCTTTTTTCACAATGATTAACTAATGTATTGTATTGTAGGCTTTTGTACAAGCTTTTGTGAAAGTCACAGAAGAAATGTCTATGGTATTTCTCCTTGAGAGATTTTATATAACAGGCAAAATAAAGCAATTTTACTGAGCTATTGAGTCAGGGGTAGTGAGTTTGATAATTATTAGTGTTGTGCATGTTCCATGTTTGGGGTTTAGGTATTATCTATAACTAGCTGCTCCGCGCGGTTTTACTCGCGTTGTTCCCGTTCCCGTGGGAATATTGGGATAAATGGTAGCCTATGTGTTATTTCAGCCTATAATCTATCTCTGTTCCAAATTTCATCCAGATCCGTTTAGTAGTTTTAGCGTGAAAGAGTAACAAACATCCATACATCCTTTCGCGTTTAGAATATAAGTAAGGATAGTATTTTCTGATTTCTCTTGAACACAAGTTGTTGTTTTAATTTTTTCAAAATCTGGCACTCACCGTAGGGTATGGAGCTACGCATATAGACGGGCACCCGGTATCCTTCCTGGGTAGTCGCTGGTACAACTCCTCGGTGATGAATGGCATGAACGGGCTGAGCAGCTTCAGGCCCAATTCCAATGTTGTGTATAACGTGCGACGGGCGGCCGCCTTCTGGGCGTCTGTGCCTTGGGCGAAGACTGGCTTCAAGTATTCCTGGAAAGTATACCATCATTAATAAGGGCTTGATGATGATGAATGCGGTGGTAAGGTATCTTTCAATTGGATCGATAAGGTCGATCATCGGATACGTGATCATTGGAAAGATGCTGGAAGATGGTGAAGTTGATTTCAGTCCAGGCAGCATTTGCATTCATTAAAATAGCAAGTCGCGAGATAAAAGGCAGTTACTGTTTATTTATTTAATCAAAAAGCATACGTTTTTTTACTTAATTTAAAACCTCGCCAACCTGATCATAGCAGGTTGTTGACAAGACAGCGCTCATTACCAACAATAGTATATCTTATAATCCGTGCGATCTGCATTGAAGTTAATTATGTCTAAACTGGCCATAACAACCATTTTCTACACCGATTGCTGGACTATGCCACTATAATATTATTCCAGGTGGATTCTGCCTTCGGATTCAACCTTCGTTCGTTATCATTGTTATAGTCAATGTCAGTTGCCAACAGGCTCGGTACATATTGGAAGTTGAAAAATGGAAAATGAAGTATTTATTTTAGAAAAAATCGACCCATCTCACAACTAGCTCCGATGGGACTATTTGTGAGACGGGTAGATTTTTCCTAAAATACTTCATTTTCCATTTTCAATAATAAAAATTGCATTGTTAATGCAAAAAAGTATTTTTCTTTAAATATTGGATGTTTTTGCTTTTTAACGAACTTACCAGGTAAACGTCGCACAAGTCATACAGCCACAGGTTGTAGCAGTGCGTGGTGGCCGAAGGGAAGTCGTACGCCTGGAAGCCGGCGTTGACCTTGTGCACGGCCAGCGCCACGCGAGACGCCATCCAGCGGTCCAGCGGGGATAGATCGCTGGGTAGGGACGCGGGTAACACCTGCAAATGTCCGCAGGCTTATTACCAAAACAAGCAACCATTTGCTAATTGTACAATTGCAACGCGACAGCTACTCGTTGCGGTTGGTTTGCAATCGGTACAGTACGGTACGGTACGGTACCTTTCATGCAATTTTAGTTCACAGATCGCTCACTTGTGGCGCTATCGTTAGCGATCTACATTCCGTAATACGAATATGTGTTTTGGGAGCGATTAATTGTTAATTGTCGCGATTGCAACTGTCACGTTAAGATCGGTTATAAGCCTGCCGCCATCTTTACACGACTGCCCAAAACATGGAGTGTATTGTGTTTAGAGTTAATTTATGTACGCCTGGAAGCCGACGTTGACCTTGTGCACGGCCAGCGCCACGCGAGACGCCATCCAGCGGTCCAGCGGGGACAGCTCGCTGGGTAGGGACGCGGGTAGCACCTGGAAATATCCGCCATTATTGCACGATTGCCCAAAAGAGCTGGAAATGTCCGCCACTTTTACACGACTGCCCAAAAAGGCTGGAAATGTCCGCCATTTTTACACGACTGCCCAAAAAGGCTGAAATTGTCCGCTATTTTTACACGACTGCCCAAAAGGGCTGGAAATGTCCGCCATTTTTACACGACTGCCCAAAAAGGGGAGTGTATTGTGTTTAGGATTAATGTCTCTGAGTTTCTTGACGAATTTTAATGTACGAGGTATCTTTAGAAACGTTATGTCACCCCAAGTAACACTGGCTACGCGCGACGCCATCCAGCGGTCCAGGGGAGACAGCTCGCTGGGTAGGGACGCGGGTAACATCTGGAAATGTTCGCCATTTTTATACGACTACCCTAAAAGGGAGTGTGTTGTGTTCAGGGTGAATGTATGTGTCTATTATGAGAGTAGTTTTTAATGCCTTAAAGGATTTTATAATGTATGAGGTATCATTAGAAACGTTATGAACCCCGAGTAACACTGGCTACGCGCGACGCCATCCAGCGGTCCAGCGGGGAAGCGGGTAACACCTGCAAATGTCCGGCATTTTTACACGACTGCCCAAAAAAGGGAGTGTATAAGTGTGTATTATGTGAGTAGTTATTAATGCCTTAACGGATTTTAATGTATGAGGTATCATTAGAGACGTTATGTCACCCCGAGTAACACTGGCCACGCGCAGCACCATCCAGCGCTCCAGTAGGGACAACTCGCTGGGTAGGGACGCGGGTAGCACCTGCAAATGTCCGCCATTATTACACGACTGTCCAAAAGGGGAAATGTATTGTATCCAGCGGTCCAGCGGAAACAACTCGCTGGAAATGCCCGCCATTTTAGACGACTGCCCAAAAAGGGGAGTGTATTATGTTTAGGGTTAATGTATCGGCGAGCGACACGCGCGACGCCATCCAGCGGTCCAGCGGGGACAGCTCGCTGGGTAGGGACGCGTTAACACCTGGAAATGTCCGCCATTTTAGACGACTGCCCGAAAAGGGGAGTGTATTGTGTTTAGGGTTAATGTATCGGCGAGCGACACGCGCGACGCCATCCAGCGGTCCAGCGGGGACAGCTCGCTGGGTAGGGACGCGTTAACACCTGGAAATGTCCGCCATTTTAGACGACTGCCCGAAAAGGGGAGTGTATTGTGTTTAGGGTTAATGTATCGGCGAGCGACACGCGCGACGCCATCCAGCGGTCCAGCGGGGACAGCTCGCTGGGTAGGGACGCGTTAACACCTGGAAATGTCCGCCATTTTAGACGACTGCCCGAAAAGGGGAGTGTATTGTGTTTAGGGTTAATGTATCGGCGAGCGACACGCGCGACGCCATCCAGCGGTCCAGCGAGGACAGCTCGCTGGGTAGGGACGCGGGTAACACCTGGAAATGTCCACCATTTTTACACGACTGGCCAAAAAGGGGAGTGTAGTGTGTTTAGAGTTAATGTATCGGCGAGCGCCACGCGCGACGCCATCCAGCGGTCCATCGGGGATAGCTCGCTGGGTAGGGACGCGGGTAACACCTGGATATGTCCACCATTTTTACACGACTGCCCAAAAAGGCGAGTGTATTGTGTTTAAGGTTAATGTATTGGCGAGCGCCACGCACGACGCCATACAGCGGTCTAGCGGGGATAGCTCGCTTGGTAGGGACGCGGGTAACACCTGGAAATGTCCGCCTTTTTTACACGACTGCCCAAAAAAGGGAGTGTATTGTGTTTAGGGTTAAGAGTCGGCTGTAACCCAGTACTACAGTCAGCGCGTAGGTAGGTATTGATGAAGCTTGTCTGTGTATGTGTGCCTACACGAAAACAAACATCTCCGCCCTAGCACGAAAAAATTTTAATTCAAAAAAATAATATAAAATAAGTATTTGATGCGTTTGATTTGCCATGTCCGACATCTGGGGGCTGGCTGATGCAGCATCCTAAAGATAGTCAAAGGAACTCCCCAAGAATTTAACGTAACCACTTCGATTTTGGGATTTGTTTAAATAGTCTTGAAGAGAACTATTGTGCCAAAATGTTTCGAAGGTCTGATGCTGGAGTTAGGAGATGGTTGATGGAACTCTTCAACGATTCAACGTATCCACTTCGGTTTGGGCTCGTTTGAATTGACTTGATGAAAACTAATAATACTAATACGAAAACTTGTAAATAATTTAAATTCTACTTTATAGTGCACACTCTAGTTTCCAATATTTCTAAGTTATTAATTGTTTTTCTAAGTAAGTGTATTTTTGGAATTCTTTATCTACACAAATAAATAAAATTGGAGTGTCTGTTTGTAATATTAAAATAACCGCTTTTTACTATATGCATACGAATATATATACGGTACATATACCAAAATAAAAAATTTCACAATTTTTGTCTGTCTGTCTGTCTGTTTGTTCCGGCTAATCTCTGAAACGGCTGGACTGATTTCGATGGGACTTTCATTGGCAGGTAGCTGATGTAATAAGGAAAAACTTAGGATACTTTTTATTCCGATATTCCCACGGGAACGGGAACCACGCGGGTGAATGAAGAAACTAGTGAGAAATAAAGTTCTTAAAGCGTAAGACTAACCTCATACACAGTATCATTGGGGAAGTACATGAGCGCGAACTTGGCGGCGTTCCACAGCTTGTTGCAGAAGAACCGGTAGCCCTGCACGCGCAGGATGTCCAGGTTCAGGTCCCGGCCTTGCGTCATCGCGCACAACGCGAACCTGCGACAAAAACGATTGATAAAGCTCGATATTCAGCTTGCCCAGCTAGCAAAATAGTGTTAAAACAAACAGTTTTATCACTAAAGAAAAGAGCGATATGTAAGACATACAGAGGTAGCAGTTGTGAACGCATGAAGGCAGGTATGCTACCCTTGTGCGAAATCGTTCGCAAAAGTATATGTTTATCCATTATCTTGAATTCATAACACAGTTTCTTAATCAAAACTACTTAGGGGACGTCCATTAATTATGTAAGGTGATTCTGGCGATTTTTCGACCCATTGGTGAGCTTTCGTGAGATATGGCTCCGCCGGCGCCGGCGGTGCAAATCCATAGAAATTAGATCCGCAAAAGAGCTAGAATATATGGGATAGAAAGAGATGCAATGAGTGGCTGTTAGTAATTAAAAGACTCAAAAATAAAAATTGCATTGTGAATGCAAAAAAAGTAAAAATTCAAATAACTCACCAAAACTATCTGAACATTTGCCAAAAATCAACCTTATTTTAAGAAGTAAAGGTGCATTTTCATTTGTTGTTTGAGAACAAATGAAAGAAAACCTTAAACTATTGTGCTAAGAGTGATTTTTGTTAAATGCTCAGATAGTTTTGGTAGGTTTGTACCCTCAGATCATTTTGAAGCTGACTGTAAGTCAGTATAGGTTACCTGAGCGCATCTGTCCCACACTCCGGTATCCCATTGGGGTAGTCCTGCGTCTGTCCCTGCTTGGCCTTCTCCACCTCTTTAGCATCCAGATTGGATTCCGCGAGTTGCGCGTGGAGCTGTTCCAAAGTGACCCCTGTGACCACGTCCACAGGGTCGATCACATTGCCTAAGGATTTGGACATTTTGCGTCCGTGGGCGTCGCGCACCATTGGATGGAGGTATATTTCTCTACAGGACAAACAAGTAACAGTCTGTACAATATACCGAGATCGAAATGACAGCTCATTCGTGCAAACCAAACGTTGCTTCTACCACAGAATAAATAATAGTGCTAAGGCACAGAAGACCCACTCTGCAAGCTCATTCAAATAAAAATAAATCTTTCTGCGTGGAAATAAAGTCCAATTCCGGTTGCTTTGTCATCGCTTGCCTATTGTTATAATAACCTAGAGTTCGCGCATGCAAGCAAAACTGTACCCAATATCTACGCGCGAGCGTTTCTATTTCTATGAATGTTGCAAACAGCTCGCTCGCTGGTTAGGGTTGCGAGCGACTTGCGAGTTCGGTTTTGTTGTTTCTTTTGTTATTTCTTTTATTTAGACACCCGTAAACACAACAGTATCTTATATACAGATTATAAGAACGTTTAGTAGTCATTGTTCGGTGCACAAAAATCACAGAAATGATCGATCGTTCTACGCGCGAACGTGGAGCGTACGAGCCGAGCGGCATCCTTCTGCCATACGCCTGCCCGGCAGGCGCGCCGGCCGAACGTACCTAAACTGCGGAGTGACACCCCCCTGCTTCTACACAAGAATAAGGGTCTAATTTTCTAGCATAAGCTACATTAAAAATGTCTGATGCTGTTTTTCTTGAGCCTTATTCCAATAGCATAAAGAACTTTTTGCTTTGCACGAATGAGCTGTCATTTTAATCAAGCAATATTTATAAATTTTTACTTTTTCTAATTTAAAACGCACATATAAACTCATTATAATGTAAACATTAACCTCCTTTTGAAAATCCATAAACCTAAAGTTATGTTCTGTCATCAAAAATAAATGAAAAAGGCTTAAATCGAGTCAATTGATTAAGCACGATTTGGATGCGACTGTTTTACGACCAATAAATATTCCTTGGAACTTTTGATTTCTCTTTGGTGGCAGGATATAACTTTAGAGTTATGGGATTTCAACAGGAACACGTTATAAATTAAAAATGATATACTATCAAAATTCCATTGCACCAGTAACTTGGGTTGTCAAATGAGAAGAAGAAGTGGAAGTAGGACTAATGAGATCAAATACTGTCTCAAAGTTTCTTTAAACTTTCCTGAATCGTCTTTAAAGCCACCAACAAATCATCCATATAGGCAAGAACCAACTTTTCCCCTACTCCATTAGGCATCGTGTTTATGGTTCTTTAAAAAACAACTGGGGCATTCGCCAATCCAAATGGCATTCGATTGAATTCAAATAATCCGTTTGGAGTGACGAATGCCGTTAGATGCTTTCTCTCTTCTGCTACTGGAATTCAATTTTATAAAGAAAATAGCCGCTATCAGTTCCTTGTTTAGTGATGTGGGGTATAACGATAACTAGCTAGCAACTTCAACAAGGAGCAAAAATCTATCAAAATAAGGAATTCAAATGACAGTTGAAGCCCATACCCATATCCATATTTCTTAGTCGGTAGCCCCCCAGGTAGTATCTAGAAGCGAGGTCTAAACTTGTGAAATACCGACTGCCCCCCAAGCAATCAAGTTTGTCCTGTATACGTGGGAGGGGATATACTTACTTGAAAGGTAATTTTCCTAGTAGCCGTTGTCCAAAGAAGACCATTCTAGCTACCCAGAAGAAGAGGATGTCGTGCCCCGTCTCCAGCAGCGTGCCCGGATAGAAGGCCTGGACAACAACACAGATATATTAAGAAGTAATGAAAATCGATGACCAGCAACTTAATTTTTTGGTTTAGTCGTCTAATGACTAACTCGCGAAGTGTACATTTCTATAAACGACCGATTCTACAAATGACCGATTCCACTATTAACCGATTTTACAAGTGACAGTTTTTTTATTGTATGAAAATAGTACTTTTGTTAGGAAATTTAGGAATATGGTTAAAAAATGCTATGTAAGAATTAATATCTTCGATCAACAATAGTACTAGATGAAGGCTCACGAACTAAATGAAAACTTTACATGGCACAGACTGACTTTTTTTTAAACGGAGAAAACAGGTTATAGGTCTTTTGGCGTATCTTGGTTTTTACAGAAGTGTGAGTGACCGCGAAAAGTAGAGACAGGCAAAAAATTTGAGCAACTCGTCAACTCGTCCCACATGTCTACGGCCCATTTAGTATGAGATGAACGTTTTTTTGTTTGAAATTTTAAGCGTTATTTTAAACGTTTGGTAATGTTAGTAAGACAAGTAAATTTCTTTTAAATTATATTTTTTATTTTTGTGATCTGACAAAATTACTAAAAATAATATTGTCTTAATATTTTTAAGGATAACCATTTACTATGTTATTTTACAAGCAAACGCCCAAAATTAATATCATGCACATACATGAATAGAGTAATATTAATTTTATTTTATTCAGCCTCACATTCCATCGCCTTAAGATAATGAAGGCGGATGAGTTGCAGACTGAAATTTTGTTTTTTTTATTTTTTTTTATTTTATATGCTTGCTCTTGGTTTCATCAAGCTGGCTTGGCTGAACCATAGGGTTTAAAAGAAGCCTAAGATGGAGCGAGCTTGCCTAGAAGCAGCCTATTTACTCTAGCTTTAAAAATTACAGGGTTGTAGTCATTAGGGAATAGAGACGCAGGCAGGGTATTCCATTTTTTGGAGGTGCGCATCACAAAGGAAGAAGAAAAGCGCTTGGTACGCATCCGCGGGATGTTAACCGATTAAGAATGAAAGCCTGCTGTGCGTCTAGATTCTTGGTGGTAGAACGGGTATGGCAGAATGAGCTCATGCAGCTTATAAGCACAGCACACTCTCCGAAGTACAGCCTGTAAAATACCGACAAGCAAGCCACTTTAGTTAGTTAGACTATTATGGAGCTTGGTTTTTACCAGCTCATCGTCTCAGATTAATTGTCTGGATTTACGTTCCACTGAGTCAAGTGCAGCTAACTGGTATTTAGCCGAACCATCCCAGAGGTGAGTGAGAGCAATACTCCATGCATGTCCAGATTAATTAATTATGATTTCTTTTGAACTCGTACTAAATGGGCCCTAGGCATGTGGGACGAGTTAAATTTACTGCTGCTGCTAACGGTACCCATCGCGTAGTGCGGCAGGGTTGCATCGCGCGCAGGAACATCCGCGCATCAGGCCGAATAATCTGTATGAAGGGATGCGCCGCGCCTCAGCCCTATTGTTCATTCTACACTATCTGTGTGAACGCACACTAACGTAAAATCCATCTTAAACCAAAAGAACTATACGAATTTTAAGATCTTGCATTATAAATGACAGGAACCGTTCTCAGTTTGAAATACCTTAGTATTATTGAAACTGTCAAAATAATCTACTGATAATTATACACTCAAGTGGGAGTATACGCTCGGCCATATCTGTCACTCCAACTATGTATCTAGAAATAGGTGTTATTGTTGATCGAAGAATAATATCGACTCATTTATTTCAAGTCGCCTCGTTCTACACTTTGTAGAGCAAAAATATACATTTGTTTAGTTTCTAGTTGTCCTTAGTTGGTCCTCTGTTGCTGATCACTTATTTTTGATTAAAGACATGTTGTCTTTAATTGAAAAAAAGAATTGAATTAAATGATTAGTTATTCTTTACATTGGTCGACTAAACATTAATTTTCTAGTACAAAACACAACTAGCTAACAATTCCTCTCAGAGGCAACACATTTGGCTGTTGAGGGCGCGTAGAAAGACTTTTTATAGTCTGTAAAATATAGCTTGATTAAAATGACAGCTCATTCGTGCAAACCAAAAAGTTCTTTATGCTATTGGAATACGTCTCAAAGAAAACATCTTTAACGTAAGCTTATGCTAGAAAATTAGACCCTATTCCTTGTGCAAAAGCAACGTTTTGCTTTGCACGAATGAGCTGTCGTTTTAATCAAGCTGTATTGTACAGACTGTAGTTGTAGTACTTCCATTTTTCACATTGCACTGGCCCTCAAACCTCCAGGGGCCCGTTTATCAAAAGCTTGTAACTTGTAATACAAGCGGATGTCACTTTTTGACAGCTTTTGTTTGAAAGAAAGGGACTTCCACTTGTATTACAAGCTACAAGCTTTTGAGAAACGTGCCCCTGGTCGGGCCACCAACGTATGGAGAATGGGAATAGCCCAGACGAAAACCACGTGTCCAGCACATTCTCGTTTCGCACTAGTTTAACCTCGTTAGTCGCTCTTAAACTCTGTGGATTTACATCAATATTGAAGAATATAGAAGCATTTCATTGTACTTACCTTCAAATCGTCCGTCTGGTCGCGCCATCCGGATGTAGAGAATGGGAACAGCCCCGATGAGAAAGAACCACGTGTCGAGTACATCTTCGTCTCGAACTAGTTCGATCTCCTCAGCCGCTACTCCAAACTTGGCACACCTACAGATCCGAGGCTTCACATTAATGTTGGAGAGTTAGGACACTACATTGTACTAACCTTCAAATCGTCCGTCTGGTCGGGCCATCCAAATATAGAGAACGTGAACAGCCCCGATGAGAACCACGTGTCGAGGTCTCGAAATAGTTTGATCTCCTCAGCCGCTACTCCAAACTTGGCACATAAGTTCTACGACTTCAAATTAATGTAGGAGAGTTAGGTTAGGACACTACATTGTACTAACCTTCAAATCGTTCGTCTGGTCGGGCCATCCGAATATGGAGAATGGGAACAGCCCCGATGAGAACCACGTGTCAAACACATCCTAGCTCCGAACTAGTTTGATCTCCTCAGTTTCTACTCCAAACTTGGCACACATCCAGTTCTGAGGCTTCACATTAATGATGGAGAGTTGGTACCTACACTACATTGTACTAACCTTCAAATCGTCCGTCTGGTCGGGCCATCCGAATATGGAGAACGTAAAAAGCCCCGATGAGAACCACGTGTCGAGAACATCCTCGTCTCGAACTAGTTTGATCTCCTCAGCCGCTACTCCAAACTTGGCGGACGCTTTCGACAATGCGTCTTCCTCAGTATGCGCTGATACCCATAGTTCTTCGTCGCTCTTCTATAAACACAGGACAACACTGTGTATATGAGTGAATAAAAATATGGTGTTTAGTATTATAAGTATTGTGTTTGTGTTAGGTAGGATCGAATTTATTTTGGATGAAGTTAAGATTTTACTTGTTATATGGAAAATTAAATGAATGATATTGTATTAAATTATGTAGCAATGTTCTATGTAGAGTTACCAGTTTAGTAAAATATACCACAAATGAATTACTTGATGTTTTTTGGGAGTCTATTAAATTATTAATAAAAAATTAAGTTCAAAACTAAAGCCCGACTACTGAAAAATCACGCACCAAAAAGTATGAAACAAGAAATATTCTCTTCTGAAATTGCCGTGGTCGTATGCCACTTTTCCCTAGAATGAAAATATTGTTTTGTTATAGTAAGGGGCATACGACCACGGCAATTTCAGATGAGAATATTTTCTTGTTTCATACTTTTTAGAGCGTGATTTTTCAGTAATCGGGCTTTAGTTTTGGAAAAAAAAAAATTTTGGGGTCATGATTCCGCGCTGTGTAGTGCCGGCACATAAAAAGAATAGCACTAACCCCTCTATTCTCGTGGGTGTCGTAAGAGATGACAGAGAGAAAACTGCCATCAGGAGATGGGCAGCAGCGTCTCCATGAATAGCATTTTTCTTCTAAGCAATAACAATCACGTAACACAAAAATATTTTCACGGCACACACAAAATCATAATCAAATCAGTAACAATCGATTGATTAAATAAATAAAAAAGTATACAGCAGAGAAGTAAAACTATAAAACAATTCAAAATAATAAAATGCCAATTAAACATCCGTGCAATAAAGCAGAACCAATGTTTCGATGAAGCGTGCTAAAAAAAATAATCTGGAACATGCCTGAAGTGATATTTCATGTAATAATACACAGGTTTTATGAATGCTTGTTAAAGTACAGTGCCACAAACTTTGCTGTGCCGGTGGCCAAAATGTGAAACTAGCGTGTTTTTTTTAATGTCATTCTGCTGTCAAGTTGATGTCCAACCATAGCGCTGCTGGCGGCTGAAGTTCTTAGAAGGCAGGGCGGGTTAAATTGCTACAAAAAAAAGAAAAACGTACGTAGCGCCGCTGTCACCGGAACAGAAAAGGTTGTGGCACTGTACGCGCCACATAACTTGGCACGTGTCAATATCTGGACCTATAATTATGACATGAGAATAAGGTTTATTTTTTTAACGGACCACAACGATCAGCGCCTAGTGACAAATGCCAAGTTATGTGGCGCGGACTCTACATGACACATTTAAAAAATAAACAACATTTACGTGCGAGTTCTGAAACAGCAAATAATTCGGCAGGCATTTAACAGAACATTGACATCAATGGTATAATTTAATATAGCCGTACGGTGTCGGGCGCGTGGTGCGCGGTGCGCGCGCGGATGCGGGCCGACTTCTTGCGGCCGCTGCGCGTGCGACGCCGCCGCGGGGCCGTCTTGCGCGCGCCACCCAGTTCCTTACAACCAGCAGTCGTTATAGAGCACTCTAGTGTCTATACTCCATTCAGCGGAGCAAATAGTAGATTGTACAACAAGTGCATAAAACGTACCATTTTACCCGAGACGTATATATTCAATTCGAATAGTCAATTCGAGGGTAAAATGGGTTTTATCTACGAGTTTTACACTCTGCTTTTCACTTCGAGTGTGAGGAAAATAAATAACAATATTACAAAAAAGAAAAAATAAAGACGTCGCCATATTGGCGGGAAGACTTTCTTTTTTTTTATACGTAGCAGTGGCAGCACAGTGACTTTAGCATAGATCGTAGTCCATAATGCTCTTGAAATACTTATTTCTTACAAAACTCATTAATTTTGCCTAGTTTTATTAATTTAGTAAGTATAGTTTAACATGGATTGTGGATGGATTACAAAACTAAAGAAACAGAATGAAATTACAAGTTTATTAAACGAAGTTTTATTGCGTGTGTGACTGTTTACCTGACGACCTTTGTCTGAGAGACTGAGACTTAGACGAAGATTTTACTTTATGCACTAGAGCATAAAAAACGATTTTATGCAGCCTATACCCAACATAAACACGAACTTTACGAGCATGAGAAGTGAAAAGATTTTTAGTAAACAATCTTGTTAAGTCCCTTTATCTAATAAATGCATTTAAAAATAATAAAGATGACACTTTAACTTACTTTTTACTTTTGAATGAATGAATTTAGGATTTTAATTTAATTTTAATTAATT